>CANTUZ010000026.1:7143081-8343081 GCA_947846985.1 Fratercula arctica | reverse complement strand
GAGAGGTTCTATCCAGAGCCTGTTTTTTGCTTAATGTTGCTACATGATCTTTAAGCGCTCTTTAATAAATAATTTCAATCCCTTCCTGTTTGATTCCTTCCCTCCCTTTTCTGAGGTTGTCTAAGGATGCATTTTTTCAGATTTAGTTTTTAGTTTTTTGTTGCTGTTTTCTTTTTAATCTTCCTTTCAAGCACTGCAGGCTACCCATTGTCTCCTATTACATTATGTACTGCACCTACCACCGTGGAGATGTGGTATTATCAGGGGATTCTAGACATTACTGAAACGCAAATTATGATAATTACAGTATTGCAGCTGCTCAGCTGGTATTTTAGTATGGAGCCAAAAAAGTTCCCCTCCCCTTTGCTCACACCCTATTTCCATTTTTATAGATTTGCAGATGTAAAGGGAGGAAAACAACAATAAAAAACCTTTGTGATTTTTTTTTTTTTTTTTTTTTCTGGAAAGGACAATACTTTTATAAATCTCACTTGAAGCAGTATTTGATTTTGTAATAAGTTTTTCTTTCTCTGGCAGTGCTCCTCACAAGGGGCCACACATGTTTCAGAGAGTAGGGGGAGAAGTTGTAGGGGAGAGAGTGAGAGGAAGGCAGAGGAAGGGATGCTGATAGTTTTGTAACTAAAAATGATGTCCTCAAATTCTTTAAAAAAATATCTTCCATGCCCTCAAGCGCCCATTGCAGTTCAGACGCTTGCAGACTTGAGTACCAAACCAGCCATCTTCTTTTGCAGCAAATATCTCTCAAGAGGTGCCAGCGATGTCAGCAATTTCAGCATTATTCATGTAAGGAGGCAGAATTAAATTCCTCAGATCCTGGCAGAACAGGGAGGAGGGTGGAATTTACCTACCATTGTTCAAGCATAGGGTGATAGCAAGGCTGCAGCTGCTTGGCTCCCTCTTAAACAAACCTCCTAACCAGCCACCATGGAGCATCTTTCACTCTGTTCCCATGGCAACACCTCTATCCTCTGGTGCCCATGGTGTCTCTAATGCTTTCGACTAGTTGGATTCCTTGGCACCTGCCTCCAGTGCCAGGTCTTGTCAAATCTTATTAGACTGAGAATCCATTTCAGCTGCACTAGTGGGAAAAGAAAGCAGACAAATTTAGTTCACCTGAGATCTCTTTCAAATCCCAGTAAAGTCAATTTCTCAAGTTTCCAACTACGAGCTGAACCTGCCTAGGGCAAAGATGAGCACGTGCATACACACATATATACAGAATCTCCTTTCATCACGTGCGCTGTTTCTTCCTTCTTCTGTAGAGTACACATGCATGATCACAGTGTCTTGCACTCACAGACTAATACAGATGCTCTTGCTTTTTTTTTTTTTGGCAACAAGAAACACCCTAAAAAAACTGGTCTTTTGTGCATGAGCAAACTGTCATACACAGGCAACTTGTCCTTCAGTTCTCACCCATTAGCTCATCACAGGCTTCCTTGCACATACATAGTTATAGGAACTACCTATCCCTCTCCTACACTGACACACAAAAACTTTCTCTGTTTTACAAGCATTGATATGATTGTCACATGCAGACTCACAATACAACACACTTTATCTTTTCACACACTCACTCTTCTACACTCATGACAACTCCTATGAAGTCATTATGCTTGTCTAAATACAGATAAAACTACCAATTTAATGGAGAAACAACAGGCACATTTCTAACCAATATATATGCTCACTGGAAGAGTGTTATAAGTGCACCTGGGTATGATTACATCCCATGCTCATAACCCTCATTTCCTACTACCTACATAAGTATAAGCATATTAATATGTGGGAATGACCAATATGCTGGTACCTGCACTGCATTTTTGATGGGCATGTTTTGCCAGCTAGGGAGATACCTGTTTTTACATTGGTCCCCAAGCTGACTTTTTCAATCAACATCAAGTTCAGAGTTTGAATTTAAGTGTTTAACAGAGATACACTGTTACTCTGGCCTCCGTCTGTATTTAATGTTGTAGACTGATGACTTTGTTTAGTCAAGTCTGAACAAGACCTGTCTGGTGGTGTCTAATCTAAATAAGTCATCTAAACTCTTTCTACAGAGACAGAAAAGACCTGTAGAAGATGATTCAGTACACTAAACTTTGCCTTAAATCTCTTCTTTTTAAAGGAACATACATGATTGCATACTTTGCTAAACATGCAAGTTACATGCGTAAAAATGAATCTGGGGCAAAATGGGTATGCATTTGAATCCTCTTTTGAAGGAAAAGCCAAGAGTATTTTCTTCAGGTTAACTTCCAACGTGCAGGATTCTTTCAGCAAAGAATGCATCAGTTTCCTCTGTTAATACCCTTCCCTTAGCAGTCCAAGAAAGCAATGTTTTTTTAGACCTAGGCCCTCACTCTATTTGCTAGGACATTACTTTTTACTTAGCTCAGTGATAAGCAGCTCTGGATCTCTCTGAACAAATCTATTTCATTGAAGAACTTCCTATCTTTTGAAGTTGTCTATATTACTACATGTTTATGTGACATGATTCAGAATACAACTGGTCTGGATTATCTCCAGCTTTTTAAGCGTTGCTCTTAGCTCTATCAGTGTGCTGAACCATGTCATTCCAGAATGTTTTTTCATGGAAACATCACTCTTCATCAAACTTTCACCTCATGCAGACCTGTTTTGTTAGCTGTGATCTTAAAGCAGATTCGCAGAAGAAAAGAACACAGGTATGAGAAGAAAAATTAATTTTTAAGTTATAGGCTGTTTCATACTCTTCTCGGTGTCCACTCAAGGCTGTGTTAGATGATTCAATCATGAAGACCAGTCTGCACAGAAATTCTTGTGACACCAGTCCCCTAAAAGAGTAGTGTCATCTAAAACGTCCGCCCAATCCTAATGAACTTCGATGTGGGAAGACACACAGGAAGGATATCAGACTGTCTACTACCTAATATACCTTGTGTGTCGGTTTTGTATAAGTTCATGCTTATGACCGGACATGGTTAAAAAATGATTAATTCATTTTAATCTCTCTGCAGTAAAGGTTAAAGGAAGATTTTAATGTTTGGTGAGATCATTGCAAAAGTAAATCTGATAATTACACTGAATGCATAACATTAGTGAGAAATATTTTGAGTTATTTCTTTGAGACCCCTCTCACTGAGGAATGACTCAATCTCCATCATAATGCTTTTGTCAGAGACCAGCTTGTTCAGTGGGATGTCACCCAGCACAGGACACAAACTCCATTCACAAAGCTTCTTCAAATTTTGTTGCTATGCCGCAGAGGACAGACTTCTGTTTGGAGGATGAGAGCTGAGCCTGTGGCTTAAAAGTGTGTTTCATCCATTAAATTTGAGGGCAGTGCTAACAACTGCTACTTCTGTCAGAAGCATGCCTTTCTAAACTGTATCATGTTCACTACACCCCTTAGAGGCTTGCTTACATGCATCATAACTCTAAATAGGACTTTCTAACTTTCTTTCCTCTCAGGGCTAAGTAACCAAAAAATACCCGTTTTCTATTTCACTCATAACTTCAGTGGAACTCACGGTAGTTGGATTTCAAATTTACCTAATTAAAACTAATCATCAAAGAAAGCCAAGAACCTGTGTACTCAAAGAACTCAGTGGCTATGCAAATATCTTAGCTTGAGTTATCTGTTTGATTCTTATACTCTAATTGAAAGTTTTGATTCCTCCGATCTCTCTGGTGCCTCCTGAAACAATCCACAGTTCATTTTATCTAGTTGTACCAATTATGTAGTTTAAAGATAATTGCATAAAGTTACAGTAATATCACTCAATTCAATTTCTCCTTAAGAATTCATAACACATAAACATAACAGGAAACTAAATTAAGTGTAGGGTATTGTGATTGTTTCTCAATGACAATTTTGGATAGCTTTTCAGTTTTTCAAGGCCTCCCATCGAGTAACTATGTGTCTGGAAGCCCCAAATTAATCCAGAGGTACCAAAACTTTTAAGCTTCTAGTTTTAAGCAATCCACCTTAGGAGGAGAGCATACTGACTGCAAAAGTAGAAGAAGAGTTCTTTCTGCAGGAAGTGCTGAAATTCTTTTCCTTCAAGCCAACATATAGACTTTTTTTTTTTTTTTTAATCATATTTTCGTCTGAAATGGAGTCATGAATTTCAGACAGAATTGGTTTATTCCTTGTACTTTTGTGCAGCCAGAAAAAGAGATTTTCCTAATCATATTCTGTTTTGTAATCTCAGTCTCATCTGTGCATCAAGATAACCTGAGACCACGACATTCTTATGTTAGCTGAGTTTAGAGGTGATGTTCCTTTCATCAGAAAAGTTTTAATCCCTGGAGAACAGGGGCTCTGTATCTCCCTCACAAATAATCTGGGCAGAAAGATGGATAACCTTGATAACTGAAAATTCAACCTTGCAAAAATTCATCTGCTGAATAATAAGATGTAACTTGTACATGCACTTGTTAATTCCATTCAAAGCTCTGTCAATGTTTCAGCAGCTTCAGTGCATTTAACTAACCTAAATTGTACGTTTCACATGCAAGACTTAAACCGAAACAATAACACATTTAACTAAAATTTAGAAACCAGAAAAGTTATCAGAAAAGGAAAGATTGACTAATGAGGTTTTTTTTTTTTTGTAATTTTGTGGAGTTTTTTGTTATCTGCTGTTTCTAAAACCCAGTTAGTATTGTATATAAATCCCACAGTATTTCTTCTCTTAGCCTTTCATATTCTTGTCATTTTTAAACCTGAAAAAGTAATTCTTCCTTCTCCTTTGCCCTTTTTGAACCTTTTATCTTTCTTCTTGGCCATTTTTTTCTAATGCATGGCAGAAGGTCTGTGGCTGGAATTGACATATAGGGCAAATTTCAGCCTCCATTTCAGCTACAGGCTTCTCGACTATCTGTAAAGAAGTGATTTCTATTGTGATCCTGAAAACCTTTAAATTTAAGCACCTGGAGCAAGTGAAGCAGAAGATTGATTGTTGGCAAGGTGATTGGTAAATGCTGGTTCATCCTATTTGGTGCTCCTGGTAGGATGGGTTCCTATGTGCTTCAAACCTGCAAAGTGGGTATAGCTGTTCTTTAACAAAATTAGGTATAGTCCTTCCTGGATCTGAAAGACCACTGAACTTATAACAAAACTGGGTCTTTATTAACCATTTTAGGTTCAGAAGAAAGACTGCAGCATCAAATGAACCCAGCAGGTTTGCATCTGGACAGAGTCTTATGAAACTCTGTGATTCCATCCTATGTCAAGGCACTTGAGAGACCCACTGAGTTTTACCTCAACAATTTTTGTTCTGTTTCACATTGTCTGAGGCAGATATATCAATTTTCACATATAAAATTTATTTCAAGGGTGTTCTTGCCTTGATAGTACCCTCGAAGACCAAATGTTCCAAAGTCTGAAATGTTCTCATTCCTTGAACTGAGTTCACATTGCTACATTCTCTGGTCCTTTTCACTCTCAAATGTGGGTTGGAGCAATATTTTAATGGAAAAAATTTAAGAACCCAGGTGGTGTTGGAGATGGATGTTTCAGATGGTAATTACCCCTAGAGATCTCTTCCCTGATTAGTGACTCCACTGGCTTTAGCTGGAAGCCCTTCATCCCATTGCTTCATCCCATAAAATAATTCGGACCTCTGAGATGCAAAAGGAACATGTACCTTCTCATATTAACTTGCCTCTAGGTAGTAAACCAAAAATGGCCTAAAAAGGAGAATTACACAGACACATTTGTTAAATCCACATGAAAGCACACAGTCACTCAGGGCAAGACTGTCAAGTTGTTTTCTGTACCTTTCCTTCTGAAGAAGCGAGGCGTGTATACCTAGGCTCTATCTGTAGCAAATTGATAGAGGAAGAAGCCTTCAGAGATACTTTAGGTCATGTATCTTAAGGAGCTTTCTTAGGATGGGATTTCTCCATGGGAAATAGAGAGAGCCTATGTGACCAACTTAGACTTGACATCTAGCATTTACACACTTAAGTAGGTGAGATGAAACACATAATTTGCTTTCTTGGTTCACCGACAGACAGTACTTACCTCCTTATGTATTAACTCAATTGTTAATCCTTTTCCTTTCTAAATGTATTTGATTATTGTCATTATTAAAGAATAGTGTTACATAGTTGAAATTAACAGGAGTTTGTCACTGGCATTTGAAAACTTAATATATTCTTGCCCAAATCTAGGTATCTCTTTATCATGAGTTGAGGGTATGCTTACCTCTTGGATTGTTAGGAACCCTTATTAAAAGAGTCTACATTAGGATTCTTGAATGAAGTATGGTCCTCTGTAGAATCTCATTATTATCTTTAATGTTACCATTAGTTTTATTATCATTTTAATTTTAACATTCACACTACAGCATCAAGAATTAAAACACTATGTTGAATAGTAGCAATAATCATTGTCAAAATAATAACAATGATCATTGTATATCATATTAGCAAAACTGTGAATAACCACTGACAGCAGTAATTAAAATAATTGTACTATGCTAAAACTTAGAGCTGAACCAAGGTGGTACTAAGCAAACCATCTCTTCTCCAATCCTAGAAGATTTAGATGCTAAATGTCCTTAATGTTCACCAGAGGAAATACTTGACTGAAGAAGACAAACAGGTGAGCCTTGTGTGGCAGGAGTGCCCACAGCTCCACAAGGGCTAAGGCTCTTAACATAGCAGCCACCAGCACTTTTGTGCCCTTGCTTTCACGCTACTGGCAGTGCACCGCGGCTGCTGCATATATGAACCCTGATCAGATGCAAACCAGCACAAATCACTCTCCTTCAACAGTGGTAAAAAGGAGGTGGGACCCCTGTTCAACAGATGGAGTTACCAACCATGAGGGAGCCTTGGGAACATGACCAATAGAGGACCACGCTTCAGATCTGACCAGGCTATAAAATGGGCCCCCTGCTGGAGGCACCCTTTGAGTGGTTCCCCTTAGAGCAGGCGGTCTGTGGTCAGAAGCCCTCCCTTTGGGTCAAGATGTTGTCCAAAGTGATTTCCCAAGATTGAGTGTCCTTACTGCCACTTGGTGAATGGATACTTCTGGATATCCTTGAGTGAGCCCTCACCCCTTTGGATGAGCTATTCCATCTTCTCGGTTCCCTTGAGTAAGAGACCTTCCTTCATGCATGGGTGAGTGTGTGCACACTTTGGAATCACCATTCTTATGTGTCATTGTTCTTATCTGTTGTTTTATGGTAATAACTTCCACAGCTGGTACACCGAAACTAAAATTAGTTAAATGTTTTCTGAACATTATTTCTGCTACCCCTGTTGTCTCATTGGTTTTGTCTGTTCATATTTAGTTACAATTTAAAGTTTGCTTAAGTTTGTTATCCTTGTGAAGTCATTTTGGTGTGCCTCTGTAACACTTTGGAAAGAAGTTTTTGGACACAAATCAGCAAAGTTAGGGAGATTTGTTCAGTTCTTTGCTAGCCGTTATCATGATTTATTAACCAAATATCCAAGGTTTGGGTCAGCCGTATGAAAGAAACAGATCACCAAGATTTTAGAGCACTCGGGTATCCATCAGGATGGATGTCAATGTACAAATGCAATATATCATTACTATTATTATTGCTGTATATTACAAATAATGTTTGTCTAGAATCTTTTCTGAAAGTGACTGACACTGGTACAATCACTGATGTTCTCTGTAATGGGAAAACCAATTATTTTTCAGTCATTTGCCTTCCTGGGAGTGCTATATGCTAAACTACATCCTTTGTTTTTCAATAAAGAGACTGTGTAAGACTTGGTATTTCTGTTGCAAGACTTTCAGACAATAAGGGTGAATCTGCTTCCTTTGCTTGCTGTCTGTGTCACTGTTTTTGGAAGCTATAATCACACTGCAAGCATATAGGTTTGAAAGCACTCTCTGATGATTTTCCAAAGCCCCTGCTGATGTTCTGGGGAGTCAGATATGTGAAACTCAGTGAGGAGCCTCAGGGAATACTAGTGACAGTGTGACCTGGATGTCTCTCTAAAAGACTGCCTCCAGCACATCCAGGAAAAAGGCCTCATGCAAGAATTACTTGGTAAAATTTTTTTGCTTATGTTACATAGGAGGTCAGATTGGATGCTTATTATGGGCTTTTTGAGCCTTAACAAATTATCTCTCTAACTATTTATCTGTGGTCCCTGGCAGCAAGAAATGCCAAAAGGATATTTTGAGAGAGAAATCATGCACACAGTTACGGAGGAAGAAACATGTACCTATTTCCAATATACACACAAAGTTTAAGTACTTACCTGAATTATGTCTGTAATTTAAACCTCTCAGATGGTCACAAAGCTTCTGTGCTCTGGTGGAAATATTCTTCCTGATCTCTAGAGCTGTTACCCAGGCCTGTTTATTGATGAGGTAGTTTTTCCTTGCCCCTCTAGTCCCACTGAGAATCCAGGACAGATGGAAAAATGTGAAAAAGACTTGACAACTTCAGTTAGAATTCCTTTGACCTAAATGTAGGCATGTAAAACCTGGTGGCTAAAGCTGAACTCATCATCCTAGACACCCCTTCTAATCATGGCATAAAATACATTGCCGGGAGCAAATTATGGTATGTGAGGGTGAATTTAGGCGATTTTGTAGGACTTCCTTCCCATGAATAAAAATATTACAACTGTTTATGAGAGAAATATCAATCTTTATGATTTAAAATTTCTGTATTCATGGGAAAAATGACAAAGCCTTCTCTAGAAAGGTAGTGCTGAGTCTTCTTTTGCTCTTCAAACAAAGTATATGTCCTGAAGATATTATCTTCGTATAAAATATTGACATAAAGATACCTGACAGATTAAATCAAGATATTTACATTCATCCTGGGCTGCATCAAAAGAAGCGTGGCCAGCACGTCAAGGGAGGTGATTCTGCCCCTCCACTCCGCTCTGGTGAGAGCCCACCTGGAGTACTGCGTCCAGCTCTGGAGTCCTCAGCACTGGAAGGGCATGGACCTGTTGGAATGGGTCCAGCAGAGGGCCACAAAGATGATCAGAGGGCTGGAGCACCTCTGCTATGAGGACAGGCTGAGAGAGTTGGTGTTGTTCAGCTTGGAGAAGAGAAGGCTCTGGGGACACCTTCTAGCAGCCTTTCAGGTACCTGAAGGGGGCCTACAGGAAAAATGGGAAGGGACTCTTTATCAGGGAGTGGAGAAATAGGATGAGGGGTAATGTTTTTAAACTGAAAGAGGGTAGATTTAGATTGGATATTGGGAAGGAATTCTTTACTGTGAGGGTGGTGAGACACTGGCCCAGGTTGCCCAGAGAAGTTGTGGATGCCCCATCCCTGGAAGTGTACAAGGCCAGGCTGGGTGGGGCTTTGAGTAGCCTGGTCTAGTGGAAGGTGTCCCTGCCCACAGCAGGGAGGTTTGGAACTAGATGATCTTTAAGGTCCCTTCCCACCTGAACCATTCTGTGATTTTATGATTCTATATTCAGATGTTACCTGAACAAAGGACAGGTCTTTACAGGTGTCTGATAAATCTTACAGTATAAATTATATGGGGGAGGGGGAATCCCTAAAGACACTGTGAGACCTTGCACATAGGTCCAGTTTCAGTATTTTTGGATGTTACCTATTGTACGTTCTAAGAATTTCCTCCAGCTAAGTTAGAGTCAGAGTTTTGTTTATCGCAATACTTTCAGTTAATCTAAAGAAAATCTGAACACTAAGAAGGTCATGTCTTTTTTGTATCTATCTGTACATAAAGCCAAGTATTTATTGTTAGTATAATTGAAATCTCACCAGTCTTATAATTGTTAGTTCAAATCTAATTATTATAGAAAAAGAATAATTCAGTGCAGAAAAAGTTTCAACAATAATGACAATAGAGTTATGAAGTTATAAAACACTTAGATTTCACCTTTTTTGGTGGTATGTTAACTCTTCTACTGTTCCACATAGACCCAATGTCACTGGCTTCATTCTGTTGTAGTGGAGTGTTATGGCGAGTTGTCAAGATCAGGAGTCTTTTGCTGTTTATTGCAGTAATAAATCTATATAAAACTATGGGTTTATAACTAAACTTGGTTAAAAAACTTAAAAGTTAAAACTGTAGTCAATTTTAAAAACTAAAACTCAGTACATCCTAAATTTTTAAATTTCCTCTAGTGTATTGGAAAGGGGGAGCAGATTTTCTAATAAAACTTTAATCATAGGTGGTTAATTTGTTTAGAGTGTCTTAGGCACTCTGCAGCCACCTATCCTCCTAGTAGATTAAGCTTGTTATTTGGTGTTGAGACAACATTCAGGCCTGGTTTCTGCTTCAAAGAGCTTACTGTGTAAGTGTAGATACATGACATGGAAATGAGAAGTGACAAGTGAACAAAAGAAACAGCAGGGGAGAGAGGGAGCACAAAAGGATATGGTTTACAGAATTATCGTAGAGTTTCTTGAAGGCATGTTTCATCTCACCTAAATTTAGTCATCAACGTTATATAGAAGACCATTTCTACCTGTGGTCAATGGAGCTAACTGGCTGCTTTAATTTAATTTAGAAATTTATTTTAAAGTGAATGGATAACTTTCTGGATGTCACTATGTCTCTACTCCAACAATTGAAAGACCCTTGGCTTTTCTACTCACCTACCTTTCAGTTTGTAATGTTTTATATGACAGATCTTTGGTAAGAAAGACCATATGGCTAGCTAAGAAAGGATGACAAAGTAACAAGGCAATGATAAGGAATTGCCTTAGTGAAAGATCATGGAGGTTGATCTTGTTCTATACACCATCTTAGAAATGTTTTGAAGAATGACACAGATTGATGCCATTCTCCTTTCTTAATACACTTAAATTTAAAACCCTGTCAGCAGTGGCTTTTCTTACCTTAGAACAGTGTTCAGTGAGGAAATTCTCACTCAAGTTCAGCCCTTTGCTTTGACAGATTGCATGAAGAGGGTGCCTCATGCTCCCAAGTAGCGATGCAATCATGCAATAAAGTAATTTAGTATAAAGATAAAGCAAGTGTTTTCTTCTAAAGACATTAATGTCCAGTGGTAAACAGCCCCAGACACCTGGCACAATGTGGATTTTCAGACTTCAGAGAACTCAACAACTCCCATCTTGTGCACACCCAGCTGAAGTTTACATATTACTCAGCTCTTACAAGCTAAACAGAGTAGGGGAGGCATTGCAAGAAACCTTGAAAATTAAGCCTCTGTATTAATCTGTGTTGATGAAACTGGTTTCCGGAGGCTGGGCAGAAGAAGGAGAAAAATGTGACAGATGCCAAAAATGAAATTTCAATTGTACTCCTAGACCTTGTATTAGAAGTAATTACTGACTTAATATATGGCACTGTTTTACTTTGTATAGACATTTTGACATGAAAAAAATCTTGTTTTCATCAGGGAGTCTCCAAGATAAGTTATGATTAGAAGGAAAAATGTTAGCAGCCTATTCAGACTCTGCAGCCCTTAAAAAACAGGCATCGTACAAGTAATTGAGAACCCTTGGCTGAGACATTCGCTTCTTTCTGTTGACTATGTAAGGAGTACAAACACTTCTAGACTCCTGAATGTTGCATAGGAAGATAGTTAAGGCCTATGAGTGTCTGAACCAGGGGTGAATTAAGTCTTCCCTGTGGGCATCACTCTTTTCAGTATTCAGAAGGCTAGAAGTGTTTCCAAGGCTGTATGCCTATTGTGGGGAAAAGAAGAGGACTGGGACTAAAATTGGATGTGGGCGGTCTGGATATAGCCTGTAGTGACTTCAGAATGGGGGACTGTCTTCCAACATAAGGCTTTGATCTGTGGCTAAAATATCTCTCTTCTGTAAATGTCACCGTTCTTTAGTCTGTAAATACCACCTACATGTGATGTAAGGATAGGTTTTAAAATGGACAGATATAATGCTCCTTTCTAACACAGGGGGTTTATTATCATCTAAAGGACAACATTTCTTTTTTTCTCTTTTTTTTTTTTTCTTTATGCTGCAATGAAAAATGTAAGTGTAAAGCAATACTCTGCCAACAGCCTTTACACGTCACATGTAGATGAATTAAAAATAATTGCTGGAAAATCTTTTACTCACATACACAGAATTCAAAATGAAACCTGTACTCTCACTTCCAAAGGCCTCCACAAACAGTCTATTCACCAGAAATTGCACATGCTGACACACTACCCTTAGCCTCTCAGAGGTATTTCTCCACACATTGTGTAAGAACATAGCAGCCTCCACCTTAGAAACTACATCTAGATATGTACTGGTCAGAAAAAACAACCTCAGATCCCCTTCTGCGCCCTTACACTTAGACTCTACACAGGGTCAGAGACATTCAGTAAAACATGCAGATAAACTTTGCCGCATTTATTCAACATAGGCTCACATTATGGAATCATGCTTAAAGAGCACGGGTTATATATCATTTAAATTTTAAAAAGTGAGAGATTTGTTCCTCTTCAGTTTAGGCATTGTAGACGACATTCAAGTACAGAAAGATGGAGTGAACTTATTGAAAAATGAGTGGAAGTAATGGATTTTTTTTTTTGCTTAGATAATATTTCCACAAAGCTCATGAAAAAGAAAATATATTTGATGAGCCAGACATAGCTTTTATATGAAAATTTTGACAAATTGAAATTTTAAAGATTCCTTTTTTTATTTGAAGCAAATGTTGCTTTTTATCCACTTTTTCAATCCTTTTCAACAACAAAATTTGAAACAAAGAAATTTTGAAATATGATTTTTATTTGGGTAGGCTTTCTGAAAAGGAAAATCCAAAAGTTTTATATAAAAAACCCTCCAAGATAAAGATTTTTTTTTTTCTCCAAAAAAAGAAATTACAAAACAGGGAAGCCTAAGTGAAAAGATGGCAATGGAGTTTACTGCTGACAGTCTGAATCCTCTTCTTAACGTACGAGCTCAAAAAGTTCACTAAGGTGTAACCATCAGGCTTTTCAGCCACACCTGTTGAATTTAGAAGACCCCTCTTTACTGTTCTTGATCTGCTTTCATGGATTTTCTTCAAGTATAATTAGCTTACCATATCAGATCAGCGTGGATCAGAATTCTGCTCTTGTAAACTGCTGGACCACCCTCAAATCAGCTTCTACTGCATATTTCACTCAATGGTCTTGTTTCTTTCCATGAATGTGTAGAGAAGTCATGATTTTAAGTTCTACAGGGAAAAAAGTATTACAATTTAGGAATATAGATGGAAATATTCAAATTAAATTATTTTTCACTTGAAAATGCTGATACATTGACTTGAAAACATTGGAGTTCTCATAAAGTTTCTTTAGTGCAAATTCTCTTTGTTCTGGACAGAGTTTCTATGGGCTTTCATTCTCTGACAGAGTAGAACAATTTTCCAAATTTGGGGCTGGTAGAGGTTCTGGATTTGTGCAGTTTAGTGAGCAATAAACAAATAAAAAAAATTATTGCTTTTATTGCTATGGGTTGCAAGAAAAATATTTGAAATTTGGAAAAAAAATCTGTCTGCACAAATAACCCCTGTATGTTTAGTTCTATTCAGAATTAGAATTTCCACCTGCAACTCTGATGACATGTATTTTCTGAGCTTCAGTTCTTTTCTTCTCCATGACTCAAATTTCTCGTTTGTAAAACAGGAATAAGTATACTTGTTCTGATTATACAAAAGATGTAATTACAACTTAATGAAAACTGACAGAATTGCCAATTTCAGCTGGATATGGCTTCAAAGGAGAACTGAAATTGTTAATTTCTCATCAAGAAAAAAATCTGGTTTAGATAGTTATGACACATTTGAAACATTTCAATTGACTTTTTATCATTTTTTTTATGATGTAGTATGTTATGGAACAGTACTGTATGGTGTGTTATGCAATATTAAAACACAGAAATGGAAAGTAATTTCAGAATAAAGAGCCAAAAAGAAAGAAATAGCTTATTTCAACAATGTCAAATGTAGTATTTTGAATTGTGAGGGCTTTTATTCCATTTTTCTTCGGAACAATATTACATTGAATCTGACCCAATTTTGTGAAGTGTTTTATTTCTGAGTGAACTGTACATTCCTGATGGGAATATAGTTTTGTCAAAGACTCTTCTACTTCCTTGAAAAGTGCTATGTAATCTAAGAGTGAAAAGTGCCATATGAAGACCAAGAATTACTATGATGGGTCTGATCCCAACCAGGCTAAAGAAGGGTGACAGCTTAGATAACTTGCTCCTCTCCCTTCACACAGCTGTGAAAATACCAAACGCACTCCTGTTTCTTGATCTCTGAAGGAAGGTTTAAAAGATCTGGTCTTGAATCCTGCACCAATTGATACAGAATAAACAGGTGAGCAGCATAATTAATAGAACCTTGTGCAGTATGGCTTTATTTCATGTCTGGACTTTCTGATGTCTTGTAAACTATGAACATTGATTGCAGTACTTCCTGTATGTTGTTGCTAAGGGTTGCAAGAAAGCTATTTGAAATTGAAAGTCTTATAGCTCCTGTTTCCCATGGAGCTCTAGTGTCACTATTAAGGATAGATTTCATGATCCTACCCCTCAGATGATGATATGAATTAATAAAATGTCTTTTCTTTTTTTCAAACGTTATTTTCATGGAACACATTACAACTTAACAGTTGTAAATGCCTTCTGTATTAGTTGTGCACAAAACTGAGTATCAGGTTCACAAGCTGTTGAAGAGGGAGCATTGACACATGGTGAAAAAAAACCAACAAACTTGCATACATTGACATAAATACAGAATGTTATTATATCAGGTTTGTTTACTTAGAAAACCAGGCTGGAATATACATAAAGAAACAGTTCTGCAAGTTTAGGAGATGAGAATGTGTGAATTTTCCAACACCTAACATGCAAGTTGAACAAAGCCATAGACCAAACTAGTACTTAGAGTAAGGTTGAAATAATAAAATTTTATCAGTTTAAGTGTCATGAGAAATGTCTGTGTGTGATTGGAAGTATTTGGGTCAATACTTGAGTGAGAGCCTGGGTCATCTGCAGTAAAGCCATTGCCTGAGTGCTCAAAGTAAACACTGGACTCTGCCAGAATAGGATGTGTATTCTAGGAAGTCAAAGTGTAATCACACAGGGTGAAGCATCATGAAAAATCCAGTAGTTATGAATGAGTGACACTAGCAAGGATAAAACAACAGGGGATCTCAACCCTCCTGCTTCAGGGCATGCATTGTTTAAGAAAGATGAAAGGCATTTTCACCCCTTTTTCCCTGAAGTATAATACTGAACAATTGGTTCTTCTGGCTGCATGTCAGAGTCTGTTGCTCTCAAGTATTAAACAGTGACCATCACTGATGAGAGGGCAGTAGGAGAGTGGGACCCTTGGGTGCTGATTCTTCTTTGCACGCAAAAGCAAGGCATGCAGGCAGATGGACGCCTCAAAGCTGGGAAAAAGCTGTGTAGCTTCTTCTGAGAGCTAGAGGTTGAGACACGCAGATCCCTGTGCCTCTAGGTTAAATAAAGTTTTGTCATCCTCAGCCTCTGAAGTGATTAAATTTGTCCCAGTATCATTGCAAAATGGAATTAGCAGCAATTTATGGAGCCACAGTAGCCTGGGGGTGGTTTTAGCGGATACAGCTACACCATTCTAGTAACAGGGGCTGAGAATGACATGTCACATAATTGTTGGTGTTGCTGTTGATTTATGTCAATGCAACAGTTCCATGGCAGCTATCATTCAGTTTTATGCTGATTTCCTGGCAAGTATTTCTGGGTATGTAAATGTCACCAAGGCTTTGGGATGTGCGGGTGGGTCATGGAGATAGATCCATCATTTTGTGAAGGCAATAATGCACTGAAATTGGACATTAGAAAGAAGGTTTTTGACAATCAGCTTTCAAATGGGAGAATTGAGGATAGAAAAGAATGACAAAAACCCTTAACACTTTTAGGAGAAAAGCAAAACTCTTTTAAAAGGATTGTGTAGTGTTATATTTATAGTGGGAAGATGTAGTACTTGATGATTCTATGAGTCGTCTTCAAGCTTCTGTGTTTCTGAGAAGAAAGACACGCCACACTTTCATTTCTGCTTTGTTTAACTGTGTCAGTCATAAACTGACCCTCTTAGTTCTTTATTTCCTCTTTTTTTGGACAATCGGAAGTATTAGGAATTGAACTGATACTCTATGTCGTTTTTCGTTGTTGGTTTTTTTTTTTTTTTTTTAATGTCCCAAACCATAAAATCCATCAGACTTAGTGTCACAATAAAATACTTTCTTGATGCAAATCAAGGCCAAGTTCCTAGTGAACCTTAAGCGAGCTTTAGTTAATCTTTTGGCTTAGATAGAAACAGTACAAACACTGATTTAATTTCCCCAACACAAGGTAAATACCCATCCAGTCATTGCAGCAGCTGAGAAACAGGTAAAGGTTGTGTTGATGGAGGCAAAGACTGTGTCTGGTGTCCATGTCAACAGACAGAAGGATTCCAAAGCTCAGATTAAAATGTATTTAATGCTAACAAAGGAACAAAACAAATGAGCATGAAGACTGTGGCATAGTTTCTTCATTTCCAACAAGATTTGAATTAAAACCAAGAAATCCCTGCAGTTCTTCCTACCTACCTTTCCTCGTATTCTGTTTCTACACTCACTTGAAAGTAGATGCTTCTTTTCTCTTAGTCTCTAGTTTCACTATATCAGTGCAGCACACAGGAGAGTGGCAAAATCTGTTAGATATTCCGGGCCTTTTATATCATACTCTGAGGAACAGAATCAAATGTGTCCCTTGAAATGTTTGGAGAATTCATTGTGTAGAAGCCTTTTTTTTTGTTTGTTCGGTTGGTTGGTTGGCTTTTTATCCACATGAAGTAGCCTGAAAACCTTGTCTCTCTTATGGGAAGTAAATTCTCACTGAGCGGAATTAAATGAAATTATCCTTCTTTTGGCAAACCAAATATAGTTCCAGATTGGCTAAGAAACAGAACTGCAGACTTGAGAATTAAAATTATTCCTTAGCATGGAAACACTAATCTAAAATATTTAATTTTATTTAATTTTACTTTATAATCCTTTAACAACCTTCTTACTGCCTCCCTACCTGAGCTCTGAATGTAAACTTAGTTGGGAGAAGCTTTGCACAGCACAGCACAGCAGAGCACAGCAGCTTTGAAATTCTTCCTAAGACTCTGTGTAACCTCTCAAGTCCAATGTTATAATTGTCTGAGCACTTAGATTTTTTTTCTTTGCAGCTTTCTTGAGCTGACATAAAGGTTGACAAGCCTGGTGACATAATGGCTATTATTTCGAGTAGTTTCTAAACAATATCATTTTTGTGCCCTTCTGCTTTCAATAAAATTATAGGTTTCTTTATTTTTTATGAAACAATGGCTCTCAGCTCCCATGCTATATTTCCCAGGCAAATTTCCGATGAGACTGCCATGACTTGCTATTAATGCAATTATTGCTGTTGACGTCAATGGAAGCATTGGCTATACTGAGGTCTCCATCCGTGGTGTTACTTGTGAGGACAAGAGTTATAAACACTATCTTGTTATTTAGCCTGCCTGCGTAAACCAAATAAATAAATACAAACACTATGAAATAAAATAAGCTGCTAATTCCAGATACATTCAGATAAATAAGAGCAATATTTATAGAAAGGCACTGGTGAGAGATCAGCTGTGAATGTGAACGAGGAGCTGATAAATTCTCATTACCTTCTTCGGGCTGACAACTGAAATGACCTGCTAGGCATCCCCTGGAAATTCAATCGGGTACCTGAAAATAGCAGACATCACCTGCAAAAATCCAACATGTGTAGGGTTTCACTTAGTGTTTAGCTGTTCCATCCCTGTGCAGTCAGGAGTGGAGGAGGCCTGTCAAGATTTGAAGCTTGTCTCAGGCACAAGGAAACTTTAAAGGGCCTGCTTTTTCCCTTTTTCATGCTACTTCATCCTATTGTGAAGTTTGTGTGTCTTAGTTTCTAATAAGGGAATCAAAACTTACTTTTTTTTTTTTTTTTAACAAAACTTTATTTTTAATGTCCTTTGGCACCAGCCAAAAATAGCTCACGATTATAGGGCAGGAGGATATTGGCTCCAGTCAGATGATGTTGGCTCCACTCATATGAGTCTGCAAATTCTTAAACTGAAGGACGAAGTGATAACCATGTTGCTGATAGGCACAATGTTTTAGGTGGCCTTAGGAACTTTGTGCTGGATCCACCAATGGTGGAGGAACTGCCTCTCAAGTCACAAATCTCTCTCTAGCTCTCAACTCATGTTCTGAAAAGCCCCAAACCCTCTTACTGAAACTCATTAATATCCTTCTGCTCAATTCTGAAAATTCACCCCAGAGTCCCAGTAAACTTACCTCCTTCTCTGAGATCTCAGTGGTTTTCTTTTATTGATTTGCATCACATATGGGCTAAAATAGGCTTCTTTTAGGGAAGAAGGAAGGACTAGTATAGTCTAAGGCTGCATCCATCCAGGGGTTGAGAAGATATCTACGACAATCCCAAAAAAATGTTAGGCAACTCTGAAAAGAGAAAGAGAGAGGCTGAGCTAACACTTTTGTAATCAAAAAAGTGAAATCAAAGTAGAGAGAGTATTAATGCAATTCAGAGAGCATTTGGGAGAATTGCCCACAAACATGACAAGACTTGTCTAAGGAACATAAATGCCAAATCAGATCAAGTTGCTGAAAGGCTCCAGGAATGATCTAGGAAAGAACTTATTTTATTAAATTAATATTATTTGTTTAGATCAGCAGAATGAAGACAGAGAGGGAATAAACTGTTCCCTGTTAAAGAAATAAACACTATCACAGTAGTTCAGTTAGTTTTACTAATGTTCTGGTAAGCTGAGGTATCTAATACAAACAACTAACCAAAGATATTTCTTTTAGAAGTTAGAGAAATTGCTAACCATCAGAGAAGTGTTATTCTGGAATAGACCTCTAGCAGGAATAATGAGTACAAATGACCTAAGTAATCTGAGATTTATTTGCTTTTTTTTGCTTGCTGGCTTTGGTTTTTGTGGGTTTTTTTTTTTTTGGTTGTTTTTTTTTTTAAGATTACAACTGGGATCAGTTCATTACTGACATTATATGCTTTAGTTTCCTCTGTCAACAGAGGACTGAATTCTGTGAGTGGTCCCTTTCCATTGTGTGTGTTCTTATGCATTACAGTGATATATACCATTACAACAAACAAACAAAAAACCTAAACATGTCCTTGATAGAATGGATATATATTTACCTATTCTGAAGTAGCTAATACACTCAAAAATTTTGCAGATGAGACATATCCAAATGTACACAATTAACAACACTGCGGTAACTTTTACCTGGTTAAATCAACTATGTATAGCAGAACCTTGAGTTCATTCAGGCAAGCAAAATGGTGCTTATGAATTTTATCTGAATTTTCTGCTCCAGATCCTCACTCTTGAACATATCTTAATAATTTAGTTGAACAACAGATTTGTCTGCATATGACTATTTAGCAACGCATTCTATTCTACTAAGTAGTCATTAGGCTGCCTGCCCTAATGACTGTGGTACAGATGTAGGATTCAAGGAACCTGGGTTTTATTCTATCATTAATTCAATGCACAATTTTTGAACAAGTCACTCTCTTACAATGAGAACTTGCATAACTATGGCTTATTCTGTGGTATAGGTGGATGCCAGCTGTCATGTTCATCCAGCCACTCTTACACTTGCAAAGTGCTGGTTTCTCTCCATTAGATGTAACAGGAGCATAGACTGCTGGTCAGACTTACACATCTAACTTTTAGACACTTAAATCAATAATTCTGGCTGTATATTTCAAAAGGGATATTTGCGTTAAGAAGCAGTAATTCATAACCTCAAATCCTGCAGTATGAATAGTTTCTAATTGGAGACAAAAGGAAATTCAGTCATTCAACCAAATAAGAAAAAATTCCTAGGGAAGTCCAAAGAAAAGCAAAGCAAAGAGTAATGCTGAGGTCAGGGACTCTAGCTGGAATATCATCCATCAGATAAAATGAATGATCCATAACATTACCAACCACACATATGGAGAAATTTTGGGTTTTGGAACAGTTTCTCACCCTTCCTTTTATACAACAGACAAGTAGATCTATATATAATTTAAAATAAGTATTTTGTGTTTAGGTTGCTGTGGTTACTTGAACAGATTTTGATGTTCTCCCTTTATCTCAAACCTTTTTTTCCCAATATCATTGTCCAGACTGAACACAATTTACTGTGGGGTTACATACTTGCTGTCCTCAGAAATCGTCCAACCACGCTGCAACAGGATGTTTTAATAGTGGTACAACACTACCTGAGTCATAGTTTCCATACCTTAGTATCCCAATTGACCAGAAATAATAAGGACTTTCCTCAGAACAGGATTTTGGAAATAAATTGGAGCCTTTGACTGATTATTTTTCTTAATGGAGAAGATGGGGTTCTTTAAAAGGGACTAGTGATAATGGGAAAGCAAATATTTCTTTTCAGGCAGCATAGCCTTGTTGGGCAAAATGAAAGCTGTCCAAATTGCTACTATGGTCAAGCTTGTTTATCTTTAACTGTACACCATAAGATTATCTCACACATTATCCAAAACCAAACAAGACAGACCAAAAATGCAGGACAAGTTGGGATCCAATCAGTTTTGTTCTTCTCCAGATTTAGTAGATTCATATATGGCCTATATTAATTAAGTACATAAAACTTTTGTGCTGATTGAACTGGAAAAAGTGTAAGGCTTGGTAAAAAAATGTAATTCCTTTAGGAGATTCTGTTCCATGGACAGTCCCAGTGTTTCTCTGCATGCAAACTTCTCTCACATGAGGACAAAATAGAGACAAAACCCCAAACAACAACAATAAAAACCCTTAGCACCTTCTCTGATCTAAAATCACTAAAGTCACATGAGTCATATCAGTAACTTGATCAGATTCATATCAGAAGTTTGGGCAAAGTGAAATGTTTTCAAAGAACTCCCCTAACTCCAGAGGACGTTTTTCTAGCTCAAACTGTGATAGAAAAGTGACAGTAAAATTGAGATCCTAAAAGCCTGACTGAAAAGACAAGAACACCTGTTTCAGTCCCCACAGCAAAAAGGAAGGGAAATTGTAATATCAAGAGATGACATATTTGAAGGTTGTATTTTTCTCAGTTCATTTCCATGATGTTGGACTCACCCTCTGTGACAAGGTCTGAAGAAGATGTAGTTTATGAGGGTGGTTCAAGTGCGATAAAGAAGCTGCAAGTTGAGGATGTGAAGGGTTAGGTGCCCTTGAGGAATGGATGGGCTCGAGTACTCTGCAAGGATTGGTGTTATTAAATTGAATTATTATTATTAGCACTTGTACAACATAGGAAATGGATGAGGAAAAGAAGGGAAAAAATACACATGAGCAAAAGTGACATTAAAATGTTGCACAGAAAGTATTGCAAGAAAACTGCTAATACTGTGTAATTATAAATATATATGTAGTGTATGCTTAAAAAATGAATTTGAAGAAAACACCAGCATGCCAGATAATCTTGATACCTCCTTCAGTTTGTGCCTTAATATCTATTAATAATATCTTAATATCGGTGCTGGTTACCTGCCTTCCCTCCTTAACCCCTTGTAGCTGGGAGCAACATTATGTGTCCCACTGAACAATCTTCAGTGGGAGTCAGCAGGCACTTGCTGATATAGGGCAATTGTGGTAGGCAGTTTGTGGAGATAGATGATGCTACATCTAGATTTACATAAATAAATAAATAAATAAATATTTCCTGTAAGTGTCTCTGAGCACACATGTGTGTATATATGTGTACACATATATGTGATTGTGCGTGTGTGTGAGCACATAGGAGGAAATATATAAATATGTATTCAGGAAAGAACAGCTCTGCTTGGATTTGTTAAAGGATAAATGCACTCTATTAAATAGCAATCCCCCTGTTTCTATCAGAAACGCAGTCATGCAATAACCTTAAGATATTAGATCTTTACTTGTCATTTCCCACATCTTTTTTACTCTGCAGTCTGAGCTGTTTGGTCCATGATTTGTGTCTTTTTGATGCTTTTTTATCACTTATGTTTCAGATGAAGAAGAGGCAGAGGAAGGGATCTGCTATTCACAATGGCTTTGATGAACCTTTCTAGCATATACACCAGAAGACAACATTCCAAATTGCATACCATGGCAAAGGATTGATGGGGCAGTGTCATGGTTTCATCTGGGATGGAGTTGACATTCTTGGTGCTGTATTTTTGATTCGGGATGGGAAAGATGTTGATGGGATACTGATGTGTTTGGTTGTTGCTAAGCACCCAAGGCCTTTTCTGCTTCTCACACTGCCCCACCAGCAAGTAGGCTGGAAATGCACTAAAAGTTGGGAGGAGACACACCCAGGACAGCTGACCCAAAGTGACCAAAGGGATATTCCATGCCATATGACATCAAGCTCAGTATATAAAGCTGGGGGAAGAAGACAGACGGGTGGAACTTTCGGAGGTATGACATTTTGAGTTCTCCGGTAACCATTGCACATGATAGAGTTCTGCTTTCCTGGAGGTGGCTGAATACTTGCCTGCCAATAGTAAGCAGTGAATGAATTCCTTTTTTTGTTTTTCTTGTGTGAGCAGCTTTTGCTTTACTTATTAAACTGCCTTTATCTCAACCCGCAAGTTTTCCTTATTTTTTCCATTTCTTCTCCCCATCCCACTGAGGTGGAGGGGGGAAAGTGAGCAAGTGGCTGCATGGTCTTAGTTGCCTTTTGGGGTTAAACCATGACAGGCAGCAATGAAAAGAGAACTCTGTGCAATCATTATGTCTATATATAAAGTAGGTGGAGGAAGCTGTTACAAGACAATGACATATCTAATACAGAAATATGTCTACCTCTCCAAACCTATCATTGCCTTTAGGTAGTCTTTTGCAGACTCTTCTTAACTAACCTTCAGGGTTTTGGACTTAAAGTCATACTAAACATAGCTCCTAACTTCCTTTCTGGAAGTGGATCACGTTTGAAAAAAAAACAGCGAACATAAAGCTCAAGCTCTGCTTTGAGTTCATGCAAAGTGTATTGATAAATAATTGGTACACAAACTCACACCTGCAGATTCTGTGGACAAATAGTTCATACAGTTTCCTACAAATACGATGAATGTATGTGTTGGTTTAACCCCAGCTAGCAACTAAGCACCACAGAGCCGCTTACCCACTGTAACCCAGTGGGATGGGAAAGAGAATCAGAAGGATAAAAGTGAGAAAACTTGTGTGTTGAGATAAAGAGAGTTTAACAGGTAAAGCAAAAGCCACATGTACAAGTAAAGCAAAATAAGGAGTTCATTCACCATTTCCCATTGTCAAGCAGGTGTTTAGAACCATCTCCAGGAAAATAGGGTTGCATCATGCATAAGATTACTTGAGAAGACAAAATGCCATAATTCTGAGTGTCGCTACTTCCTTCCCCTCCCTCTCCACCCCCCTTTTATTGCTCTGCACGTCATCATATGGTTTGGAATATCCCTTTGGTCAGTTGGGGTCAGCTGTGCTGGCTGTGTCTCCTCCCAACTTCTGAGCACCCCCAGCCTACTCGCTGGTGGGGTGGTGTGAGAAGCAGAAAAGGCCTTGACCCTGTATAAGCACAGCTCAGCAGTAACTAAAACATCCCTGTATTATCAACACTGTTTTTAGTACAAAGCCAAAATATAGTCCCATACCAGCTGCTACAGAAAAAAAAATAACTCAATCCTAGTATAAACCAGCACAATGTACCACTACTTTTAAGTGTAACTTCTAAGTAGTAAGGGATACTGATGATGATATCTAAGTAAAACTATTTTGGGTAGCTCATGTTTAGTCTTAAGTATCTGTATGTCAAACACTTCTGTAATTTTGACCAGTTTTCACTGATTCACAGGAAGAAATTTTTCACTGTGAGGGTGGTGTGACACTGGAACAGGTTGCCCAGGGAAGCTGCGCATGCCCCGTCCCCGGAGGTGTTCAAGGCCAGGCTGGATGGGGCTTTGAGCAGCCTGGTCTAGTGGGAGGTGTCCCTGCCCATGGCAGGGGGTTGGAACTAAATGACCTTTTAGGTCCCTTCCAACCTAAACCTTTCTATGATTCTGTGATTCTTCGATCCTTATAATAGCTATTTAAGAAGAGCATATCTTAGAGAATGTCTCGTCTTTGTCACAGCTCATGTTCCCACTGTGTCCTTGCTATGGTGTTTCCCACAACTATCGGTGTTTTACTGTTACAAAACTTGTTTGCCAAAGAGCCAAAGGGATGATTAGAGCAATGTGCCGTTCATAGTCACTGCTAGCTATGGACAGTACCAAGGAGCTCTCACCCTCGACTTACCAATAAGTGGGGGAAGTTTTAGCATTGTGCACAGCATCAAATCATTCTACAGCAACAGCAGATCTGACACCCTACATGCATCAGGTCGTCCATGGCCTGACAGTTTTAAAACAACGTGCATTTCTGCTGGCCAAATATGTCAAAAACCTAAAAGGAAATTGCCAGGAAAAAAAAAAACAAATCAAACCAAAGCCAAAACATAAACTCCAAAGCACTCCCCACTGCTCCCCCCCTCCTTTTTTTTTTTTTTTTTTTTTTTTTCAGAAAAGCACTTGGAAAAAAGGAAAGAAAAAAAAGTATTAATAAAAGTACACCACTTGCATTGACAATGCCATTTGGGTTGAAAATCAGGACAAGGGACAGACAGTGAATGAAAGAAAAAGAGGGTGGCAGGTAAATGAGAATGATACAACTCCCATTAAAGCTAATTGGATACCAGTCCATGGTGTGCTTGGCTTATTTAGTCCAACCTAAATCTATTCCAAAGGCAAAGTTCACACTGAGGAAAATCAAAGCCAGAAAACAATTGTCCCCAATCGCATTCCAAAGTTTGAGAGTCCATTTATCACAGCTCACTCTTTCTCTTTGTATGCTCATGTCTTCATGAATTAATGCAGGCCTACGTATGAAAATCAATGTTTCCTACACATATAAACACTGCGGATTTGAATCAATCTCTCAAAGCCAAAGAGGGTTAAATATTTAAACAAGCTGTGTATTGAAATGCATTTTTAATGCCGTGAAGTCATTCTGATGAAAGATTACTCAAGAGCCTTCATTACTGAGTTTAGAGAGTAATGTGGTATTATTGGAACAGATGGCACAGCTGTGTGCAGCCTCAGCCTCAGCCCTCCCCCCCGGGGTAAATCCAAGGGCCACTCCTGTGCAAAGTCATCCGCTGTCAGCCAATGGACTGAATGGATGGATGGCTGCGTCTAGCTTGCACATCCATACATGACAGCCAGGACGGCTAAAGTCTTTAAGAACGGGCTCCTTAAAGAGAACGGTGCCTTCTGTAATCCCTTGTTTCCTATGCGCAGTGGAAGGCAGGGAGGGGAAGAGGGAAGCAATGCCGCGAGCATTGAGAATGAACTTGCTGTGCTGCTCTGTGACTTAATTGCTAGGATTATGTGGTATCATTATGTCAACTGCAATTGTCTCCGTTAATTTCAAGCTGGCATCTCCCCCACCCCCACCCTGCTTTTCATTCTTCCCTCCCCCTTGCTGACTGAGTGAGTGTGGGTGTTGGGAGAGTAGCAAAGAGAGGGGAGAACCATCCGGGCACATTTTGATGATTATTAATTAAAAAAGACAAAGGAAGAAAGAGGTGAGTGTGAAGTCAGGGTCTGTGCTGTGGCAGTTCAGGAAAGGATTAGCTGCATGGCTATTAACACTGTCACAGCTGAGGGGAAGAAGAGCCTCTCACCTCAGGAGAGTACTTCTGGAGCTTTCCCTTGCATTGAGTTTTCAGTTAGATTCAGGTACAAAGAATGCCAGTTTATGATTGAGGTCCTGGCTTCTAGATTTGTATGACAGGACCAGATTTATCACATTCCCTTTGGTCTATATTTGCAATATGGTATACAAAGAGGGTGCACAAAGACTCAAGATGACTCTCTCCTGGTCTTGCACTGATGTAATTCAATTGGTTTCTGTGGAAAGATTTCTAGTTTATGTGTGCACTTCTTTATACACCTAGTGAATAGGCTAAGCATTCTGAAAGGTTAATATTACAGCTACTTAACGTCAACAACATTCAGCCATGCTGCATAGTATTTTGGAATTGAAGCCAGAATCCAGACTAAAGGAGAGGTATGTTTGGGCAGTGTCTGCTGGAGAACCATTGGCCTCGTAGACTCCATCAAAGCATCCTCCCACAGATTTAAGCATCTACAGAGACCTGAAGTACCTACATGGGTGCTGAATATCCAGGATGGAACCAACATGTTAATTTTTAAACCTAGAAACTAACAGTAAAGATACAGAGCCTTTAGTGATACCCGTTATGTTTTGTGATTCTTCCAGAGGTTTCCTTTCTGATATCAAAAATATCTCTCTCCTTATATAAACAGTCTTTCTACAGCTCTAGTGGTGCTCTTTTTCTATCAAAGTCTTTTTCTGAGTAAAAGTGGCAAAGATGGAATTCAATATTCTAGGGCAGATCACATAAATTACTTGTCTAACATTAGCTCTTCCTTACCACTACTAGAGAATATTTATTTCACATCTGTTAGAACTGCATTTACTTTTTCCATAGGCACATGGATGCTTTAAAGTCAAGTTGTAATCAAATAAGACAAGCAAGTTGTTCTCTTCCTTTGGACTTTACCAAATAAATAAATTCCTGGCTTTTTGTAAAGTTTTATTTTTTTTAATCCTTCAGCATACTATCTTATATCCAGTGTTACTTCTATTACTTCAGTTTCTGAGGCTGTGTCTTTCTTTTTGGATGGTAAATAGAAACTTTTCTTCTTTAGCATTCCCTCTTAATTGTGTATTACTAGGAAATTTCTTTACGTGGCTGAACATTTACTTTGCTGGCCATGCAATGTCCTGCATGGGGGTCAGGTCGTTCCCAAGCACAATGGAGAATGGCTTGAGAGCAGCCCTGAGAAGCAGGACTTGGGGGTGCTGGTGGTTGATGAAAAGCTCAACATGAGCTGGTAATGTGTGCTCACAGCCCTGAAAGACAGCTGCATCCTAGGCTGCATCAAAAGAAGCACGGCCAGTAGATTGAAGGAGATGATTCTGCTCTTCTATTCTGCTCTTGTAAGACCTCACCTGGAGTATCACATCCGGTTCTGGGGCCCCCAACATAAGAAGGACATGGACCTGTTGAAGTGAGTCCAGAGGAGGACCACAAAGAGGATCAGAGGGCTGGAGCACCTCTCCTAAGAGGACAGGCTGAGAGAGCTGAGGTTGTTCAGCCTGGAGAAGAGAAGGCTCCGGACAGGGACTCTTTATCAGGGAGTGGAGCAACAAGACAAGGGGTAATGTTTTAAAACCGAAAAGAGGGTAGATTTAGATTAGATATTAGGAAGAAGTTCTTTACAATGAGGGTGGTGAGACACTGCAACAGGTTTCCCAGGGAAGCTGTGGATGCCCATCCCTGGAAGTGTACAAGGCCAAGTTGGACGGGGCTTTGAGCAAACTGGTCTACTGAGTGATGTCCCTGCCCATGGCAGGGGGATTGGAACTGGATGATCTTTAAGGTCCCTTCCAACTCTTACCATTCTATGATTTGAAACATATTTATCAAAAAAACACCAAACACAAAACCAATTCTTGCTTTGTTAAAATTCTTAAACTAAGATTTCAGAAATATCAGACAAGTAAGTAAAGCATCAAATGAGGTTCAGAGAGAGGAAAATACATTACAATAAGTAAAAGGATTTTCCTAATTTAAATCCTTTGCTTGTCTAAGTGGTTGTAAATAGCACCGGTTTTAGGAATCCAATATAGGTAGATTTGTACTAGCAGCTTGGGTTGCCAAATGTAAAGTAACATGGTTATATCTGGTAACCTAAAATTTGTAATCTTTGTGCACTCAAATTGCTGGCTAATGTCACTTAATTTTCACTTCACCAAAGAAAGTTATGTTACCTAACTTTTAATTTGGATTAGGCTAAAAATATATGAGCAAACAGTTACATTGCTCAGCTGACAAGCAATAACTTCTCAAACTGACACAGTTCTATTGATCTCTAAACAATACTAGATGGCAGTGATTTGTAGGCATCACAGAAAAGGTAGAGTTTTAAGTGGGTATTTATAAAAGCACACAGTGGTGGCAATGTAGATTTTGATTTTCAGGATTCTACAGCAGTGAATATTTGATCTCAGGAAGGATAGCATTTATAAGGAAAAAAGAAAATAGAACTTTTTTGGTATGTTTAAGGAATTTTTCAAGCTCTTTGGAACATGGGAATTTGCAAACTGGTTTAGAAAAAAGGGCTGCTGAGTCCTGCCTTGGACAAAATCTAACATTTTCAGTTCAGATAAATTTGCAGCATCGTTCCTGGAGCTGCTCTAATGCAAATTTACAGAATGTTGCTGGTAAATTTAAAATAAGAACCTAATCCAAATGTTATGCAAGTGTACTTTAACTTTTCCACTTGCTTTATGTGGTTTTAAATCAATGGCATTTCCTAGGAATCAAAAGGCTGTAAGGGAGATTAAAGAAAATGGAAGGATTCAAACTAAGATACAGCACTCAGAACTGTGATGATCGTCAGACATTTTAATGGCCTGAACAATTGCTGCAATTTGTGTTGAACTGAACTGCCAGGCAGACATAGAAACAAGTTTAGAAGGTTCTACTTTGCTAAAAGAACTCTCTATTAACAGGGTAAGATATCACTGGAAATGGAGGCTTCATGTGAATTGAAGCATCTTTGCAAAGCAAAGCAACTCTCTATGATGATTTACATGCTTTATCTTCACATTCATTATAGGTTTTCCTTATTTTCCCTGCACATTCTCATGAAAGCAAACAACCACAAAGACCCTGGCTCCATGGCTTGCTGGAGAAAGTCATGTGCAGCAGCTGGTGATGCTCCCGGCTGACTGTCTCTGAGCCAAATCTGACCCAAAAGCTCCTCACTGCAATAGCTTGGTATCTAGAAAATTACATATTATCTTGGTTACTGCAGTGTGTTAATGTAACTACACAGCTTCTGTACCTGTGATGGTTTATGTCTTTTAAGTTTCAAGCAGGGGGTCTGCCCATGGAGACATGCCCCACATTTATGGAACTGCTTCAAACTATCTTTAATTTCCAGAAGTGCTCTCTTCAAATTTTCACTTTATTTATGTGGCTTCCATTCCATTTACAAGGCTGCAAGCATTAGTATAAAGAAACTGGCAAGCAGAAACCCTTTTTGGCTGGAAAGGTAATGGAATTTTGCTCAGTTATTTTAACAGGAATAGAGGATGATTAGCACTAATTACAGCTTGAGACTCTGAAAGAAGTTTGGAGTAAAAATGCAAGATGTCCTTTCAAAATAACTGTTGCAGTAACAATGTTATTTGTCTTGAAGCAAACAAATGGAAAAGGCTTTCTGTTTACTGGAGGGGTTTTTTTTGTTTTGTTTTGTTTTTGTTTGTTTTTTTTAAAGTGTCATTTCATAATATACTTGAACTTCATAGAAACTGATTCATATTTTGAATCATAGAAGCATAGAATTGTCTACGTTGAAAGGCACCTTGTTCTGTTACTTGGGGTTCAAGCTCACCAGTAATTTCAGAAAGAATTGAACAGCATTGGACAGGCAGCAGAGAGAAACATAGAATTGCTAAACAGTGTAACCATACATATTTATCTATGTAAGAAGGAACTAGAAGAAAACAAGCTAATTTTCCTAATTCTTACTGAGGGACATAGTCGAACACATATCTGCTCCACAGACACAGTGATTGACCCATAAGCTACTCACCTTGTTTTATTGCTCTTGTATGTGATATTGGCAGTATTCTACTAAACTGAAAAATACTTAACCTGCAGTGTAAATAACAGAGAAGCAGACACTAGCCTTTAAAACAGCAGTGGCAGCCCTGCTCACAGCATGGAGGCCTGAGCAGCTGCAGGTGTGCAATTCAGAGGTGACTCTGAAATCCAAAATTGCTACAGCTTTCCTATAGCAGCATATAGGAGTTTACGTCTTGTGAGGAAGTTCTATCTAGACACCAAAGAGTTTGTGAATGGCAGTCATCAAGGACAGGTATTTGAATTTTATTGAGGAAGACAGAGCTATTAAACAGGAATTTCCCTAATGGACTACAGTTGCAGCCATGCTTCTCTGTGGAATGACCAGAAGTGTCTCACAAAGGGAGGTGGCTAGTTATTTCACTTTCAGAAGGACATTCCTACTTAAAATTCATACACTTTAAAATCAATGCTTCAAAAGTATATGTATAATTTTTCTAATGTGTTATTTGACTTTTTAAAATACCATGATCAAAACAGGCACCTGTGTCCCATTGGCAGCTGATGATAGAACTCGCTCTTTCTCATTCAATATCTTCAGCTTGAGTTGTATAAAAAAGGAAACCCTAAAATTCCAGTCTTTTCACCATCTATGTGTTCTTCCCCACTACAGCCTCCCCCTACTAATATCCCATTTTTTTTTTCCCTTAATTTCTTCTGTAATAGAAAAGAAACTCTTCAAGGCTGTTTTTTGGGGTTTTTTTTGGTTTTTTGGGGGGTTTTTTGGGTTTTTTTTTTGTTTGATTTTGGTTTTTGTTTGTTTGTTTTGTTTTGTTTTGTTTTTTCTAATCAATGACTCTCAGGTGCTGGGACCCTGAAGCAATAAATACTTCTGGCACATGGGGCAAACAGATGTTTTTGCAAGTGAGGCCTTGAGTAATTCCAAGAAAACATTCCTGCAGGTGAAACTGAAAAGTGTCTCTTGTGTTAGAACAAGAATATCTACAGCAGTGGTTCTCAACCTTGGAGAACTGGAGTGCCACTTCATCACTGAATAGAGTCACATGCTAATTATCCTCCTACTGCATTATGCTGTTGCATCATTTTTGAGTCACTGTGAGAAACCATTGTATGGTGACTTAACATGTCATTAGGTCCAGGATGAAAAATCTTTAGAAACAAAAAATAAGAAGATGAAGAAAATGGTGGTTTTACCCAGGGTACTTATCCAGCACGTGCAGTAAGTCAACATCATTGTATTTTGCATTTTCAGTTTTTAAGCCCTTCTCCGGCTTTTGTTAGGAGCCTTCTCCAAACTGCTTTTAAGTCAGTGGAAAGTTCCTGGTGGCGCACATCAGTTTTGGAATGGACATTAAAAGAGTTAAAACAGCATAAAACACTGTGAACTTTAGTCTGAATATCTAATTACTGTTTTGTTTTTATATCAATGATTTTCCTCATGCTGTGTCAGAAAAATGCCTTTCTTGCTTTTTTCCTAAGGCATTACAGCTTACATAGTCACACTGTCTGTGTGATACTGAATTGGTCCATGTCTCCACAATATCACTGAACCCTCTGGCCAATTTCAATCAAATTTGACAGAAAATGTAGAAGTCTGAGAGGTAATTCAGGTAGAAGTCTGAGAGGTAATCCTAAAAATAGTGTGAGGAAAGACAATGAGTATAAAACATTTTTTTTTTTTTTCTCTTATTAGTTACTGAAAGAAGGGCGTAATGTAAATTCACTCCATATCAAAGGTCCCTTCCATATTCACTCCAGGAATCTGAGTGAGAGAGACACAGAAAAGGAGGGAAAGACAGATGTCATGAGACCTGAAATGAAAAACAAAGCTTCATTTCAACATTAGCCCTCATCTAACGCCCATGAATATATCTGTGAGATACAAAATCATACATAATCCACCCTCACTCAATCTTTTGTTCACAGGATGTGTTCTTTGAGTACTATTTTGCACAAGGGATACTTTTGAGGACAAAACATATATAAGAAATATAAAAATGGTAGAGAAGAGAGTTCTTATGGGGCAACTGGTGGAAGTAATTTAATACCATTGTTTGGACTGAATCTGAAGGGCTTACAAGTCAGGTCTGCCAGTCTTTCCTACCAGTGAGGAGCAAGATCAGGGGGCTGAGGAGTGCCTCTAATGGCTTCTGGCCTGGCACAGAGCCCAAACTCATTTAATTTCTGAGATATATTGAGTATGGTTACAGGTTCTCTGTACAGAAAATAAAAGAGTTCCCCTAAAAGGCGAAGCACTCTTTCTCTTTGCTTCTGGGAGAGGTGTTCCATTTAATGGCAGCTCATAGTAACCCTTGGTATGGAAGGGTGGCGTAGTAGGTTGGACTAAAGCAATTGTTAAGGCTTCCAGATTGACCTTCAATCTCAGGTCTACCCACATACAGATTTTAAGATGGTTAATATGTTACGATTCATAGGATATAACAGAATGAGACAAGGGGAGATTATCCTCGGGTGAGATCTCATCTAACAAGACCTATGAAGGTTAAAAAGTAATTGTACCCATGTGGTTAGTCTGTACCTGAGGTAAAGCTGGTAGATCACTGGCACTGAGCTATGTGGATATAACAGATCAAATCACCACAATATCAGATATTTTTGTGTCATATTCTACTGCCTGATACACGCATCCCCAGAGAAACAGTCTCCAAATGAGCTCTGAAGTCAGGTGCGACTATTGTAGTAAGGCTTGCTGAAAAACACAAACCATAGAAATTGACTAAATTAACACTCATTTAAATTAAGTGATTTATTTTAGGTAGAAGAAATAAATTGAAACCTTACTGCTTTCACTTAGAAGTTCTTAGGAAGGGAGCACACATAACAATGCCTTGTAAATTTGTTGAAGAGTGGAAGATTGCTTTTATAGAACAAAAAGGAAGGAAAAAACCAACACAACTTCTAGTCTAAATAGCTTAAAGTGATCTGATATAACTTGAAGTACCAAAATGAAATAATTCCAGGTGTAATCACCTCAGTTTTCCTCAGTAGTTGGAGAAGAAAGACTTATCAAGAATGTTTAAGGTACCAGGTGGATGGAAAGTACATTTGCTCAGCATTCAGTGTCTGAATTTCATACATCTGTTCAAGAAGCCAAAGAACCTTCTATTAGCAAACTTCTGCTCCTTGTAAGGACGTTCAAAGCAGAATTCATCTCAGTTAACTTTGAGTGTTGGCTTAGCCAAAGCTAATTGGCTCAGCTCCCTTTGTCGTCAGTGGAGTCAGAAACAGCCTCCTCTGGAGGGTGATACATTTCAGCTGCCATAGAGCCTAGTGAATCACTGCTATAGACACCTCTATGATAAAGCAAAGTCTTAGATTTTGATAACGGTTAGAAGTGTAGATGAAAAGGTGGATGACTGTCTTAGGCCCAGTCATACCTTTAACCTTTTTTTGTTTACCTAACCAGATGGAGCTCCTTGAGTCCAGCAATAAAAGCAGGCTTTCACTCAATTTTGAGGTTCTTCTCTGCTTTCTTTCCAGTTTGCAGATCTCCTTATTGATCTGCAGAGATAAGAAATGAACACAGTGTTCCAATCACAGCTATACCAGGGTTAAATAAAGAAATATTGCAACTGGCTTGGTCTAATTTGCCCTCTCTGCATGTTCAGTTTTCGCATTAGCCCTTTTGACCACTGTAATGAACTCCTTTCCAGAATCACCCATTCTCAAAGTTGTTTCCCTGCTCTCTAAGAATAGCATATGTTCCTAATTTCTGAAAGTATAGTTTTATATTTCATTATGTATATTTATACATATATGTACATTCAAATCCATATAGATGCATATATTTGTGTGTGTGTGTGCTGTTCACTGTCAAATGATCAGTTCCAAAGGCTTTTGCTCTTCATTTTTTAATGGTCCCCATTAAGAAAACGTATCAAGGGACAATGTTCTGCTCAAAAGCATTTATGGGGATTCCTCAATTTCATTGTGGTTTGAAACCTAGCCTATTTTGAAGATAACATGTTGACTTTGTAGTGCTCAAATTTCTTGACAAAACCATTTCTGATATCACATTGAATGTTTGGAAGTTTAAACATTAGATAATAAGAATTGGCATCATCACTCTTCACTTGTATTTTACAAAAAAGCATCAAATTACTGTAGGCCTATCTTTATAAACCAAATTTATTTGATATTAGTTATATTACCTTCCTTTAATTTTATGTTAATTAAATCTCATATTAGACATTTTATTGTTTGCCTTAGGTTAACTTTAACTGACAAAAGGACATTTATCAGGGTCATCCCATTTTCTTTTCTAAATGTTTCTGTACCTTGAATTTTTGCAGATCTTTAGGGATTTTTCTGTGTTACAAAAGTCCCTGCTATCCGTTACATTCCAGAGGAAACCTCACCTGGGTCTTTTGAAACTTGTGTGTAAATACTGGGATTTTGGGGATGTCCTCCTTCACTTTCTCTATAATTACTGTTTGAATACAAAGTGTTTCAGTTCCATCGCCCAGTGATCTGAAAACAAGTTCTATCTTTTCCCCAAGTACAGGGCAGAAATACATTGATTCATAAGTACTAGTCAATTAAAATTTCCTTTTTTTTCTTTTTCTTTTTTTTTTTTTTTTTTAAGATGGGTTGCCATTCTCCTTTCTCCCTTGTCCACTGTATCCTTCTTTAAAAGGTTATATACTTATATCCACTTATTTTAAAATTCTAGTCATGCATCTCTTCTCACCAGGTTTCTGTAATACCAACTAGGTCAAATTTATGCTCATAAATGAGCAATTCCAATTCCCTGTGTTTATTATCCAGGCTCCAAGCAGTGGTGTACAGGCAATTAAATAATTTCTTCTCCTCATGTCCTTCAGTGTCTTGATTAATTTGGTTCTCAACATTCTGATTTTGTTCTAAGTGAGTACATGTTTGTTCCTGCTTTTCACCTTCTTCTTTTTTCTTTTTCTTAGTTTAACACCTGCCTGACTACAATTATTTACAATTATTTCTTTGCAGTAATTTAGTTTTAATCAGAATAAACTAATTGGCCAAACCTAAAACTTTACACAAGAATATACAAGTTTCAATTAAACTCTAATCTAAAAAGATTTTAATTCCCAGGATAATTTCTGTTCAGAAGCACAAGTCTAGAGTAGCCACTAGCTAGGACGTATATTGAGTTTTGAATACAATTTCCCATGAGAGTGTTCTAATCTGCAGGATTTTTTTTTTTAAGTAATCAACTTTCAGTCTTTCTAATTATGATTTTTCCAGTGGGCATGTTTGCTTACATATGTGTTTAGTTGTAGATCTACAAATTAAGTAATAATTTGAAGTATGATTTGATATTCTATGATGTGGTATAAGAAAAATATTTGAGCCAATATAATTTTGACATGTCTTTTTGGCACTTCACTTACCCTCATTTAAATATACATGGACCCACATACGCTCAAATACGAAACTTTCAGCCAAATATGGTATAGGGAAGTGTTTTTAAATTAGTATTTTGTCATATGTGAAAAAAAATTTTTGCACTCTGGGCTTTTCTAGACAGCTTACTGGTCCAGAAGCTCTTTCCCAATTTCTGAAAGAAAAATCATCCAAAATCTAAGAGCTCTCATTTAAGACAGAACATGCACAGTTTGCATTGACAAAAGTGTTATAATTTCAGGGGGACCATATTTACACTGTTTTTCACTTCATTTGTTTTGCCTTTACAAGACAGAAAGGATCTCCGAGAAAATTGGATGGATAATCTTCTGTTGTAGACTTCTTTTAAGATCCCTGAAATGTCTTATATGCGTTGTATGACATTTCAGAAGCATTGCCATTAAAGAGAATATACACTATCAGTAACAGCCAAAAGACCTTTGCATGCTAACTTCAGGATTTTCTACAAGTTTTTCTCCATGTCTCTAGTGCCTTGGCCTGGGAAGACTTCAGGCTGTCTTGCTCTTTGTGTTTCAGAATATAGTTTCTATTCCTGATAGTAAAAAAAATATCTCAGAAGCTTTGGCTGTCTCATTCAGATGGACACCTCATTTCACTAGGATTTGAGTGGAACCACTACCCACACCTGTACATTATATATTTCCAGTTTATTTCTCAGCTGTGCCTTTAGACTGTTTTCCTTATTTTCCATATTGAAGATGTGTTGATAACAGAAATGGCCAGGCATGCAGAGCTCTTGCTCATCCTTTTCTTTCTGACAGTATATCTGCTCACCACCTTGTCTCTAGTCATAGGGCATGGTGATTAAATGTGTTGCTTATGCTGGACAGTAGCTGCTAGCCTCCCATTCCAATGCTTCCCTCACCCTCTCTTGTTTTCGTGGATTTTCCTTCCTAGAATCAAAGAGCATAGCCCTTGTTTTCCCAAGAATTGTTACACACTATGATTCTTCATAAAATCAGAGCTCTGGTATTTACTCTTCCAATGTAAAATCTCTTGGTTTTGAATACAGTTCAAATATCAAAGTTCTTTATATTTTTGAGAAGACAGTTAATAAATAAAAAACAAATTAATTAATTCATTTTTACAAGTCAGAACTAATCTTTCACCACAACGTAACATAGTTTGTGCAAAACACACAACACACACACAAAAAAATCATAATCCTTTGCAAAATCTTCTGTTTGTTTCCTCATAAATTCCCTTTATAACTGGCTTATTCAGTGACACTCAATCCTTAGCTCTACCCCTTTATTAACAGTGGAGAATTAATAACTGACTGATAGCATCTCAAGTGAAATTAGGACCCAGCATTCTGAATAAAAACTACCTCCACACCCACCACCCATTTCAAATCACAGCAATACCCCTTAAACAAATCCTGAACGAGGAAAGAGTCATAACCAATACAGTTTCACAAAAGTAGAATGTCCCCTAAGTTAATAATGGTTTGTAAACCACTTTTTCTGCAGGAAAAAAATTTGCAGATGGAATGAAGCTGGTTAAAGAAATACACACTACTGTGAAGGAGATGCTGCTACAGTTAAGAACATGCGGCTGTTTGGTGAGGGAGGAGGGAAGAGTAAGCTGTTTCTCACGTACTGAAAACATTCAAAGCCTTGTGTGCGTTTGGTATCATCCAAATGTAATTTGAGAAGCTCACTTCTAATCTAGTTTGGGCTCTGATGATAACGGCTTCAATTTATACAATGAGAGCCATTGCTGAGTGACTTTGCCTTCCCCTACATCAAAGGTAATTATTATTTTTATAGTTCAATTAGCAAACATTACATTTCTGTTTTCCTTGCGAAGGTGGCGCCACCTAATTTAACAATAACATACTTATCCCTGATGCCCTCTCAGGGACATGATGTTATTATAATAGACTCTTTTGGACCTATTGATTCCTAGGAGCAAGTTTCCTTCCAATTTGCACCTTTCAACCCTTTTCTTTAAACTTGCACTAATAGGGCAATTTGCCAGTTGCAGATCATAGCTTGCATTTTTTTAAAAGAAATCTATACAGCATTTTGCACCAGAACACTTCTATTAATACTTTTTTATCTTACTGACCAGAAAGAGCAAAGATGTGTCAATTTCTTTGTATATAGATCCAAGGAAGAGATGATTTTCCTTTACTGTAATAATTATTTTACTGAGATTTCCAAAGATGTTCATGCCCTGTCCTCAAATGAAACCAAGAGTTTCCCCATCCACCCACCAAAAAAAAAAAAAAAAAAAGACAGTCAAAAGCAGGAAAAGGACTATTGCATTAGGCGAGCTCTAAGGAGATTTATCCAGAGCCTGTAAGACTGATCAGAACTTCTGATTTATTTACAGAGGTTTGACATTGGGTCACCCACCTCTCAAGTGAGCTTTCTAATCACTCACACAGGTGAATGTCTATCAGTCACTCAGTCCACTATATGTTGATATAGTTTCCTAAAATGGAATAGTCTTAAGGTAATCTCGTGTATTTTTAGGCCTTAATATAGGATGCTTATGTGCTTTGTCATTCCTGGAGAGTTAAACATGAGAGAAGCAACTACAAAGGTCAGTCAGATTTTGGATGGGCTGAAGCTGCCTCTGGAGAAAAAAGTGTCTCTCTCCTCTGACTGCAGGCTAGGCTAACTGGGTTGAATCTATGACAATAACACTTATAGAAAAGAATAAAAGAACTAGCATAATGACTGTGTTTATTAGAATAGTCACCTAGAACATGAACGGTTTTTCTCCTTGATCTGATGTAATCAGAACCAGATTTTTATCTTGAATTTTCATAACATAATAGCTTAACTATTTTATTATGATGTGGGATCTTTTCTAGAGTTTAAGCTTCACCCAAAAATTCCACTGAGAATCTGAGATGTTTTTCTAATGACAGTTTAGTTGAAACATATATGTCTCTGGGGGAAATTTGTGACTCTAACAAAACATTTTCTCATTAAAGAATCTGTTTTCAACTGGGGGCAGTGAAGGGAGACAGTATGAAAACTCAAAGTCCTAAGCAGTTTCTTAGGAGGCTATTCTCCATTCTGCAGGAGCTGATCATAATTTAGAGTTGCCCTAGGTACTCTGTATTGTAGTCTTTATTTTCATGGCTCCTGAGATGCTGGGGAATCCTGAGGAATGTTGACAGGCTGCTTCTTGGGGTTTACAAAGACTATTCCTTCATATTTTTCCTGATAGCAGTTCAGCCAAATCTTGTCTTATGCTTCCCTTTGTTATGACACTAGCAAGATATCCTGGTGTTATGTGAGAGACCCCCATCACCTTGCTTCTGCCTTAACCTTTAGGCTCTAACTAAACGTGTTTAAATAAGTCTTTGTCACGTTCCACTAGAGCATGTTTGCATTGATTATGCACAATTATATCCTTGCATCATGGCTATTCACCTAGTGCACACTAGCCCCTACCAGAGTGATTTATTACCAGCTAAATTGTTCCTAGCAGAAACCTGTTTATCACTGTCACATGTGTAAGCAGCAGATATGAGTATCTGTATGATCAGCCTCTGTGTGTGTGCATGCGTGTGACCGTGTGTGCATGTGAAGGCACGTAACCTGGGGGTAGATAAAGGCACATAAGTTCATGGACATTTCTGATTGACTCTGTCAAGTCCATCCCCAGTCCTCTACCTCCCATCATCGCTTTCCGGTTTCATGCCATTTCTAGCACAAAAATTGGTGATTACAGAAATCTCTGTTGATCCTGATGTAACTTTATTGATCCCTTTCAACCTCCATCCATATAATGTCATTGAACAGGTTCTTAAGGAAACAAAACAATTAATCAGAACACCAGTTAATTAAAGATCCACAATGACACTGGAAACCTTCAGAAATGATGGAAGGACCTTGGAAAATAGGGACATTTTAACTTTCAGGAAACATGCTTGCTTACGGTTCTCCTAGCATTTCTCTCTCAGATTTTAACAGGAGTGGACAACTCAGAGGACTGTTTAACTCCCTACAGAAAATGATCCTTTACTCTTATGTGTGTCTTACTGCTCTTCGTTAGCAGAAAAAGGGTGCAAAAAAGGCACAGCAATTACTTGCTTCACATCAAATTTTAAATAAAGATACATTATAAAGCACTAATGCCTTAACTTTTTACAAGCCAGGTATCCATTGAAATATCTTAAAGAAGCCAGCTGAATGACAACATGTAATGGAGGATAGGAGCCTAGATATGCTCTTCCCTACCTCCCCCTTCTTTTGCTTCACAGCACGCTACCTCTCCACTTAAAATCTGTGTTTAGTTGCACCTAGTTGTTTCACTTTCTGATGTGATGGCTGTCAGTGATCCTCCACTGAACTGGTAGTCTCAGACCAGTGAGCACATCAAAGTGCGCATCACACAGCTGGCACTACCTGCTACCCTGGTTGGCAGTCCCAGCTGAGTGGTGGAGGATCTGCCCTCTAGCTCTGCAAAATGATCCCTGAAGAACAGTTTTGATACATGATGATGGAGTGTATATGAATATGATGAAGGAAGGCTTTAGGGCAGGGAGCGAAGCTCCTGTTTTGCCCTCTACCTTTTCAGTGACTAAAACCATACAGACATGCCATTGATAGGAAATGTAGGCAATGAACAAGGTCTAGATTCAGATTTTCCTGAAGTCCCTGAACAGGTTATCTACCCTGAACAAGTATCTATTTGATCTGGATTTATTTAATAATTGTGTCCCCATAGAATTCTTGACAATGGCTTAAAGTAAAGAAATACATTTAATTTATTGATGCATTAAACATATAGGCGTTCAGCCCAGTGGCCCAGAAGCACCATGTGCTTCCTCTGCAGCCAGGGTGAAATACAACGGATTAGTCATTCCAAATCTGAAATTAAGGCATCACATCCATTTTGTTCCAGAAAGTAATTGACTTTTAACTGGTTTTAATGCACAGATTGCCAAACTATGCTGCCAAATTATTATAGCTCCAGAGCTGATGAAGTTTTTTGAAATACTAACACTGAGTTTTATGGGATTTGGCAAAATCATCCACTATACAAGTGTCAGAACTTCTGAGGAGGGTCTATATTTCATAGCTAGCAAGACACTATCCCATATATTTTTAAAGACAGCTTGTGCTCTTTTTGTTAAAAAATGTCTTGTTCAAAGGTCTAGACAGTCATCAAATGTTCAACAATTGAGAATGGTGGTTTTGTTCTGAATCCTCTTTAACTCATGTTTTGTAAGCTGGACATATCTGTGTCTTATCCAAACTTTGTTTCTGGAAATCCTTTAAAAATGAAACTTCTCTGCCCAATGGGCAGAAAAATATTTCCCAAGCTTGCTGTTTAGCAGTACAGGAAGACAGGTATTTGAAAACATCCAAAAGGAGATTCTGCATGGCTACATTTAGATATCTATGTTGGACACTTAAGAACTTTTCCTGCAGGTCTTCAAAGACATATAAAGCACCTGAAAGTTAGGTACAAATTAGGTACCTAACTTATGCAGGGTATGTTCCATTACAGACCATTACAGAGAGATAACTTCCTTTTATTTGCGTCTCAGCAAAAGGCATTTTCACAAATTTAATCTTTTTATCTAAATGACTTATCTGGAATTTGCTTTGTTTTTGGCATGAAGGATCTCAGAATGACAGGCCTTTCAGCTGGATTTGCAATAGCCATGTCTTTACTTAAGAATTAATATTGACTGGCTAAAGACAGATGATTTATTATGTAATTCTGTAATAATTTCTGCCATGGAAATAGAGAGGTACTGCATTAGCAGTTAATGAGGTTTTTTTCTTTAATATTCAGAAGCACTCAGAGATGGAAATAAGCTTCTTCCATGCTGCAGAGAGGGATATATCAAAATAAACAAACCCTAAAAAAATTCCCTTTGAAAATAAATTTTCTCCAAAAATCTTTGTCTAATTTAATTAGCCAACTTAATTGAACCTTGGTAGAAAATAAAATATTTCTTGGGTAACATTCCAATTCAGATTCAAAGACTTAAATTTAAGTTTCTGCATTATAGATGTCTATACATGTCCTAGTTATCTAGACCCCATTAGAGACTCCACCATTGAGTCCAGTACCAAAGACACAATATAGTCTACACGGCTATGCAGACATCCCACAGAATCTACTTCCAGAGATCTGGCTGGACAACAAGTTCATTGAGCAGTTAGTTCTGCAAACTACATAATTCATGTACAAGCAGAGAAGTTGTGGATGCCCCATCCCTGCAAATGTTCAAGGCCAAGTTAGATGGAGCTTTGAGCAACCTGGTCTAGTGTGTGGTGTCCCTACTCATAGCAGACATATTGGAACAAGATGATCTTTAAGGTCCCTTCCAACCCAAACTATTCTATGATGTCTATGATTTAGCGTCATAACTCCACACTATCTGAGACATCAGTTCGGGTTAAAAGATATACAGGCCCTCTTTAAGACCCATTATTTCTGAAGTATCAGTAGGGCATCTAAAATGTCACTAGTCACTTACAGTGGTTGAACTGTATCTTCATGACTAAATGTCCAGTGACAGCACTGGAAGCTTGAATACCAGTCTAACATGATTCTCACAGATACTTGAATCTGGTACCAAATCCCACATGGTGACTTACTCAAGTTTTCTCATTGTCTTTTGGGACATGGTATGCTGGGCGGAATACTGCAGTTTTCTTAGCCTTATCTTTTAAGAAGAATTGAATGTTTCCAGCCTGGGCTGTAGTCTGAATTGTCATCTTCATGGAAATTCTTGATATGTAAATAGTAATTCCATGAGAGAATAGGTCTTTTCAGGGATGATTTTTTACAGCGCATAGCTCATTTTCTGGATCTATTACATTCCTGGGGCATGAAGACCATGTTAGAGGAAAAGTACTAAATAATAACAACAACAACAATAACAACAACAACAACAATAGCAACAACAACAATAGCAACAACAACAATACCACCTTATAACTTACAATAATTTCCTGGCACAGAAGATGTTGAATATATTTACTTAGAAAAAGTGGATGCCTTTTTTGGGAAAGGATGGATGATTTTTCGTGTTAATTTTTGCTATATTCTTTAATTTTGTCTTTATTTTTCTCTTGTGGCAAAGGTACATATGTAAGATCTCTCCTATATCAGAGGAATGGCAGGCAGTCAGCTCCACAAAGGTTTCAACAGTTAAATGATTAAATTAAAGTTCTCTAATTTAAAATGTTATTATCTAGACACAGGACAGAGAGACTTCTGGACTCTGTTGATGCAGTGTGGATGTGGAGTTTTATAGCATCAGCATATAGAAGGAGTGATATAAGGAGGCCATTACTTACTCTGGGAAGGACAATCTTTTGCCAGTAATAGCTGTTACTCAGGAAACAGACACCACCTGCCTTGAATCTATGATAAAAAAATTTGTTGGACTCCAGCGCTTAGAGGTAGTGGGCTGTAAAATGTCAGTAAATCAAATTATTAACATTCTATTATTAGCTAGGGATATTTAGAAATTTGCAGCTTTTTGAAGATAGCAAGGTATCTACAAAATGTAAGGAAGAGTTAAGGACTAAATAATAGAAAATTAACTTAAAATAGAATAACCTCAAGATAACATTTGCCATCAGGAATTTGGAGTAGAGGGAGAATTCCCTATCTGATTGCCTTATCTGCAATTTTTGAGGCATCCTACCAAAAATTTGCAAAAAACAGTGGGAGAAAAAAAAAACCAACATAAAAACTATTCACAGCCAAGGTGAACGTAATTTGGAGTTTTTTTCTACATTTGTGCAGGGTTGTTCTACTTTCTAATTATCTATAGGAAACATTTTCATTATTTGAACAGAGCTGATTATCGACCTGCTCCAAAGTCAATCAAAAAGTCAACAGAAAGATAAAGCGACATTTTTCTCTGTCCAGCAAGACTAGAAAAACTTATCTCTTTTCATATGTTGATTATACTACCTGAGCATTCTTCATGCATTAATTGATTTACCTTGCAAAAAGCTTAGCTCTCTCTGGGTTGAAAGCTAAAAGACACATTAACTTGTCCAAAATATGAAAAAAAATATCTTTGGCAGAGACAAACCTCAAATCAGTGTATTCAAAATCCTAGTCTTTATGCTTTTTTACTTTTTTTTTTCTAAGTATTTTCTACTATCATCCAACCAAAGTTTAGATTTTATGTTTGCTTTTTTTATCCTTTAGGCTACCTATGGGAAACATATTTGTGTTGTAGTTGCAGAGCATATCCAGTCGTTCCACCTCAGCTGATAAACAGTAATTCATTAATCCCTTGAAACCTGATTGTTTATGAGCATCTGTACATATTCTGAATCTTAGATACACATGGACATATCTTCAAAGTAGGTTCTCAAAGTAATTTACAGTGATTAAAGAATTAACATTGCCACATAGTTTTTGAGCAGGCTAATATCAATACATAGCTGGTGAAAGAGAACCATGAACAAATGATGTGTCTAATACAATACAGACAATTTTTGAAAAGATAAACAAAATACAGCTCTGGCGGCCGAGTTTTCTTCTTTATGGCTAAGAGTAGCCATTGTCCAGGGGATTTCTACAGGAGAAGAGACAGGGGGAATGAATGCTATGTAATTTGAAATGTGATAAGTTATTATGTATTTCATAAAGTAAATAGATAAATGGGCAATAGAGATCAAGCTTGTTAAAGATTGCTTAATACTGGTCTTTGCTTCACATTTAGAGAGTGTGGGGGTATAACAGAATAAAAAGGTGAAAGAAAATAGTTTGTCAGTATTAAAGCACAAACCAAACCCATCCTTGAGTAAATGAATTTGATTTGGGTAATCAAAAGAATTTTGTTGTTTTAAACAAAGTAAAATCTAGTTATGTATTTTATTGGTTGCTCCACTTCAGTTCTTTGGCATCTCTAATTTCAGCTAGAGGTATCCAGTTTAAAAGAAAGCACAGTCATTTATTTCTTTATTTGTAAATGTTTGTATTTGTCAATGAAAATAACATAAATGAGAAATAGTGTGAGATGTTTCCTGGAGAAGTGTTGCACTAAGGACTGATGTGACATCCCTGGAGCTGACATGATAATACAAAGGTATGGATCAGAGACCTGAGGATATTTCCTCAAGTGGGTGTTCCAGACATGACTGGACTGACTATGGCTCCTAGAAATCACATTCCAGGGGCAGGTTATGAATGTCCAATTCATTCTACTTCATCCACAAGTAATCTCTGTCCCCCTTTCTCTCTTTCACTCTCTTTTAATCTTTCTGTGTGTTCTGCACTTAACACGCACAAAGTGACTCTGCGTTATCATAATCATTCTTTCTCTCAAGAACAATACGTTTTTGTTTGATCAAGGCCAGACACTGCCACAGAAAGGCAGTATTCCCAAGCCTGTGAGACTGACCTGTCTTTCTGTTCAGAAGGCTTTATCTCAAGTGCGCCGGCTGACAAAAGGTAGGGTATGGTAGAATTCACTAGTCTACAATCTGTAGATATGATGGGATAGGTTTTTCATTAGGTTCCATGGGGAACAAGATAGAGGTTTTCCTTTATTCCCTGCCCCCTTCTGCCTCCCCCCGCCCCCCCCCCCCCCTTTTTTTTTTTTTTTCTCTCTGCAGTGGTAATAAATTGGCTTGTTCATTCTGGTTTGACCTTTGTTTTTCTTCCCTTGACATGCTAGCTACTCAACTGTAAAACATGTCCTTTCTCTCTCCCCCATCCCTTTCCTTCCTTCCTTCCTTTCTTCCTTCCTTCCTTCCTTCCTTCCTTCCTTCCTTCCTTCCTTCCTTCCTTCCTTCCTTCCTTCCTTCCTTCCTTCTTTCCTTCCTTCCTTCCTTCCTTCCTTCCTTCCTTCCTTCCTTCCTTCCTTCCTTCCTTCCTTCTTTCCTTCCTTCCTTCCTTCCTTCCTCCCTCCCTTCCTTCCTCCCTCCCTTCCTTCCTTCCTCCCTCTCTTCCTTCCTTCCTCCCTTCCTCCCTTCCTCCCTCCCTCCCTTCCTTCCTCCCTTCCTTCCTTCCTCCCTCCCTTCCTTCCTTCCTCCCTCCCTTCCTCCCTCCCTTCCTCCCTCCCTTCCTCCCTCCCTTCCTTCCTCCCTCCCTTCCTCCCTCCCTCCCTTCCTCCCTCCCTTCCTTCCTTCCTTCCTCCCTCCCTTCCTTCCTTCCTTCCTCCCTCCCTTCCTCCCTCCCTTCCTCCCTCCCTTCCTTCCTCCCTTCCTCCCTCCCTTCCTCCCTTCCTTCCTTCCTTCCTTCTTCTCTTACTCCCCAGTCTTCAATATGTTAGATATGAACAATAAGTGTACAACTCTAAAATTCTATTAGTTAAAAAATAGTTTCTGATTATTTCCTGTACTGCAAGAAGTTGACATTATATTACTTTAGTACAGATTGCACAGTCAAATCAGTAGTACAAGTCTAAGACTACCTACTAGGAAAACTAGGGGAAGAATATAGAAATTTCATCCCCTGAAGGCATTCACCCCATCTGAACAGCTGAGGTGATAAACGCTCTGTAGATATGATAGCCAGCCAGCCAGAAAGGTTACAGCATGATGTGTTCCTTTTAGACCATAACGATTTCCTGGCCCACCTTACTTCCCTGAAATATAACACTACACTTTAGATAAAGAACTGGAATGTATCCTTTGTAATGATGCATTATGACTCTGAATAAATCTTTGAAATGGCACAGGTTCTCAGCTGCAAAAGCAGACCGCTAGCAAGGTGCTTTCCAAACTGTATGTTTTTAGAGCATGGGCTCAAAATTTTGCTAAACTGCTTCCTCTTACATATTTATTTCATAAGGACAGGAAAGGAAGTTCACTATAGTACAAAAGCCTTATGCCTGTTGAATCAGAAAGAAAAGATTTTTCAGTAGTAACTCCAACTGGGTAACTACTCAACTGAGTAGTCTCCAACTGAAGGCAGCATATTTTTGGGTGATTCCCCCCCCCCCCCCCCCCCCCCCAGTTATGTATTAGCTATTGAGCTGAATATGAGAATAATTTACTGAATCTTACTGAAGTTATTTTATTGAAGTAGGTACTGCTTTGGTTTCTCATGCTTTAATACATTTTTGATAAATAATTTAAAGGCAAGTTCAAATAGGAGAAGATTAAAAAGACAATAGCCCTAATGCTGGCAAGAACAAAAACAATAACAGAGAGTAAGAAAAGCAGAGTAATGTAGCAATTTTGTAAGATTCCATTTGAATAACAGCTTGAATATTGAGTGAAAATGTATGTCAATTCTTGTCAGCTCTCCTTTTCTCCCTTGCTTAAATTTAATGGGAGCTAACCTGGCAAAGTTTTGACATGGAAAAAAGAGTTCCTGTGGCCTCTGTTTGTCCTTAGAAATGTTTAGTATTGCAAGACCTGTCCTTTCTTCCCTTTCCCCTTTGTTTGTTTGAGAGGGTTTCATTGGATTTCTTGCATATCATGTCGCTTGGGCTTACAAAATATTGGCAAAGCTTTATAATAAGTAGCAAATCATTATTACGTGCTTTGGTGTTCATTGTAATACAATTAATCATCACAAATTTGCTTTGGTATATGCAAGTGGATGAAACAGCTAATTTCAAAGACAGCTTAATTCAGAAAACCATCCAATTTATTATTATACTATCACCTTTAAGAGCACAGAAAATACATTGTGCATGAGCTACATTGAGTGGGCATTATTAGATACATGATGGACAGAATGGGATAACTAACCAGTCTAGCATTCAGTTTCATATTGTTGATAATTTATTTACTGCTGAAGAGTAAGTAATGAGACCATTTAAGCTGCTTACTCTAGAGCTATACTAACGTTTCTAGAAAAATAGAAGGGAGAGAGATGCTTGACATCTCAACCAGATTTGGTTTAATGGCCTACTACAAGGTCTTATTTATTTGTTTGTTTGTTTGTTTGTTTGTTTGTTTGTTTGGGGTGGCATTTTGCTGAAGTCTGATGGGAAATTTAGTGGGCAATAAAAAGCAAGGTCTCACTACCAGCTCTGTACCACCTTCAAAGAGGGAAAGTATAGCAGCTGCTCTTCTGCGTGCAAGGAGATTGGTGAGACGTGTAGGGTTGTGGCATATATCACATTATGAGATTTGGCAAGATTCAGACAGGCAGAACTCTAGATGTGGCTCTATGACTTCCATAATTCTGATACAGTGGTTAGTTTTTTAACTGTGGACTTCAGCTGAATCAGCTTAATTTCTTCATGGCCTTATTAAAAAAAAATAGTGGACAAAGGTGGGGGTTTTTTTTGCTAAAATTATTTTTTTCCAGAATACCTTATGTTCTTTGCACATCAACAAAACCCAAAGCGGGATTTCGAAGGAATTTTGTCTGTGTTTCTGGAAGGGGCCATCCTAGAGATGGGGACTCCAGTTCACCACTCTGGTTCCTCTGCAAAATTAATATTCATGTCAATGTCACTGTTTCTTAATAATTTTTAATAAATGTAGGGTTTTGGCATGTCTAAGATGTTTGTTTTTTATGGTTTTTTTTGCGTTTGCTTTTTGTTTGTTTGTTGTTTTTTTCTTAATGGAAGAGAATTATGGTTCAATATAAACCCAAAATCATAGCCAAACCTGAGTCCCAGTTGGTTTTGGTTTTCTTTTCTTTTGTTTGTTTGTTTGTTGAATATTTTTTCTTTTTTTCCTTTTTTTTTTTTTTTTTTTGGAGGTTGTTTATTAATGGACTGTCTTTTGTAGTCTTTTTTTATTATTATTATTATTTTTATTTAGTCTCTACCACTGAGTGGACATTGACAAGGCATTTATGTCCTTTCTGTTCCCTATGTGTAGTATAGCATTAGCAACAATTCTCTACTTATACAAGTGTTATAAGATACATACTGTTTTTCAGATATGGGGAGAATGGTGTAATGATTCTTAGCTGCTCACTTGGCTAATAGGCATGTAGTTAGGAAAAAAACCCAACCCCAAAATAAACATAAGAACTGAAGAGGTTACTCTCTTCTTCAAATGTTTAAAAACAAGCACAAAGTTTGCAGAGAGATGCCTCAGGCACAGAGGTGGAAAAGATACCATCAGTAATGACACCTTTCTTAGAAAAACAAAGCAAAGCAAAACAAAACAACCAATTAATCAAATAATCAGTCAAGATGTGACTCTGTGGAGAAATGCAAAAACCAGGCTTATTCCCCAAGTTCAGTCTCTTTCATACCAATGATTTATTCCTTTATGTAAAATAGACATGAAGTTGAGTCCTCAACTTTTGTGGATCCATTTGACAGCCAATGAGTTACATATATTAATCTAAATTTTCATAGAATCATAGAATGTGTTGGGTTGGAAGGGACCTTTAAAGGTCATCTAGTCCAACCCCCCTGCAGGAAACAGGGACATCTTTAACTAGATCAGGTTGCTCAGAGCCTCATCAAGACTGGCCTTGAATGTCTCCAGGGATGGGGCCTCCACCACCTCTCTGGGCAACCTGGGCCAGTGTCTCACCATCCTCATTGTAAAGAACTTCTTCCTAATGTCTAATCTAAACCTACCCTGCTCTAGTTTAAAACCATTGCCCCTCGTCCTATCACTACATGCCCTTGCAAACAGCCCCTCCCCAGCTTTCTTATAGGCCCCCTTCAGGTACTGGAAGGCCACTATAAGGTCTCCCCAGAGCCTTCTCTTCTCCAGGCTGAGCAACCCCAACCCTCTCAGCCTGTCCTCATAGCACAGGTGCTTCAGATGTTTGATCTTCTTCCTGGCCCTCCTCTGGACCCACTCCAACAGGTCCATGTCCTTCTTGTGCTGAGGGATCCAGAGCTGGACACAGTACTGTGGGGTCTCACGAGAGCAGAGTAGAAGTGGAGAATCACCTCTCTGGATCTGCTGGCCATGGTTCTTTTGATGCAGCCCAGGATGCGATTGATCTTCTGAGCTGCAAGCACACATTGTTGGCTCATGTCCAGCTTTTCATCCATGAGTACCCCCAAATCATTTTCCGCAGGGCTGCTCTCTATCACATCATCCCCCAGCCTGTATCGATAATGAGAATTGCCCTGACCCAAGTGTAGGAGCTTGCACTTGGCCTTGTTGAACTTCATAAAGTTTGCTTGGGCCCACCTGTCTAGCTCATCCCGCTCCCTCTGGATGACATCCCTTCCCTCTGGCCTGTCAACGACAGCACTCAGCTTGGTGTCGTCAGCTAACTTGCTAAGGGTGCACTTGATCCCACTGCCTATGTCATTGATGAAGATATTGAACAGCACTGGTCCCAGTATGGATCCCTGAAGGACAGCACTTGTCATCCCTCTCCAACATCAAGCCATTGACCACCACCCTCTGGATGCAACCATCCAGCCAGCTCCTTATCCACCGAACAGTCTGCCCATCAAATCCACATCTCTCCAACTTAGAGAGAAGGATGTTGTGGAGGACCATGTCAAACGCCTTGCAGAAGTCCAGATAGATGATATCTGTAGCTCGTCCCTTGTCCACTGATGCAGTCACTCCATTGTAGGAAGCCACGAGGTTGGTCAGGAAGGACTTGCCCCTGTTGAAGCCATGCTGGTGGTCTCAAATCACCTCCCTGTCTTCCATGTAAGAACACGCAGGCTGAGGACCTATCTGTTTGTATTTAGGCAGATTCTGCAGAGCTAAATGATCCTATTTGAACCAAAGAAAAGCAGAGGTGGGCCATAATCTAGAAATATTGGAAGGATGTCAAAAAAAAAAAAAAAAAAAAATTGCCCTTGGACTTTGATTAAATTCAGTGTGATGATGGTGGCATTTATGATGATAGCATGATAGCGTATATTAGGTTGGCTAGGGACATTTATTATCACAAATATGACCTAGAAAAGGGTGTGTTTTTTTCAGATTTGTGGTGTTTTCATGACAATTTTGCAGTTCAGCTTTACAATAATTAAAAAAAAAAAAAAAAAAAAAAAAAGAGAGAGAGAAGAAAAGAAGTTGCAAAAAAAACCCCAAAAACCCAACCCTGGAATAAACAACATGGGGAACAGGAGCTAAATATCAGGATATACGTTATATCTAGAGATGATACTAATTTGTGTAATCAGATATATGAGAGAAAGTGAAGGTTTCTATATGGAGTGGAAATTTCAATATTTCAATGTATGTTTTACCTCAGACTGATTTTATCTCTCTATCTAAATAAATACAGATTAATCAGAAAGTTAAGATAACTTGCATTCAGAAATCACTTTTATTTTGATATTTTAGCATTGCTGAATTGAAACAGTTTACTTTGGCTTGTCTGTTTTCTGAAATCTAATCCTGATTCTCCATGGCTTTGGTATAAATATAGATATGTCTAAACTCCTGCAGTATCTCATTGGATATATAAGTTGGGTGTCTTAGAAGAACATTCTTTATATCTGAATGCCATTGAGACCACAGCATGCACACCATGAACAGGATTAATACTGCATAACTTTCACCATCTAAAAGGTATCGATCATAAACTAGTAAGTTGTTATGTCGTTCATCAGTAAGGACCCTCAGGAAGATTACTCATTACTTCCTAAAATATTTATCCAAGACAGGTGGACAAATTGTCCCTGGAAGGCACACCCTCCCTTCCTTTTCATTCACTTGAACTGCCCAGTTGTATACAGCTGAAGTTAACCAAAATGTATCTCACCATGGTCATGCAGCCATGGAGAAAATATTAGAGTTAGGAATGTGTGAATCCCAAGTCATACAATAATTTACAGCAAAACAAGGAGCCAGGGCCAGATAATGTCACACTTATCCTAGGGTCTACAGATCAGGTACCTAACCTTATACTTTTCTAGATGTGATTGATTTCTGAATTTGCCCCCAGAAGTCCAGGAGACATTAAGCAAAAAACTGCTTAGGTAAACAGCAGTCTGACTTCCAACTTTGAATTTAGAATCTTTTTTTTCAGACTCATTTGCCACTAGCAGGAAGTTCTCATTCATGGAAACATGTCCATCTCTCCATGATTTATCTGATAGGCTCAACTGTTCTCATGAATGCACACTAACCATTTCTATTTTTGCAAGAAGGGGGTAAGATCTGGGAGATTCGTTAAGATTCAAGAGGCTTCCACCAGGTTATTGATTATCATAAGAAAAGTCATTAGCATTATTGAATCTTCTTTGTTATGACAGTAATCAGCATCTCCTTCCTGGATTACTGGGAGCATTTTTGAAGGGTTTATGCCTTACTCCTGATGTAGATAAATGTTTTTAGAACCCATGGGTTTGCCTTTCATGAATAAAAAGGTGATTGAAAAAAGACTGCATTCATCATTCTGTTTATCGCCCTGGAACAACAAGTGTAATTTATAAACCAATAATACTTTTTTGTAGTGTTATACACATGTTCTAAAAGAATGGATCAAATTAATGCAGGCCCAGAAAGCAACACCAACACCAGACTAATACATCCAAACCCTTAAGGGATTTGAAAGAATCCAACCAGCATGGTGACTTTGATAAGTGTTTTGTGGTTTTTCATTTTCTTTTATTTCTTCCCCCGCCCCCCCCATATTTTAAAAATAAAATGATGGATCTCTTCTAATATTACAACAATTCTCTTAACATTAACATAGGCAATGAATGCTTATCCCTGACTAATATTTTCGATAGTAACCCTAGGGTGTGTATACATTAATAGAGAGTCACTCTAAAGAGGTATATGATTGTTACTTGTCTGGATGTGAAGAACTATCTAGAATCAAACCTAACCCCTTCTCTGCAGTCCCCTCAGAGGCATCACTATGAGGGTATTGCTCCTTGTGACGGAGAGAAAAAGATTTCACTGAGAGGTTCAAATCTTACTGGTCCAGAAAGGGGGACTCTGTTTTCCGTTTAGCATCCTGAAGAATTCCCAAACTAGAAATGGCATATGCATCCTGTGTTTTACCAGAAGGGATCATTAGGTCACCAACTCACTGTTCCCAATATATCTCACACTTCTTCCACGTTGGACTTCAGCCCTCAAGTAACAAACTCCCAACTAACACATAACATTCACTGAGGGCAGTCAAACCTCTGAAGATAAGAGACTTGAGAGATGTCAAAACAGGAAGGTCTGCCAGATCTGTCCAGGATCACATCTATCCCTTATCCCAGAGCGTATGGTTCAAGGTATTGCTCCTTGTGACGGAGAGAAAAAGATTTCACTGAGAGGTTCAAATTAACAATTTATTTGGATTTCACTCACAGGTCCGATACATCACTATTGCAAGATCTTATGGATACAATGGAAGAATACACTATTGCAATTTAAGGAAAAATAACAAAAACAATTCACAGAATACACTATTACCACCTGACAAGTTATCCTGAAAAGTAACAACACAAACCACCAGCGTGCTAGATATGAATACCTTAAACGAGTGCACAAATCACGATCTTAGAGCATGCTAGACATCATACATATGTTATCAGATCACTTACCCTCTCTCTTAGGTAAGGCCACTCAGTCCTGGGAAGTTACATTGCACGGCGTCCTGGACAAGGTGGGGAAGAATCTCCTACAGGCCAGCTGTATCTTTGGAAGGCTCCCCTTTTTTCTCCCCAAAACTTTGGAATTAAATATCCTGTTTCAGGACAGTGCCTGAATGGATTGCACTATCTGGGATGGTTATCTCTGGTGGTTTGATGGCCCCTCAGATAGCAATGTTTATTTTGTGATGTCTGGTCTCACAGTCACTGAATAGTGGTGGGACATGACGCAGGGCATTTTGTTTGTTAAAGGCACCATTCGGGTTTCAGTTCTGGTTTCTTATTGTAATGCGATGTTGAGACCACACCGGGCTGAGCCGTTTCCCAGCTCCCCCAAGTTATCTCTGCATAGATGGGGATCAATAAGCATCTGCCAAGGTGAGATGGAGCTGAGTCGAATGACAACTCCCTGTATCTCACCTTTTGTGTTCTGAAACCGGTTTGGCCAGGTGCTCCCATTCACTCCTGGCAAAAAGAATTAAATTGCTTGTTAGAATTAAATTCCTTGGCTTTTAAAGACTAACCATTCCATTGCATGCAAGTCTCTGTTTAATTACTCTCCCTTCTGAAAAATTAGATTCTTTTCCAGCTCTGAACTTTGTTGATTCCTGTGTCTGGTTGACTTTTGTTATGCTTTGGCTGGTAAGAATGAAAGTCCCCTGAGTAACTTACACTTTTCCTTGTGAAAGCGATTTCAGATAAAGGTGAAGTCCCTCTCTTTCTTCCTTTTGGCAAGATGACTAAACTGATCTGTTTATGCCTCAGTCTATAAAGCTATTTCTCAGCTTTTAGATGCTGCCTCATATCTCCCTTTGTTACAGATGGTAAACTTTATATTTCATCCACAGTATCATATGGGATGGCTACATCCACCTACTACATTCCAAATACAGAACAGAAATATATACTGTGTATTTCTGCTCTTTCTAAGTACCTATTTATATTTTTACCATCTGCAGCAAGTTCTATTTGGTTCATATTAAATTTTAAAATACTTTCTTCTTTCAAAATCTCTATCAGTCAACAGGATTTTTTTTTCTTTAAATTCGCTATCTGGTGTCTACATTATTTAACTAACAATCCATATTTTTTATCATATATTTCCCTATTTCAATATTTTTAATACTGATTTAAAAAAAAAAAAAAAAAAAAAAAAAAAAAAAAAACCAAACCCAAAGCAAACAGACTTTCACACCTTGATTTAAATTGGATGACTTATCATCATAAATCTCTCTCTTTTCAGTTTCTGTATTTTGGAATCTGACTACTGATGGATGATGCGGAATATGTTTAAATAGTTTCAATGCTTTTATTTCTATTTCAGATTTGAAACTATTGTGAAGAATTATTTGAAAAGGCATTTCTTTTTCTTCAGGGTAGCTTTAACAATAACTAGAAAGATATTGCAAAAAAAAAAAAAAAAAAGCAATGTAGAAAGATTATAACTTTAGGACCTAGACGACTGCTAAAGTTAAGGTGAGCAAATTGCATTTTGTAATCTATTATGTTAAGATCCAGCATTAAATTAATGAAACTAAAATATTTTTTCCTTCTATTTTAAAACAGCTTTGGCTTGGGTTCTTCATTACACATTATTTCAGGCATTTAAGTAAGAGATCTACAGTAACCATCACTATTTTAAGCTTTTTAAAATTTAGGTGCGAATTAAATAACAGAATTAAGTATCTTAAATGCCATCCTGAGATGCTGCTGTGAATGGATGCACAGCTAAAGGCCGTGTTCCTTGCACAACTGTTTGTGAAGGGATTTGTCATAGTAAGGAGCCTACAGGCTGGTTTTAATATTTAAGTATATGAAACTTGATTGTCATAGTATCATTTTCCCTCATTTATGTTGCTTTAAAAGTCTCTTGATAATCCTAGAAAATCTATTAATTGCAAATGTTATCCTGTATAATGAGATTACCCTAAGAAGGGTTTTGAAAGAATAAGAGGCAACAAAAAAGGTTTCAAAAATAAGTCTCAGATGGTTGTGCCAAACCTGTTCCAGTAAATTTAAGATTTCCCCAATTCAAGATAATAAAGTCAGTTTTGACTAACATAGGACAATCTTTATTTAAACTAATTTTGGCACATCAATATCTCCCTCTTTCAAGATGAATTAAAGATGTAAGATACGCCCATCTACCAAGATTTAAATACAAAGTTTGTCCATTGGCAATAATCTAGTTCCTGTATACTCCTCTGGCAAAAAGATGTGATGTTTTCCCGATCCATTCTGAAACACCTGAGAATACAGTCACCCATTAGATGGTATATATAGAGTATGTAGCACAAATAGTAGTTCACATAATGTTTGGAGTTTTAGATATTTTTGAGGCAAATAAAGACTCATCCAGTCCAAAGTCATATGGGAAATTATTCACTCCATTTACATTCACTTGATTAAAATTTCTGACATCTCACCAAGGTTAGTTGTCCTGGCTCCAATTGCAGTTAATGGAGAGAAACAGACATAAGTTCATTTGTTCAGTGGTAAGATAGAGGTGTGTGTAAGTAGTTGTCCTGTACAGTTCCCTCTCATCATTGTTCATAACAGGAATTTAAACAGCTAGTTTGGACCAGCTTCTTCCTCTTGGATGGCTAAAATTGGATAAGATCAACCCCATCTCCAATAATTATGACTTTCCTAATAACATATAATGCAATTTCTTTCCTCTGTTGAAGCCTATATGCCTAAGAATCTGAAAGTGGGCTAAATAATAACATTGTGAAACTCCTTGCTTCAGGATGCAACGGTTATTGCAATTTTATATGTATTACAAAAATGATTGGATGTGGTCATGGAAGAGAAATTCACTGAAATTTGTTAAATGCAAAGACACAAGCTCTAGGGAAGAAAGTTGTGGGGTTTTTTTCTTTGTTTGTTTTTTGTTTGGGTTTTTTTGTGTTGGTTTTTTTTTTTTTTTTCTGAAAATCATTACAGCTATAAAAATATTCTGCACAGTATTGCAATATATTTATTTTATATTTGGAGTCTTTCCTGGGACTTGACTACTGTAAATGTGTGAGATGGGATACCAAGATAAGCTGTTGCTTGTCTGCTCCAATACAGTTATTTGTATATTCTAAGTTCAGGTAAGGTTAAAGTAGTGTTACTAATTTAAAATTAGAATTCACAGGTCAGTGATTTTTACGTAAGTTTGAGAAAATAAAAATGCTTTCTGTACTCTTCATCACTGGGAACCAGAAAGTGAAACTACCTTGTCTACTTTGATCGAATGAGATGTGAGGTGCAAAAAGTACAGTTCACAAGAATTTTTATAGTGTGACAGTCTTTGTTTCAGAAAATAAAAGTAGAAAGGTAAATATCAGTGAAAGACTGATTCAAAATCTGTTTTGTTTTCTATATGAGAGATTTTTAAGGACATCACAACTTCCTATCCTTTGGGACAGCCCCAGGCAAAATTAACAGAACTGGCACAATTTATATGAGATGAAGATTTGCTCAAGTATAGCTCTCAGTCAAGTAAGAGAATAACCAGGCCCTGATACAAGTAATTGGAAACAAGAATTCTGTTAAAAATAATAATAATAATAATAATAATAATAATAATAATAATAAAACCAACAGTTCTGCATTCTTTTTTCTTTCCACTGGAGATGCAAAATAAATCTCTTATATGTTACTGGAAATAAATAAATAAATAAATAAATAAATAAAATAATCCAACCATCAAACAAACGACCAAAAAGCTATCAAACAAAAATAAAAGAAAAAGTATGTGATCATGGACTCTGCAATAACCCAGGACTAAGGACAGTTACATACACGAGAGACATGGAGCTCTCAGACCATGTTCTCTAGCCAGCACTTGTCAGTAGAATAAACTGCTGTCTCTCCTGTTGAAGTTGTTCAATTGCATATAAGTGCTTTAGTCTTTGGCAATGTTAATATGGTGGCTAGAGTTATGCACTAGGTCATAGCTACTCAAAAATCAGGGAAATCAGGCCTTGGGGCTACACAAAGCCCGTTCCTCTCAAGAAGTTTCTGTAGAGATTATTTCTTGACAAAACCTAGTAGAACTGAGGCACTCTGCAGTGTGCCGAAGTGCACTCTGCAAGAACTTTTGTCTGCAGGGAAAAGATATTTTCTGAGGAAAAGACCATATTTCACCATTAAAATACTTACTGAGAAGCACAGGTTTATTTATGAATTTGAAACACGTTAAAAAATTAGAAGGACAATCAATTAACTGAATCTGAAATGTCCAAACTGAAACCATTAGTAACCTTTACAGCACATGTAACTATGGATTACAGTTCTGCAAGTTTTGTAACACTAAAAGTCAATGATGGATGCTCAAAACTTACACAATGACATGAATGGACTGAAGTCTGTGTAGTTACTCTGATTCATTCACACCAAATATCTAGATGAAGAACAGGCTACTAGTTTCTCTGACATTAGTAGCCAACAACAGAATGAAACTCTGGTGACACTTGCCTACCATATCAACTGTCTTTCCCTTCTGAATGCCGCAATCAAAATTACCTAGCCAAAATTCCAAGTCTTGAAGAAGACTTCCATTAACTTATTTTTCCTCAGAAAGTCATATTTTGAATCCCTGTGGTTCTTTCTTCTAAACAATGCTCTGGCCGCTCTGGACCCTCCGCTTCACTTAGTCACATATCATTTTTGTCAGTAGGTGTGCAGAATGAATAATAACTTGTTACTACATGTTGCATATAAAGACATATATTTAAATCTGGATAGATGTTACCATTGAATCAACCTGTTGTATAATACTTATGAACTCAGTATGGAGCCTTTACAAATTTCCAGGCATATGTTCACATATCTTTTATTCATCAGTCTAAAATAACCATAGAATCATAGAATGGTTAGAGTTGGAAGGGACCTTAAAGATCATCTTGTTCCAACCCCCCTGCCATGGGCAGGGACACCTCCCACTAGACCAGGCTGCTCAAAGCCCCAACCAGCCTGGCCCCGAAACACCTCCAGGGATGGGGCATTGGCAGCTTCTCTGGGGAACCTGGGCCAGTGTCTCACCACCTTCACAGTAAAGAATTTCTTCCTAATATCTAATCTAAATCTACCCTCTTCTAGTTTAAAACAGTACCCCCTCATCCTATCGCTACGCTCCCTGACAAAGAGTCCCCCCAATCTTTCCTGTAGGCTCCCTTCAGGTACTGGAAGGCTGCTATAAGGTCTCCCTGGAGTCTTCTCTTCTCCAGGCTGAACCACCCCAAATCCCTCAGCCTGTCTTCACAGGAGAGGTGCTCCAGCCCTCTGATCTGGCCCCAGAGCTGGACACAATGTTCAATAATATATGTGAATAAGGAGATTCACTGTGGACAAAACGTGTAGTTATTTGCTTTCTGTTCTTTTGGTAAGTTAGTGAGAACACAATTTATTTCATAGTTTTGCTGCATCTGCATCAGCAGATAAATGATACATTGACATGATCTGGTTTGTCAAATCAGCAATGCGCTTAAGCATAGATCTTGATGTTAAAGCCACTGAAATACATATCTACTCTAACCACATATTTACAGCACATTGACATTCAGGTATTTAGGTTCACTATGAAATAAAGCATATACACAAATATATTTTTTAAAAAAGAATAATAAATTAAAACAAAACAAAACAAAACAAAACAAAACAAAACAAAACAAAACAAAAAAACAACAGTAAGTTATTCTATATTTTCCTCTAGCAGGCAAAATAAGAACTTATATTTTCAATGGTTAATTGTTTTGAGGTTTTTTTGTTTTGGTATTTTTTGTTTTGTTTTGTTTGCTTAAAATGCTATTTGCAGCTTCTACTGCTGTATTTAAGATCATATCTGAGTTGCCAATATAGTTTACTGCTCCAATAAGGTATTTGTTTTGATATAAGATTTATACTTTCACTATTTTTTAGTTTACTGTGAACCTGATCCAATGATATTTAAAACAATTGGGTTTGGAATAGACTTTTTCTTTTCTTGTACAACTGAAAGCAATTCCCCTTGCCTCCAAATATTTGAATTTCAAGTATTGTCAGTGATTGAATTACAGCATCTTATCTCTGTTAACCTAATTTGTGAAGAAAGGATATTTCAGCAAATTTACTGAAACCCCAGCCCCTACAACATATGCACAGACAAACTGTAAGTTTCTCAGTTCAATCAGATTGAAATTAGAACAGTGTCTCTTCTTTTTAAACTTTATGCAGCCATTTGATCCGTTAGGTAAATTACAGCAAGTGCAGGAAATTCTCTGAATTCTCATGTGATTAAAACACCCAGCAGAAAGCTTTCACTTGCATAAACTTTATGCTTAGAAATGCATATATATTTTTAAATGAATAAAAGAAAAAAAGAAGCACCTTTTTCCAATGAAAGCTATTAATATTTTATGTCTCGCTGAAGAGCTGCTTCCTTTTCTCTTTCTTCTTGACACCAGAGAAGCTATTAGCTCTTTATTTTTGTCTCCCTTTTTCTCACCCCTACCGTGCCCCACAACCCAAATAATAACAACAACAACTTCAATCTGTCTCTTCCTGGTCGGGACACCGTACTCACTGTCTTTCCACTTTATTAACTTAAGCATTAGCTTTTTGAAGCGAGTAAAATTATAAATGACATGTAATCCTATGCTGGGTGGCAGAGGGCTGCTTTCTGAAGCCGTGATTGACTGAGGTGAACAGGGAAAGGGAAAAATTTGTTCTGAGGGTTGCAGAGTGCCAAGTGATATGTCATGGCCTCTGGCAACAAGAGCGGCATTGTATTTATAATCAGTGCAACATGCTGAGAGGGCAAATTAAGCTGCAGGAAGCCCAGCTGTGGCAGTGACATAAGGGGCCATACTTTACTCCATATCCTTTCACAGATGTTAGCTTGTACTGGAGCCACAGCTCCAGCGACGTATTTCGGGTCTCAGAGAAAGCAGGCTCAGCTCACAGATGAGGAATCACTCTTTCTCAGGTTGGGTGGCGTGGATCCTTGTATTTCACCAAGCCGTTTAGTTCTATAAATCCCAATGGCTGTCTACGCTTATGAAAACTGTTCCAAAAGAGGTTGGCAGACCCCACTGTAAATTAGGCTCTCTGTTCAAGTTGGGCTGGAGTAATAAAATGAAGGCTAGTGCGAGGTCAGACCCAATAAAGCAAATGTCAAAATTATGTCAGCAGGAAAATATGGAACTGACGCATCTTTAGGACTTCAGAGATAAATATCTGCTGGTGATGCACTGCAGGGTCAGTGCCTGGATCACACAGCCTTTGAAAGAAGGAACGCAGATTTTCTGCACAAATCCCAGTTTTGCAGTTGTAATTCGTACTGGAATGAGGCTGAAGTTTGGACCCACAGTCAGTCCACTTGTGATGTTTCTGCTGTGCAATGCAGCATGAATTTTAAACCCGTTGTTGTCAGTTACCTTTTAATCTCCACTTCAAGACCTGAGAGACGGGCAAGTGTTAGCAGTACCCAATGCCATGCTAGGACCTGGAGAAAGGGAGGCCAGAACTCCAATAAAGTTTAAGGGAGCAAAGTGCCAAAAGCCCGTGTTTGCCCGAACCTAGAAACTGTCAGTGGTAGCTCCATGTGAAGTGACCTTAAAATTCTTTGAAAATCCCACATCTCAAAGAAACCTCAGTTCAACCAAAACACATGCAGGTTGGTTAATTTTACATCAATGAGTGGAGATCAAAGTCCTCTTAGATGAGAGTGGAGATCTTGGTGCTTGGGATATCATCCCCAAACTGCATCAGATCCTGCTCTGAGGAGCTTTGGAGTTGGACACAATGTTAAAAATATCAATGATGTTACCAGTTACTTGTAAAAAGAGAAACAAAGAAAGGAGAGGAAGAGCATAGCAAAACTGTATTTGAAAATAGTCAATGTTAAGAAACAGTTTATATCTTATACTGTTGACCCAAACATTATAAAATCGTATGTCCAAACCGAGCTTTTTTCTTAACTCATGTCCCCTTAAAAGTCTGTTTTTTCTAGTTTATAATATGGATTAGCAACTGGTTTTCTTGTGTAGAGTGCATGAACTGCAAACACTAATTATAATTGAAAGAAAAACTTCTACCTGTTCCTGCACCAGAAGCGGCGTGTAGCTTCAAGCTTTAGCTTGGATGAAGTTATAATCCAGTCTGGGTATTTCTTATGCATCTTGGACCAGGCATGATGGTAACTAGTTGAAAATATGTTTTTTTCTCTTGATATTAAGGTTCTGCAAATAGTGACAGCAAATCAGCAGAGAATCCAAGCGTTTTGTGATAGTAAGTATTAACTTTAGTGAAATCATACAAAAATGTGTTTTAAAACTTTCCAAACTAATTGACAAATTTAATTCTTTCCAAATCAGGAGTGAAATGTCACAAAATTATCAGAAAGACAATTTTCAGAGGAAAAAATATGAAACTATCAGTATGTTTTGAAAGGAAAAGTTTCTGACATTATTGGCTCAAATATTTGGATTTATTTCAGCCATTTAACTCTGTATAGATTTGATCCATTGGAATTAGTTTTATGATCCTGATTAAAAGTTTAACAGGATGATGTTACTCCAAGCTAAGTATTTGTCAGTTTCCTTGGTTTGAATCCAAACTCTTGAAATAGCCTTTCCATTATTATGCCCTTGGAGCCTTAAAAAGCTTAGATTTTTTTGGCCTTTCAAATTTCCTCATTTTTATATAAATTCCACTGAATTTCTAGCCATTAACTTGCTGTAAATCAAAAACTCATGTTCTATGGAATATGTACAGTTTTGAGGCTTCAGAACTTGGCATGATATTTAATTCCCATCCACACTTCCCTTTTGTGCTATCATTTGCCTCCCAAGACCTGCCTGGACACATATTTGCATATCTGAAACATTTATGCTAAACTACCTTAAGCATGGCTCATTGTTGAAGCTGTCAGGGAGTATTTTCTTACAGCATCCATCACACAACACCTCAGCTCTACCAAATTCTAATCATGCAGATTCTAATCTATCTGCTTCCCATGCACTGTCTGGGATCAAAATGCACATGGAAGTTTAATCATATCTGAATTCTCAATAACTTAGGTAAGGCAATGTTCCTTTGCATGTCAAACACTTCGAAGGAAATAAAGGTCTTATTTTGTCACAGACATCAATTAACTTATTCATATGGCATTTAGCTATCACCTAAAGTAATTAGATATCTTCCATTAGTGTATAGTTGTAGATATTCATCCCCACAACTCTTCCAAGATGCTCCAAGAAACTGTGGCCTAGATTTATTCTACCTAATTTTATGTATTTTGTTGAGAGACTAAAATAAAAGGCTAGTCACCTTGAGCTCTGTCTTCGGGACAAAACATGGATATGTGTCTCCAAATGGTTATTTAGCTCAGAGATGGGGTGAAACACTCTCTGGAAGTGCCTTTTTCTCCATCAGCTGCTGGGGGTGGTGGCTTAATTACAGTCTGAATTAGGCCCCTCTGCAACAGCTTGTATGTTTCTAGACCTAGATGACATGTCTAAGAAATGTGTGGCACAGCTCAGGATGGAAACAACCCACGAAAAACCCCACACCTTTGTTAAGTTCTGCTCTGGTTTCCTTTCCTTACATTGTTCTATTGACTCTACTTTTTTAAATTACATAGGATTACTCACTAACTGGGACTGAACTGTACTTAAAGCCATGAAGAGAGTTTTTCCATATGATACTGGCTGCTTTGAGAGATCCCATAGTAGTCCACAATATAAATAAGTCAAAAACAAATGAACACCACTAAATACACTGTTGTATCCCTTTTTTAGAATAAATTCAATAAATTTTATCCATATTAAAAAATCTAATAAGAAGTAAGTGGTAGAGAGTGTTGTTTTACAGATACCTACAAGAATAAATATACCAAGAAAGGGAAAATAATCAACATACTAAAAAATTCTGAAGGAAGATGTTTCTTGATGGAAGTGTGTTTTGATCAATATTATTTATTTTAAATAATGCCCTGATTCGAAGAACTGAAATGAAACAGTCAAATTACACTGATATTTCCATTTCAAAATGACCGTCAATAAAAGGCATGTATTTTTCAAACACAATAAAAAAGGTTGTATAAATGTTGATGTTTATTCCTGTTGGGTTGTTTAATTTTAGGATATTTTTGACATTTTTACTTTTACAATTCCAGTCTGAATCATTCAATGTTTATTCATCAGTGATAATATTTAACTTGTGCTATCACTTGGAATGGAGATTCATTTTTCAACATTGGTGTTTTTGCATAAAAGTGAAAGAAAACAAACTTTTTTTTTTTTTTCTTAATAGTGTTCAAAGGAGAAATGGATGAAATAGGAGCCTAAGTTACACATAGCAAACCAGGGTTTCTCTTATGTCCTAACATAAACTACTGAGACTTGAAGCATGCTCTATCATAGTAAAGATTGCCTTTGATGTTGATCATTCAGCCAAGTCATCCCAGATGTTCACATTTTTCTCTGTTAATGTATCAGGTTAAAGGATGATATGATCAATAGAGTTGTGATACCAATTATAATAATACTAATGCAAATGCGTATGTTTTCAAGTCTGTTTCAGATATTTTATTTTATTTTTTTTAAATTTTATTTATTTTTTGAATGTCATAATTGCTAAGCAATCAGAGCAGATCCTGGAGCAGTTCATTTCAAGGAAGGTTGTGATTCATTTTGCCAGTAAAAATACATAAGACTTTTAGTAATTGCTGGTCTATATCAGAGATGGTGGATTCGTTTGGAACAATTAATTTAAAGGTTGACAAACTTCAATATTTTTGAGGGTCCCCACAAGTTACTGATATAGCTGCTTCGTTTTGTTGGGTTTTTTGTTTGTTTTTGTTTTTTTTTTTTTTTTTTTCCTTGTAAAAGTGCACTTTTATTCTTTTAAGTGCACAACTAGACTCTTAACTTTCAGTTTATCCACAAAAAAATTGAGATGATGAGCTGTGGCAAGCTCCATATATCTGGCTATGGATAGCACATCATGATTTTTCGCAAACCCCACAGTTAAACTGTGGGACTTAGTGCTGTAGGAAGTAGTGCGTGTAAAAAGCATGCATAAGTTCAAAATGGAAAAGAAGAAATTGAAGAAAGAAAATTCTAACAAGTCTTATACAACAAAGAGGCCACTTATGTCTCCGAATGTTCCTGTGCGCACAAATCATTGACGTCTGGGAGAAAATATGAGGAAAATGTTTGTCCTAATCTTATTTGCTTCTCCAGGCAGCTGAAGAAGCCAGCATTGGAAACAGGACACTGGGCTAGATATACCTTGTTGTGACCTGCTCTGGCTTCTCTTCTGTTCGTTCTTCTGCTCTCTACTTGAAAGGATCAGAGATCAGACTTTTGCTCGTTCACACCTTGGCCTCTCTGCTGTGACTGCCCACAGAGGTCTCAATTAATGGCAATTTCAGTGATAACTTGAGCGATGGGCTCCCTGATGGCTGAATTCTCTACTGATCAAAGTCATCATTGCTCCATTAACTACAATACAGCAATGCCAATTTATACTAGGAATGAGTAAAGCCCCGAGTTATTGAAACAGGTCTGTAATCACTACATTCATTTTAAATAAGGTAGCAGGAGGCCACTGGGATCAGAGAACAACAGCATTTGTTATCAGTTGTGCAGAAGAGGTTGAGGGCTGCACCCTTGAGCAGAAATGGCATTTTCTTCAACTTATTCAAATAACACACAACTATCAATGTAAGTGAGAAAAGAGTTCCACGAAGAATAGACAGGTTTCTGTATTTTTTTTTTTTTTTAAATAAGCAAGCAAACTGTTCTCAGATGAAAATAACAAAGTAAGAGACTATTTTTTTTTTTTTTTTTTTTTTATTCCATTATAGCCAAAACTGACCACATTTGGATAAAGGCAAATGGATAACCAATTAGCTGAAATCCTTTACAATAATTTTTTGTAATATTTCCTGATATGCTTTTCTTAATCCCTTCTTTGAAACATTTTTGTTTCTCAGTAAGAAATAAATAGTGTAAATAGCAAGTTGTTTTTTGTTTTTTTTTTTTTTTTTTTTCCTTGCTTGAAAAATAATGCTGAAGGAATTGGTTTGCAGTTGAAAATTAATGTAACCCATTATGTCCAGGATATTTCTTCAATATATTACTTGCCAAGTCTTTGGTCCTCGCGAAGAAAATAATTTTAATTTATCTCATTTTTCACAACTGAGCCAATGATTGTTTAACCTAAAGTGCCATTGTGACTAAGTAGAGAAATATCATGGTTCTTGGTCATTTTATTGGAGCTCAGCTATTAAGTCCACTAGGTTAGCACTGAGAATCACAGAAGTTGCCACTTCAGAAGGAAAAAGTCCTAGAGAATGTAACAGAGGATGAAAACTTTTTTTTTTTTTTTCACTTTTTAGAGCATTAAACAGAAAATTATATCTTTGCTATAAAACACAGAAACGTGGACAAAAACAAGCTATAGGAGGTTATAATTTTCAATTAAATGTTGTAAAAGTTTGGAGTTAATTTCTGATATGTTTATGTATTTTTTAGCCTTCATATAAAACTATTATTATTGCTTTATTGTTATATCCTTGTCATGAAGGTCTTACAATCTGTAAGCGAAAATGTGGTCCTGAAGTTAACTCTGGAAACTGTAAAGTATTGTTGATTTAATGTACATGGTTAGTATTTTCAGATCTCCCTTGTGGATTTAGATAAACGCCTTCTACTAAGTTATATGGCTGAGGTCCTACTGAAGGCACTCTTGCTTGTGTTCAACTTTATGTGCTTTTAGCTGTTCCACTCAAATCAATAGCTCAGAGCTATAACTCAAGCCAATTGACAATTCTGACTTGCAATTTTTGTCAATACTCTGAAATTCACCTATGGAAATTTAGCTCTTCTGCCAAGGTACTTATGAAAAATATTCACCTTCCATCTGTTGTATTATGTTAAAAATTCAAAAGCACGTGTTATAGGAATAGCACTGTAGATGCCCAAATCAGAGGCAGATTCCCTTTAGAGCTGTGTTTTGCCAAGCTAGCTAGAAGTTACCTCACTTAAAGTAACAGAACTATATTATTTTTTTCCTGAAAAAATGTGACATTTTCATGATTTCTTAGGGACAAGAGACACATTTTCCTTATGGTTCTAGATGCATATTTAAAATTAAAAATTATAAGAACCGGAAAACTCTCAAGGAAAATGTTGATCTAGAAATGAAACTTTTCCAAATCATCCAGTTAAATATTTTGATTGATTCTAAAAGTGCTGAATAATCTAGCTTTGTGAGTTGCACATTTTCTTGCAACTCAGGACGAGGAAGGTTTGGGAATGGTAGCTCAAAAATATTTGCAAGGCTATTTCTTACCCAACTCTATCCATTATGTTTAGAGGGCTCAAGTGTGTAAGTCCTTCCTGTCTTTGCAACCTACATGTACAACAGAGAAAGAGGCTGCTAGTTAGAGAGCCTTCCCAACATGTTGTTCAGCTAATATGCACAGCGTGAGAAAGCCTGAAAAGAAGCTCGAGTACCATAGGCACAAGTTTTGATTTGACAAGTGTCAAAAACATGTTAAACTCAGATACGAGTAGAAAAATATTTCAAGAAAGTGTGGAAAAGTCATCTTCAGGTTTGTAAAAGGATTGTGGGTGTCTGGGCGATTTATTAGAATATGATACATCTACCCCAGATGTATCCTTTGCTGATCTGCAGGGTAGCACCAATATGAAGGGGACTGCCTAGGCTTGCCCTGAACACTGCCTTGCCTAAAGGCCTCATATGTCATGTGTAGAAAAGGGAGATGGTATAGGTCACAACCTTTTATTCCTTTTTATCATTAGCTGGAATTAACCTTTGTTGATACGAATCAAAAGAAAACAGTAGATAATAATTATAAAGTAAAAAAAAAAAAAAAAATCACAATGAAGATATTTTTTAAAAAAGGGGGAGAGAAAGAGATATGCTTATGTTTTCTTCATGCCCTGTGGGAAATAAATAGACAAATTTTAATGAATATATACATGAAATAAGAGCAAGAGAATGCAAGAAAATCCATGAGAGTGAGAAAGAGAGAAAGCAAATATGCCTAAACATTTGATGCAGACTTTCAAGGCCAAAAAGGAATTTAACAACCTTTCAGAACAGAGACTATGAAGAAATTTGATCTTTAACCACGCTAAATCTTAGGGCTCCCTTTCTACAATAAGAGCAAGAAAATGCAAATGAATTTAAGTCAGATGAAAATCTTTGATTATACAATGGATTAGTCAGATCCACACTTAGATTACAGTGATCAGTTCTGGTCATCACATTACAACATAAAATATTGAAACTCTTGACAAGGTAAAGAGACAGGAGATGAGTTTGATCTTAGGCTGTGATTATATTGTATTAATGGCTTCCTATCGTATTACTGGCTTCTCTAACTTATCAGAGAAACATCATTTCCTAATTGAGTAAGAAGGCACCCAAAAGAAGCATAATTTTAGAAATTGTTATTATTATTGCCTTTTTACCATTCCTTTTCATAAACTGTATAATCTATCCTTATTTAAAGAAAAGGACATTAATGTAGGCTGTATATTTCAACTGCGATAGTGTGATTCAGTGATCGATAAACATAAACAAGAGCAGAGCATTACATATGCAAGTCATTCAGTCAAAATATCTCATGCTGCATCCCAGGAAGAAGAAACCATGGACAAATGAAATAGAAAGCAGCCTTTAAAAATGAAGGCAGCATGCCAAGAACATAATTTCATTCCCTGATACAGTTATACTAAGTGACTTGGTTACTGAGGTCTAGTTCAGTCAAACTGTGAAATGTGCAGTGGATAAACTGTTCTTATCTGTGACCCTGACACATCATCGTTCCTCTGAAATTCACCTATCAAGAGAAAAGAAATGGATCATGGGGACAGAGTAAGGCACACCCTAACTCAAAGGCTGCTAAAAAAAATTTTAGTACCATAAGGATTTTTTTAATGCTGATAGAATCAGCATTACCTCATAAGAGGACAAGTAGGCAGCATGGGACACGTCATCAATTCTTATAAAGATCTAATGGTGGGGTGTCTAGAGGATAGGGCCAACCTCTTTTCAGTGTCGCGTGGTGACAAGACAAGGGGCAGTAGGTACAAACTGGAACACAGGAGATTACATTTCAACATGAGGAAAAACTTCTTTACTTTAAGGGTGACAGAGCACAGGGACAGGATGCCCAGACAGCTTGTGGAGTCTCCATCTCAGGAGGTATTCAAAACCCATCTGGATGAGTTCCTGTGCAACCTGCTGTAGGTGAACCTATTTTGCCAGAGGGGTTGGACTAGATGATCTCCGAAGGTCCCTTTCAACCCCTACCATTCTGTGACTCCGTGATTGTGTTAGCAGAGGGAGCTACTTAGCCCGCCTTTGGTAACCTGCCCTGCATTAAAGCTCCACATGCTGTGGTTCTCCTCACCATGGAAGATTTGAGTAAGAAAAATCTTCTCAAGACTAAACCAGAAAACTAACATTCAGGACCTTCAGCTCCACTGTCCTTTCTGTGGATAATCTCCTGCTCCTTTTTAGCATTTCGTGTTGCAAGATGATCCTTTTAGCACTAATACTCATATGCTCAGACACAAACATGCTGGTCAGAGAAACAAATACAAACAAACAGATGAGCTTGCTTATTTGTACTCTTTCTGTCATCAGGAAATTGGATTAATATTTTTTTCTGGGAAGCTAACACTTAAGAAATTTTAGGAAACTGTGAAATCAAAGCTCTAACTTGGACAAAGGAGATCTCACTGACATTTCTTTTTTTCCAAGAGAAGAAATAGAAGAAAGAGAAGATATAGTTAGAGAAAAGTAATCAAACTATGAAAAAATATAGTACTGCATTGAGCATTTACATCACATATTAACCTCTTCTCATAACTGTTTTACTCCCTTTATTTTCCCTTGTTTGAGGAAAAGCAGTTATTTTCCTTTGACATTAGAGTCATACCCTTTAAACAGAAACAAAAACTTTCTTCCACAAGAAAACTTTTGCCATATAACATGCTCCATCTTCATCTTGAGTTAGTTTATCCAAATAATTTTTAGGACCATCGTTTAAATAAGATACGAAAACTTCATGCTGGGAAACATAAACCACAAAAAGGTTAATGTTAGCCTTATGGGAATCTGTCTTTGTTCAATATGCAATGGAAAAGTCCGTTGAAAAAGATCCCCCAGAGCATGATTTGGAATGCTGTCTGGACTCTGAATTGTCCCAGAGAGAGACGTATTCCTCATCATCACTGTAGAAGAAGGCTGGGCGTTAACCATATTGGTCTATGTGAATGACCCATGTTGTCCCCAAGGTGGGTGTGGGGATGTGTGTGTGTGAAGGAAGATAAAGGAAAAGCAGGGGCAGGGGGGGGGGAAGTATAATTAAAAAAGCCCAAAGAATATCAAAAAAACCCAACCACAACAGAACACAATCAAATGGATAGACTCACCCTTTTCCCTACTCCTTATGTTCAAAGATACTCAGATTGCAAAGTCAAGCACTTAAAGGTTTGGAAATTCCTGAGCAGAGATCATCTCTAGCTGATTTATCTCACTAAAGCTTAGCTTCTTGTAGCAGTGGGGAGATAGATTTTCTAGGACCATCTGGTGAAGTAGAGTACATATTGGCTAAAGTAAGTTTTTCTTTAATTCTGGAGGCCATTGTTCAGAATGCAGTGAGACCTTGGACAATGGTGAGATAGTGAACCACAAATGAAAATCAGTCTAACCTACGAGAGTGTGAGACTGATCTCTTCAACCAAAAAATGATCCCAGTCAGGAAATGACACTGCACAGGCACAGATTTACCAAGGGGTTAAGAGTGCTGTAGCCTTTTACATGAGAATCCTCAGTTTCAAGTGATGTTAAAAACAATCATCTGTGTTGCAGCTCCACAAAACCTTAGTCCACTCAGCATCAATGAAGTCAGTGCATTAGGCCCTTTGCTTATGCTAGCTAAACTTAGTAAATTCCTCTATATTCCTTATTTTTTTATTACTATTTTTGTTTGCGTGCATTTTAGTCCTGGTTGTTGTCGTTGTTCTTGTGTTTGTTTCTCCTTCACTCGGGAAACACAGAGGAGTTTTGCAATAACCGCTGAAAAGATTCTGTTTTGGAAATGTCCTATTTCATATATTATTTCTGAGAGTGTTACATTTTGAGATTTCTTTTCTGTGGAAAATTATAATTCATTGTCTTACCAGGGAAAGAGGAAAAAAAATCCCACAAAGGTAGAGAAACAACAGGCAGCCAGCAGTATGGTGGATGTTTAAAATACCTTTCAAGTGTAATAATTCTTTCAGGTTTAATTTATAGTCACCTCTGTGTTTTGAATTATATAGGACTAGGCTGCAACAGCCATATTTAAATTCACAGGAAAGTGTGTTTAGGGGGAAGAAGGAGTAAGCCCTCCCCATTGCCCTACTTAGTGTTGCTGCACTTGCGTATGGGATTACAGCAACTACTCACCCAATATTGCACCCAGTGAGGAGCCATCTAGGTTCCAGCCTTAACTTATTCATCACCCAGAGAAGCCACCCAAGCACAAGGCAGTAACTTAGCTCTATGAGGTGACTTTCTGCCTCATAGTAGTAGGCAATAGGAAATGATCGTGCCTGTTCAGCCTTCAGTGATTTCTGTAGTTTTTTCCTACATAGTGTGGCGGCGCGCTGACCCTCAGAGTAGACAGTTACAGGTCCCTAAAATTTTGAGCCAGCCCGTAGCATATATGTTCTGTGTCTGGGAGTTGTCTCCTCTTACTTTCTTTCTGCCAGGAGTCCCACTGCAGGCATTTAACTTGTGTATAGATGCTGCAAGGCACAACTGAATAGAATACAATCCAATAAAACAACAAAACAAACCAAAGAATACAACAGTTGGTGAATAAATATTCCATTGCACTCGTGCCAAGGTTACATGTTTAACAGTTTTCCACTTTATTGTCAATCATTTGAATCTCGTAGAGTGAGGGCAGACATTTTTATAGCACTTTCTGTTCAGCATTGGACATTTGAAGTGGCAGAGCAGAAAGGAAGGTGAGTTTTTAGCTATAAATTGTGTTTTGCAATGCCAAAGCTGCATAATAATGAATGATGTAAGTTTTTTTCTATTTCCATTTTTCTTCTTTACCCAAGAAAGGACCAAATCATTCTGAAAACACATTAGAAGTCAATGACAAAGTAATAGAAAATGCTGACATTTGGAAATATCTTTCTGAGAAAGTTCCGTAAGTGCTAGTTTTCAGAATCTATTCCACCCATGTAGATAAACCTGGAGGCAAGGAGCACAGGTGATGTCCTTCATACTGATTGAAAAATCGAATCTCATTAACATGAAATGAGCAATAGCTAACTATTTTTTTTCATCACCAGAATACTTGTATTCTTTCAGATTGTTATTTAGTAGTATTATCATTGATAATAACTATCAGTGATATCTTCACATTTACACAGTGCCTTTTTGTCTCAGAAGGTCCCAGTGCCTGGGCACCAAAATCACTTCCTTAATCATGGGGATGCAGCCTTGGTTTTTATCTGTGACCTGTGATGCTGCACAGCAACTAAGGAGATAAATCCCATGAATACTAAAGCATTTTGTGCAATTCAATTTGCTCTTGTGAGCAAAATCTTCAGTTTCAACCTTTGGCACAAAGAGGTGGAATAGCACAGTCTAACTGGGAGTATTTCAGAAACTTCGTGATAGCAACAGTGTATCTCCCCTGTTAAAAAGTTAAGCTTGTACTTAAATAGTAATCTACCTGACTTAAGCTTTGCTACCAAGAAATGAGCTGTCTAGTCAAGTCATTCCTCTGTGTCTTCTCTACGTCTTGGAATGACGGGAGATTCTCCAGGACATCCTTAGTCTCAGCCTGAGGTCAATACCTAAGAGACCTGTCATGAAGATCCCTCTGCAGTTATTCTCCAACGAACGTACAGGAAGCCAAGCCAAATGAATTATTCAAACACCCAACTTTAAGAGGTATAAAATCAGTTGAACTGGATCTTACCTTAGTCAACAATATAAGGTTCAGAATCCCTGTTTATTGACTGCAGATCATATATAGGATACTTTATATGGATACACACACACACACGTGTGTGTTTATATCTATTTATGCAGAGAGTTAGAGTGATTGCAAATGTCTGTGCCTAAAGTATTTAGGAAAGTACTTTGCACAGGTGATGAAATGTAGGAAACCTGAAACTTGCCACAGGTTTCCTATCTAGTGAAAAAATGTATGCAAATCAATGACTAATGGAAAAAAAAAAACCAACCAACCAACCAACCAACCACACACGCACAAAACAGCAAAACAAACAAACAGAAATCCCTTCAAAACTATAACGTGAAAAGAAAAATATATATTTATAATTATAGATATCCATTTGTTAACCAGATATAATTGGCTGAAGTATTAAACATCAACAGCTGAAATGAATGTGTAACCTTTTCAGAACTTATATTTTATAATGGTCTTTTGCAGAGATTATTGTATTCATCAGAGCTGTTGCTATTGCTCAAGGAAAAGTATGTGCTTTATGAAACAAAAATTCCAAACACAATAAGGATCTTGAAGCTGAGTGTTGTTTCCATTGAAATGTGAACTTGAGGTTGAATGTAAGTTTTACACTGACTTGACTGTAGTTGTCATATGAACTTCCCATTTTGTAGAAATAGTAGAACATGGAGAAAGACACTAAGAACACCTCTGTGCCTGAAGGAAGAAGGCAGGCTGTGTATAGTAGGTTTGCTGTCTTTGGAGGAAAAAAAGAAAAAAAAAAAAAAAAAAAAAGAAAAGAAAACATAAGCAGAGGTAAAAGTCCTCATTTTGTTAAAAGCACATGCAACTTGAATACATTTTATTTCAAAAACAGAAAGCTGAATCTTCTGGATTTTTTTACTACAAGAAAACACTTCCAATTGAAATTTCCATTTTCCAGATTTATTTTATATATATAGATACACATAGACATACAAACACACATCTTTAACAGTCACATAGCAAAAAAAGAAATAACCAACTCAGCTAACAATCATCAGTTGTTTTCTAAACACTGTATAGTTACTACAAGGGGTCAGTGAAAAATTCCTATACAAGCAGTTCTTTAGTGAATAAGAAAGACTTTATTTAAAAAAAAAAAAACAAAACAAACAAACAAACAAACAAACAAAAACCTTCACAGCAAGGATGGGGGAAGGAATGGAGAATGGTGTGGCTGAAGCCAGGGGTAGGGTGGTAATGATAAGTATATTTAAATTATAGGTATATTTAAAATATTTTGGTATATTTACATATAATATAATATATATATTATATATTTTTATATAATAGATATATTTAATATATTTTAACTGAGACAGCCTTTTTGAGGCTACCATAGATGGGCCACCTAAATCTCTACTGTGAGCTCCCAGTAATCCCAGAAGAGTAACAGTTCAAAATATTTTTATAGTACATCCGCACTACTGATGTAAAAATAGCCAGGGTAGCTCTTTGGCAACCCTGGATATGAACAGGAATGGAACAACCATCATGTGAAAGACTCTGCAATGCTTCAGCACAAGGTGTCATGCTGACCGAGAGAGAATTCTGTGGAGGAAACTGTCCCATGCACATTAATTAAGTTCAAGTGTTTGTGCATTTGGCACTGTTTAATTTACTATGGCAAACTTAGAATTTAGGACTGTTCTACTAATGTAGCAGAAATGGGAACCATTAGAACTCATGGTTAAATCCTTACCTGGATCAAGTCACTCAGCAAAAACTCTTGATGTAAGACACTGGTATGAGAAATGGTGATGAGACCTGCTCAGATTGTAGGGGGAGCAATGGAGAGGGAACCACACATTCCAGACATTCATCCCACTTTGAGCAGTTTTTTTGACAGTAAGTTCAGACAAGTATCATGAAGGCTAAGTAGAAGAGGAAGAAAAGTGGAAGTTTGGAGCCTTGGTGTTTTTTTGGTGTCCAAAAAAATCTGAGAGAGAGAAGGGCAAAGTGAGCGGGAAATTCAGAAGGTACAGAAGGCAGGAAACTGATTTGAGGAAGCTAAGTTTTGCCAGAATGGAACATTTCCTGATCAGCTTCATGTCATGATTTGAGGTGTAGAAAGAGCCTCAAACTCACATTGCAATCTTTTTGAAACATACTTGCTCGATCAGAATGAAATTTTATGGCTTGTTGATGGACAATTTACCAGCAGCTGTTTTCCAACCCAGAAACTATTCAGACAAACTAATTGCAACCAACCAGGAGGGGTAAGAAATAGCAAGAAGAAAGCGCAGTTCACAGGCAACACTGAGAACAGGACATATTGTTCTGCTGATTGTTCCTTTAAGCATGGATAATCATGTACAATGATGTATTCACTTTAAGAGGATTCTCCATGTGGAAAATGTTCTTGAAAGGTTTAAACACCGTGAATGATCCAAAACTCATCATAGTGTCATGGGAACAGGGGCAACTTAGAAAGCAGCTATAAAAAAAGGGAAAGCAAGAGGAAGATACTAAAGGAGAAGAGCTTTGCAATTTGATGCAGACACAATTAAGGATATTCTGAGTAGGACCAAACAGCCTTGACTGATGCAGTGAAGGTTAAGCTGTCTTTTGGACAGAGGGAAGTATCTTTCAGGATGCTCTCTTTGAGTGATTAAAGGTCTGGCTAAGCTGGGGTGGCTGCAAATACGAGAAGTGAAAACTCCCAGCAGGAAAAAAAAACTAGAAAAAAATAATTTGTGCTATTTAGGAGTGGTCCTGGGGAGAAAATGCAAATGATTTCATAAAGCTCCCTGAAAGTGACAAGTACAGTTCAATTAAATACTTACTCTGCCCTTTCTCCAACACTCTGCTCCTCTCTCTCTTCCCCCTCCTTTTTCTTCAGTCTCTCTTTTTTCTTCCTTTTTTTTTTTTTTTTTTTTTTTTTTTTCTCTCTCTCTCTTCTTTTCTCTTTTCTTTCTTCCTCTATTTGTGACCAGCCTGGGCAGAATCAGACATGACAGCAGCAGTCCTACACAGAACACAGAGACAGTGAGGAGAGGAGCACTATGAAGTCAGTGCTTGAACTGCCTAAGCCAAGGATGCTCACCTGGTACTCAGAATACAACGCTTTTCATAGACACCTATGTTTGAGGAGGTCATCACTCGTCTCAGGAAGATACATTTCATATTCTTTGCACATACTGTTTCTCCTCAGCTGGGCTGGGTTGGGAGGAATGTCTTGCATCCTCTCTGAAAGCAAAATTCATCCTGTTATTTTTAAATCAGATCCCTAGCCTAGGAAACTATAGACCAATTGGTCTAGACTCAATAGTAAGCAAGGTTTTAGAATATACTTTGAAAAAAAAAAGAAAAAAAAATAAAGACAGAAAGATAAGAAAGATAAAATGGGTTTACCAAAGACAGACTGCCAAACTGAACTGATACCATTCCATGATAAGATAACTGATTTTCTAGACAAGTGAAATTTAATAGATCTAATCTGCCTGGAGTTCAGGAAACCATTTAATATGGTCCATGCTAGAAATTATTACTGAAGCTAGAGGGGATGGAGATTATTTGAGGAGCTAGCTGAGGAATTATAAATGTGTAAGGAGCTGGCTGGTGAATTATTAGAGAAAGGGAACAGTATTCTTGATCAGATAGGCTAGAACCACTGTTCCCTTTCATTACTCGAAAACGGGAGTACGTTATTTCAGACTGCTGATGACACAAAGTCAGACACTTTGTCAACACAAAGGGGAATCAGGGGACTGCAGAAAAGGATCAGACTGAGGAAATAAGTAACAGACCTAGAAAGGAGTATATTAGGAAAAGTATAGTGTCTCTTGCTGAGGCACTAATAATCTCATTTGTGCTATGTGTTCAAAGTTCTTGAACTGGGAATAACAGAAAAGGGAAGAAACAAGAGAACATAAACTGTATGTATTAGCCAATCAGAAGTTGTTGATCACAAATGTGAGATGACAATAACAATAATAATAATTCTATTCCAAGGAAGCATGACTGCAATTTTACAAGTCAATCGGTACATCAAGTAGTGTTCCCCCATTCTGGTTTGAAAATGGTGTTAGGAAAAATCAGTTTTGATTGGACTAGAATATTGATTTAAGAGAGGAGTAAAGTAACTTGTGGGATTTAACCTGCGAAAATAAGGGCTGAATAAAGGTATAAATATTCTCTATACATACATTGAAGTGAGAATATTGTGGCTTTTAAAGAGAAGTTACGCAAGCTAGAGACAGTGTTGTTGAAAGAAAAGGTTCATATTCATTTACTCATAAACAGTAAGGCTGAAGATTAGCTTTAGAAGGAGAAACAAGATTCCCCATCATGAATGGCTGCAGAGAGATGGGATTATGAAACTGAAGTTTCCTACCTCAAACACAGGAACAGCCCTGATAACTTGTGCTGATAAGTGATCCGTCCCTTACCTGTAGCTTACTTTGCTGGTACATTACATCGTCAATGTTTTGTAGCTAGTGGACCCTCACAGGAAAGATGCTGGACAGTAGCACATCACCAACTTAGTATACGGTCAGTGTTTCTTCTGGAAGCTGTGTATATGGACTTACAGATGAAAATTCACTCTGAGATGAGTCATGGTAACCACCTGGCTTCGCTCTCCTGGCACTGTTACCACACCCGCAGCCAGGTTCTGGAAATTAAATTTCTAATTGTTACATACTGCATATAAACAGCTGGAGTCCTTTTCTCTGCTCTACTCTGAAGCAATGAAATCACAAGAAAATTACATTTGGTTTGAATAATTGTCACCAGTTAGCAAAAGAAAAACATAAAATGGAAAAGCTGAGACATAAAACAGAGATACACTCAGACACTGTAGAAGTTGTAGGGGACAGGGAAAAAAAGTAATAAAAATATTTCCCATCAAACTGAGAAAAAAAAAAAAAAAAAAAGACGAATGAAGGTTTCCTTAATCTTTACTTTAGGGAATAATCTCAATGCTAGTGATTTCAAACTACAAAGTTTTTGGGGATAAGAAACTAGTCAAACACACAGGTTCATGTTTCTGGGTTTTTTCCAGCCTTTCTCTGTGACTCTAGGCAACTTGCTGAAGGTAAGTTACAAAGTGAACCCATTGGACACTCCAGCTTCAGCACTGCACTGTCTTTGATAAATCTTACGCCTCTTTCCAGTAAAGTGATTTGTAAGCCAAGTGTCAGGTCTGCAGACGCCAGTGCAGGGACTTTGAATGTAGCAGCTTACAAAACCCACGTGTAGAGCAGGCAGCAGAGAAGACCTAGTCAACAGGCCAAACTAACTCCAGGCACGTATCTGAATGCTCTTCCCTCTTAAGGTGAAAAATGTCTGAATTAACACTTCACACCAGCAATATGTCCAAGATTGGAAGAACGGGATACCTCCTGATAATGATGGCTGATAGAGAACCTGGTGCATTGATACAGCCTATCTCTTACCACAAGACCAAAGCCCACAGCTAGTCAACTCAAAGCACCACACAGACCAAGAAAAGACTTCTGTTAAATCCTGCTCAATGTGTGTTGATGAATTAAATTTGCACTCTTAAACCTTATGCTGGGTGAACTGATGACTACAATCCTAACTTTAGGCCAGATCTGTGATCTTCTACAGGTGGGATACAACTAGCCTCGAAATATAAATCTGTCACTTGTCTACTCCAAGTTGAAACAAATGGGTTATGTGCCCTCACCTGATCTACACCAAACTTGTACTGCTGCATAAAGAAGGAGTTACAAGCAATAAAGACAGTGGAACTACTAGCCTGAAAACAGATAATTTTTTTGAGGTGGAAATGACACAACCTTTGCGTGCTCATCTTTTGGCTAATGGACACGCACAGAGTATGGATCCTTAGCAAAAACGAAGGCAAGTGTTCATCATCCACTCTGTGTAGAATTTCTTAAACACCACATTATACAGTCAAGTCAATTATCGCAGAATCACAGAATGGTTCGCATTGGAAGGGACTTAAAGAACATCTAGTTCCAAGCCCCCTGCCATGGGCAGGGACATCTCCCACCAGACCAGGTGGCTCAAAGCCCCATCCAGCCTGGCCTTGAACACCTCCAGGGATGGGGCATCAAAAACTTCCCTGGGCAACCTGTTCCAGTGTCTCACCACCCTCACAGTAAAGAATTTCTTCCTGGTATCCAATCTAAACCTACCCTTTTTCAGTTTGAAGCTATTACCCCTTGTCCTGTCACTCCACTCCCTGATAAAGAGTCCCTCCCCATCTTTCCTTTAGGCCCCTCAAAATTATGGGGTAGAGGTGTTGGTCCATTCACAGTGCAGTTAAGAAAACAAACCTGGAGACAGCAAAAAGACAATCTGGAGTGAGCTTGACTCTATTTTAAGCTGCACTATTTATAAACTCCCCAAATTATAACCCCCCCAGATTCTAGAAATAAGCCAATACTGGAGGATTCTGAATTCCTTTCTTTATCTTGAGGACATAAATCCTGTTCTGATACTGTAAAACATTTCAGCCCCAGTCTCCTTGCACTTCAGCCTCTTATTCAGAAGAGCAGAAGAAGAAAAAACACCCCACTTCATAAAGATGTTGTGTACAGAAGTATATAAATTATTGAGATCTGTTCTGATACAGAGAGGTCATATATGTATGTGTGTCTGCATCAGAGGTAGCTAGCTAGAATTGATTGCTACATGAATAAACATTTACAGCTTCAGGCCCTGCAACAGTAATATCCCCACTCTCATCTCGCCTCTTGAGTTTCTAAATGGTCATGTCCTGCATGACTCTTTGCAGACTGTATATTGGAAAGGGCAAACTCTTGCTATTCTTCTATAGTGTACACTAAGCCCTTTCTGCCCCTATTACTGTTTGATCTTTTACAAGGTTATCCTGCTATGAATTATAGGCTGTAATTAAGGAAGATGGTATTAATCCTTCTCTTTGTAAATGTACAATCTATTTATACAAGAACCAGCTACATGATATTGTGAACTTTGTAGTCTATAGCTGAGGGTGACCAAACCAATTTCTCTGGATAGAATAAATCCTCCTTACCCTCACCCTTCAAACTTCAAACTGAACTTGATTCAAACATCCTTTTCTCTAATTTAGAAAAAGCTTCATTCATTTTTAAGTTTCATTTTCATGTGAAAATGCTGTGAAATAGATTGTTCTTATGGTATTTTCAACCATGCCCTGAAGTAGAAAGTACCAGAAATACCATGAAAGAGCTCAGTCCTAGACTGATCTCTAGGCAAGCTTGCCTGGAGAAATTCTTGAATGAAATTCATGTCAGATTTCTGGGAGAGTCCACAAATGCAAGGGCTCAATTCAAGGGGTAACTACAAAGGTCTGGGCAAGAAAACCATTAGAGGTTACACCAGAAAACATAAAACATTGGCCTTTTAAGCAAAGCGTGACTGAGCTAATCTAATTTGAAAGACTTCAGATATTGGCACTAGTTGTGCTGAGATTGCTAAGCAAACACATTCCAATGTGCTCCACACCATTCTGTGCCTGAGTGTCCACGCCGAGTGACATATTGCAGAATTTGTATAGTCAATCTATTCCTGCCCTGTGCTGGGGTTTTAGTCCATGGAAACTAAGGCACTTGTGGGGATGACACATGTCATAGCCTCATCCTGACAAGCAGTCAGTGTGTGGTCAAAGTGTGCACTTCAGCACAGTTGTTCCTTCATCTTACAGTAATAGAGACATTGCAATAACACTTTAACATAACTTTTAGCTTCTTGTAGTAACATTTAGAAGCATAGTCCCCTGCTAGGCACTATAAAACCATGGGAAAAAAGAACTGTGCCCCCAGAATTTCAATTGGACATAAGAAAAGGATAACACTAAGATGGAAGCAGAGCAGTGGGAAGTGGTTTTGTATCCTAACCTTGGCATCTTGCCCAGATAATTCAACAGCTCTATTTGCACATATTGTCTATGTTATTCTTTGTTACCTGCAGTACTATGTAATGCAGAGGGCTGGAAGTGCCCAGGACTTCAGAAGCATGGCTCTTCAGCCAAGACTGCAATCATCCTCTCTCTGATACAGACGAGTGCAGAGTCATTTGTAAAACACACACAAATTACCATGCTACACATTCCCCCAGATCAAAGAAAATTTGTCTAGGGTCTCCAGAACCCTCTGACACCGTTGGATGATGACCGAATCTGAAGGTTTGTGCAGCTATAAACTGTTGTGCTCATGCTCCAGTCATGACTGAGAACACCTATGGACAGGGGTGAGGGCTGGGGGGACTGGGGACTAGCATGTTACTGCTGAATGCTGAACATCTGTTGAAACAGGGAAGGGTGATGTAGTGACCTCTACATACCTAAATCCTATAGAAATTAATTCTGGGATAAGTCCAGAGAGACGCTATTGATTCTTACAGAATTATTCTGGATGCATAGCCATGTAACTGAAAGCACAAATTGGCCCGACGTGTAATCTGCTTTGGGATGAAAGGCACTATTTAAATGGAAGATGCTATTATTATTATTATTATTTCCCTTCTAGGGCTAGTGAAGCCCATAGCTTTCATCTTCAAGCAGAAGGGGAGGGTGGAGAGAGAGTGATCTTTTTTTTTCCTTTAATGATAGAAAAAAAAAAAAATAAACAAGATGTAAGAATGTCATTCAAAATAAATGTCAGTACGAAGTCAAAAAAAAAAAAAAAGAAAGAAAGAAAAGAAAAGAAAAGAAAAAGGAAAGGGAAAGGGAAAGGGGGAAAAAAGGAAACAAGAAACCAAGCAAAACTGAAGTAGATTTGACCTCAAAGGAGCTGAAATTGAGTTAAAGTTTACTACTGAAGTCAGGTTTCCCTTGGGGGGTAGGCTGCCATTTAAGCTATTTCTTCTCTTTTACTTGTACAGTATAATTCCCCTAATACAGTGTTATAGGTCAAAAAAGAGCTCTACTACAGCCAGATTCCAGTTTCCATTTACTAGTAAGAAAAACTTCCCCTTGTATAAAACAGCTTAATATTATTTTTTGGAAGAATTGGCTCCTAAATACTACCTTACAGTAGAAGAAGGTAGCCTGTATCCTAGTAGTCTGAAGCAAAAGCTACTCTTTCAGTGCTCTAGTTCTTGACAGATTATTCTCCTGAGTCTGCACTGACTCACTGTGTGCATTTTGTGCTTTAAAGAGATGTTCTCAACTTATCCAGTTAATTTTTAGAAGGTGACTGTTATTTTTGTTTTCTCTTCACATTTTCTTGAATTACGTTCTCTGTCTCCTTCTCACCCCTCCCTTCCTGCACAGTCATACACAAAAAAACATCTCTTCCTTTGAGATGAAAACCCACAGATTGACAACCAATTGGGTTGTGTCAGAGGCATAATTAAGCAGCTTTTAGACATAGCACTGGTAATGAAACAAAGGAGCAAACTGACACTAATCAAACAAACAAATAAACAAAAATACACCGGAAAACTCCAAGCACATGCTTTCTCTCAGCTATGGTACTTGACAGTGCTACTTGTAACAGCAGGTGCTTCAGACAGAAGAGTGATTTTTAAGTTGATGGTACCCCTTTAAAGACACAGAGGGAGACTATATACCCCACTGTGCTGGCATCAAGCTTCATTTTTCCTTGCCTTCCCTGCTCTTAAAACCAGCTTGCTGCTGCCACAGTGTAACCCTCGGCAAAGCCTCGGTGAAGGAAACTGACTTCAGACTCTGATGGTGCTTGTCCAGGCTGAGAGGGCATGATCTGTCAGCAGGGAGAAGGCAAGGTTGGGCCAGAGATGGGTTTTGTGCTGTCTGGGAGTGCTGAAGGGTTTTTGATATGGAAGCAACAACCCTGAATTCCTTGCATCCCAGAAGGAGCTTGAGACCAAATTTAAAAGGTGTGTTTATAATCACTCTTTGCTGAATTTCAATACTTGTTGGAACAGGAATGTTTCTGAAGTGTCTACACTCCATACATGAAACTGTTCTCTGTCTATCTACCTGAAAGCTCAAGTGCATCTCATTTGTCTTCTGGGTTGATCCTTTTCTTCTTTTGTTAAGATTTTCTTAAAAGGTTGGCATGGGCATGTTAAAACCAAAAGAGTCTATTATTGAGACTATTATTAGAGTCTATCATTTAGACCCTGGCTAAATAGCCAGGGTTTCTGTTTCTCAGACTCAAGTTTTTTCATTGCAGCATTTTTTAGTGCTCTGCTATTACTACATACTATTGCTTTTTTTGATTAGGCCAACATATTACTCCAACTGGAGGATCAGAAATCCTGCAATTTTGAAGAGTCCTACGAAATCACAGTCTCGTGCTAAGGAGACAAGAAGGTGAGATGAGGACAAAAGAAATATTACTTACCTTTCTTTCTGCCTCTCTTTGTAAAAATGACAGGTTCTCAGAGAATTTTGGTATAGGCCCTGGGAAATCAGCAGAAATAAACCACTCTTGAGATCCTGTTTACCTGGAAACCAGACAGATTTCTAAATCCTAACTGTCCTTACTATTAGCTTGTTGGTCTGTGTAACAAACTCATTATCATCGCCAGCGGTCAGGAGGTGAGGAGTCCACTATCTGCCCAGAGCCGCTGGTGCAATAAGTATTCTCCTCCTTCAGTGTAAGGTGGGTGGGTCTGACTGCAGCTGGGATGCTCTGATAGTTGCCAGCTAGCGACAGACTTCCTTGTGTACATTACCTTCTTCCTTGCAACGTTTCTATTTATATTGGGAAAACAGGAGAGCTGGAAGAAGGCTTAATTTGTTGTTCTGTTTATAATTCACGAAGACATCACAGTAGTACTGATACAACAAGTATGTTTTTACATGTCACTAGGGATCACATTTACAACTACCAAAGACACTAGCACTGAGAGGCAAGGCATACACTAAACCCTGGTTTAAGTCACCTTCCTGAGACACAGAAAACATTTCTTTTCCATTTGAGGTTTATATTAATTGAAACCACAAATACACATCTCCTTTTGGTATGATACCTTGATTGTCAGTGAGGACTTGAAACAGGCAAATAGAAAATTCAAGCCTTTCTATCCTCTACTAAATGACTGGAATAAATATCTTCAAGGTATACTGCCATTAGAAACTTCAAAGCAAAGTAAAATTCAAAAGGCTGCCCATGTTGAGATGGTTCATTGGAATGGCATGTGCATGAGGGCACCACACGGCGTCTGGGTAGAATTAAGTTTGTGGCCAAGGTTCAATGCTTAGGTTTGTGCCATCTGATCTTACATCTGGAGTGAAGGCAAAATCAGTCCGAACAGCTGGTGATTCAATATATGCTTGATTTCTGCAGAGTGTGAGAACCTTTGAAAGTACATTTGCTGAGATGGCCACTGAACAATCTACAAATTTTTGCACGGAACCTTACAATAAAGGCCAGCATATCTTCTGAAATTTCTGGTATTTCATTTTCTGATACTGGGTTTTTTTAAATGTTTTTACATTTTTAAGTATTTTCTGGTTTGATCCAAGCTGGTAGTTAGCAGTCAAAATCTTCAAACAGTCATAACATTTTATGTGAAACTCATCAAATTTCTCATTTTGAGTCTTAAGACAGAAGTGCTTTTTGCTTATTGGTTCTTCGCAAAGCTGACACCAACTGACACTTATTAGCTGGAGCACATGGATTCAAAACATAGACCAGAGAGTGGTTCCTCCCACAGTGAAGAGTTATAATCTGGGACTCAATACCACAAAGTATTGTAGACACTGAAAGTTTTCATGACTTCAAAATGCAACAGGGAAAAATACTGGAAGAAAAATCCACTGAAGACTGTGAAATATGGAGATTCCATATTTGACTGTACAGCTCCCAGAGCTGCAACGTATTAAGGTCTGAGACAGTATGTGTAACAAGTATCAGTCACTACCTGACTTGTTATACTCTTTCTTAGGTTTCCTTTATTGATCTCTGTCATGGACAGAACTTCAATCTGACCCAGTAAGTCAGTTCTCCTGCACTTGCATCATCAACATCAACAAGGAGCTCAAAAGCAAAAAGGAGGCCTACAGAGGTTGGAAGCAAGGACAGGTAGACTGTGAAGAATACAGAGAAACTGTCCAAGTGGCCAGGAATCAGATTAGGCAAACTAAAGCCCAGACGGAATTAAATCTGGCCAGAGACATCAAGGACAACACGAAAAACTTCTATAAGTATGTCAGAGATAAAGGCAAGACTAGGAAGATATGTGTCCTCTCCGGAAGGAGACAGGAGACCTGGTCATCCAGGATATGAAGAAGACTGAGGTGCTGAATGACTTTTTTTACCTCGGTCTTCTACTGGTAAGGGCTTTGACCACACCACTCAAGTTGAAGAAGGCAAAAACAGGGGCTACAAGGATGAAGAACCACCCACTGTAGGAGAAGATCAGGTTCGAGACCATCTAAGGTAGCTGAAGGTATATAAGTCCATGGTACCTGATGAAATACATCCATGGGTCCTGAGTGAGCCGGCTGATGAAGTTGCTAAGCTGCTTTTCATTACATGTAGTAGTATTGACAGTCTGGTGAAGTTCCCACTGACTGGAAAAGGGGAAACGTAACCCCTGTTTTCAAAAAGGGGAATAAGGAAGACTTGGGGAACTACAGGCCAGTCAGTCTCACCTCTGATCACCAGCAAGATCATGGAGCAGATCCTCCTGGAATCTCTGCTAAGATTCTCCGCTAAAGGGGGCCTACAGGAAAGATGAGAAGGGACTCTTTATCAGGGAGTGGAGTGATAGGACGAAGGGTGATGGTTTTAAACTGAAAGAGAGGAGATTTAGATTAAATATTAGGAAGAAATTCTTTACTGTGAGGGTGTTGAAACACTGGAAGAGGTTGCCCAGAGAAGCTGTGGATGCCCCATCCCTGGAAGGGTTCAAGGCCAGGCTGGATGGGTCTTTGAGCAAACTGATCTAGTGGGAGGTGTCCCTGCCCATGGCAGGGGCATTGTAACTAGATGTTCTTTAAGGTCCCTTCCAACCCAAACCATTCTATGATTCTATGATTCTATGATCAAGTGGGGGGGGGTGTGGGGGGGTGGGGGGTGGGGGAAGAAAAAAAAAAAGAAGAGAGAGGGACAAAAATTACTCCAATTGTGCTTACAGTCTGGTGTAGAAAATTAACCTTGATTTTTTGAGCTGCAACCGTGTTCCAAAGCCAAGGACCACCCCTCATTGCTCGTGACTCATGCTAACAGACTCATGAAGTCAATACAACTGCATTGTTGACCAATTTGTCTTTGTCACACAAAAAAGGGCAACAAGATCAGGACCTTTGATGTTTACTAAGGTGCCCAAACCTTTCAGGTGACCTACTTCAGTGTGGTGATTTAAGGCTTTGCAATGTAATCAAGTGGAATTTTAGGGTTTTTCATTCATTTTCCTTTTAGATTTTTCCCTTTCCTTCATGATGAAACTCAGAGCAAAACCTGTGAGCAGCGAGGGGGAGAGAGTGAGGGAGAAAGGAAGGGGGGAGCCCCAGGCAGCACCAAGAAGAGTCAGTCTCATTCTTCTGGTTCCTCTGACCCCAGTCCACCCAGCCTTACGGGTGTAGATTTGTGTTTGAAAGGAAAGCTGCAAACAGCTACTTCTTGGCTCCTGTTTGCATGAGCACAAAATATTCTATGTTGCTCTTTTAAAAGGGCCTTGTTTTACACAGGATTTTAATACAAACGTCCAACAAGGTCAAAAATAGTGACCCTTTGAAATGAAAAGATTAACATTTTTATAGATAGGAGAGGAAAATAGGCAACTTGCAGTGGAGCATGAGAATTCTATCTTGGGTGGGTTTTTTTTTTTGGTTTTGTTTTTTTTTTTTTCTTCCCTCTTTACAACAAATAAGGTTTATGGATTGCAAAGAGGAGACTGCCCCATTAAAAAAATAAGTCTTTTACAGTATTTTCCAATTTAAAGCTGCATGCAAGTAGCACTCAGGATCATCCAAGAAAAGTCTGACTCACTAGTTTTTCAATTTAGTTTGTTAATAGCCTGCCTTTCATAAAAGCATCAAGCACAATAACAAAAAAATACCTAAATCAATAGGATGATGCAGCAATGCCTCACAGAGATGATATTTTTGAAATAAATATATACCATTCAGCCTGGCTTGCTTGACATCAAATTTATATACTCAATAAGAAAGTATAATTAATGGTCCCAAACTGTATTTTCTTTCACCTATTTCACATCTCAAGAAGCTGAGAGTTTTGTCAAAAAGCGGGGGGTGGAGGGGAGGAAGAATGGAGAAAGTGTTCCATTCATAAATGAAATGAACCCATTAAAAATGACTCTCTCCCCAGCTCCCTACCAATGTCTCCTGGGGACTAGTGTGTATTTTATTAAGAAACAGAAGTGTGGAACGTGCTTGCATTTCACAAGGTCTGTAGCCAGGTGATTTATCTCCTCTCTTTTCCCCTGCCGACTCCCTGGGCATTCACTAATTTTAAGGGAACAAAGGAGGTGAACTAGGAGCCCCAGTTTCCTATTGATGTTGACACATCTGTACTAGGGTCTACCCTATCTATCTACCACTCTGTCCTCCATGTGCACCTATAATCAACTTTAATTAGCTACTTCAAATTTCAATGTTATCTAAAGAATTCTAAAAAATGAAGCAGGGTGTTCTGTGTGGTTTGGAAAAAAAGGAAAAATTGTTGGGTATGGGACTGTTATTTGAAACAAAAGCAGTTTGGTGCTTAATTGACTTGAAGGGTTTTGCAAATGTCCCTGTCCACTGGGGAGGAAACTGAAGGAAGAAAGTGTATTGACATTGCGTGTCTTCAGGCAGCTCAACTAAGAGCCTCAGTTAGTGTCAAGTCTTCCTTTTTAAACAAAGGAAAGAGATCAGAGTTAAAGTCATGGGCTGAATAACAGAAGGGGTTGAAGTATTACTGTTCTCCAACTCTATACTTTTTTTCCAGGAGATGATTATCCCTCCTGGAGCAAAAGCAGACAATATGGTCAATTCCTGGCCACACCAAGAGCCACTTTGGGTTTCAGAGGAGTTGGCACATGCTTGTAGTGTTTCTTTAAGCTAAGCACAGACCTGCGAGTTGGAGGGCAGAGCAGAAGGCTCATCCTCCCTTCTCCCTACCCTACTACAGTGGCAGAAGAGTATGGCTGATAGAGATGGAGGGACAATGCTGAGATTCATAAATCATCCCAGTGTCCTAGTGAGGTTTTCCCTTGCTGCCTGTGACTATTTTTTTTTTGCTTGTCCCTAGCAGTATTTCTTTTTTTTTTTTTTTTTTTTTAATCTATTTGCTATACCTGCTTGTTAATTCGAACTTTAAATTTATACGAAGCTCTTTTAGGCCATAGGTTGACTCATCTTCTGTCCTGTTTCCACCACTTTGTAATGGAAACTTTCCCCCAGGTTAGGAACTGTATAACTAGTGTTCCCAAACAGGCGAAGCAATAGAGGGATATTTTAGGAAAAGTTAAGTTGTTGTGAAACTATGTGGTATAATTCAACTAACATTCTTTAAAAATTGCTCCTGGAAGGATCAGAGGAAATGGCCATCAGACGTTAAAATACTGATCTAAAACTACCTGAACTCTTTTTTGACCAGAGCACCAAAACTGTAAGTTCTGAGGCCCACACTAGGAAATAGCCACCAGTGTTCCCAATAGGAAGATAGTAATTTATTGGATTATTTTGCCCTTCAAGTCACAATTCTGATTCCTATTTCACATCTCACTGGAAGCATTTCTGGGAAGTGGATTTGACAAGCTGATCCTCCTATGTTTAAGATGGAAGCCTAAGATTTTAATGCATGTGTTATATACTCTTCCGTGTCCTGTATACTGAGATTTTTGCTTTCTCCTGTCATTCTATGCCACACAATTGTGACAGGTGGAAATCCAAGATACCCTAAAGGGTACTACACTTACAAAGTATCCAAGATGTGGAACAGATAGCAATAGAAAACAGGAAATAAGAGGGACCTAAAGAAGTTAATGTGAAATATAGTCCCTTTTAGAGTAGTGCAAAGTAACAGTTTGCCAGCTAGAAGTTACGTAGCAGTTGATAATCATATTTTAATCTAAGTTGCTTATTGCTATTTTCAAATTCCAATTAATCAAACACAATGAATAGTCTTATGTTGCATTTGCAGTAAGAGTTTGCTTTAGTCAAGGAAAACTGAGGCACTGAAACATTCACCAATTATTTGTGGAGAAATGGATAAAATCTAAGAGGCTTAACTCCTAGTCCTTTCCATGAAACATGACACTGGTCTTCATCTTGTGGTCAGAAATCATAGCATATTCAGGTAAATCTGAGTTCTGATTCTCTTTTCGTTCATCCTGAAAAACAAAGAAACAAGCGGAAAAGCTCAGCATACCTGGAGGCTTGTGTCTGAGGAAAAATGAAACAATTAGAAAAAGAAAAGAAAGAAGGTCTTCAGGTTTTAGTCCTATCTTTTATCACTGAATAGGTGTTGATTCTTTTTTTTTTTTTTTTTTTTTTTTTCCTTTTTCTTCCTTTTCTGCAGCAATGTACCAATATCTGGTTGATACCAAACATAGCAACTCATTCATTATCCTGAATATCTTCCGAGCCAAGCTCCACCCATAAATAGAGCTGCACTGACTCATAAATCTCTGTGGCTGGACGCCTGAAAATGCATGTAGAATCCACCACTGGGTTTGGACATAATAAATAATGAAAAATGAGGCTTGGTAGTTGCCATATTTTGCAATGAATTGTAGATAGGGAAAAGAGACAATGGGAACTATCCTGGAACTTGCAAGATTAGATAGACCTATTTACAAAAGGGATTATTTATGATGGAGTGAAATAGTCTTTGCAGAATTTTCCTTGTCACATAATGACTTAAAAACAAACATAGGAACAACCATAAAAACAAACAAACAAACAAACAAACAAACAAACAAACAGAAAACCCAAGAAGTGATACACCTCTGTGTCTCCTACAGAGGGTACAAACAAATTGGAGTTTCCATAACAGGTTAAACATTTTCCTATATTGGGAACAAAAATTTCCCGTGGAACAGTTGCCATGAAATTTTAGCTTTCTAGGGGAAAAAAATAGATTATGGCCATAGCATCAAAAACAAAATGAAACATCTTAATATCTTAACATAGAGAGTTCAGTTTAACTCAATTTTTTTACTGTGTTTGTCAAAAAAAATCCTCATCCTGCAGGTCATTTTGAAATATTACGGGTTGACTTCAGATCCAACACTCAACAATAATTATACAGCTAAATGAATAAGTCAGAATAACATAATATCTGTGGAACTGTGACTGCTAGTTTTGGCTAGCTCTACTAGATATTACCAGTGAAGGTTTAAAACCACAATATAAGAGTTATTAAAATGCCATCAGTTACAGTCACTAAACCATAGTATCTGATGTACTGCTTTATTTTTCTATGGCATATCTTTCATATTGTGCTGTGGCAAGTGTTGACTTTTTAATTGCAGTTGCAGTATGTCATCTAATTGGACAATATTGCAGTAAGGAAGATGCTCTCCCTGAATCCAGCTGGCAGTTAATTTACACCCAACACAAAAAGAGCTGAAGTCCACATTCTTTAAAACATAGAAGGAATGGCAGAAATAGCCTCTTACTACAGGCAATCTTGGGTTTTCTATGTTTTTATTTGAAAATTAAGACTCAAACTCCTTAATTTTTAAATAAGTGTTTAGGAGTTTGCTCCTACTTTTAAGGAGAAATAAGGTGATATGTTTCAGAAGTCAGTGTTTGTGTCAAAATATGGAGTCATACTTCTCATCTTTTATTGTAGATTAGCTATGTTACCTAAAATAGAAAGTATACCAAATGACAGTTTATATGCTGAAGTCTGAGAAGGCAGTACAGGGTACTTAATTTCAAGTCTACACAGTACTTAATTTCTAGTCACCTAATTCAAAAGACAGATGCATTAAATCTGTCTGAATTTTGAAATTCAAAGTTACAAAGTTACTGACATATGCCTAAACACTTGTGAAAGACCTCTATCCCACAGAAGTCAAAGAAGTTTCAGAATTCCAGAGAGGTCAAGTTTGCATGTTCTGCATCTCTGCGATTTTAACTTTGGGCATAACAGCCAGAATTATTCACATTCTGGGCCTTGAGCAGCAGAGGAGGACAATAATTATAGCACTTTCTCAAGAAGTAAAAGTGCAGAGTTCGAGTGTGCATCTTTCCTGTCCCACAAGAGGCCTTTAATTAATCAAGGAAGGTTTAAGAGTGTTAATCAGAATTAACTGAAACATTAACTTGAAGGGAATGGTTTAAATACCTTTGTGAATGTCCTGGTTTATAAATTATGAGGTCTTCAATCAGCTGTGCTTGCAAAAGAAGCCAAGTTAACTCACTTGAGGCCACTTTGAGGAATTTTCACCCAGACAGCAGTTCATGGCATTCATGCATGTCCTTCTCAAAACAAACCTGTGATTTCGCTACCCAATTCTGAGCAAGTGATCTCGATAAGTATGTGATCTTAGCTGGCCATGAAGTTCTCATCTGAGAACGATAGACTAGTTTGGAAGGGTCCTCCAGAGGTCATCTAGTCCAACCTCTTCTTCAAAGCAGGTTCTACTGGATCAGGTCGTTCAAGGCATATATAAGTAAGTACTGAATATCTCGAAGGACTGATATCCCACAGCCAGTGTTTGATTCAGTGTTTGACCACCCTCATGGTAACAGTTTCCTTCCTTATATCTAATTAGAGTTTCCTATGTTACAACTTGTGCTTGTTACCTCTTGTTTGGTACGTCCAAAGGCAACAATAAGATCTCCCTGAGCCTTCTCTTCTACAGGTTTACCAGAGCCATGTCATACATGGTGTGCTGCAGTCTCTTCACCACTTTGGAGCTGCGCTGCTGGACTGACTCCACTATGTCAGTGTCTTTCTTGTATGGGGGAGCAGTACTTCAAGAGAGGTCTCTCGTGGTAAATGGAGGGGAATAATCACCTCCCCAGGCCTGCAAGCTTCGCTGTTACTAATGAAACCCAGTAGGCAGTCAGTTTAATCTGTGCAAAGGCACACTACCAGGCAGGGCAGTGGCCTCACCAACAACAGGCACATCCCTCAGTACCCAGCCAGAGAGGATCCAGTGAGGGTAACCAGGCTGAGGTGACCATCCAGCGGCCACAGAACAGGTTCCTAGTGGTGATACAAATCCAAGGGGAATAAACAATCCAGGGTCAGGATCAGATCTGGACACAGTGACCTAGGTCAAAATTGCGTCCTGTGATTACCATGAAAGTCTAGCACAATGAGTCATGTCTGACATCAGGCTGGAAAATCAAGTTTTTTGGTCAGCATCCAGGCAAGGGCTTGCATTAACAGTGTACACAACTACACATGGATATGGCTACAATATAGTGTAGCCTAGTTCTGACAGCTAAAGCCGATGTTGAGATCCCTGGACTAAAAGCAGCTCCCAAGAGCAGGAGGCCCACCCTGATGCTTCACTCATCTTTTTTTTTTTTTTTTTTTTTTTCCCTGCACAACGTCTGAACTGAAATTAGGCATGTGAGCCATATCAGAGAGCTGGCCTTAAGCGCAGGCAACCAAACTGAAAGGAGAGGGGAGCGCACTCAGGGCACTGAGACTGGTGAGCATAATGATCTGTGAGGCACCCTATTTGGTGTAAGTGCAAATAATTGCCAAGATACCTTCTTGAAACTCCCAAGTTTGTGTCTGATGTCTGTTTTCCAGAGAACAGTTTTGAAACCTCAGAGTTCTTTGGGGAAGTTTATCTGAGAAATACATCTTTTGCAATTTCTTTAATGTTTGTTAAATATCTTACCTACTGGCTATGCTTCAGGGGTGTTTTAATTAGTAAGACAGGTTTTGCTGAGGTTTTCTTTTTGCCTGTGTCTACAGGCATTTTAGCACTAACAAATTACAAGGGAATATCCTGAATTTAGATAAAGCCCCCAGATCTGTAGATTTCTTCTCTGTTTTACCCTTTAATTCCAAAGTACAGTTTGGGAAGCTGAATTAAAGTTTTTCATCACTTAATTGTCTGTCTGTCTAGTATGTCATGGTGACAAATGCCGAACATCCTGGGAGCCAAGCAATTTGCATGATGCAGTGGGATATGAAAGATAAGGAACTGTCTGCAATAGCGTTCAGTGCAGGTGGAAGTCCAAACATTAGTGGCTAAGCAGAATATATAGTCTCAAAGAAGAATTTTTAACACTGATTATGAGAATACAGGGTTACAGAATAAACCCAAAACTAGTTGAAAGATTCTATTGCTCACGGTGTGATACAGAATCCTTTCTAGGCTGAAGCTATTTTAATGTGAATACTTAAGCCCTGCTATAATCATATAACAAGACTAATTCAAAATAATAATCAACCTAATCTGGTGTTTAGTACAATCAATTTAGAGATTAAGGGTCCAATTTATAAATCACTTGCATATACCACCTGCTTCCAGAATCCTTGAAAATTACATGCATGTTATTACCAGCTCACAAAGAAGCTCTTTAAATCTATGGGTCTCTAAATCAATGTCTTCCTGTACTATGGGAGACTTTCAGCTCAGTGTCTCCCTCTGTTTATCCAGGCAGTTGAGACAACACACAGAAATATCAGAAGCAGAGATGATGAGAAGAAAATGTGTGGAAAGTAAGGGAAGCATTTCACTATCATTGGAGAAACTATACAAGTTGATGTGTTTTTTTTCATCTTATTCCATTGACAGAACCCCAGAACTGATTAGTGTAACTCCCAGAAGGGAGAAAAATGTGACAATAATATCAATAAATTACTCACAAAAATGGATCTCCCAGCACCCATGACAACACAAAAGTCTTGAGAATTGCTTGAAATCTTTTGTGTTGTGCAACTGTGAAACTCACCCAAAGAGAATTCAATAAAAGACGTTGCAATTCTGAGCTCTTCCTAGAACTCAAACTCTTCTCCACAGCTTTCATAAAACGAGTAGACATGAGTCACATAAATTGATCTTAGTAAGGTAAAAGTTAGTCTAGTAAGTATACTGTATCAATGATAGGAAGAAGAAAGTTGGTTTTGGACATGTGTGGTTTTTTGCACTCACAGCTCCTGTATTTGTTGAAATGGGCACCAGAAAGAATGTAAGAAAAAAAATAATGAGAAAAGAAGGGATTTATTAATGTCAAAGATTCTTATCCTAGATCCTTTCAACTGTTTTTTTTTTCTTCTATTTTATCTTTTTGGGGTTTTTTCTTCCTTTCTTTCTTTCTGTTTTTTTTTTTTTTTTTTTTTTTTTTTTTTTTTCCTTTTAAGTGGAATTCAAACTTAAGTTCTGCTATCAAAAATTCTGTTGAAAAGTTGACTCAAACTTTGAAGCCATGCCTAATGACCCGTAGCTTCATAGGTTCAGGTCCAGGCTTCATCTTAAGCTTCTCATTGCCAGCTCCTATTTCTCAGTTCCCGTATTATATCTAAAACTTATGCTGCCTGGAACTGGGGGCAGAAGCAGAGAAGCAGCTGGGACCTTTGTTTTTGCATTTTTTGCATGTGAGGGAGTTGAGACATGTTTTAACTCTTTAGCAGGGTTGAAAGGGCCAGCAGTCTATAAGGAACTGTGATGTAATAAAAATATTTCAAAAACAATAGCATTTTAATACAATCTTATTACCCAATCTTAATGAAGATAGAGGACTCTATTGAATCATAGAATAGAATCATAGAATACCAGGTTGAAAGGGACCTCGAGAATCATCTGATCCAATCTTTCTTGGCAAAAACACAGCTCAGACAAGCTGGCCCAGTACTCTGTTCAGCTAAATCTTAAAAGTGTCCAATGTTGGGGAATCCACCACCCCCACTGACTGTTCTCATTGTGAAAAATATTATTGGTTTAGTCCTGCTCAACTACGGCCCCAAAATGTATTAACTACTGTGAAACATCACAACAAAAGAAAGGAAACATTACTGTGAAATGCCTTTCATCAGTGGTCAACCCTCTTTTTTCCCCTCCCCACCACACCCCCCCGCCCCTGACCTTCAGCAGGTGCCCTCCTGCAAACAAGCATTTCCAACCACAATCCAACCCTTATTATTTTCAGTGAGATGTGAGGTTAGTTACAAGTTTGATATATTGTGCTTTTATTGCTTACTATTTCCTAGAGTGTCCGGATCTTTTCAGGCTCTCCTCCACCCTGCAGACATACACCTGAGTGCTTTCCACAAGTAAATATTGGTTTATCCCTAAAACAATATGTCCTATCTATATACATTTTGCGTAAGTGTGCGTTGATAAATAAGCTAGCAAGTGTATGCATTGCACATAAGATATTTTTTAAAGAGGATCTGGATTTTATAGACTGTAAAATATGGATATTGCTCTATTTATCTTACTGTAGCTTCATGGAAAGGTGACGGTGGGGATTAGAATGCTGTGCTTTGTATACATGCTGGAGCACACTTTTACCTTTCTTCACACAGAGCAACCCAATAACTCACCTAAAAGGGGGGTAAGAGGGAGGAAAATGTAAATGTAAAAAATAACTAAATCATATAGAATGGTGTAAAACAGCTAACGACTGACTAGTAACTTTAAATTCAACTGAATGCAATAGTCTCTGTTTTCTCCACCCTGATTAGGTGTCATATGAAACATGAAGCCATAGAAGACCTGCCATTTAGTGTGTGTTCCTGGTCCAGTCATACAGATTTCATTTCTAGAGCTTGCAGGAAACTCAAAGTCTTGAATGAATTTCTCTTCATGATATTGCTGTGAAAAAGCACCAACAGCCCAGTTCACGGATGGAGCTGGTAGGGTATGCAGATATGAAATATGTTGTAAAGATCCTGCAAGAAATCTGAAGCAGGGGAAGGAATAAGAACACTTTCTACAGGGCAGGACAGAGGAAGACTTGCAGTATTGTTTTTAAGATGTAAGGGTTTTTTATATATCTTTTTTTTAAAAAAATTGAAGTCTTTAATGTAACCTAGTTGTGCTTGAGTCAGGAAATGCAAATCCTCGTCATGGCTGATCATTCACTGAGATGAGGTCTGGCCAACTTGAAGAGTCAACAGAGCAAACTGAGTCTGTGTCTGTACACCTCTAAATCCAGAACCTATGTATATAAATCCATATTCAATTCAATAACTCCTGTCTTTTCATCCCTTTCTGGTTTTAAAATATCCACCACAGCAGTATCCTAGCCTGACATAAATCTCTGAAATCACCATAATTACCAATGATGATTATAACACAAATGGGTAGAGATACCTTTTGGTTTTATCATCTGACAACAGTACAACTTTTTGGCTGGCTTTCATTTCATCTAACTGCAGTTATCTTTAGTATAGACATAGTTGATCCCAGAGATAGAAGATCTTTTTAAGGAATAGTTTATTTGACCCATTTCACAGATCTAATCTGAGATAAATGAATTGCACCCTAGCACTAATTCTTCTAGTGACAATTAGTGAAGATGAAGGTTTAATAGGAACTTCTGCAATGCCTACATTTAGTGAGCTGAATCCCATCCACAGAAACAAAGCAATTTCATCTTCCTCAACTGCATGCTGTCCCAGTGTGAGCACCTGATCATGTTACTAATTCAGCTGTGAGATTTTTTCTCTAATTAACAGGGCTCATTCTATCTTGCTGAAAGGGGAATGTGATATTCTCCAGTGGGATCTGTGCTGCTGCACATCCAAGTGCCAAGAAGATCTCATGCAAGCACATAAGCACATCAACTGTTTTCTTAGTTGCTAGTGAGTGGCAAGGATTTCGTGGAGAGAAGACAACTCCATACAGTTGAATTACAGAAAGTATGACAGATGTTTTATAAGCCAGGTCACAAACAAATACCTCCTATTTGAAGACAGTCTCTGCTAAAACATTTTCTTTTTGCTTTTTTTTTTTTTTTCCCCCTCTCCCTTCCCCATTCTCCCCCTCAGTGTCTTCTGAATCACTTTTATGTTCCCTTCTGCTTAAAACGTGTGACAGATAGGAAACCTGGGTGACGGTAACTTTTGGTGCTTCTCAGAACCATTGCTTGATTTTGTGATATCTTCATCAAAGGAGATAGAAATCAGCCCATCACAGATTTGACCAGACTATGCCTTTATTATTTAAATAAAGTAATTATGATCAATAGCCATGGACAAGTTTCCCATCACCCTGAGGACTGTATATTCACAACACACACACACACACACACACACACACACACGTCTCCCTGTCTCAAAGAATTTGTAAGATATTACAGACAGACGACAGGCAAGCAAAGTGTAAGAAAATGATGAGAGTATAGCAATTTCCATAATGGGCAATATACTTGCAGCCCTTGGGCAGTTTGACTATTGTCATGCTTACTTATTTATAGCCAAGGAAGAAGAATAGTGGAGGATTTGAAAGAGGATAAGGAGGCAGACTTATTTAAAAGAAGTCCCCAACAGCAGTGAATGCCATTTAAGAAGGTTGTAATATCTTCAATGGTGAAAGCTTGCTGAGCCAGTGGGCTCAATTATTACCTAAATTTGGCAACCTGCTTTTTGATGTGGATACTTAGCCACTACAAATGCCCCAGAACTAAGAGAAATAGTCCTTTTCTGAAATACCAGGAGAGGATGCAATCTAATAGTAAAGTGAACACATGTATCAGTGAACCAAAACAAGTACCGGTGAGGTGAGGATGAATGTATCCATGAAGTTAAACATGGCCCAGTTTTCCCATAAACACAGACAGAAACAATTGTAGAAATACATGTATTTTGCATTTGTCAGTGGGGCCATCCATATGTCCTAGTGGTCTTGCCTATCATCCGTATGTTTTCTCTCCATTTGAACTCTGCATCCTACCTGATTCAGTCACTTGGCCATAAAGGCAGGCAAGAAATTTCCCTACCTTTCTTGCCCTAACCCTTTCTTAGGAAGTAACAGTTTTTAATTTCCTTCACAAAACTCATGACGCATTTCTTTGAATTGTAAAACCTAACTTTAGTCATCCACAGGTAGTGCATGTTCTCTAAACTAGTCATTTAGTCGTCTTCTATAGACACAAGATAAAATACATGTCTGTGGCAGATTAAACATGATTTATATAGATGTCTAAAATAGATGAGAACCACTCTCTAGAGGGGCTATGTGTTTCCAGTGACTAGAAGAAGCCCACACAGATTAGATTAGATTCCTAACTTTAAACATCATATATGTCCTAGCAAGCACCTAAAGGCCATTCTTGTACTCTAAGTGCAACACAGAGGCTGGCTGTGATTAAGAATCAATTGCCAAAAACAGTCTAAAAGGTAAATCTTGCCCTCTCTATTGCATTCCTTTCTGACAACCAATCATCCAACTAATCTTGACTCATAGACGTACTGGTTTTTGCATCTTGAGCCTCTCCCAACCGCAACCCTAACAGAAGCAGATATCCTGAATGTTGCTTTTGTCTCTTGACACTTGTGCCTTGCTATGCAATGTTGCAAAGGTTTAGCTGCCCCTAAGCACAAGAAAGGAAAATGCAGTTGTGCTTGTGTATGTGTGTGCATTACTATTCCTCCAAGGATTGCAATGCCTTAATATTTTTGGATTAACTCATGATCAAACATTGATGAGTCATGGTATTTTACTTGAAAAGCACAATCCTTAAGTCAACCACCTAATCTAAGAGAAGAAATTAAACTCTAAACCAACATAAACACATTACAAGTCGTTAGTGTAATTAAAAAGGAATGTATAATTAAAACATTTGTGTATTTTAGCTCAAATTCATCTGCGGTCGGAAATTTTAATGAACTGTTCATCAAAGAAATCTCTGGAGTCTGAGGATAAGTTTAGCATAACAAGAAATTGAATGTTTTCTTCTCTTTGGCATAGGAAGCTCTGTTCCCACTGGCTTCGAAAACCAAGCTGTCATTGGCTCAAGCAAACTAATAATGATTCTAAATGGTTATGATCGCTTCAATGTTTTAAACTGATGTTATCTTTTTTATCCCCTAAGAATCATGTTTTTCATAATTACTTCTCTTTTGTCCTTTCCTTAAGACAAATGATTTTGTAATTAGTGATGAAGGAACCAGTGATCACTCCAAGACATCTGTCAAGTTGTCATGAAGTATCTGTCCCTGTAGCTATATTTAAACTTTCTGTTTAATAGCCTCTTGCTTTATTTCACCATTACATCTCTGCGGTACCATAAGCAGGATACCCTAATGATCAAGTTCTATAAAACACAGAGCAATTAGATTGTAAGACATATTGCTCCCATGAAAGTCCTTCCTTCTCATAATGTAGCTCCCTCTCTTCCCTTTCCTTTACCATCCCCCAGCCCCACACATTCACTTGCAGTATTCATTAGCTGTTATTAGACAAGACAACTGTGTCAACAGCTAGTCTGATGTTTGGCCGTATTTCTGTCATTGAAAACTTCTTTCATGCATCTTTTGCATATGCTTGGTGGTCTGAAGAACAGCCTCATGAGTAAAATATCATAACTAATCTAATCAATGTGATTGGAATTTAGAAGGTCTGCACTACTCTCCTAGGTGTACTTGTTTTTCGTGGGTTTTCTTGGTTGCTTTATTATTTTTTTCAGAGTGACCTTAAACTGCTAGTGATACTCTATTTTCTTTCCCACCCATCCCCAGGGCGTAGATGGTCCCATTTTGAGTGTATCAAGGCCTATGGGAATCTGTCCCTGGCAGGATTCTCCAAGGACTACAGAACTATACAGAGAGATTCATAATGTTACTGTACTGCACATCAAGGCAAAGCAAGGATATTATTGTGGTATTGTAATATTTATTTCACCCTGGGGTATATTTTCAAGTCCTGTATCCCTTAACATAAATCAGCTTGTTTTCCTCTTCCCCATTTTTAGACTCCAGAGTATTACTCTTTGTCTGAAGAATGGTACCTTTCCAGAAATTATTCTCTAATGAGGCAGGAGAAAAATGCCTTTGAATATACCCAAATAAAACAGAGATATTCTGGAACACAGAAATATATTTTAACATGAAAAAAAAAAACCATAATAGTGTGTATACATATTGACACCAATCGGTGTCATACTAGATAGATAGTTAGATAGGTGGATACATAAATCTATTGATCACTCAGGAAAAAAAAAAAAAAAAAACAATCCTTGTATATGGACATTTTTATGCCATGATGGTAACAGAGATATGAAAGTGTATACAGAGACCTATTCTGCATACTGTTCATCCAAAATTAACTGAACTTTTCAAAGCACATTTTTTATCCTCTCTGATGCTCTCTGGACCTCTGAATGCCAAGCTAGAAAGTACAGTTCTTAATTGTATACATTCAGAGTTATGTTTTTAGTGCCTCTTGGTACTTCATCCATTCAGAATGTGATCTTAATGGAAGTTAGGAAAAAGAAAGTCTGAATGATTCAACTGACTAGCAAGACTCCATGGATCTTTTTCCATCTAAATAGCTGATTAAAAGTGAGGTGAGATGAACAGGTATTGAGATATTTTTCTATCGGATATTGGGACCTGGTCAATAAAAGGAACTGCATTTATTAGTGTGAAGGCTATTTGGGCCACGGGGTGGGATGGAGAAGGAAGATACATTTACCATGACTGTTTACAGATTAATGAGATTGTGTATGAAACATGAGCAGCACTCTAGGTTGTCTTGTTCCACCACAATTTGTTTCCTCTATGCAAGCATTGTTAGGAGAAATCCTCTAGCCTATTCCATGCAGCAGATCTGGCAAGCTGAATGTAATGGTTCCTTCAGGCCTTAAATCTAGAGAACAAGTTTCAAAGTCACAAATGGAAATGAGGCACTCAACCTCCATTGACAGTCAAAGAGAGTAGGGCATCTCTCTCCCCTTTGTGACTGAGAATCTCCTGCTACAGTCTAGCTAAATTTCCATAACTTTCAGCACCAAAATGCACACACCCTCTGGGTGAATGAACTGTGTAAGCAATTTTTTCAACTTTATTTTCAAACTCCCATGATGGATCTATTAGCTACTTCCTGATGCTTGGTTTATTTACACAGAGATCAAACACAAGCCTCATTGCAAAAAGAGAATGGGGGTGGGAGGAGGGTGGGAGAAAATCCAGAGATAATCGAGACAAAAGCATCATGATGAAAGAGCCAAGCTCTTTGGAAACATGAGCTCTAATTTAGCCTCAGGAAATCCTTTTGTCTTATCTAGGAAGGCATATATACATGCATACACATACACATGTGCACACATACACATATACAAAATGTTACTTATTAAAGTGTTTTATATTACTGATGCAATCAGTCACACAGCAAAAACTGTCAAAGTCAATATTTTCAAGATTTCTCCAGGGAATTCAGGCTGTGGGAGAGATGTATGTTTTTCATTAGGGTTTACACCAGCATTTGGTGTAATTAATCCTAATGTTTCAATCTGCACATAATAGGCTTATTCAGAAGAATAAAGTATTGCAGAGCAATGGAAAGAAAATCCCCAGTAGAAACTCGTGTTCACTTTACATGAAGGAAGGATATGTGATTCTTTTTATGGTCATAAGTTTTGCTTTCTTTTCCATGGTTTTATTCCCACAATTTTAATATCTAAGAAAGATCCAAAGGAGACTGTGCTCAAGTCTGTACAAAAACAAAGTCTGAGACACTCCCCATTCAAAGAAACTGCACTATACATAGACAAATGGTGCAGTATGTAACAGAGGTAGTTGGGTCACCAACTAGGTCACCATGGAGGTCCCAGAAAGAGTTAAAAATGGAAACATACTCTGTCTTTTGGAAGACATGTGCACTTTAGTTTCCACAGCCACTGTAGACACAACAGCTTTAAGCATATTTGCTGAGGTGAGGTAGTTTTGCAGCTGAGATGGTGAGAAGACCAGAGTGAATCACAAACTATTCTGGTATGCTGAACATATTCTTGAGAGACTAATGTGAGCTGTAGGCTGCTGTGCCTTATATGGGACAGGGTGTATTTCTAAGTACAGATGTGGAAAGAGAAAATAAAATATAGATAAGAAAAATTTAAAAAGTCAGTATGTCATGGTCTAGGCTGCATTGGCCAATGACGAGATGACAGATGCTCTCCCCCACAGGACACAACAGTTTACCTTTTTTCGAACCTCAGTGTCAACACCAGGATTTACAGAGTTTAATTTAGCATGGATTTGATCACAGAAAAGCTGAAGGTCTATACCAGAGAACTATTTATTTATTTATTTATTTAAATAATCTACATCAGCAAGATATGAAGACCTACTTTTTTTCACAAGCTTGAATTTTTTGAGAAAAAAAATGGAATAGAAAGATAACTAACTTTCTATCTGTTGATATCTCTTAAGCTAAGGAACATTTTCTCTATTGAACTTAGCTTTGTTAGGTAGCAAAAAAAAGTAAAACATAAAAATAAATATTTTTTTGTTGGAATTCTAAATAATCGTGTTGGATCAAAACTTTTCCTTCCAGCTTAAAGAAAAAAGGGGGGGGGGGGGGGGGGGGGGGGGGGAATAAAAAAAAAGAAATAACCTGGTTGGTTTCTTAGCTTTTGTGTTAATTAGGGTCACTTTCATCATCTTTACAAGCAGTTTTCTTGTTTTGGATTTTGAGGGTTTTGTTTTATTTTTTTTTTTTTTCTTTTTCTTTTCTTCCTGTTCTCTGATATGAAAGAGACTGTAGTAATGCTTCAACCAATCCCCAAAGGTCTTCACAGATAATTTCCAGTTGCATTACTGATTTATTTTTGCCTTGACCAGATGGCTCCAAGTTCATGTGACTGTAAGGGAGTGCTTTTGATTACCCTATTTATCTCTCCCAGTGCTCAATTTAAGGGTCAAACCTTGTGTAACACATTTGCCAGATAAACTATTCAGTGCTTCTGCCTTTTGGACACCATACTTCTGACATATGCTCTGTGCCTCATTAAACACAAAAGTTATTAGATTTAATAAATGTTTTTACAAACTCTGTTTGTAACAAAAGATCTAAGTTTCTTTTTTTTTTTTTATTTTTTTTTATTTTTTTTTAATTATTATTTTATTCACATGTGGCTAGTGGATTGCTTTGACTTTATCACCTGGAAAAATGGGTGAAATTGAAAGGGATCATCCTGAATATGACAGAGGATGGGAAAGCAGAGAGGCAGAAGCCAGGATGGTTTTTTGTTCTTCTTTTTTTTTTTTTTTCCCCTTGATATAGGTTATAAATGAAAAGACGAGCAGAATGTTTTTAATGAAACCAATAAAAATGCAAAGGAAGATTTAATGTTTAAAATAACGATAAATCAAAAGTGACAACTGAAATGCAATATTGCAGCATGAGATTGAGGAAATAAATTCATCCATAGGGCAGATGTGCCTGCTGTAAAAAAAAAAAAAAAAAAAAAAAAAAAAGAGAGAGAGAGAGAGAGAGCAATAAGGAAAAAAAGACAAAAAGAAAACAAAAAGTTTTCACCATTACTGAAACAAAGTAAATCTTATAAAATCAAAATAAACTATAAACACAGTACTGCAAGTTGAGTAGAAACTGTTCAGACACATCCATGTGGAAATACACACCGATGTATATTCATATACAAGTATACACACACAAGTATATAGGAACAAAATGTCAAAAAAGGCTTAAGTTCAAACAATTTAAGAATACAAAGGCTCATAAACATAGTCATATCTGATTTCTAGTACTTTTATGGATAGCAGTATGAATAATTACAGAGGACAAATAGTGCCTGTGTCCCACTACCTCATCTGAAACCTTCAAAATGAGAATTAATTACTTGGAGGAAAGACTGTCTTGTAATAGCATTTGCCTGGGACTAGGACCCCTGTGAACTGAATCCCAGCTCTGTCATAAACATGCTGTGTGACCTTGCAGGATTTGCTCTGGCCTAGATTTTTCCTAGCTAAATTTAAGCAATTAACTGAGGTGCCTAAGTTGGGAGCTAGTCAAGTCTGGCTCCCTTTCTAGTGAATGGATGGAAAGAGATACCTTCCATAATCAAGTCAGGTTTTATGTGGACTAAGTTGCAATTAAGATCTGCCTATATTTTGTAATGATGAAGGAGGAATTCTTGAGTTAACACATACTAAGGTTGGCAAGGACTAGTTCTGATCTTTGTCTGCAATCCTGACACAATTATTCAGGCTGAATTGGAATTTGTTCAATAAAACAGGATAATTTGGGGGGGGGGGCATGGAAAGGAGTCAAATGCTTTTGAGTGTGAGTTTCCACTCATCTGACTTCTTTTACTTAAAGTAGGAATACTGATGCTGTAACTGAAGTGACTGCTGCTTAAGATTAACAAATAAATTTTCCTTGAATACCCTGTACAAGCCTTTGAAAATGCTAATTGTCATGGTGCACCATTTAAAACTAAATTTCACCAGTGTTAAACTCCCATGTGTAATTCTAGTCCTTTCCAAAAATGGGTTGTGAGGAGTGTTGTTTCCCTCCAAACACATAAAACAAATTGAGAGAAGCTCAGACTCAAGTGGTTTTGATTTCACCATGAAGAATTTTGAGTTCTGACAAAAAAAACCCCTCACCTGGACTTCAGCTGCCAACTTGGGATGATTGAACCTCCTAGACACCAAAAATTTCTGCTCGTGGACCTCTCTGATGTGCATAAAGAGGTGGGAAGCAGATTTGTAGACTAGCAGTACATATGTTGATATTGTGATCACGTGTCTGTGTTTGCACATGTATGTGTATGTTTGTGTGAAGTTTCTACAAGAAGAAAAGCATACAGAGGAATTAGATCATGATGGAAGGAAGAAAAGACAAAGAGAGAAAGAGAGGGAAAGAGAGGGAAAGAGAGGGAAAGAGGGAAAGAGAGGGAAAGAGAGGGAAAGAGAGGGAAAGGAAAGGAAAGGAAAGGAAAGGAAAGGAAAGGAAAGGAAAGGAAAGGAAAGGAAAGGAAAGGAAAGGAAAGGAAAGGAAAGGAAAGGAAAGGAAAGGAAAGGAAAGGAAAGGAAAGGAAAGGAAAGGAAAGGAAAGGAAAGGAAAGGAAAGGAAAGGAAAGGAAAGGAAAGGAAAGGAAAGGAAAGGAAAGGAAAGGAAAGGAAAGGAAAGGAAAGGGGAAAGGGACAGGAGAACAAAAAGAGACAGAGAAGGAAAGAGAGGGAAAGATGAAGACAGAAAGAAAGAAGAAAGAAAGAGGAAGAGGAAGAGAAAGAGAGAATCAAGAAAAAAAAACACCGTTATACCTGGCCTTTTGTTTTTAAATAACCTTGTATTCCTTTTCAATTTTCACTTCAGAACTGCTCCCATCTCTTTTCCTTTTTTTTTTTTTTTTTTTTTTTTCCTTCATTATTTTAATGGTTACATCCGTGCTCTGATGTGTCAATGGTTGTGGAAAATCCTGTGAAGCAAGGGCTTAATGAAATGGCAGCTGGAACAGAGGGATAAAGTTCCTTTGGAGCAGCTTCAAAGGGGAGAGAGGGAGCAGTGTTACCGATCAGAACAATGGTGCAGGGATGCTCATACACAGGCCAGGCACATCCAGCTGGCTGTTTAGGCTCGGCGTCCTAATGAGGCATGAAGCGAAATGGGTAAGTACACGGTAGGGGAGAGGAATTGAAAGGAAGACACAAGAACTAAAAAAAACCAAAACAAAACAAAACAGAACAAAACCAAACCAAAACAAAACAACAAAAAAAGGAGGAACAGAGCTTCTTATATTTCACATCAAATGATTTAGATATTAAACAAGGTGTCAAAACAGAAGAGTGGTATGTTATAAAGCACGTGTGTTAATATTTTGGTCAAAATCTCAGGAATCCTAAATTTAGTCTTCCCTTCCCTTTTCCAGGTTTTACAGCATTTTCACCAATTACTTTTCACTCATCTCTGGTTTGTTTGTTTGTTTGTTTGTCTGTTTTTGTTTTGGTTTGGTTTGGTTTTGGTTTTGGTTTTGTTTGGTTTTGGTTTTTTTTGTTTTGTTTTCTGGTTATGTAATTATTATTATAACTGCTATTATTATTGGGTTTACTATTTAAATAGAAATTGTGGAAATATTACTGAATGAAGGCAATCCCAAAACTGTAAAAATTACACTAAGAAATATTAGTAGTCTCAGTTATATTAAGAAAATAAAGAACAAAACAACAACAACAGCAAAAATAACCAAGCACCAAAAAGCACTCATGTCAGTCCAGCTGTGAAGATGTCATTAAAAAAAGACAGAAACAAGGTCACTCTTATTCAACTAGACAGAAACCTCATCCTTCTACAGAGGTGTAGGCAATATTTCCAATTGCAAAGCATCAGCCTATACTGAATCTCATACCTGCAACACCAGAGCTTTGATCCCCACCACTTGAGTTAACTCTGATAATAGGAAACAATAATAGACCGTAGTCTTCGAAGCTGAGTAGTCACAGTCATTAAAATGTTGTCCTAACATGCACCTTACAGAGCCACTCAGTGTGCAGAAATGTTTGTAAGATATTTCCAAAACGCCATACACTATTTATATTTCAAGGTTTATTAACAACGCGTCCAGAAGTCTTCAAGGTTTCAGCTACACTACATCTATAAATGAATCTGGGGAGACAATTAAATGTGGTTATCCTGACAAGATTACAACATTGTAAAAAAGTGCAGCCCTTCTGGCACATTACCCTTACTGGTCTAAAACCTGGAATAACACAGTTAAGATCCAAACAGAGGATAGATATTATCTGTGTTGTCAACAGAACTGTATTGCAGAACAATTAACTTATTTCATGAACACTTGGCTATACAATTAAAGGGGTACAGGCAAGGAATCTTCATAGCAGCCTTGTTTTAGACTGCAAGGGCTGGACTTTGAAAGCATTTCATCACCGTGTCTAACAACTGACTTCAGTTATCAAGGTTAATCTCTTATTTCACGTTCAGTTAAGAGCAAGCACAGGCTTGCCCTCAAATGTGTTTATTTCTAGTATTATTATTGCCTGGACATGTGCCTAGGGACAGACCAGATGTGAGTTATCACCCCTTCGGTGGCAGGGCACAGACTTGCTTGATGCTTTATCTGGTGTTCAATTGCCCCATTGTTCTGGTCAGCGTGGATTAAGTCAGGTCCCAGCTGACTTGGAGATATCTCCAGGTTTGCTCTTCCTGTGTAGAGTAAAGATATTCTCCACTGGAGTTACCTGTCTTTTGATATCTACAAAGTAGATGCATAATGCAAGCCAAGTTAAGTAAACTTTGTGGTAAGCAGAGAGAATAAAAAGCTTGACCCTTCTAGTTTGCTGTACATCTGATTTATTTAAACATCTTAAGGATGGGTGTGGTCCTTCAAAGCTTGTATCACTTCATTGCCTTTAATGGGAACAAAAGGTAACAAACTCAAATGTCAATGTCTATGCTGTAAGTGTTTACATTTAATTTGAAGAATCCTGACCCTTATGTCACTTCTAATAGGGTTTGTCTCCCCCTTTCTGTGTGTTCAAAAGCTTAGCCCTAGCCCTAACAGCAAGAGGTTTGTTTACCTCCATTTCTTTTGGGACCAAAAAGTTTAGCTGCTTACTGTTACTGTCTGTGTCTTGCTGGGAGGTGGCATTTCATTTATGGATCTGTGTAACATCTGGAATAGAAATTTATTACAGAGTTTCTTTTCTTCAGTCCTTTCCCCCCACTCCCTCCCAACCTTACTTTTCTCCCCTTCTTTTCACAGACAAAGGTAAGCGTGAATCTATCCTTGTCATGCATGACAAGATTTCATTTTTTACTCTGTGGGTGGTAAGGATGGAGGTTGAAATGATGATGCAGCTCCTCCTCACCTCATTCAGGAACAGGCTGACTGCAATCCACACATTCAACATTTCTTTCTTCATACTTTGTGAGCAAGTGCTGTATTAGCGGAAAGAATCAGAGGGACAAAAAAACCCACAGATTATTTCTCTTTAAGTGACTCCAAACAGTCTTCATGGTGTTCTTTTTGTGCTGGACTATACATATTCTCACATTGTTAAAGTTTATATGGATATCAGTTACAGCAGTTAACAGAATTTATTTACATATAGAGTGCATACAAAAAGCAGTTTTAAAAGGGATAAGGATTCTGAAGTGATGTGAGGCAGAGAGATTGTTTTTAAGAACCTACAGCAAACTTTGTTTTAGAAGGCTTTTACAATTTCATAAACTGAAAGATAAAGTTATGTTCAAGATGCTGGTGATTTGGATACTTTTAGTCTTTGAGATGTAGCAATTTTCTGGCAACTTTTCTTCATGCACATACACAACAGGAATGCTAATCTAAATGGACTGGAAACTTGTAGGACCAAAATATCTGTTGTGTGTTTTATAGACTCTACCCTGCGTGTGCAAATGCTGATAAAAAGAAAAGAGGACTTCTACAACATTCCAGACAGGAAACTGAGGTACTGGTGAATATTAGGTCTGGATTCATTGTAACTGCTTTTTTTTGGAAGTTTGTGGTCTAAATTGTTCCCTGGAAATACTTGTTACTGAGCATAGCAGGAGCCTAAGGCAACTGTGATCCTTATTGCAGCATTGTAGGTTAGCATTTGAAAACTGAGGAAAGTAAACTAGTTTGCACTGAGACCTATGTGTAGTTTGGCCTAAATACAGGAGTTTAATTGTAATTTGAGCCAAGCTCCCTTCCTGTTTCCATGCTGGGAAAAAACAAAACAAAACAAAACAAAACAAAACCAACCAAAACCAACCAAAACCAAAACCAAACCAAACCAAAACAAAAAAACCAAACAAACCAAAACCAAAAAAAAAAAACCAACTCCCAAAAAACCCAGCCCAATGATGAAAACAAGTTAGCAATTTATTGTCTTGTGCTTCCAATTTAACAGCCAGACTGGATTAAAAAAAAAAAAAAAAAAAAAAAAAAAAAAAAAAAAGAGCTGGTTCCATATAACTCTAGCCCTTATGCATGCTAAGAAATTAAATAGTGTGGACATTGGCTCTTTGTGCCAGTTGGCTTCAGTGCCAGTACAAGGATTTTTGTCACATTCGTCTGCTAGCATAAACGTAGTGTCAGTTGATTGCTTAGAGCTCTCCCATGCCTTGAGTGAAAAGTTAGTATGATATCTTTCCACCTGTTCCAGTGCAAAGTAAAGACACACCATAACTGGAAAGCACACAGCTCTTCTCCTATTTCTTCAAAAGAAAAATAAAAGGTTAACTACTCCTGAGAACAGGCAGGCGACCTACCTTTCCTCATTGGCTTGCAGACTTTTTAAGGGGCAAATGTGAATGCAGGATCCTATTCTATGTCTAGACCCTTGGTTATGGAGAAGAGCAGCAGTGCTTAAAATCCTGACTTTAACAATCTTGGAAGGTCTTACAAAGCCCTGTAGACCTGTTATCTTCAAGACTGTATGTATCTTGGTTAACCTTGGTCTGTAAATTAAGGATAATTACCTCCTGCTATTCAGGCCTCTCATATCTGCAGATACCTGGAACTTGAGACTGACACATGGAAAAGTATTGCAAGGCCAAATTAAGAGACACAGGGACATGGCAAACAGCATGAGGACAGAGGAGGCAAAACAACTGAAGTAAAATTATAAAATACATCGTATCATGAACAATGGAGCAAGTCTGTCGTTATTACTTTAGAAGTACAAAATTTGAAGGCACATTGCCATGAAAGATTTCTGTAGTCATTAATAAACATGGTGCAGTTCATCTGAGTCTGGTGGGGAAGAACTCCAGTTCAGTGTTTGCCATTTACCATGAGGGAGACTGCAGAAACTGGGTTCATAGAATCATAGAACCATAGGGTTGGAAGGGACCTCTGGAGATCATCTAGTCCAACCCCCTGCCAGAGCAGGGTCACCTTAGAGCAGGTTGCACAGGAACGCATCCAGGCGGGGTCTGAATGTCTCCAGAGACGGAGACTCCACCACTTTTCTGGGCAGCCTGTGCCAAGGCTCTGTCACCCTCACAGGAAAGAAGTTCCTCCTCATGTTTAGGTGGAACTTCCTATGCTCAAGTTTGTGCCCATTACCTTTTGTCCTGTCACTGGGCACCACTGAAAAGAGCCTGGCCCCATCCTCCTGACACCTACCCTTTAAGTACTTAGAAGTGTTGATAAGATCCCCCCTCAGCCATCTCTTTTCCAGACTGAAGAGACCCAAATCCCTCAGCCTTTCTTCATAAAAGAGGTGTTCCAGTCCCTAATCATCTTTGTAGCCCTTTGCTGTGCCCTCTCCAGCGGTTCCCTGTCCTTCTTGAACCGGGGAGCCAAGAACTGGACACAGTACTCCAGATGCGGCCTCACCAAGGCAGAATAGAGGGGGAGGATGACCTCCCTTGACCTGCTGGCCACACTCTTCCTGATGCACCCCAGGATGCCATTGGCCTTCTTGGCCATGAGGGCACATTATTAGCTCATGGCCATCCTGTTGGCCACCAGGACTCCCAGGTCTCTTTCCACTGAGCTGCTCTCCAGCAGGTCAGCCCCCAACCTGTACTGGTGCAGGGGGTTGTTCCTCCCCAGGTGCAACACCCTACACTTGTCCTTGTTGAATTTCATGAAATGAGTTTCAAAGGATGAAGTAATATACTTAAAAGGATGTGGAACAGCTTATATACAGAAAAAATGATAAGCAAGTTAAATGCTCTGCAGCACATCTTTCCATTGTTCCACCCTATTGTCTTCTTTGCCTCTCATGTTTGTAAAAAGTAAAATTCACTCTCCAAATGAAAGGCATCTTTGGGCCCTCCTTACCGTTAACGCCCTACAGCAGAACAGAGGGAGAAAGTTGAGTCATGAAAAGGACTAAAGGCTGAGTATTACCAGACATTTCTTCCTTACTTTTTCTCCCCCCAATTCCACACATGGCATGCTAAATCTGAGCTGAATATGTGAAAATGAAGGTGTGGGATCCAGTGTGATGTTCGATACCACTCATGAACACTGGAAATGGGCAGAGGCAGATTTTATTTCTATCTTACCCTCATTTCTTCTCAGCTTCATAAAACTTGGATAGCTCTTCTGTCCATGTTTTTTCGTTTATGGAGGACCCCTAAACTGGACGCAGTACTCATGAGAGAAGAGTAGAGGAGCAGAATCATGTCCTTTGATCTGCTGTCCAAGCTTCTTTTTATGCAATCCAGGATAAGATTGCCTTTCTGGGCAGCAAGGGCATATTTCTGTCTCATATATAATTTTTCATCCACCATTATCCTAAATCCTTCTCCACAAGACTGTTCTCAATCTGTTCACCCCCGTAATCTGTATCATATTGGGGATTGCCCCAAGACAGGTGCCCACTGCTAGGCCTGTCAAGGTCCCTTTGGATGGCAGCGGTTTACTCAAGCAAATCAACTGCACCAATCAGCTTGGTCTCATCTGCAAATTTGTTGAGGGTATACTAAATCCCACTGTATATGTCATTGATTAAGATATTAAATATTATTGGTCCCAGTACAGACCTTTTTGTTACGTTTGAACCAGTGTCTGCTTGTATGCATGTGTTCGTGTGTACCTATGTGTATTTGTGTGAATCCTACAACTTCATTTCTGCGAAAAGACTGAAGAAAACAATAAAGTTCTGCAAAGGAGATTTTTCTAGAAATGAGAAATAGCTAATTTCTAATGTCTTAATACTTTCAGAAAACCAGTTTATGCATGGAGGAGAAAAGCACCAAAACCTTGCAATTGTTCCTGTTTATCCAAACTTGTTTGCCAGCTTTTGTCTCTGTTGGGTGCTTTTTGAAATTCTTCAAACTATACCATATAATTTAAATCAGGGAAGAGGTAAGGTAGCTCAGGGAGAAAAGTTTATGAGTATTAGGCTGAGGAAGAATGAAGGAAAGGGGAGGAAAGAAGGAAAGAAAGTGAGAGTGATTGCTGGCTCTGTATAACAGCTCAACAGCTGTAACATGCTAGCAGTGATGTTGTATTTGCACTTGTTCAAGGCATTAGATTTTTAGAAAGGCCAAATTAACAGTGGTAGTAGAAAAGATTTGTTTTAGGCGTGAGCTACAGAGCTTGACAAGTCAGAAAATTATGAGTTTGGCTTACATTGTAAGCCTGATGTTTCTCCCAAGAGGAAAAGAAAACGAAAAAAAAAGAACCAACCCCACAAAAAAAAAAAAAAAAACCAAACCCACAAACAAACAAAAAAACAACTCTAAAAAGAATGAAATTTAGCTCTCTTTCCCCTAAGCAGATGATTAAATCAAACATTTTAATCTTATCGTGCTTCATTTAAATACTGATTTAAAAAAATTAAGTAATTTAAGGTATGTACAATAGTGAGATTATTTTTAAAAAGCAGTTTCTGTTTTTATTGTTAGCACAACCGGGAATTAGTTGACAATTACTCTTGATGTCACAAACTGATGTGAAGAAAACAGATTACCTCAATCTTAAATTCACAGAGAGAAGTAATCTGAAAGCATGTAGTTTAGATATTATTCTGTTGGTCTCACCAAGAACTTGGGTAGGCAGTGCTCTCAAGGGGTTTGAGGTCTGACTGAATCCTTGGACACGTACAACTCATAGTCAACAGCAAACACATACATCTAACAGATTTCCAAAAATACACAGTACTGTCATATATATGATAGACATGATGTTTTTGAAATCAAAACTGTAGACAGGTTGAGGGTAGGATGCTTTATTTGTTTGTTTTACACAAGTATCTTAATGTTTTATTCTTTGAATATCAAGTACAAGAAAAATCCATGAAAATACAAGGTTGTGGAAGTTCCAAGTTAAACAGGTATAAGTCAAAAAATTCCAGAATTTAGGATGCCATAAATAAATGATTAATTGATACAAATGTTGTCGCTTAAATGACCATGTGCTATTTTTTACACACAATTTTTGCTTACTCAGTTGTCATTACTTTCTACTTTTGCATGATGGAAACATAGACCAGAAGCAAAATCCTGAGTAAAGAAACCTAGTCCTCTGCCCCTATAGACACTATACATTATAATTATATGCATAAATTTATTGATCTTTTGACTGAAAAGGATTATTTTCCCACACCACCCTCACTAGAAGGCTCTTCTGAAACCTCAGTGCTCTAGCAATTTTTATCTTCTTCATTTTCTTTTCAGTTTAAATTTGTTCATGGCCAACCTACCCTATTTATTCTTATGCCAACGCTGGTGTTAGCTTAAATAGCTCATGTCTCTCCTTGGTGAATTCTTCCTTCATTTATTTATATACAACCATCATATCCTTCTAAGTCTTCATTTTTCTTCAGTAAACAAACCTTGTTTTCTCATGTCCTCTCCTATGACAGGCTTTCCGTCGTTTTGATTGCTGTAATAGTCCTACACTTGGGCCAGCTTCAGTTCATTTTCCTTTACAAGTCCTGTCTTTTACATTCTCTAATTAATCTTAAAGTCCTTGAGATAGTTATTCACATCCTTTTTCAACCCAACTCTACCTATTGTCATTATCCCTCTCACACCCTAACCCCTATAGTAGGGAGACAGATTCTTCCTTTTTTCAAATCATATAGCTTGAATGAATTCCAGAGTTGCTCTTCATTCAAGATCTCCTCAGCCCAGCTAGCTTCCCCTCATCCATCAGAAACTGTCCTTTAGAGATCAAGATCCTTTGTTATCAATCTCAGTTTATTTAGTTTCTTATTATTCAGTTGAATCAGCTTGCATTTAGATGATCCACATTTTATCGATTTTTTCACCATCACATATGTAATACTCAATTTTCTTATAAATTAAATATCTTTACATATTCTCCAAAGAGTCAAAATATGGAAAACCTCAGGACAGTATAAATATAGCTGCCTCCAAGCAGAACCAAGCTAAATCGTATTATCCTAATGAGGTGACAATTCAAATCATTATGAGAAAGCATTTCTGGTCAGCAGTTATTCACATGTGATGAACCCAATTACCAGTGTCATTTTTTCCAAAGATGTTGGTAAATTATTTTTAGAAGTTAAAACGTGTTAGAAACCCCAAACAGTGGCTGAAAAATAACTAGATATTAATTTATATTATAACTAGATATTAATGTGGTGCAGATATGTTGATTGGCATAAAATTAAAATATGTGATTTTGATCCCTGAGCTTTGGAGTGTCAAGGGTCTCCTACAAAAAGGTGTGCTGTAGAATCAACCTGGCTGGCAATGGAAGTTGCTCAGCACTTGCAAGAGTTGGTTAGTACCTTCCCAAATGGAATCTTTCATGTCTAATGCAAAAATGGAATTATCCCATTCCCTGTTATCATTTGTTCCCCACTGCTGTATTCCAAGGTGCAAATGTAAAATTATTCCAGAAAATGATTGTATCTGTGCTTCCAGATTCCATGCAATGCTTAACTAATCAGGTGCAACATGCACAGACAAAAGTAACTAAAATAGCAAGAAGCACGTTGTTTAAATATTTATGGGCTTGAGTTTGAAAAATGAAACATCTGGGATTTTTTTTTTTTTTTTCTCTTTAACATTACTTTTCCAAAAGAAAAAGGAACACAAAACAAAAAGAAAAAGACCAGATACTCTTCTGTTTAAATATAAATGTTCACTTTCCAAAGAAGGAGAAAAAAGCAAGAAAGAAAAGGAGTGAGGGGCATTGACACCCTCAGGGAAAATTTCATCTCAAGAGAACTGACCTTTCAGAGAAAGCAAACTGAATTATCTTTCTCATCTTTTACTAGTGCTGTGACATCATTAAAATTCACGTTACATACCAGCATGCTTTGTTTTGTATTCATAACCTTAAACCAAAATTAATCAGTTGTCACATAGAATTAACGTATTTGTTAATGGTGCTCAAGCCAAAATATGCATTGTCTCAAGAAGACTAGTTTTCTGTAAAATAACACAAATGTTGTAGGGCACTGTCTTCCTCGCCTTGTAACAATCTTTGTAAAATCAGTCCAGAATGTTTTGGGTTGGGGATGAAAGGGTTCCTGGATGAAGAAAAATAGTAAGTGACTTACAAAGTGTTTAAGAAATAGTGTCCTCTGAAGTAGTGAGGCGCTACCACTTTGTGTAATACTTGAGGGAAAGAAAGGGTCAGAAAGGTAACCTCTGAGGACCTGCTGCTGTCTTTACCAGGAGTCCATTCTATCATGCTGCTTGGCTTACAGAATGCCCAGTTCTCCTATGGACACCTGTTACCACAATATTTGCTATAGAAAATCTCAGAAAAGGTCACTTAGTGTGTAATCCCTTTATTTGGAAGCTCATTTTGGACCTTTGATTTCAAAAAGAATTGGAGGCTGACATCGATGAAACAATCTTAGTACCTCAAGCACTCAGGCTTTTCATGTAGTCAATGGAGAGAACTAAACACTATTGAGGATAAGTGGGAAAGTCTACATGCGAGTTCAGGGTAAAAAAATGCAAAAGGAGAAAGAACAAGAAAAGAAAAAACAGTCCCCTTTCAATAGAAAACCACATATCTAATAATTCCCATTGTTCTTTTTTTTCAGTTCCAGTTTGTTTAAAAAATGCAAAAAAAATGAATTTGTGTTTTTGGTTTTGGATATATATGTATATGTGAGAGAAAGATAAAGGCAGGCAGACAGAGAGAACATAACTATGTGTTTCAGAGATGACACTGCTACCATGTATGAACATTTCAGCCTGTAAGTTTTGTGAAAATTATTTTATATGTCCATATAGCACCTTAGTAAAAATATAACAACACCATAGAGACAAAATATATCATCATGGAGAAATAAAGGAAAGGATATCTTAAGAGATTTTCCCAGAGTAATAAAACATGTCAATGAAGACCTCAGAACTGGGTTAATGCACCTACATCTCCAGCTGCCTTTCTTTATAATATTACATACGAGAAAGTAATCCTTACAATATAGCCTTCTCCCTGAACAAAAAACTTTTTTTTGTAGAACAGTCTGTGCCCATCAACATTAGAAAAATCTCCTTTTTTATATGAAGTAAGAAATAATATGTACAGTATGTCCCATTGATTTAAACCTCTTTTTTTTCTTTTTCCCCGCCAAAAAAAATTAATTTCAAACATTAAATTCTTGAATTTATACTGTTACAGCTATCTTAGGGCCAGGCTTTTTGCCTTCATGTATTTGTGCAAGCCTTTCAATTTCAATGGGCACAAAGACGTTACTGTGGGATTAATAATAATAATTTCAAATCCCTGTACAACATGAGAAGATGTTCAAAACCAGGCAGGTTTCTGAAGGTGTTTCACTTGAGATAGTGAACTTGTTTTTTTGGTATATTCTGAACATCCTTTGAAAATCAAGGTATTTGAAAGTGCCACAAAAAAACACACTTCCCCAAATCATATCTCTTTTAGTAATCATTGCCAGTGGTTTGAAATAATGTCTAAAAACTGGGGTACAGGAACAAAGCTGAGGAAGAAGGGTAAGACTGATAAGGTAGTCAGGCTATATTCAGTTCCAAGAAAAAAAGAAATCATACAATATTTAACAACTTGTAAATGCTTCACAGACATGGAAGAATTATACAACAACCGGAGTTGCTTTGTCAAGAACACTTCATTTGCTTTCCTTCTGTACTAGTGTAATGAGTTTTGTGACCAGAGGACTACCAAGAAAGAATGAATAGTTAACAAGAAGTACAGTTCAAATATCACTACTCTTGTTCATTGTATGCTGACATGTGTCCTGTCCCTGGATACCACTGAGAAGAATCTGTCTTCTTTACTCTCTCCTATCACATACTTATACATACAGGTATGATCCCCAATGAGACTTCTCCAGGCTAAATTGTCCCAGCTCCATCAGCCTCTCCTGGTATGACAGATGCTTCAGTCCCTTAATTGTTCCTGTGGTCCTTCACTGAACACTCTCTGTTATGTCCATGTATCTCTTGTACTGATGAGCCCAGCACTGGGCACAGAAATCCAGATGTGTCACACCAATGCTGAGCAAAAAGGGCCCATCATCTCCCTCGGCCTACTGGCAATGCTCTGACTTTATGCAGCCCAAGAGGCTGTTGGCCTTTGTTGTGAGGGCACATTTCTGGCTTATGGTCAACTTGGTGCCACAAGGACCATCAGGGTTTTCTCTGCAAAGCTACTTCTCATCTGGTTGTTCCCCAGCCTGTGCTGGTACATGGTGTCATAGCTTCCCAGGCACAGGGCCTGTCACTTCCCTTTTTTGAAATTCATGAGATTCTCCAGCTTGTTCAGGTCCCTCTGAATAATAGCACAACCACCAGCACCATGTCATGCCAAAGGTGTTAAACAGTAGAGGGTCCAGTATGGACCCCTGGGGTACACCACTAGTGACTGGCTTCCAGATGGACTTCATGATGATGGTCACAACACTTTACTCCCGGCAGATCAGCCCATTTTCAAGTCACTTCTGTGTCCATATTCTGGCTCTGTATTTCATCTGTTTGTCCAAGGGTATGCTAAGGGAAATAGTGATGAAAACATTTCTAAAGCCAAGATAAATAACAACTGGTCTCCCTTCACCCACCATCTCACCAAAGAAGACTATCAGGTTAGTCAGGTTTGAGTTCCCCCTTGTAAATACATCGGACTACTCCTGATCACTTTCTTGTCATTCATTTTTATTGGAAGTGGTTTCCAGAATTAGTTGTTGCACCACCTCCCCAGAGACCAAGGTGAGGCTGACCAGACTGTCATTCCCTGGATGCTCCTTCTTGAATGTAGAAATGGAGAGTGATCTTGCAATGATATCAGCCAGCTCCTTTAGCACTTGCTGCTGCACCGCATAGGGTCCCATGGACTTGAGTATGCCCATTCTATGAACATGTTTCAAAATCTAATCCTCCTCTACTGAGGGAAAGTCTTCTCTCCTCCAGATTTTCCTTCTGATGATAGGGGCCTGGGATTCCTGAAGGTCAGTCATACAAGTAAAGACCAAGGCAAAGAAAGCAGTGAATATCTCTGCTTTTACCATGTACTTTGTCACTAGTTCCCCATGTCAATTCAGCAGCACGCCCATATTTTTCCTAGCCTTCCTTTTGTTGCTGATATAAACTTGTAGAAGACTTTCTTGTTGCCTTTCACATCCCTTACATATGTCAAGAGGAAATGTAAATTTATTGGAGGGTATAAATCAAATTCATAATAGCTCTGACAAACTAGAGAATTTATTTAAATTCTTAAACTTTTAAACTTTTTTTTTTTTTTTTGACTTAGCTTTTTCATTTAGATTCAGATGGGAAATGCACAGGCAAGAGGGAACAATGCATTGAAATAGGCACAGTCAGCTACATAAATATATCATGGGGAACAATGGAATATGTTTTTTCTGGTTCTTAAGAAAGGGATACAGCTTTATAGTTAATTGAATTGCAAAAAAGAAAGGGCAAACCATGTTATGACATTAGCATTACATATGGAAAGGAGTATTGCAAACAGGACATATGAACTCATTCTTAAACTCCTTCAGTTTAGTGTTACTAAGTTATGACATCTTCTGTTTTCTATTTTTTTTTTTTTTTTTTAATGAATGAGTTGAAATAAATAGTTGTTTTGCCTACAAAAGATAGAGAGGGGCAGTGGAAACGGCCTCAATATAAAAATGGAAAAAGGAAGAGGATAATTTGTTCACTGTGCAAGATAAGGTTTGGGCTTAAAGGCTCAGCAAGAAGATTCACTCTAGACATCAGAAAAACCTTTCCAATGAAAAGGAGAGTGAAGCACAGAAATCATCTGCTGGGAACACTGTGGAGACTCCACCAGTGAATTCTCTAAGTATTTGAACAGTGTTCTGTTAAAATGATGAAGGCAGTTCTGATCCTGTCATAGGACAGGCAGATGAGTTAGATGGTATCTTCTGATCCTGTACATCCACATTTTGATATGATTCTAAGATTATATTATATGTGAAAACACACGTGCTTAAAGATAAGCATATGTATAAAGATTTGTAGGGTCAAGATTTATAATATCAAAAGAAATCAGAAATAGTGGGGGAGAAATAGTGTGAAATCTTAGATGGATAGCCTTTCACACCTATAATCCTGTAAACATTTGCTTATTTGAATCAATCCTTCATCACTGAAGTCAAATTTTTTAAATTATTCAGGATCTAAATGTGCTAAAATCCATGTGGGTCCTGTTTGCAGTTAGTTTATTAGGCGCTCCAGCCAGCAATAAAGAAGAAAACATCTGGTACTTGCCAGCTAGAGGATGTCATTGTGTTCACACATCAAAAGCAATAGAAAGAAGGCATTCATGTTTATGGGCTCATGTTTGCATGACAACGCTTAGATTCCTTTGAAGAGAATGGATTCTGAAGATAGAAATATCAATGATTAATTAAAACCTTTACTCCACTAAGCTAAAAGTAATAATGTCCAGATCAACCTCTAGGTCTAACCGACTTTTACCTTAACAGAACCTACAAAGAAAAGGGGTACAGAACCCAGCTATCTGGTGAGACTTCTGTTCTTATTTATGATGTACTAGTGAAATCCCGGCTTCCACTGCAAAAGACTTTGAATAATAATAACAATACAGAACATATTTTTCCTTTATGCTTTTATACTCAGTAAATTCATATTCTGGGATAATTGGAAAGTGAATTTGCTATTGATTTATTTATTGTCCTCTCTCTCACACACACACTCAAACAGGCACAATATCCAGGTGCCTACCACTCAAGTTACTTCTTGTAACAAAAAAAAGAAAGAAAAAAAAAAAAAAAAAGACTTTTCATGGTCGGGGAAGATACGCACACTGGCTCAGTATGGCACGTGTGTGATTTTAAACATGTGAATAGTTATAATACAGTCATCGTTACTGTTCAAACACCTCTGAATTAAACTGATTTTTTTTTTTTTTTTTTTTTTTAGTGAGTGTGCTCAGGATCCTTGTTTCTGGACCCTTTAAAAAAGTTATTAATCTTTCAGGGGAAAGAAAAAAAACAAACAAACAAAAAACCCAAAAAATTAACAGAGGCAGGTTTCTGACCCATAGTCTGCCCCTCCTCTGGAAAATCCCATTTAGTACACATACATATGATGATGCATATACATTAAATTGTATTATTTGTGTAACCTGCTGCACTCAAGGCAAATAGGTTCAAGGGACCCAGCTATGATGGAGATGTCATGGAGATCTTAGCTGGGTCTTGAAAGCTGACAGCTGTGGTGGTCTAAGCAGGTCACAATTGCACCACTGAAGGTCTCCTGCTGCCAGTGTTGGAGCTCACTTACATGGGCTCCCAAAAGAGGCAGTATCACGACATGCTATTGTCCCAGTTCAGTGGGACAATAAATTCTCCCAGCACAGTGAATGCTGTTTGTTGTGATTGCCAGTGGGGATATGCTACTGCTCTGTGCTTTTAAGAAATCTACCACGAAGAAAACTCTGATCTTAACAGTGTTCCTGGTTTTAACATTGATAAGAAAAATTATAATCATAATAATTGCAAAATTACAGTAATGATAACAATAACAGCAATAAGAGCACCACTGGTGATTTAGTGTGGTGATTTATCTCTGATTATGAGGGTAATAATAATAAGAGCCATTTTGCTGTGAAAAATTCTATACAAAATACATGCTTCACAATTGTATCTTTGATAGGCTTGAAAATCTATTGGTAGTATGCCATCCAGATATAGTTTTAAAGTATTTATTGAGAGCACTGAATAAAAGTAAATAAATCAATAAAAGAACCTGTTTGAACTCAAGTTTATCTGACACTTAACTGGCCTTCTTGGCCCATGTTCTTGATACGCATGCAAAAATCGTGACAGTGTTAATGGGATGTTAATATATTCTTTAAAGGCTGAGAGAGTTGCCTTTGAAATGATTTGAAATGAAACAACAACAACAAAAAAATGAAATCAGAGAGTGTAGAAGGAAAAAAGAAAGAGAGAGAGAAAAAGAAATATTTATGGAGAGAAGCAATTTGATTGTGGGGTTGCAGATATTCCCTAAGGGGAAGGACAGAAGGACTACGAAACAGCTCTTTCCCTTTATCATGCAAGCAATTACTGGCAATTTGTTCTGGCCAGTAAAACTTCTGATATTATCATGGTTGCTGAGTAATTTATCATCAAAGTTTAATGTGAAAACAGGTGACTGTGTAATCACCAATCTAGGAACAGAAATAGAATCGTTATTATTTCTGCCTGAAGTGAGGGTTTTTTCTTTTCAGATTTTTTTTTTTTTTTTTTTTTTTCCCTTCCCTTTCTGTCAATTGACTTAACGGCCAAAAGGCTGTTCATCACATCACCATGAATTATAAAACCTCTATTAAATATTCATAAAAGTTTTGAAATGAATGTGTGATAGAGATGAAAGCCAGGCTAATTTAAATACCTACCAGACCTGTCTTAATTACAGAGGTAAAATGAGATATAAAAATTATAGCAGCAAGGAAAGGAAAAAAAAAAGTTGAAAGAGTTCATTCCACACATTATGTGCATCTTCTTTTTTAACTAGTGATGTGTAATTTGTACACAAGCTGAAGTATACAGGTCTGTTGAAATAACTCAGGTTTTGAGTTCCATGTTCTTTATACTAATGGGATATTTTTGGCTCTGTGGGAAAAGACACTAAATGACAACTTGTTTCTTGATATGCACTTTTGTGAATATGTGTGGGCATGTGTAGAGAAATTGTTTAATTAACTTTAAAATGATAAAAACAAAACAGTCATGAGTGTCTGCAGGTGTGAGGCTGAAAGTATATAGGGAATAGGAGAAATGTTTAAAACCTCCTTCTGATAAATAACTATGTACTTCCTGAGCCTCCTGGCTGTTACAGAGCAGTATATCGGACGTTTTAAGAATGGAGCTGTCCAGAAACAGAGGAGCCCTAAGCTTAACCATGTTTAACATCCTTTGGTAAAGCATGAAAGAGCTGATCGTATAATTATCATAGAATCATAGACTCATGGAATGGTTAGAGTTGGAAGGGACTTTAAAGAACATCTAGTTCCATCCCCCCCCACCATGGGCAAGGACATGTCCCACTAGGCCAGGCTGCTCAAAGTCCTGTCCAGCCTGGCCTTAAACACTTCCAGGGATGGGACATTGACAGCTTCCCTGGGCAGCCTGTTCCAGTGTCTCACCACCCTCACAAGTAAAGCATTTCTTCCTAATAGTTAATCTAAATCTCCCCTCTTTCAGTTTAAAACCATTACCACTCATCCTGTTGATACACTTCCCGATAAAAAGTCCCTCCCCATCTTTCCTGTGGGCCCCCTTTGGGTACTGGGAAGCTGCTATAAGGTCTCCCCAGGACCTCGTCTTCTCCAGGCTGAGCAACCTCATCCTGTCTTCATAGAAGAGGTGCTCCAGCCCCCGATCATCTTCATGGTCCTTCATGAATACACAGTGAGATGCAGAATCAGGCCTTCGCTTTGTGTTACCACAGCTTGTCAGCTGCACATAGCAGAAAAAACAGCAGACAAACGAACCCAAAAATCTTTTGAGTCAGGACTCACAGGTGAATATGCACTACAGAACTGCCCAGCCAGAATAGAATATCTAAGTTGTGATTCCTTCCACTTGGATTTAGACTATCATCAAATTGATGATATCTCTTAAATTTGAAATCCAAATATTTTCTGTTGTTTGTTTAGAGAAACAAGGTTTTCTAGTTCATGACTTATCTCATCCTATCTCAAATAGTTGCTAACTAAATGCATGAGATTTTTTTTAGAAGGCTGACCTGGATCACAGGGTTTATTCTAGCAGATATATGAAGATAGCGTCCAAATTCTTGTCATAACTACAGTGCAGTACAGTGTATCTTAGACAGCTACAGTCCAGTAATGTAAGGAAAGTAAAAAGACCAAGCATGTAAAAATTATTTGAATAACTATTATTTGTATTGCTATTTAACTTTGAGATATTTTGATGGAAGAGTGAATTGACATAGTTAGACACAAGCCATTGTGGCATTTATTGTTCATGAAAAAAAAAAAAAAAAAATCTTCCCATATACGATAGTATACAGTTAAGACTACTCATGGGCAGGTAGATAGACTTCTTAAGTCCATTCCAACTCTTTTCCTGTGTTGCTAGTCTTATAAATAGTACTATTGTTACTATCACTGCCACTACTGCCAATTCTATTGCTGCTACTACTTCTATTAAACTATAGTTACCCCATTTTCACCACAGTATGAACTGATTTTTCTAGCATGGAGAAATCATCATGTTCTTTAAATTAAGCATACATTTGAGAACTGTTCTGGCTTGGGATGGACTCATTTATTCATGTAGCATTTTCCTAAGTAGCAACTCATGATGGAGGTATTCAGCACAGTGTAAATATAAAGCAAAACCTCAAATCCTTTGAGAAGTCAGTTCAACAGAAGAGGACAGCTGAAAGTTTGTGTTCATTGTTATCTTATTTAGGACATGCTATCTATTTAGGTAGAATTGACATATTTTACTTTGTTTTTCTCCATGTCTCTATGATAGACAGATTAAGTTTGTCTAATAGCAGAACTCAAGTTGATTTCATAATTAGCATAGTTCTACGTCTCTAAAAATTATTCATTAGAAAGGGTTGGTATCAAAGAAGCAAGGATTGTAAAGAAAAGGGGAGGGGATCTTTGCTGACATCCTACTAATTACAAATTTGGACTTCCACCAAACTAAATAAAAAGTCCAGTCTGCTTTGATTCCAGGGAAAATTAACTAGATATCTTTAATTAATTGCAGTCTTTGTTTTCGTACATTTCTCTGCCTTGTTTCCTTCTATGAAGAGTTTCAAAATAGGCTTATAAGATCACGGAGAAAGTAGAGCAGTTCAGATTAAAAAAGAAAAAAATATTCAGAGCTTTCAGTCAATATTCAAAATAATTTTAAGCTAGTCTTAAATGCAAAGCAAAGCTGGCTTATCTGTTTGTTATAATTTGTTTTGGTTTACTTCATTGTTTTGTTCTGAGTGGTCCCATGACCATGATACTCTTAGGGATACTCTTATCCCTAGTATACAAACAGGTCAGGTAAGAAACTCAATAAATGATCATCAGCTGAAAATAACTGCTGCCATGATTCTTTGGGGGTAACTGGAAAAATGTCCCTGGACCAGTTTTTAGAGTATTTGGGTTCTGTTTCTCATTCTCAGACAATCTGGACTAAGGGCTACTGACTGGGCACTTCAGTCCCAATTTAGCAGACATTAGACAGGAACTTTAAATAGAAATCTCAGCTGAGACAGTTTTCATGTAAACACGTTCTGACTGAAGTTGACTACGTGCAGCATCTTTCTAATGCACTTTCAATTTGAAGAGCTATGGGTTTTGACCAAGTACCATGACTGTTCTGAAATACAGTCATTTATGTCTCAGGATGGGATCTGCCATATGTCTTCTGCCTTGTCTTGTTCAGTCGACACTGAATATTGTGCACAGGTCACCGGAAATTACCAGGAGGCTGAGGACGTGACTTTACATGCAGCTGACAAGTGGTTATAGTTTTTAAAATCTTGAGCTGGAAACATAGGTCCTACAGGCTTTTGGGGTGGAATTGGGAGGAGGGAGGTAATGAAATACCTTTAAAATTAGTTGCCTGCAGCCCTTTCTTTTTTCCTTCTAGCCAAATGTAGTTACCTAAAGTCTAACAAAGATTGCTGCAGCAGGTATTTCATCTGTCATATCAAAACATTTTCAATACCCACTACCGATACGACACTAAATTTTGGTCTCCCATTAATGTCAGCCCATTTATAATTTTGGGTTGCAGCACTACAAAAGAGCAATGACAAGCTACTATTTCACACTTGCTATTGAAATGAATAAAAATGACTAGTCCCTTAAAAGAAAGGGTATGAGGGGGAGTTTATGTGGGGTTGTGTGTGAAAGTGTGGGTGCGCGGGCTCGCTTGTGTTTTTCAGAAAGAAGATTGTGACAAGCATGTGGTGATTTGCAAATCTGTTCCTATAGAAATTTCACCCAGGGTGTTTGAAAGACTAAGGCTGGGCTATGTTTCTAATATCCCCAATTAAGGTGTGATATTAGCAGCCATGCATACTTTGGTTAGAGGTATTGATGTGAATAAGAAGGACCTAAAATGGATGAGAGAACCTGAATGCAGTGGCAGGGATAAGATCAGGGATAAAAATTAATAGGATATGGAATTCTCTCTTCAGCTGACACAAATGCACATTGCTGGAAAAAATAGCACGCACTCATTCATAATGATCACTGCCTAATTGGAATCATTCTTTTGGATACATATCTTTAACAAAATGGTATGTTTAATAGAGATGATAATGTCGTGCAGGACGTGAGACCCACTAGACCGACTGAGCATCTTATTGAGCTGCACAGAATGTGATGAACACTTATTTGGATTCCGCTTACAGGTAGACCCAAAATGAAATCTCGGAAGTCAATATTTTATCACCATCCCCTGGCTCCAAAAAAAAAAATTGAGTAAGTGAAGAGAAATTGATAGGAAATGTGTATGTGGTGTGTGTTGAGGTCACTTTTCCGATGTGTCTGGTTTCTCCTCCTAATGTGAAAAAAGAAACACAGGATTATATTTTTCAGCATTTCCCACTCAAAATGTTCACTTTAAAATAATAATAATAATAATAATAATAATAATAATAATAATAATAATAAAAGCAAGTACAATGTCTTTTTAAAAAAGAAAAAATATAAATAGATTTAAATTTTTGAGGAGCACATGTCTCACAGGAGCTGGAGTACAGAAACCTTTGTGACTTCAGACTGGTATACTGGCAAAGTTTTTTCATTGAAGTGTAACATCCACGAGCAACCATTATTCTTCCCGGTATATATGATACAATGTGTATATGACATATATATACATCGACATATATACACATAACATCCATCTGGTCTGGATATCAAGTCCAGAACATATCAACAAAGAGGTAATGAAGCACTCATTTAAATAAAGTACTGCAGTTTGCATTTCCAAATCCAGTGATTTACACTGGAAAAGGTTACATTTTTGAATACTTACAGAAATAAAATATTTTGGATGCTCAAGTTGTTGTTGTTTTAGAACTCAAAAGCCCACGTTTTCCTGTCTGTTTTTGGCAAAGTCATTCTTTAGGAAAGCTAAGAAAAATTATTTTTCACTAAATGATGCATTTGATCTGATAACTGTTTGTATGAAACACAAAAACAAGCTGGGGAACAGGGATTAAGAACCAACACTCTGACATGAGTATATTGCCCAATAAACTATGTTACAGATGTATTGTCTTTCTCTTGTCCCTTATTTTTTTCAAAGGTACCCAGGTTCAGCAAAAACATTGAAAAACAGTCTCCAGAAAACACATTCTCAGTAGAAAATGGAAACCACATCTCCTGCTTTTGTATTAATAACCTAGTCACTTAGTGTAGAATAGATACATCTTATTTAATGTAGATTTCTAAAACTAATACGTAAATTGAAGTAGAGGTGAATTTGCTACATACCTTCATGAAAGAGGTGTTTCTTTCCAGGGATCATTAAGCATGACTGGTTATGTGTAGTGGATCTACACTGTAGATGTCTGAAACAAGGTCAGATGACCTCCGAGCTTCTATGTAAAGAGTGATTTAATGATTAATGTCACTTCTCTCCTAAACAGTGATCTTTATTTCTCTTACAAAACAATAATTTAAGCACTTTAATTCAAAAATCATTCTGATTAAGAAGTTGTTTTCATTACTACAAAAGGGTTTCTTACTAGGAAAGAGTTGTGTTTCACTTACTTAAACACTTAAAGCTGCTACTTTGTGTAACAGATTTGGTCTCAAATTTACAGATCCAAGTAGCCAAGACCTAAAAGGGACTGATTGCATGTAAGCGAGTGCTTATCTGGCAGAGCCCTGCACCTGACCACTGCTTGTGCAGTTCAAGCTGGAGTAACCAGTGAGTAGGAGACCAGCCTCCACACCCAGGGTCTGAGCTGGTGACCAGGTAAGGGACCTAGGGTTTGGGCATGAACAGTGATGGACTGAAACCCAGTGTTAATATCCAAAAGATATGTGCACAGATGTGCTTGGAAATCAAGAGTGAAGGAGTGTGAATGTGACACTGGTCTTGATCAGGCAGGGAGGAACTGTTTCAGGCCACCCGTGATGTGCCTGTTTAGGTGAATGTTGTTGATGTTTATCTAGGTAAAGGCACTGCTCCTTGTCTTTGCTGATCTGTGTGCAGCACATGTGCATGTGTGTGCACATGTGCATGTGTTTATTGGGACCACATGCACACCTCTGTTACTGGCCAGGCATGCAGGCAAGCAGATGCGGCCTGGCTTCTACTTAAAGGAGAGGAGAAATCTCTCAGTTTTAAAATCCACAAGATGCTGCTTGCCTTAAATCCACTATGATTCTTGGTGGATAAGTACCTGCTAATTCTAAGAGGAATTAAGGGAAAGGGAGAGAGTGAATTACCACACAACTTACTTTTTTGCACTCTTTTTTCAGTGTCACTTATTTTGTCATCTGCTGCTTGGTGACCTCTTGGTCCAGTTACACTGTCATATCAAAGCTTTATTTTGTATACTTTTGGACGAAGATGAGCTGTCTCGTTTCCAAGGACACATTGCCTTCGACTTTGTTCTGACACTGAAGCCAGTAGCTTTAATTCTTTTGTTCCTTTAATCTCTGAAGCTAGTGTCTCTTTCTCCCCCTTTGCTTGTGTTAAAGTAAATCTGAAGTAAATGCTTATGCTTCCGACTCCCTTCTATTTGTTTTTGGAGGCTTCCAGGGCTCTTAGGAGTTCTGGACATAGAATTAGAAGTAATTTGCTGTGCTCAGGATTCAGCTTCTGGGAACAGCAGTGGACAACATTGCTCACATGCTCCTCTGAGCAAAGCAGGTAGACATAGGGACCCAGTTCCTCTGCTTTCCTCTCCTCTAAGTAGACTACATTTTAGTAACTTATCTTTCCTGTCAGACAGGCAAGTTCAGGACAAGCTGCATGTTTTTCTGTAGCTTTTTCATATCTGGCTTGCATGGCAAAGCAACTCTACAGCTACTGCCTGTGTTGTTTGCAGGAAGGGTGTTTGTCACTTTAAGGCAGGTGGTGGGTCAAGGCTCAGCAGCCACTCTGTTGGCAGAGCAGCTTTCCAGAGGTGCAAGCAACCCATGTGCTTTCTGCCTTTTCTGGATCTTCCCAAATGTGGATGTCTTATCACAGATGAGGCACTTCTGACATGCCCAGGGGAGGCTCTCTTAAAGTTCAGATGGTGATGTGAAGCTTGTGGCCTGGAGTGTTTGCCCACCTCTTCGCCCCGTATGCCTTGAAGATCTTCCTGACAGCCCTGATGGCATCACATTTACATTACTAGTCCTAATTAACATAGGTGCAAATGAAAAAGGTTTTACTTTAGTAAGCAGGAGAGAACAAAGATTGAGCCTGACTTGTGAATACATCTTCTCTTTCAAGAGTAAAACATAGAACTGTTCAGTACATCAGATGAAATTATCAGCCATCTGTGAACTGAGCATCAAAGACACAATTAAAATACCAACATGAATTTTCTTCAAATAATTTATAACAATGCTTTGTGCACACATCTCTGTTCTTCCCTGAGCTCCAGACCTCTCTGTAGTGATATTTTAATTTGCATCCAGAATATTGGAAAAAAAAACAATAATAATAGGAAGAAGGAGAAAAAGAAGAAGGAAGACAAAGGTTTATGACAGGATACTGGGATATTATTTTTTGTTTTAGCATATTAGAGAGTTGAAAGCTCAGCCACAAGGTTACAAAACTGTGCCTATCATCAAAAATAGTGATGAGAGCAACAAGGACAGGGGCATAGATGGGTGTCTGAGAATTTTTCTGTTACCAAGAGATACTGTCAAGGATGTTGACTCAAAGTAAAAACTTTCTTCCTCTCTTTCTCTCTCTCTTTCTCTTGCTCTACAAGAAGTAAGAATGTAAGAAAATTATTTCAGAAAAAAAGGAAAAAAGAAAAGATGAAGAAGGAGTTGCTGGCAGAACTGCTGGTTACACTGAGACTTAAATCACAAACAGGAAAGAGGGGAAACGAGCAAATGCATAAAGATGCTGCTTTCAGCCATGTTGTTGGGTAACCGTGGGTTTATCAAATATTGACAAACATGAAATGATTGTAATCAGTCACTGTCAGAAGGGAACAGGTACCCTCCTCTCTTTTACAAATGATCCAATTAAAGGAAACATGTTGGCTATAAAAGTCAAAATCAACAATGCACTGTATGCTGACAGCCCATCCAACATATAAAATCAATAGTGCATTCTTCTTCTAGCCAGCACAAAGCAACAGTAGCAACTTTCCCACCTCTTTAGTCAAATATGACACCGTATCAATCGATCAAAACTTAGTATTTATTGAACACTGGCTTCTGAAGAATGCAAAATGTATTGTTCTTTCCTTATTTTATTTCAATAAAGTTTAAGTTAAAGGCATAACACTTGGGAGAGCTCAACTGTTTTATTGTGGTTAGATATAGCTATAGCTAGCAGGATAGATAGATCTAAATGTATATTAATACACACTTCTTGGGAAACAGACTGCATATACATTCTTTGTCTGAATACTCTCAGAATAATGCTGTTGACTGTCATAGAAATGCAGACTGCAGATGGGAAAAACTCAGTTTATGGGAATAAAACTTTCTGATGAAGGATTGCAAGCTTATTTTTTTCCTTATTTTTGTTTGCATTAAAATTTAGTTGTCATTTGCAGTGATGTTTGTCCAGAAGAAAACTTTCTTATCCGCCATAGATTTCATCAATACAGGAAGACATGATTATTCTGCTGAAATTGAATTTGTGTTTGTCATTCTCCACTGTCCTTGATCCAGGGGAAGAGTATTAAACATGACTGTATGTCAGCACATGGTCACAACTAAACCTGTGTTTAAGTATGGTCCTGATAAGAAATACTTTAAGTATGTGTTAATTGCTTTCGATGACCCTGGGTAATTAACCTTAGTTATAGATCAACATGTTACCTAAACAATTTCTCTGTCTCCTCACTGTTTACACTCACTGGTGGCTGTGATGGCTCTGTGTATTTTTGTAGCTATTTTTCCCTTGGTTTTCACTGGGGATTAGGAATTCCCAAAGACATGATTCAGTTAAAATGTTTGACCAATTAAATGAACAAACAAACAAACAAACAAAACTCTCCAAAGCTTTGTTTATGTAGATGTAGTTGTAATTACTTATTTGAACAAAAATGGTCTGATCTGCAAGCTACCAATATCACTAGAAAAAACACTTCAGCTAGGTTCAATCAGACCCTAAGACAACAATCAGGCTTTTTTATTTTCATTGCTGAAATTCAGAGTTCATAAATTATGCACATCTCTGGTATAATGGACATTGCCTAATTTCTCACATTGGCTGCTTGATTGTCATTTTACTTTTAAATCACTAGCTTTCCCAATTACAAGGCAAACCAGTTCATAAAATATTGACGTCTCAAAGAGACCCACTTGTACCAGTTGAAGAAATGTGTGTCTAATTTTAATATGCCACCTTCCTTTTTCCTAAGAACATGGGCAGTACCAACAAAGGCAAGCAAATGACTTTTTCATCCTTTGTTCTCATAAAAGGAAATATGAAGTTGTGTCTGTGTCTCTACCAATTTTATATCTTATAAATAAAAATTGCAGTTATACTGGCCACTGTTAAAGACAATGTTTTTATAAATCAAACCTGTAGAACTTGAGAAACATGAAGGTCTCACAATGGTAGCTGCTTCATTTATTAGATTTAAAAGGGAAACAGTGTATAGCTTAGGCACTCCTAAAATAAAATTAGGAATCATATTCGAAACATAAACAAAATGCATGGTTCTTCATAGGGCATGATATTTAGCAGTGGACTTCACTGGCATAAATCCCTATGTTCTTACAGATTCATGGGAAAACTGGGAAAGTTTCCAGCAGATAAATCTGTTACAGGTTAAAAAATATGTAGAAACTATCTGCGGGTCAGGAAGTCTCTTCGCCACAAGTTCTTCCTTTCTATGAGAATTTCTGCGGTAGTATCATGTCTGCTTGCTTTGTTTTAATATCCTGTTTTTAGGTATCCGCTTTGGTTGGGGCCACAGCCTACTTAGAAAGCCAGATGTAATTCTCACTGACTCAGTACAGTGACCAACATGCTTCCATAATAGAGGGAAACAAGTGTGAAGTTCAGAAAAATAAGTATTTCTACTTTCAGTTTGTTAAAAGAGTGCCCAAAAATTGAGAAGGTAAATACTGAAGTTTAGTCACTAGCTGTTACAGTTTTTCATTAGCTTTCATGCTTCACAGATAAAGGCAAGAAGTTCGTTGATAGAATATAGCTGACCTCTCCAAAGTGTTTGATTTCATATTATATAATTATTTATCTAAAGTTTGCATTCTATGAGATTTGCAGAGAATACATAGAATAGAACAAAAGCTGGTTTTCATCTTAAGAGAGATCTTTTAAAAGGGAGAACTCAGGGAGTAAAATTGTTTGCAATATGCTTCTACAGGTTTTGATTCTTCATCTTGTGATGTTTGGGTCTGTTTTATTTTTAATATCATTCTAAACAGCGATTACCAATCTTCATTCATAAAATTTATAAATGAAAAGAAATTGTGAGACAAGCAGTGTTTGAAGTGAGGATTTTAAAACTTTAATATGAATGAACATTTAAAAAATGTAGCATGAAAATGTTTAAGTCCCAGGAAATTGTCTATTTTCAAGTTTCACTTTTGTTGAAAGTGCATCCATTTCTCCTAAAGTAATGTACCGTATATCAGCATTTACTGGCATCTTTTAACTGCTGTTAGAAAATCAGTATGGGACAGGCTAGTCTTCAGAAATTATAATTTTAAATGATCGTAATGCAGTTTATGTGATTTAATACACTTCAATTAAAAATGCTGTGTTAGGAAATCAGGGAGGTAGACCACACCTCGAAGAAAAAAAAGATTTATTCTATAAAACAGGGAACTCAGAAGAAAGTTTTAGGGTCCTGGGAGATAATCACATCAATAAATGCTCTCCTTGTGATACAGTCAGATGTATCCAACAGTAAATAAGCTGTTAGATGTGAGTTCTTTTTTTTCCATGTGAATGGGAAAAAAAAAAAAGAATCTATAATGTACAGGCAAGACAGTGACCTGTCTTTTCTGTAGCATTTTTTTGTCCATGTAGGATTTTTTAATGGTTGACATTAGAATATGATGTCTGCTTTTAGTGTTCATTGTTCAGGGATGCTGAAGTATCAAAAATAGCTCAGAAGTGCACAAACACACACAAAATAAAAACAAGCAACAGACTGGAAAATGAAATCTACATTGTGACCAACGAGGACTCAACTTATTCAATGGGCTGAAAGAAGAGCAAGGAGATGACTTATAATAACTTCACACACGCACTTAAAACTGGAAAGTATCTGTGATTTAGTCAAGGGTAAGAGCAGCAAGCCGAGTCTGCCTGTTTCTGATATGGGTAATATTGTCTTCAGGTCTAAAAAGACCCAGAGGAGTGTACTAATGTTTGTCCTGGGGTTCTCATATCATTGTAGAGATCAGAAAACTGCTGGACTATGTTAGGACTTTCATCTGACCTTTATTTGGAAACCACAGTGTGTGAAGGAGCTACTGTACTCCTGAGTATCTCTCTGGGATGGAATGAGGATGCAGGATGTGCACCTGTATGCAGGGACTCAGAAATACAGTCAGTCCACCAAGTAAACAGGTGAAACATTAAAACATTATCCCCTTGAAAGTGGTTGATGTATTATCGCTTAAAGAACTGATGGTGATATTAGGTTATTATTCTATTTTTTTTCAGAAACAAATGCCTTGATCTCAGTTTTAAGATAAATTTGTTATTTCTGGAGATGAGTGGGAGTTACCTGTTCATCCACTGTTTTCATAAGTACTTGGGAGGACAAAAAAAGAAGTTTTCATTGTCTTTAGTAGGCTTTTAATTCTCAGATTTCTGCATAAAGACACTGTTTATAAGCAAATACCACACTATAGACACGTACTTGGAAGGGTCAGAAGGACTTTTTCCTCCAGTGTATTGTATAATATAAAAGCATGCATTTCTTGGGGGGGGGGGGGGAAAGAAAAAAAAAAGAAAAAAAAAAAGGTAAAAAACCCTCAGTGTGAGATTGACCTTGACTGAAAGTGTAATATTAACTGGTGCACAGTAACAGAAAATCCTTTTAGGCATTTGTCTATCTTGTTGTGCTCAGGCTGAAACAAGGATCAGAGTCCTCATCTTGCAGAGACTCATATACTGAGAGTGTTTTAGTCTGTCCTGCCCTTTACCTGTGGTGTAACCTCCTGAAGGCTGATATGTTCAGCCTCATTATCATTGCATTTTATAATAGGTGTTTTTTTGTTTGTTTTGGCTTTTTTTTTTTTTTTTTTTTTTTTTTTTTTTTTTGTGGGGGTAATCTAAAACCTAAAACAAGCATACAAAGAAACTCTGTGAGCTAGGATATACAGAAAATGAGACTGAGAACAAACAGTTTCCTTCTCACTTTTTTTGTGACTTGTAGTTGTGCAAGAGAGAAATTTAACATATTGTCTAAGGTGGATGGATTCCAGCAGACATTGTATATGTGTGTCCTATAGTATGGGAAAGGAAGGGAAGGGGAGGGGAGGGGAGGGGAGGGGAGGGGAGGGGAGGGGGGGGAAGGGAAGGGAAGGGAAGGGAAGGGAAGGGAAGGGAAGGGAAGGGAAGGGAAGGGAAGGGAAGGGAGGGGAAGGGAAGGGAAGGGAAGGGAAGGGAAGGGAAGGGAAGGGAAGGGAAGGGAAGGGAAGGGAAGGGAAGGGAAGGGAAGGGAAGGGAAGGGAAGGGAAGGGAAGGGAAGGGAAGGGAAGGGAAGGGAAGGGAAGGGAAGGGAAGGGAAGGGAAGGGGAGGGGAGGGGGAGGGGAGGGGAGGGGAGGGGAGGGGAGGGAAAGGGGGCGGAGTGGACAGACACATATAAGCACATAGAAGAATCCCATCATGCTCCATAGTGGTAGAAAAAGATCGTGATTTGGCTTTGTCTGTTTCTGTTTTGGGTAGTTCAGTGTAATGTCAGATTTCTCTTTAATAATAACAGCTCTCAAGCTGCACAGAGAGGTTGTGAAGTCTCTGTCCCTGGAGATTTTTCAAGATCCAATTTTATGTAAGCCCTGGGCAGCCTGTTCTGCACCCAGAGCTGACTCCGGTTTGGGAAGGAGGTTGGTGTACAGCTTTACCAAGTTCATGTCCAACCTCATGGACCTGTGAATCTGGGATCATATGAATGCACAATAACATGCATCAGTTAATGAAAGGTTACCATTTGGATGCCTTCTGATGTGCCTGTATGTCTCTGCTGATTACTTAGGGGAGTAAGTACTTTGGGCAAACGTCTCCATGAAGGACACAGGGTTTAAATTTTAATTCAGAATACAGAGCCTAACATGTGTAAGCTGGACCCCAGCTTTCCAAAACAAAATAAACATTCAGTGTTTTTTCTTGGTGTATGGAAAACTGCTATCTGCTTTCTCCAGATAAGTTTCATTAAACTCAGTGAAAATCCTGATACTGATACATTGACTCCAGGTCTCCTGACTTCAGCAGCAGCAGCAGCAGCATTAAAATAATTTTGATTGCCATATTAGCAATTTAGCATTACTTTGACCTCATCTGGCAGGCAGCAGCATTAGCTTCAATATTGGCTGTAATGCTCTTCTGTGTCATTCATGTTTTCTAGGGTCTCATCCATATGTACCTAGATAATCTCTTTATATAGTCTCTTCTAGTCTTTATGTACAGAAATTTTATGTATAGCTTAATTGTTGTTTGGTTTGTTTTGCAAACTCTGCCAAATCATACTTCCACATTCAGAAATGCAATAAATGCATGATTAAAGTCTAATCCTAGAATTTAGATGAAAATCAAAGATAGAATTCAGACTCCATAGATTACAGAATTTCAGCCCATTACTCTGTGATGAAGGATGCAGCACATTTTTAAGGTTCATTTATTTCTTTATGTACTGTTATTTTCAATCTCTACATCAGTCTGAATAATTCTCTACCTTTGGTGTTCCTACTTTCAGTTTGTTTATAAATAACAGTTTGATGTTCTGTATTTTTTTCTTTTTTCTCGTCTAAGATTACATATACAAAAAAAGTTTTCACAACAATAAGAAAAGTTAAACTCTGAAACAGATTGTCAAATGACATTGTGAGGTCTCTACTAGATTTTTAAAGAAGTTAAATAAACACCTGTTTAGATCAGTGGTGAGTTAATCCTTATTTTAGGATAGAGGGATAAACCTTATGTTCCCTGAAATTGTTTAGCTGTTTTTTTCCTTCGGCAGCACAGGCCCCACACAGTGACTGGTGTACTAATCTAATACAAACTAAAGACGAGACAAAAACTGTTCAATTCTTTCCCTTTTGCATCACTTGGTATTTCATCCTGATTCTTCTTTTCTCTTCACACTTCTTTTCTTCTGCTGATTGAATGTTATCTTCTCTGGGATTAATAAAAGATACACTCCAAAGCTTATCTTTAATAGAAATCATATTTATAATAATAATTTAAGAATTTTCTCCTGGGAAAAGAAAAGAATTAAAAAGCAGAGAAAGAAGAAGTTTTAAATAATAAATAGGAGAGTGGGAAAGTGCTGATATTTCACTTTAACCTCTAACCTGTAAGCATAGATTCAATGAACTGTTTAATTAGTTATTATTTGTACAATATTCTGTAATTGGAGAATTAATATAATTGTAAGGACAAAAAGCAAGATAATTGGGAGTAGCAGAAACCTTTTTACTGCTCTAGCTCCAAGGTCTATTTGGTCTCTGTTCTAAGACTACCAAGAAGAATGACAATTAATGACAATTACTATTCTGGATTTGGAGATGTCAGTGCTTGTCCATTAAGGCCTATAACTGGGAAATTCTCCCTGATAAACCTTTTGGTTTCTCTGGAGTTAACCTTGTGGTAATAAAGATGACAGAGAGGAAGGTTGTAAATTTCAAAAAAGACAGTTGCTGTGTGAATGCCTGAACACAAGGATTAATTCTCAAGACACTCTTATGAGGAAGGTGATCACCAGGATTTTTAAATATATTTCAAAATTTAAGCACTTTGTTTCACCAATTCTCCTTTAAAAAGGTAGGTTTCAGTGTTGGTAAAATGGAGAAGGATTTTCAAAATTTTCTGGTTATATTGATGTTAACTCTAGACAGCTATTCAGTTGCCTGCTACAACAGCAAACCAAGCCTTTTTCTCCTTATTATCACCACTGGTTCTATTAACAGTTACTCATTTTAGTGGGAACTCGTGGTGTGTAGTATCTAAAGAGGTGAATTTGAATAAGCAAGTGTTTCATGCACATTGAATTTGAGCTTGACATTACATTTGAGCTAAGATACAGCAAAGGTTCAGAAGGGTTGTGAGTAGCCAGGAGAGGATTCAAAGAATCAAATTAGGGAAAAAAACCCAAGACAATAGAAAAGGTAAGAAAAAACATGGGTACATTTAGCACCTAACTGCTTATTTAAGCCATTGCTGCTCATCATTTGACCAGATATAGCTCTCAATTCCTTCCTTGCCCATAGGTCATTTCAACCCTGAGATGAACCTTAGTGGCTTAAAACTCTTTCACTTAAACTTACTTGCAGTTCTTGACTATGAGGGTGGGCTGAGAAAGTAAGCGTTGTCCACTGTGGTGGCTCAGCTGGCATATATTATCTCCTTGCACCTGGATCAGATATTTGACATGATTAGGGAAGGAAAGTGTGTGTGTGCATGTGCACGCACACACCTAACATTAAGCCCATAGATGAACTCTGATAACTAAACGTGAGCAGCTGAATGGCTTTAAGTATATGATTTTAATCTGCAAATCAAGGGAGTATTTGCTTGGTTGCCTACATACATTCACAGTTAATTACAGTTAATAAAGAAGCAGGCTTATTTTTTAGGGGGGACAAATTTTGCCCCAAGGATGTGACTGGGGCTGCTGCAGTATAGTTGAGACGTTTGCACACATTTTGCATGGTTTAGACTACAGAAAAATATACATGGATCTCAGGGGCCTAAAGAAACCGAAAAAGGTATTCTATAACCTATTCTTGGACATACTTGCAGGAGCAGATGCTTTATTTGCCTTTGTTTATTCTGTCTCCACATTAACTAACTTACACCGAGATAAAACTTTCCTCACTTCCTAGTCTCTGGTTCTTTAGTCGGTTAAATCAGTGTTCTTCTCTTTGATGCCTGTCCCTCAAGAGAGCAGCCTTTTTATTGTACTTACCATTACTGTCACGGCTGGGCTTATACCAGAGTTGCATTGTTGAGGGAAGATACATACTTTTATATATATATAGAGAGAGAGAGATGTAAATATTTTTTTTTCTTTTTTTCTGTCATTCTTTGTAATAGAAACATAGAATCATAGAATGGTTTGGGCTAGAAGAGACCTTTAAAGGTCATCTGGTTCCAACCCTCCTGTTGTGGTCAGGGACAGCTTCTACTGGATCAGGTTGCTCAAAGCCCCATAGAACTCTTCTTAAATAAATTATTTAAGAACTCATTTCCTACCTGACTGATCTGGTAGTCTTCTACAATGGAGTGGCTGCATTCATAGGAGGGTTTGGTCTGTGTCTGTAAAAATTAGGGCTCTGTTCATTCGAAGGCATTCTGCAATACTTAAGCCTACAGAAGCTGTGAATCTTGACCATGACATCATAGTGATATCTTATGTCGTGGGCTCTTGACTTGAGAAATACTGAGAATATTTGGGTAAATCTGTGGAGAATGCATTCTTTTCAGTGTTTGTGTGTGTGAAAGGTGATGAGGTGAATAGCCAAACCTGCTTTTAACATCACCAAAATCATTATTATATCTTTTCTTTGCCTTTGAGTCACCTACAGTTCTACAGACATGGTTATCATTAATGAAATGTGAAGCATACATGCTGTTCTTTCATTTTTTATATATCTAAAGTGATGAATATAAGCTCAACCTCAGAATCCATTATTCTAGAACTGAATGAAATGCATATGTAAGAACAGCCATACTGGCTAAAAACAAAAGGCCAGAAAAGTCAGTATCTTCTCCACCAGAATGACTGGTCAGGGATGCATGGGAAAGAACATAACAAAACAGATACAAGTACTCACCTTTATTTAACCTCTAAATTAAAAGTTTATGAGCTGCCTATGATCAAGTTTGCTTTTCAACCATCATAATTAATTTGTGCTGATAGAATTCTGTTTTCAGGACTTTATGTAATCTGTTTTATGGTGGTGGGGGAAGGGGGATGATGTCATTTATTTATTATCATGATTTCTACAATGACAATTGAGTCTCAGAGAGTCCCATGATTTAATTTTCCATTGATAGAAAATGTATGTGTTTGGTTTGGTTTCAGATAGATGACTTGACAATTCTTTGAACTTTTCCTCTTACTGTTTGGCCAGCCCTTCACTTATTGAAGTCAGTGAAAGGATGTTATAGATGTCTAGTTCAGGCATTGTGACTCTTGCTTTAAACTGACTACAACGAAGCCCAAAGCCTGACTATCCTTCAAAGTAGGTAGAGTCACTTAGTACTCTTATGATCGTCCCTGCTTCAACATGCCATTTCAGCCACTACTGAGTCAGTTGTTAAACCCAGATTCCCTCTTAGTTAGGCTTAATTTGACCACAGAAATAATATCACTGCAAGTAATGAACATACCTTTGCATACTTGTTGGAAGTCAGGGTAGAGTTGTAGTAGGCAGTACTTTAGGGGGAAAAAAAAATAATCTTACAGTTTTATTTTCTTATTCACTGCCTGCTGGGTGCAAGTCCATGTAACAACTATGGCTTAAACCCTAAACTGCTGTCAGTCCATCAGTCTGGTGTGCATGTGTCCAGGCCTGCCCCATGCAGAGCCCTCTCTCTTTGGAGTTCTACAAAAACTTGTAGAAAACCCATCTGTAGCAATCAGGTCTCACACAGTTAGGCTCTGAGCTTGGCTTGTACGCTTTCTTGCTTGAGTGCATTTCTCTCTCCATGCCACAGGGAAAGGAAATGCGCTTTCCATAAAGGGGCAAATACGTTAGTAAAATGACAAGAGGTTTGGGGAAGGAATACAGAGGAACATCTGAGCCTAATGTCATTTTAAAAAGGCTTTGAAATCACCACAGCAGCTTCTCATAAAAAAGACAAATGATGAACTGTTATGGAGATCTCAGGAATCCAACAGATACAGCATGGGATGTGCTGCAGTACTGGGTCTTAGACTAATTATCACATCCTAAGACCTTGTGCCTGTGGGTTGGAAAAGTGAAGAGGACAGGTATAGTGGATAACAGAGGCTTATATACCACCATAACAGTGCAATCTCACTGGCAAGATACATGAGAAAATACCGAATACACGTTTATGTATGGACAAATAATTAGATTGGATAGATAATCAGATTATTAATTGCAGTGCAATAATATTTTCTGCAAGGAATGGTAGAAAGCTGGCAGAAAGCAAGAAAAAGCTAACTCCTAAAAGATGAACCCAGGGGGCAGATTGAGATTATTTTGTTAAGTGCTACACTGAACACATTACTGTAGTCTTCTTGTAGCAAACAAACAAGTAAAATGCAGGCAGTCATTGCTTTTAGCAACCCAGATAAACTCTCACACCGCTTGAACATGCCTGGTTTATTCCATACTAGTCCTTAAATTTGCTATACAGGTTTTAGAACATAATTTATGTTTTTAAATGCAGTTATTAAAAATAAATCTGTATTAATTTGCTCAGATTCCTTTTCTGTCTATACCATTCTCTGAGGAGAGCGAGGAGGTAGTAAGTAGTGTCCTGAAGTAATTCTGGCATGAATAAAATGTTTTGAGTACACAACCATTGCTTTTGGCTAAGTAGAAATGCTTTCTACTGCTGGGTGAGGCAAGTCGTCTGGTGACTTATGTAGTATTTTTATGCATTTACATATTTACTAATGAGGGAATAGTTGAAGGCATAGATACAAATACATTCATAGACACAAAACAATACAGAAAACCAAACCAAACCAAAAGCTAAAAATCTTAAGTATACCACATGAACACACCATGTATGCAGTACAGCATACCAGTAAAATATATTCCACAGTAGGGAAACTGGACCAGTGCAGGCCATTTATTTTTCATTTCCCCATTAATTTTAATTATGGAATTCAAATGTATTATACTTGGTTTAAAATTTTATGTCATGAATGCATGCCGAGAGCTTTGCAAAAGCACATTTCAAACAATTCAATTTCCAAGATCTGTGCCTAACAAGCTACAGAGGAATTGGGACCATATCCTACCCAGGTTTAAATTATTAATATATTTTTTATAATTCTCCATTATCCTTCTTGGAAAACAGCACATTTCAAGTATTCTCAAGTGATGAGGGCTTTTTTTTCCCTTCCAGATTCTGTTTTAACTTCCAAGTCTTACTTTTTCCCTGTTTCAGGAGTCTCTTTTTGCTGCCAACAATGACTGAGAACATTATTCACATATTTGTATATTGAAAGTGGAATACCTCTCTGGAGCCAAGAAACATCTTGGTTTTCCTTATTCTCACTTCTACGCATACATGCAAACCAGAGCGGACAAAAATCAGAAATGTGATTTTACCTACCCACACATGCGTATCCTAAGGGTGACCCAATATATGCAGCCCACACCTGGGGTTGCACCTACATGCTAATTCACACAACTTACACAAACGTGCTGGAAAGCTTTGAGCCCCGCAAAGACATGTCTGCATGCTCCTGAGCACCCAGCTCTGTTACATTGGCTTTAATGGTATAAACAGAAAATGCAAATTCATACATACCCTTAATCACACAGACCAAGGGCCTCATTTGCATACCCTTCATAATTCAATTTTTTTTTTTTTTTTTTTTGTCAAGAGTTGTGAATGCTTCGTGTTTGCTTTAATCAGAATGTTGACATTTACACTGAAGCCAATTTCTCTTTTTCTATTCCATGTTTTGTTTAACCACGACAAGTGACAGCAAACTGGAGGGAACAGACTTTTTAAATTGGCTCTTTGCCCGGAATGCATCATTTCTCTTGTAGTTGTTTCCCCGCCCCCCCCCCCCCCCGCCCACCCCCTCCCTGCTAGGCACTGCAAAAAGAAATGTGAAAACATACGCTGCGAACACAGGAGTGAGGTGTTAGTGCTTTTAGATAAAGATTTGTGTTGTATTTTAAAACTAGATTGCTGTACAGTTTCAAGCTATTAGCAGGAACCTATTACACCATCGCTTTGGGTCCTTGGAGAGATGTGCTTAGTGTATTTCAGTAATTCAAGGCAAATAGAAAACCTACATGTGAAAATATTTAATGGCAAAGGCACCAACTGCTCAAGGCTGCTGGAGGAAGGAGGCATGCTTTCTGTTAACCCTTTCATTGGGTTTTTCAATGCAACAGCTTCTTCCACTCTCCCCAAAACTCTCAATAGGGCTCCAGTCCTTTGTGGATGTAGGAGACTACTGATGCTGAGCAAATTTTCTCTGACTTCTGCTGTGGCCTGTGTGGATGTAGTTATCTATAGCACCCATAGCACTTTGCTCTGCTGTTAATATCTCTCAGCATTCAGACATTTCAAGGCTCATCCTGAAGGGAAAAAAACAAAATTTGTCTTTATCAGAAAAATTAAAGACAAACAAATTTGTCGTTGTCTATCTCCCCCCCCCCCCGTTCCCCCCCGCCATTGCCCCAATCTAATGACAAATTCAAGCCTGGAAGCAGTTTTCCTGGTTCTACATGCTATGAGTTTACTCGTTGCCCAACACTTTAAGTTGTCTGTGGCATTGGGATAACATTCAAAACATATCCAGGGCAACTCAAAGGCTGTAATACCAGGTCCTTTTCACCACATGATGCCAGTCTTGATATTAGCGAGAGAATTTCTGGAAGATAAACAGAAGTGATCACAATACTTTTGAGGTCCTTTTTTTTACTTATGCTTTTTTTTTTTCCCCTCCCAGAATGAAAATGGAGCAATGAGACAGCTCCACATAAGAAGTCCTACCCAAGCTAGAATTTGTGTCCAAGACTTTGCATAGACCTTGCAGAGAGCTTGTGCTGGGATGGCTCCCACAAGCTGCTCAGTATGGAGGATTCCATTTGACTGCTATAGCAGTGGTAAAAAGAACAAAATCCTTTGAAGACACAGAACAAAATCCTTTGAAGACACAGAATCCAAATCAGTAAAATCCCTATTTCAAAGTGAGATCCGATTCTGCCATGAACCATACCAAAACCCTCAGTCCTTAGGCACTGTTTCTGACCACTGCCTATTGTAATGGGATACCAATAGACCAGGCACAAAACAGGAATACAGTGCATACGGGACATTTGAGATGGTAGAGAGAAGGGGTAAGATATAAGGTGGAATCTTCTCCACAATGTGACTAAACAATTGATGGAAGAGTTCTCAGTGCTCTGAACATCACTTCCCATTTACTGTGAGTATAAAAGGTATTGAGAATACATAGGTCTCTGTATCACAATTGTCTGACTGTCAGATGTATCTATTTTCCTTTCCTAAAACATATATATATGTATTTAGATTAAAAATATATATATGATTTTTTAAAAATCTGCTTATTGAATTTTTCTGTAACAACTTTTACATATAAAAAGATAACGTACCTGACAGTTTGTGACAGAGCTAGTAAGAAAAAGAAACAGACTAAGGGAAAACATGCTGTGTGTTAATCAAAGGAAACACCTGAAACTGACAAAATAATAAGAGCTAAAGCAACAAAATAAATATGAACCAAATCTAACAACAGCCAGGAGACAGGGGACCAAAGTGATCTTGTTTACATTAGGTGTGAGTCAGGAGAACACATGGCAATTATTCAATACCTATCCATTATATTTGTTTGCATTTGTAATATATCCATCTGTGAGCTATGTGCAATAAACTCAACATTCGCTTCTGAGCCAAGACTTTGCATGTGCTTAAGCAGAGCTGAAAGAGTTTAGAGAGCTGAAGAGTTGAACCAGAGAGAATTAAATACCTGATCACTCTGTCTGTCTGTCTGTCTGTCTACCTGTCTGCCTGTCTCTCATCCTAGCTGTTGGGCTTGTATGCTGGGTAGCATTCTGCTCTAAAAAAAAGTAGTGTTTGATCTTGAAAAAGAACCTAAATTCAGGATAGGGACTAGGGCTCCAGAATCATTATCTGAGGGCAAATATAGCCTAGAAAGTTGTGGGTGCATACATTTATGTAGTTAACTCTCATCTCCCTGAACCTGATGCACAGGTCAAACTGTGAATAAGGAGGAATTACACGGTATGACCAATGTAATTAACAAGCATCAGGCACTGATAATGAATCATTCATAAGGTCTTTCAGACTAATAACTTTAATGGTTCGGGGTTGGGGTTTTGTTGTGGGTTTTTTTTTTTTCTTTCTTTTAAAAAAACAATAAATTAAAACATTTATAATTGATCACATGATTTTCACAAAGGTGAAGAAAAACTACAATTAAAACAAGTGTTTCCAGATAAACTGAATCACAGAATCAGGTTGGAAGGGACCTCTGGAGGTCATCTGGTGCAATTCCCCTGCTCAAGCAGGGACACCTACAGCCGGCTGCCTGGGAACATATCTAGGTGGCTCCTGAATATCTGCAAGGAGAGGGGACCTACCACCTCCCCAGGAAACCTGTGTCCATGCCCAGTCACACTCACAGTAAAGAAGTGTTTCCTGATGTTCAGAGGGTACATTCTGTATTTCAGTTTGTGCCATTTGCCTCTTCTCCTGTCACTGGACACCACTGGCTCTGTCCTCTTCACAGTTTCCCTTCAGGTATTTATATATATTGAAGGGATAAGATCCCCCCCCCCCCCCGAGCCTTCTCTTCTCCAGGCTAAACAGTCTCATCTCTCTCAGCATTTCCTCATAGCAGAGATGTTCCAGTCCCTTGATCATCATTGTGGACTTTTGTTGGACTCTTTCCAGTGTTTCCATGTCTCTTTTGTACTGGGGACCCCAGAATTGGACCTCTGCTTGTGACCTCACCAGTGCTGAGCAGAAGGGAAGGATCTCTTTCCTCAACCTGCTGGAAATATTTTGTCTAATGCAGCCCAGGATATCATTAACCTTCTTAACAGCAAGGGCACATCACTGACTTACGTTCAACTTGGTGTCCACCAGGACGCCTGGGTCCTCTTCTGCCAAGCTGCTTTCCAGCTGGGTTGCCCCCAGCATATATTGGTGCATGGGATTGTTCCTCCCCATGTACCCCCATGTACAGGATTTTGCACTTCTCCTTGTTGAACTTCACAAGGTTCCTGTCAGCCCATTTCTCCAGCCTGTTGCATTCCCTCTGGGTGGCGGCATGACCTTCTGGCATATCAGCCACTCCTCCCAGTTTTGTGTCACCAGCAAACTTACTGAGGGTACACTCTGCACCATCATCCAGGCAGCTGGATGATCACAGAGTTTTGAACTGTTCTATAACAAGAGGAGAAGAAACCTGTACACTGTTTCCCATGGCTGAATGCTCACCATGAAACCCAGTGAATACAGTCAGGATCTTTTTTTTTTTTTTTTTTTCCCTGAATGAATGAATTCCATAATATTAGGCTGCAGACTGTGTCCATGAGCTCCCTGGCCCAGTGGATAATTTTATGCGTAATACAAAATTGAACAGATTAAACAGAAGGGGTGGATTCAGGGTTAGAATATTTGTAGGGTTATAATGATAAATCAAAAAAGGTGTAAATGTTATTTTATTTGGTAAACAGAGAGGCAAGTATACACAATTGCTTGCCGTTCTGGGGCAGAGCAGTGGGAAGCAGACAAAATATTGCTCCTGGTGCATGCCATTCATTTATCGGGCTTTATTCACAAATGTATAGCTAGTCATATACCCAGAAAGAGAAGTTTAAGTTTGTTTAGGCAAAAGCGAAGATGAATAGTTCTGCACTTCAGGTAAGACCTGGAGCTGCCAAGCTGTTACAGCAGGAGTAAACAAAGTATTAAACAAAGTATTCTTTAATTTTTAAAAGAATAGTCTAAATTCAAGAAAGGGATTAAGGCTCTTGGAAGCCCAGAATAATGTCCAGTATGCCTCAGGGTGATATGGGACTCATCCTCTCTTCTCAGCATCACCTATGGGATGCAGGGTCCTACCAGTCAACACTGAATGCGCTGAATTTCCTAGCTAACCCATTGAGTATTAGCGGCACTTACGTCTTGTCAGCTGCACAAGTGAGGCCAGACATCTAAATCCCCCTGTGGACTTGGTTTGAAATAAATACTTTTCCATTCAGGAACTCTTTTCAGAAGGGCAACTGTTCTTTCCATTTGAAAAGTTATAAATCTCATCAAGAGAGTTGTGTAACAAGCTAAAAAATGATCAGGGCCTCAAAGGACTTACGCTTTTTTCCCTCTTTTTTTTTTCAAGGATTCAGCTTGTTTCATGTAATTAATTGCTGGAAAGTTGCCCTTTAAATAAACAGATAAATAATTATTGGGAAATATCTCTTTCCCCTTAGATATTCAGTGTTGCAGCTCTCATGAACAGAAATAGTGTTTATGAAAAAATGGAGAAGATATGAAATAAGTATTTTTCTCATTTGTTATTATTAACTCAATATGGTTTTTCATGCGAGACACTAGCAGTTTACACCAATTTCTTGTCTAGGCATGTACTGACATGCCCATGGGTACAGCATGTACTCACTCACAGACACAAACACACATCTAGTTTATTAGATGCCCAAAATTCCAGATAAGAAAATATTTTTCCTGGAAAGTTGAGTCACTTAGAGATACACAACTTCTGCAGGCCAAAAAAAATGCTTCTGTTGTCAATTTCACCCCCCACCACATATATTTAAAAAGGAGGATTGGGCAATAATCATGGTAGTGGAGATGTGACTCTTGAATCTTTCACTCGGTGGATAGACATCTTATGTTGATAGAGGGTTTCCAAAAGGAGTCCAGCAGCTGTTTTCAGTAAATGAGAAAGTTTCAGTTTCATAGGCACACACAATTGATAGCACAGACCGGGCAGTTTAGTAACATCCCATCCCATCCATTTTTGTAAATGACCACATGTGTGCTTCGTCTGTGATTACTATGCTATAAAACTTATGAGTTTAATCTTATTTCACCAAAATTTTAGCTAAAATATTGTCCCTAGAAATTGGACTGTACTGAGAACACACGCAGTATGATGTAGCAGCTCAGCTAATGGAGGTAATTTGTGAAGTTGTCATACTTTAACGTTTGATTAGTGCTCATCTTCAGAGATGAGAAATTGTCTTTGTCCATGAGTTTTGAAAAGTATGTGGGGCTGCAGTTTCTTCTTCCAATGTGAAAGAACAATGAGTTTCACACACAGGAGACTGCATGAAATACCAAGTCTTGCTGACATTATTTTCTAGCCTTTCAGAATCTGCCCATCCCTTCACATTTACTCATAATCTAAAAATTAGCACAAAGCACCACCGAATAAATGGTGTCATTTTTCAACATGTTCCCACCGTTGCCTGGGGTTATCTCCAGAGTGTCAAGGCCTGATTCCCCCTGGCCCTGCAATTTGTGTCATCAGTGACATCCGTGCAAAGGGATGGATGTCATCAATCTCTTAGTGAACAACTCAGTGCAGTCACAAAGACATTTCAACTTAATTCTCTGATATGATTTTCTTGCTGGCACCATAGGAGAAGGTAAGTGGGGAGGTGTAGCCAAAGCCATAGAGAGATTGGTACCCGCTCCCTCTGTCTTTATAGGGTACAGGCTGTCTTCTTGTGATTTCTCAAAATTCCCCTTCTTCTAGAACTTTCCAGCCTTAAATAGCAAAAGAAGCAACTAAAGAAATTCATGTCTATTGCTCTTATTTTGCTTGCCTCTTGATCCACTTATGTTAGGCCTCTGTAGTGCTCTCTAGCTAGAAATGTGAGTTGAAGAGAGAGTAAGAGAAGACCGTCTATGGAAACCAAGAGAAAAAGTTATTAAATAACTTTTTATTTTCTTAAGTTCTGTGTGTGGGCATGATTCTTCAACCTTGACCTTGGTTTAAATAAAACTAAAATTAAAAAGAATCAGCTCTTTCTTTACAGCAGAGACTTATTATGTACCATCTATAATGCTTATACAGTGTATGAAAGTAAATTTGAAAGGGAGTGAAGGAGACTTTAACAATGCAGAGCAACTGAACAAATATATAACAATTCCTTGAATGAATGATTGGATGATACTTAATAGCAGGGAGTTTGCAATAGTACAAGATTATCCTCTGATAATTCTTCAGTTCTGACTGTGCCTGCCTGATAATCCCCGAAGCTTCTAATCTGCAGGATCTGAATCCATAAAGAATGACAAAAAAACCCTTTACAATCAATTATAGTTTCTGCCACAGAGCCATTAGTGAGCAGGTGAAACTAGTATGACCTTTTTACCTTCAAAGTCATATGAGAAGGAAAAAAAAAAAAAAATATCCAAACCCTCAATCCTCTTGGAATTTAAAATAAAACTAGCAGTTGTTAATCTAAAGTTTATTGCTGTTCAAATTCAGAAGATAGTTTTCTTTTTTTTTTTTTTCATGGACTTTAATTTGTTTCTCTTTGTCAGACAATCATATTAACTCCAAGCCTGCAACCAGAATGTATTAATTTAATTGAAGGATGGACGAACGAATTTGAGCAAGATGGTAGATGGTAGGGGGAGAAAGAGTCTCTGCCCCATGCTTTCAAAATCGTATCTAAAGTCATTTGCCTCAGTCACTTTTCCCAACCTCAAATTTAATCTTGTAAAACTTTCCTTGAGCTGACTGTTTTTCAGAATATTCATTCGTCTTTGCTTTTTTTCTCCATCAAACGGCTTTTGTTTCCTTGTTTTTACTTTCATGATCTACATTTGACTACATCAAGGTAGCATGCTCCTCATGAGGCTCTGACAACGCAGACTATGGATGAATGAAAATAATTGCTATGTGCAAGGAAATCATATTGTTTCACAAGCAACAAGGAAAGCCACCGTAAATGACCATATTCTAAGTAATGATGTCAAAGGCACTGCGGCCTGTCTGTGGGAAACAACTGTGTAAAAAAAAAAAAAAAAAAAAAAAAGGTGAAAATATCCATTGAGATTAGTTCACATCAAGTATCTTCTCATATAAATCTAATCACAAGAGCAAGGGATGCACACTCATCTGAAAATGTGATGAGCAAATCCTGGTCACAAATCCTTTATAGATTTCATGGACTATGGCTTTTGGTGACTTATAAGCAAATGTATGTGGTCTCAGGCTGTAAACCTGACTTACCTAGTTGGGGTAAATTAGCTTTTATTTTATAGTAGGAAGTATTTCCCATTTTGGCTCTGTAACAGTGAAAATGGTGGAAAGGAACTCCCCTGTAGTAGGTTTCAGAAAACAAATCTATAATCGATAGGCTGTAATTAGTCCTGCAGTTGCTGCTCTCTGTCTCACTTTTCCACTTATTTAGGACAAAGTCTTGTAAAGCATTGGAGGTGCCAGCAAGGTATTAAGGGTTTTTAGTTTGGGACTTGACAGTCAGAATGGAAGCTTGAAATTCAAGAATTTAGGTAGAAGCACAATCTGTGCCTACCTCAAAATGAAAGCTACCTAACTGTATGGTAAATCTAGCTTAATTGGTTAGTGTTTTGTTATCTACCTTTGTTATGTATTTATTGACAAATGTCTGAATATCAGTTTAAATAACATACAGTTGAATAGAAATACCAGTTGCACATGCAGAACTGGATAATAATAAAAGCCACACCTAAGATACTAAAATCATTCGGAGACAGGCAGTAACTGGGCCTGGATGACTTGCTCCAAGTTAAACAAGAGACCCATAACAAGCAAAGGAAAATCCTCATTTCTGAGGTCTTAGATGAGCATCCCAAGTACCTTGAATCCAGAGTGTGGAGCTATTTCTAAACATAGCAGGCCAGTATCTGGATTACAAACCCTTAGCTGTGGGACACTTCATTTTAGCTGTTAGCTATTATAGTGGAAAGATTCCTTCTTTTTTTTTTTTCTCTCACCCTTATTGTGGGGACTGAGACTCTTGTAAACTAACATTATACCTTACCACGGTTTGATTGTACCAATACTACATTCACTTTGCTGTTACAAAGGTTTCTGGTTTGCTATCGCTTGATGGAGATGTGCCCCAGAAAGGTGATGGACATTTTGTCCAACACACATCATTGCCTTGATTTGTATTCTGGCAGAGAATGAACACGAAACTGGAGCTGGAGGAAAAAGGACAAAGATAGAACAAAAGCTAACCCCTGGCCACCTCCCTGACAAGATGAGATAATCATGCTGTCCACAAGAAAAGCCCTTCAAATGAACAATAAGTTAAGTGCATTTCCTCCTTGAAGTCACCTTGGCATACTGAAATACTTAACTTTAAGAAGAACAAGACATCAAAGGACGCTCATTAGAAAATGTGACTCTTGATGGATAATTTAAGTGACAAAGTAAAGTCAAGCGTTTGAAGCAGCGAGCTCTTGTCAACATAATGTTTTTCACAGCTGCAATAAAGCTGGAGACTATATTTTCTGGTAGATGCAGAAACTTGTTTGCCAACAGTTGCAAATTCATTGACCAAATTCATTGTGGAATTGCTGCTTCAGTCCAACAAGATAAACACCCATTTGCAGGTTTACTGTACAGAAAGGTATGCACTAGGGAAAGGATAAAAAGCTGTCAGCTGTATTTTCATGATGGGATGCTCCATAGAATGTGGACTGGGTCAGAAATGGAAGAGTTATTCTTTCCAGTTTGCTGGTGCTTATAACACTTGATAATCTGTTTAGTTCAATAGGGATAAAAGGGATCCTTCTTTCAATACAAAAAAAATTGTAATAAAACAAAAGTTTATGTGGATAGCATGTTTTTGTATAATAACTTTGATTTAAGGTAATCATTTTGGTTCTATCTGTAGATCTTGAAAAGAAAACATATATATATATATATATATGAGATTTTCCCATGTGTTTGCCATGCCACTTTAAAAATGGATGTGTGAACTTACAGAAATGCTTCTCACTCACTGATGACGCTAGAGGGATTCTATAGCATTATCTAGAAAGTTAATACAGATTGACAAAGCTTCAGTGAATAAACAACTTTCATGTACCTATATTGAAACATTTTTCCTTTATGTTCTGTTTAATTTCATTGAACATTGGTTTAGGTCATTGATGTCTTGCAGTACTGTGAATTTCTATGTGGTAAGTGGAAAGTGAAGTGACCTACTGAGAGACACTGAAATCCACACCGCGTTTTTTGTCTGTCTACACTTAAGAAGCATCACAGATCACAGAATCATAGAATGGTTTGGGTTGGGAGGGACCTTAAAGATCATCTAGTTTCAACCCCCCTGCTATGGACAGGGACACCTTTCCACTAGACCAGGCTGCTCAAAGCCCCATCCAGCCTGGCCTTGAACGCTTCCAGGGATGAGGCATCCACAGCTTCTCTGGGCAGCCTGTTCCAGTGCCCCACCACCCTCACAGTAAAGAATTTCTTCCTAACGTCTAATCTAAATGTCCCTGGTAGCACACTCCAGGAGTAAGTGGTGCTCCCGCTCACTGCTGTTTGTACAGGATTCCCTCCTTTATTTCACTAAATCAAATCATAATGCACTAACTTTGAAACTGAGCTGCCCACTAATGGCAAAGGCCCTAGACCAGACTTCAGAGTCAGCATAATCTTTCAGCCAGAGGACTGCCCAGACTCTTCTTTTCTGCTCTGCTATTTTTACCTGGCTCTTCCCGTTTAGAGAACCCTCAGATAGCAAGTGTCCTATGCCAAGTTCTGCACTCAAGAAATTAACACAGAATTTTGAACAGAACAAGTTCAGGAAATTAAACTGACCTTTCTACTTTTACGATGTGTAAGTGAAAAAAACAACAGTCACAATGAAGTTCATAGCTGATGTTCATGTTAATAAGTGAAAGAAAAATGGATTTTCCTAAGAGTATTCAGTGATTTTTTAAAATTGTGACAACATCATGAAATTAGTTTGCATTGCAGATTAATTGAGCTCAAAAAATTGCCATCCATCATTCTGAGAATACTTTAATATGTTGAACTCCAAAGTTTAAAGTTGCTTTTAAAAATAACATACAAGTTTGGAAAAACTAAAGAGTCTGGCTAAATATAGGCAAGAACTGAGCACAAAAAAAAAAAAAAAAAAAAAAAAAAAAAGAGGTGAGGATGGAAATTTTTAAAATGTCTGCATTCAAATTAATTTCATAAATACTAAATCAAAGAAAGATACTTACTGGGGGGGAAAACAACCAAAAAGAAGAACCTGCCAAAACCTCCAAAACCAACCAAAAACCCTTCCTAAATGATGACATTTAAAATCCTGTGTTTAAATGACTACTAGTACAGAGACATAAAGAACAAGGTTCAACGTGTCAGTTAAACTGAAGAAAACGAAAGGCAAAAAACCCTTCTACACCTGAGCAGAAAAGTGTGAAACACTGTGCTGAGAATTTTCTCTTGAGTTCTTATTGCTTTGAAATAAAAGGCGAGAAATCCCAGGATTAAAAAAGAAGATGAGAACACTAGTGCCAATAAAATTTACAAACTCAAATAAAGGATTTCTCCATCCCTCTAAATATCCTACAATAAACTCATAAAAACCTAGTTTCTTAAACAAGAGGAAAGTGCTTTCATTTATCATACTCACTATGTAAAAGTCATTGTTTCAAAAGCTACACTCTTTGCTTCTGATAAGGTTATACTATTACTTTCCAGCTCAAGTCTTACCTGAGGCCCAGAGTAATGCTTATTACATATACAATAGAGACGAGGAATGAGTGAATTGGCTGAGTGAATGCCTGAATGAACTAGCTCAAGCCTCTAGACAAACTTTTAGATAGATCAAGAGTCACTGCTCTTTCTCCTTACTGAAATATTTACACTTCCAAGTTCCGTAAAGCAAAAAAATATTTCAAGATATTATCCCAGCTTGAAAACTTGATCATCCATATTTACTGCACTATCACAATTTTTCCATGTAAGCACCTTTGTAAGTAAAAATGCCAAAGGGCTCTTTATCCTAGCATAAATGACTAGAAGATTAATGAAATTTGAAAGGTAAAGTCAGGTGAATTCAAATAAAAAATAAACATAGATTTTTCATGAAGAAGGAAAGCTGTCTACAAAAGTGCCTTATTCACCATTTTTGGGGCCTCAGATCAATACTGGATGCCTTTCTGGAAAAGATGCTTTAATCAAAGACAAGTTACCAGGCACAACTCTAGAGCCAAGTGTGGGTGCAATTATCTGGCTGATACTACACAGAAGGTTAAGCTAGACTGCTGGAATCATTTTTTGTTGCAGATGCTAAATGGACCAACTAAGAGAGATGTTATGCTGGGTACACTATTCAGATAAAGCAGAACTGGTCAGGAATGCGAGAGCTGCAGCCATCATCTGTGGTGACCATGAGGTAGCATTGAGGGAAGCAAGGAAGGTAACAGCAGTGCAAAGGTCCTGTGTTTCAGGAGAGTAAGTTTTGGCTTGTTTGGGGAACTGGTAACTGTGAACTCTTAGGATGCTGCCCTGAAAGGCAACATCTTCAAGGGCAGCCTCCTCAAAGCACTGAAATGATCCATCTTGATCTACACAAAACAGGCAGACATGGCCAGAGGCCAGCTTGGCTCAATATATGGAACTATGAGTAATAATACAGAAACATTGTCCAGGCATCCAAGGACTGAATTAAGAAGGCCATATCCCAGCTGGAGTTAAAACTGGTGAGGACCTGTTTCAAGACCAACACTGTCAGCAAGAGAAAAGAATACTGTCAGCAAGAGGAAGACCGAGGAAAAATATGGGCCTGCTATTGAATAGAACAGGAGTCCTTGTGCTGAAGACTGCAGGAAAAGCTTAGGTACACAATGTCTGCCTGAGTTCTAATTGGCAAAGATTACTCCTAGGTTTCCATGCCTATTAGTAAAGTTTAGGAGAGAGAAGTACTATCTATAGTAAAGTAGAACTGAGATAGAAGAAAATTAAATAAATGGGCTACATAGAAGTCCATAAGTTTTGATGGGAACCTTCAAAGGGATGAGGCAACCTCGTTGATACCATTGTAAAGTAGCTCCCTAGCACCTTTGAAAGATTATGGCTATGACTGGAAAAAGGTAAATGTCATATCTTTGAAAAGGGTGAGAAAGAGGATTCAGGCAACTGCAGCTTCACATCCACCACAGGGAAAATTATGGAGCAAAACCCTCACAGAAGCTATTGCCAGACATTTGAAGGACAAGAAGGTGATTGGGAACAGCTAGCACATATCTATGATGGGCAAATCATGCTTGACCAATTTGATTGCTTTTTATTATGAAATGACTGGTTCCCTGGTCAAGAGGAGAGCAGTGAATGCTATTTACCTTATAGCAAGGCTTTTGAAATAGTTTCCCAAAGTTTCACTCTGAAAGAATTTCCTTCTGTCTGAATTACAGAAATATGGGTTGGATGGCTTGATTACAAAGTGGGTGAAAAACTGGCAGAACTATGGGAGTCGAAGACTGGCAGTATAGTCTGAAGTCTGACAGGTGGACAGTCAGTGATGAACTTCCTCAGGGATCAGTACTGTCAGTTTGGCACCTTCGCCAGCAGTCTGAGCTATAGGATAAACTGTGCCCTCATCAAAGCAAAATAACTGCATGCATCGGTACAGGCTGGGGAATGGCTAACTAGATAGCAGCTCTGCAAGAAAGGACCAGGACTCTTGCTAGCGCAAGTTAGCAGCGTGTCCTCTTGACAACAAATAATAACCACATAATGAGCTGCATTAACAAAAGTGTAATCAGTAAGTTTTAGGAAGTGACTATTACCCTTTACTTGGCACACACATGATGTCCAATTTTGGCCTTCCAATCAAAAAAAATGACTTCAGAGAAGGATGACTAAAACAGTCAGAAGGCTGGAGTATATTACATGTACATTAGTCTGGAAAAGAGAGGAGTAAGGGGGAATATTATTCAAGTCTTCAGCTACAGCCACGATAGAGATGATAGAACTAGACTCCTCTCAGAGATACACAGAGAAAGGACAGCAGGGCATGGTCCCAAATTGCAGCAAGGGAAATTTTCATTTGATATGAGATAAAAAGAAAAGGCACAATAAAAATTGTTAAGCACTGAAACTAAGGGAGAGAAGAAGGGTCTTACTCTTGGACATCTTCAAAACTTGTCTGAAAGCGAAGCTAGGCAACTTGTTCTAACTTTGCAGCTCTTTCTGTGTTCAGCAGATGGTTGGATGATCTTCAAAGGTTACTTCAAGCCTAATTTTTTGTGTGATTCTCTGAGTTCTTTTGACCTTAAAATCCATGAGCATGTTTCTGATGGAACAATGAAGAGTTTAGAGCATGTTAGACTGTTTTTATGGGGAAGGAGTTTCCATGTAAATGCCAACATTTTCTGTTCTCATTGTTAACAGACAAAACAGATGTACATATTCACTGTACTTTAGGAAAATCAGTCTGTATCCATAAACTATTTTGGTTAGGTAAAACTAATTTTTTCCCACTATAAAGAATCTCAGTTAACTGTGAATCTCAGTTACAAGCTTAAGGTTACTTGGGATAAATCAGACTCAGACTGAAAGGTGGACTAAATTAAAGGGGGGAAATTAGTTTCAGAATAAAAGTTTGAGCACATGTGTTTGATTAAAAGACTGGAGCTAGCACAATAAAATAAAATAAAATAAAATAAAATAAAATAAAATAAAATAAAATAAAATAAAATAAAATAAAATAAAATTAAAATAAAATAAAATAAAATAAAATAAAATAAAAGGACTGCTGTCAATAATAGCTAATTTTTCATCTTTCGTCCACAAATTTCTAAGCTGAGATCCAAAAGGTACTTTGTAATCTCTGTGTTCTGAGGAGCTGTACTGAACTTCTGTTTGAATGACTTCTGAAATAGAATCTACAATCCTAAATCAGGTGTTTATGCTCCTAAGAATTGCCTTGAGAGAGGTTTATCTCAGTATACTATTCACAAAAAGACACCTGCTAAGTGACTTCCTCGAATCCTGTTTCTTCCCATGATTTGTGAACCTTACTCATTACATTTAGAAGATATCTTCCTTAATGCAGGACTGTATCTTAGAATTCTTGATAGAAGTTGAAGAATGCTCACTCAAAGCTGGTTTTATGTAGCAGCTCAAGTATTTGATCATTTGTAAAGAATAAAGCACAGACAGGTTACTCTAGAAAAGGTACAAACCTATAGCTCTTCCATCTCCAGACAGTACCCAACTTTTAAGTTATAAAGAAGTATGATACAGTTCCTTGCACTTCTTTCATCTGTATCAATATATATGAACTTTAGTAAATCCCAACACCTTTTGTTGTCCTATTTCCTTATCAATATTTATCTGTGTACTTCATTCAGAAGACAAGCTTCTTATGCAGGGAAATTTCCTCATTAATGTTCCTCAATGCTTATTTAGATATCTTGTTAATTACTTTATTTTAATTATGTTAATGTTAAGAACTAGTACCTATGAACAGAATGGTATTACACTATGCATGACCTATATAAATCTGGGACAGAGATAGGGCTACTCTTTTAGTAAGGAGCTGTAGGAGAAAATTGGAATAAAAGGCGATATTGTACCTTCAGCTAAAACCAGCCACACAGACTCAGGAATCACTAATAAATCCATTAATTTTAGAAAATGCTAGAGTGACTGTGGTGAGATGATAGCTTAATAGTCAGGTCAGGAAAAAGGAGATAATTTCACTTTGAATACAGTTTACTGAAGGAGCCACAGACACTTAGGGGATTTTAGCTGTATCTGAATTTCAAATGTCTCTACATTTCAGCTCTGATTCTATACAACATAAGCTTCAGCATGACCCCACCCTTAGTTTTACTGTATCAGGCAGTCTTTTGATCTGATTCTTCATTCCCATTTTGTTATGGGTGTTTATGCAGGAAGCAAGTATACAGTGAATGAAAATCATGAACTAAGCATAAATAGCATATTTTGTGTCTGAAAACATATTTATTTTGCTATGAGGCAAATGACAGACCAAGATATGAAGAAAAGGGAAAGCATGAATACGGGACTAGATCTAAAAGAGCCAATGAAGAAACTAAAAGCAAGGCTTCTTTAAAAATATGAAATTTTTGTCTAATTTTATCAACCCAAATTTCAGTTCAATTCTAGGTAGCATATTAGATTTTCACTTCTGGAGATACAAGATCTGTTCTGCATTAGGTAGATCAGAAATTAAATATATTTCATAAATCTTTCATCCTTCTTCCTATTCTGTTCATCATAAAAACAGGAGTACCTGGTCTAGTCTGTAATTGAAAACTGTAATTCAAAAATAGCAGTGAGTAGAAGGGTTGCAGATCAGGACTAATTTAAATGGGTTGATGTAACTGGGCCTTCATCAGGTCCTGATCAGCAAGGCACTTGAAGATCTGCGTAGCATTTACTACTTGATCAGTCCCATTGCTTTTCTGAAGCAGAGCTTTAGATGCATTGTAAGTGGTTCAGACCACCTGTAGTTAGTCTCTGACTAGCAGGGAAAGAACGATTCATAAACATTAGCCGAGGTTTGTTCTTGTACAGAAATTGGACAGCAACTTTTGAAGTGCAAAACCAGACTGTAGACTATAAATATATAACGGCTGATGTTGAGAGGCTGTGGATAGGCTGCTTTGTAAAAGGGGGAAGATTGCCACATGTCAGACAGTGCACTTTGCTAATCTGTCTGGCACTAGAAGTTTTCAAAAAATGATTCTACAAATAAGAAATTCTCATAATAAAGGTGGCAAGAAAGGAAAAAAAAACAACTCAGGAGATTAGAATGAAATTCAATTGGAACAATGTTTTTGTTTAGAGTTTGTGTTGGTTTTGTTTGGTTTATTTTCCTACAGCAACTAATTAAATTATTTTTTTCATCATGTTCCATATTTCTCATAAACTTAGTGCCTGGTACTATAAGATCAAGACTTTCCAATGTTCTCAAATGAATGGTGGAGTGGTAAAAGGTATTATCAGTTTAAATTTGGGATCAACATAGTATTCAGATGTACCTGAAGTTATGATGAGTAAGTTTGCAGATGACACCAAGTTAAGCGGGAGTGTTGATCTGCATGAGGATAGGGAGGCTCTACAGAGAGACTTGGATAGACTGGATCAATGGGCCAATGCTAACGGTATGAGCTTCAACAAGGCCAAGTGCCGGGTCCTGAACTTGGGTGACAACCACCCCATGCATCGCTACAGGCTGGGGGAAGTGTGGCTGGAGAGGTCCCTGGCAGAAAAGGACCTGGGATTTCTAACTGACAAGTGGCTGAATATGAGCCAGCAGTGTGCCCAGGTGGCCAGGAAAGCCAATGGCATCCTGGCTTGTGTTAGAAATAGTGTGACCAGCAGAAGTAGGGAGGTGATTATCCCCCTGTACTCAGCACTGGTGAGGCCACACCTTGAGTATTGTGTCCAGTTCTGGGCACCTCAATATGAGAGAGATATCGAGGTGCTGGAGGGAGTGCAGAGGAGGGCAACGAAGCTGGTGAAGGGCCTGCAGAATAAATCTTATGAGGAGCGATTGCAGGAGCTGGAACTGTTTAGTTTGAGGAAGAGGAGGCTGATGGGAGACCTCTTCACTCTCTACAACTACTTGAAAGGACATTGCAGAGATGTTGGTGCTGGTCTCTTCTCAGAGGTGATTAGCGATAGAACAAGACGGAATGGCTTCAAGCTGCAGCAGGATAGGTTTAGGCTGGACATTAGGAAAAAATTCTTCACAGAAAGAGTGGTCAGACACTGGAATAGGCTGCCCAGGGAGGTGGTGGAGTCACCATCTCTGAATGTGTTTAAGAGTCATTTAGATGTGGTGTTGGGGGATATGGTGTAGGGGGGAACTTTGTAGAGTGGGGTTGATGGTTGCACTCGATGATCCCAAGGGTCTTTTGCAACCTAAATGATTCTATGTAAGAAAAAAATATTAAGACACTATTTTTGATACTGAACCAGAGTTTTCCATTGTGCCACAGACTTCTGCATGACATTGTTGGGATTAATAAATTGAGCAAAACTAAATTAGTGAAAAGTAGCTCAGAATCACTGTTTCTAAGTGGTATGTGCCCTGACCATATAGATGTTGATGACCTGGAGTTAGGCAGCTTTGATTCCTACATAGTACAACTAGTGAGTGAGGTACAAGCTACAAAGATTTTTCTTAAATTTCTTCCTCCAAAGTTTTGCCATTCTCTATAATATGTTAAAACATTTACTACTTCTATTCTTAAGGTTCTGAGAATTATTCCAAAGAGCACACCTACACTAGTAATTTTTTTGAAGTCCAGATTCTTTGTATGCTTTGCTATACATGTCTTACATCACTGTTGCTCTCCAGATACAGGGAATGATAATTATTAAAAAACAAAACAAAACAAAAAACAACAAACAAACAAACAAACAAAACCTCCAAAACCACCACAACAATGATTTTGTCCCTTTTTTTCTCTTCATGCAAAGCAATCAGTGAATTCCTATGTTCTAAATGAGTGTTGCAAATGAGCGTTGCAAGCATTGGATTAAAAAGGCAAAACCATTCAGAGCTACCAATGTGCCTACATTGCAGGGGGAGTGAGCTCAGCAGCATGCTCAGAGTTCCCAGTCCCCTGATCATCCAGGATCAGGGATCAGGGGGATACTGCCTCCCATCTTTTTCTGTGCATTGAAGTGACCAGAGTGCACAGTCTTCCACGTGGCTGTGATGAGCATCTGACACGCCTGGCTGTGGGGTATATCACAAGTACATCTCGTGCAATGAAGGCACAGCTTGCCTCCTTCTCCTGCCACCCCTAAGCATATGCACACAGCTTAGCGTTGTGCTGAATCCAGCCTGGAAGCAGGTTCTGAGAATTACAGCAGGAACAGGCTCTGCAGGTAACATAAGCAATGAAACTCTTAGGCTCTGAATACTAATGGACCATAAGTGCTGACATATGTTGGACAGTTGTGCAACAGATCTCAGCAGTGAAAGTTGGGATGTCTAAACACACTGGCTTGTCTGGAGCTAACTCTGGAGCTAAATCTGGTACAACTGCTGCACTAGATGATGTAACTAAACAACATGGACATCTTGTAGGGTTTGGTAGCCACAACACTAATTTTAGTGCATCTAAGATCATCCATTCTATCTGAAGCTGACTGGCATGGAATGAGTTTTCTTTGTACTACTAAAAAATCTTAACTTTCAAAAGAGAAAGGCCGTATTCAGTCTACTTACTGGAATTTGTTTCTTGCCTGTGGTCTTCCCATTGTTTGGAAGAATGCCAATTGAGATACAACAAACCCATGCCAGGGAGCACACTACAATTTTACAGTACAGAAAATTGAGCTGTTGTGCCTGGGAACGTCCCCTGGCACTGTTTACTAGTAATCAAAATAGGTATATATAGAAGCCTTGAAGTTTGGATTGCTAGAAGTTCAACACAGTGCTTCAGTTCTGTTGTCACTTTAGTCCTCCATCTCTGTACATGGATCCTGCTGAAGTCCAAATCTGTCTCATGTTGACCCATACATTTCATAAAAAATGAGGTGTGGCATTCAGTAGAAGAAAACTTGTCCTGTACTACCTTTATTGTCAACTGAAATGCATATTCATCCTCAAGGGGGACAAGGAGGACACATTGTTTGCGAGCTTTTCCTCACTTGATTTTATCTGGTTAAAGGCAGGTGTTCAGCTATCTAAAATAAGTTAGATGACATGTGCTAAAAAATTACCTACCGCTCACCACTGATTCTAGTGAGGGTTCAAGATGGTGAGTTTGCATATCTACAGTATGTTAAATTAGGTAAAGGGAATTCAGTCTGCTGTGCTTAAATGGTGCATCTTTTTATTTCCTCTACTGTTTTGGCAATATCTCACAACCAGGGAAATTCTTTAAAGTGGACCCCAGCATTACTTGCTGCTAAGTGTGATTTATAAAAGTAGAGGTCCAACATCTGAATGAAGGATACCCTACAGGCAGGAACAGATCTATATACTGGGTCTGGCTGTCTGGAGTTAATTTTCTTAGCTGCTTGTATAGTGCTGTTTTAGGCTTGTGACCCAAACGATGCTCATAACACAGTAATGTTTTAACTGTTGCTCAACAGTACATGCACAATGTCAAGGTCTCTGTTTCTCACTCTGCCTCCCCAGTAAATACATTGTGGGTGCACAAGAGGCTGGGAGGGGACACAACCAGGCAGATGACCTAAACTAACCAGAGAGGTATTTTTGCTGCAAAACACCATGCTCGGCAATAAAACAGAGAGATGGGAGGTTTGGGGAGGCCATCTTTTGCTTGGGAACTGGCTAGGCTTTGGTCTACACATGGGACATAGTGAGTGATTGTCTTTGCATCACTTGTTTTGCTTTGTTTTCTTTCTTCTTCCATTTCTCCACTTATTAAACTATTTTCATCTCAACCCATGAGTTTTCTTGCTTTTACTCTTCCTTTCCTCTTCCTCGACCCCACTGGTGGTGGGAGGGAGAAGTGAAGCACTGCTTGTCAGGTGCTTAGCTGCCTACTAGGGTTAACCCACAACAGCCTGGAAGAGCTGATGTAGTAAACATCTTGGGCAGTATGGACATTCCCTCTTAGTAGCCACACCCCATCTTGCAAAACCATGCCTTCTGCTTAACTTCATGACACAATCTGCACTTACAGGCTTTAGGTTCTCCCACAACACCTGGTTATGGTGCAACTAGTGCTTACGTATGCCTTTCCTGTATTTAACCTTTCTCCTAAGTGATGATGTAATCAAAATCCCTATTCATCCACAGTTTTTTGCCCAAATGAAGATATTCTTCTCCAATAAAGTACCATAATTAAAATATATATTGTACATCAGAAATAAGAACACCATAATTTCCTCTTCTGCTATTGCAAATGTAATGCAAGGACCCATGTTATTTTGCATACGCATTTCTGTAATAATTAACAAGAAATGGAAGAAAAAGTTTTATTAATTTATTTGCACTCTATTGACATACCAGATCATTATGGTTTCTTTTTTCCTTCCTTCCTTTCTTTTTCTTTCTTTTCAGAATTTTTCTCCCGTTTCTCTCTCCTTTTTTTTTTTTTTTTTTTTTTTTTTCTGTTTCTTCCTAAAGGGACGCTTGAATAGAACTATCTGGTTTAGAAGATGAGGCTGACTGATTACTGTAATTCATAGGGCCTTAATTAGCTGCACAAACCATTAGCTACAATTAGACTATTATAAAACACTTGATGCGCTGTGTCAACCATGGGGGCTCATTTATTCTTGTGGCAGAGAAGGGAGGGGGGAAGGGGAAAAGAGAGCACGGTACAGCCGAGCATGCTAATAAAGAATGATTTTTGATTTAAGATGTTGCCGATAGTGCCTCAAAATTAATCTCAATAGCTGTCTAATTTGTGTCGGTGGATGGTATATTTATTGTAAAATGACACCAAAGCTAAATGAGTTACCTGAAGCAGGACTGCTAATGTCAGCGCCTGGAGACGCAACTCCATATGCCGTAATACAGAAAGGCACTGGGGCTGAATACTCCCAGCGGAGCACTTTGCTTCATCTGTCTCTGAAAATGCAGCAACTTGACTTCCACTTTATGATCCTTAAATAATAATAATAAAAAAAAAAATAGATATGAGAAACAAATTCCAGAACAGCTTTCAAAGGTTAGGGGGCTTACAAGGGCATGGTGAGCTGAAAACCTTATTGAAATCAGGCTGGGTGTTAGCATATGTAAAAACGGAAATTACAAAATTCATCTTTAAAGTGAAAAGAGAGAGGAAATAATACAGATGAGGACAATTTTTCTAATGAACTTAACACAGCGAGGATGTAAGAATGACATTCCTTAACTTAGAATTGCCTTTTATGTTTGTTTTCCTGTTGTATTTTCTAATTCATATTGTATTGATCCAACTTTCTAGTTGCAAATTGCTGGAAATATATTTATAGATTCCTTTAATTTTTGTTTTTACCCTTGATTAATTTCCTGCTTCGCCCCTTTGCAATAGAAAGTCAGGAACTTAAAAAAGGAGAGAGTGGTTCAATAATACATGGCACTTGGTCTTTTCAGTACCATGTATGAAGAAAGTATAAAAGCACGGAGGGAAGAAAGTAGAATCTGTAGTTAATATGTTAGATTGGGACTCAGAGACCTGAATTCTGTTCCTGTTGTGCCCTACATGACCTTAGGCAAATATATTTTTCTGTGCTTTTGTGCAACACAGGGACGGTCATACTTTCTCTGCTATTATGTGTTGTTGTTTTTTTTTTTTTTTTTTTTTTTCAACTCTGGGGCCTAGATTCATGAAAGTAACTCAAGGTAATTTGTCTTGATGGACTAGAAAGTAAGAGCTGAATAACTTCTGTGGATCAGCGTGTGAGCTGTTTGGGGCAAGGATTGCCCATCAGTTTGGGAAAATACAGCACTTAGTATAGGGGACAAAATGTCATTTAGAAACTCTAAATCTTCTCACCAAAAAAAAAAAAAAAAAAAAAATGCCACTAATAGGATGGAGTTGTTACACTGCATACACTGTGATTAACTAACTGATGATCTTCATTGATGCTGCAGCTGCCAATACACTTTGTACTATCCTCAGCCATTAATATCTTAGCAGAAACAGATCTCAGATCGCGCAGTCCCAAAATTACAAGCCTCTGTCGCTGGAGCCAAAGGAAGGTGAGTCACTAATAATTGCAGTTTAGTGTCCTGTCTCTCACTTAGGATGCTAAGCAATATTTCTCCTCCGGGAATCACAGACAAAGAACTGGGGTATAACCCTCATCTCTCTACTTGCAGTGCAATGCAAATGTCAGTTCACAGATAAGCCTTACTTGCCTCTGATGTAGAGGTGGTAGCCACTACTTCCCATGTGTAACAAGTCCCCTAGAGCAGTTTGGCATAATGTTATCTCTTTCTGTGTCTGGCCTGACTGTTCAGGAGCTAAGCAGGTATCACTGTGTGCATGTGGAAAGTAGCAGCTCTAACCTCTCTCCCTTTATTGCAGTCATGAAAGCCAAATTTTCTTCCTCACATATCTAAGTTTTAAAGAACAATATTGACATAACTTTAATATTATAGCTTAAATAAATGCATATGTTATATACAGTCATCCACATAGTAATTTTTCATTGAAATCTCATGTGGAAAATTTTGTCTCCCTTCAGAGGAAAAATAAGCTAAGAAAAAAACAACCCCCCACAAGATAGTGTGGAAGGGAAAAAGGCCACATAAAGAAACAAAACGTTAAAAAATACCCAAACCAAAACAGACAAATAAAGCATTTTGTCCTAAATGCATATGTGAGTGCATATACACATGCATGCATGCATAAAATAGATAAATACATATAAGTGCATGTAGGCATTTATAAAGAAAATTTTCATATAACTTATAAATTAACTTCCATACAAAAATTAAAAAAAAAAAAACCAAACCCTATTACACTTTTCAGTCAGTCTGTTCAAAATGCAATAATTTATATATGAGCATGGAGCTCTGGTAAAGTTTGCTGTCAGAAAGAATTCAATAATTAGTAGTTAATTGTAAAAAGGAACTTATTTAGATAGGGTTGCCATATTATAATTATGGTGGAAGATGACAAAGGATTTTCTGGATGATGAAGGAAGGATCAGCCAAGGATGACCAAGAGCTCAGTTCAATCTAGTAGCATAATTGAAATTAACAATCGCACTCATAATTAGTACTCCATTGGGATTTAGGGAAATACTCTGGCCTTACAGAAAAAAAAGGTTAAGTCCTGCTGTAGATTGATGAGGAAGGACAGCTGGTATTTGCAAAAGGAAGAAATTAAATCTTTTGCTTTAGGACTAATTATCAACGTTACTTCAAAAGAACCCGTGGTCTACACAAATGACTGCAGGGTTATTCTAAATAAATTGACTTCGAGTTCTTTATTAGACAACATCAGGAAAAAGCCTGGAGGACATAGGTGTGGTAGGTGGCTTCTCTGACAGAAAAATAACTCCCATAGTATGGAAAAGTATATTGGAAGTATGTGGTCTTAGGAATTTTATTAAACATTCATTCAATGATTATCGAACAATCACTCTTGAAGCAGCAGTTTGTTCAGTTTCCAGGCAATCACCTTCAAATAATGATGACAGAAGACCTGGCTGCCTCAGGAGATGTCCCCTGGGGAGCTTTTCTGAAGCCCCCCAAAATAGGATGGTTAGGCAGCAGCAAGATTGCCAGCCCAGAGGGATGTCTTTCTGCTCTTAACAGTAACAGTAAGAGAAGCCAGAAACCATCCTAACCTACTCTTTTTCACCCCCACATGAAATGACTTAATAGCTTCTCTGAGTATTTAGAGGCCTCTCCATGATTCCTCAGGTTTTGGATTTCCATTTCTGAAGCAGTGCTTGTTTGGCTTGAATAACCCCTTCAACACAGTCATTTACATTTTCCCTCCCTCCTTCCTTTCATGTCAAAGGGTATGCAGGCCTTCTATGACTTTGCTATGGCTATGGTACATTTACATGAAAAGGAGATGAAGGATTTCAGGAGGATGTTTTCAAAGGCTCAAATGGCAAGCAGGCGTGAGATTCTTATTAAGGATCTACGTTGCTGAGGGCCTTCAAAAATCTTGCCGTTAATTTCCTGGTTTCTGGAGTTAGCATCACCCTGCTTTCTGTTTTCTTTCCTTTTTCTCCTTTTTTTTTTTTTTTTTTTTTTTTTTCCTTGCTACCCCTGGGATGGTCAAACTTATATGGTAGACAGTATTACTTAGTGATTCATCTATAGTTCCTTCTTGAACCAATTCCTGCTTGTTGCTTAGGACTTACAGATGTTTTGTACAGATACTGTACAAAAGCTAAGAGTTCTCAGCCTCCAACAGTACAGATTTTAAAGTCAAAAATCCTCCAGCTTCTGAGCAAAGAATGGAGCATGCACACAAAGAGAGCAGGTGGGAGAGGGAAAGATTAAGAAGAGGCAGAAAAACACCACCATTTTTATTTTTATTTTTATTTACTAGGTTTGGCTTAGATCTCGTAAGTTTCCTTTAATGTGATGTTATAATTTTTTCTTGTTACAAAGGAAAAAATAAAAGGTCTCTCAGATCAAAATTTATCACAGTCAAAATAAAAAATGTAACAGACCAGCATAAAATATTTAACAGCAACAGTTAATAATGTATACAATAAAATATTGCACTAATATATTGACAAATACAGCAATAAAGTATTAATGTGATTATGCTTCATCAGTCAACAGCCATTCCTCCTTGCCTTTCAAACAGTTTGAAAACAGCCTCTCCCCCCCAGTCAAGAATTTCACCATAATCCTCTACAAGCAACAAACAAACAAACCAAATGGAATTTAAAATAAGGTTTCCGACACTGATTTTACCATAATATTTTATACATATTCAAACTAAGGTAGCAGTAATTTATTCTTGGTTTACACCAGCGTAAGTGAAATGAGAACTTACTCCACAACAGCTTGATTAAGAAGACATTGTAACTGTAGTTCTTTTATGCTTATTTTTACCATGCCTGGGAAGAAGGCAAGTGCTACTGTCACCATTTTTTAGACGCTGACTGAAGCATGGGGAAAGGAAGGGTCCAATCTATGAGCGAGACCCACTGTCAATATGGCAGTGTCCAGCTCTTTGCTGCAATGTCTGAGGACCGCCAGACACCTGAGGTGGTCACAGACTTGAGGACACATATGGGAAGAGTGAGGCACCTAAAACTGCAATTCATAACAGGCACTATTTAGAAAACTCTTCAAAGTCATCTCAGAGATACAATCTCACTCTGGGCTGCTGAAAGTCCCTCTCAGCTACAAATCCTCTCCCATAATTAAACAAGCCAGGTCAGTTCTTTCTCATATCAACAAGAAAAGGTTCATAAGGTTAAAGCACTCTCACAGTTTGTCTCTGCTCACGATTCAAGCTTCACTTTCCTCTGAACATCTAAGAAATCATGCATATATAAGAGATTCTATTTAATGAATGGAACATAAAGGGTAAAGGAGATAACTGAGTGAGAACCCCTTCTTTCAAGCATTTTAATTATTATTTTCATATGAGCTCTATGTCACTAGATTGTATCAGCAACTACTTAATATATTCTAACTGTCTTATGGAATTGAAATGTTCAAGGAGGATAAACCCCCTTAAAAGTACTGTCCCTTCGCTCGTATTTCCTGCTTAGGACTGAGGAGATCCTGGCATGTTTTTTTCAGATGGATGAACCAAATGGAATTTAACGCCACAATTGCAAGCATGTATATGTGTGTTCTGGTGTGCATAGTATACCCACACTCATGTCTTTGTTAAAGCTAGATTTGTATTTCTAATACAGAATGCCAGTTTTCAACATATTTAATTCATATGTAGAAAAAGATTGCATCACCTCACCTCATGTTTTGTGAAAACAAGACTTGAGACATCTCTCTTGAAAATATATAAAAGAATTTGGATTTGTGTTTCTAAAACTTCAATGGCTGCTATAGCAATAGTAAAGTTGCATGTAGCAAAATTGATAGTATTCTCCTTAGGTTCATGAGAGAGGCTTGGATATCATTGTTAATGGCTTTCAGACATGTTTGGAATTAATCCCTTCCATCTGTTTGTTATCTTTTTCACATTTAGTGACTTGTTGCTTTTCTGGGTAAACAAAGAGGATCTCTTACTTCACATGCTACTTAAAGCAGTGTGCATACCTGTAAAATGAAAAGTTGGCTAGACTGAAAACTGTATTATCACCTTTTTTTAGGCTGAATTCCAGTTCATCATGAGTCATAGCAGTCTGATGTACAGGCTGTTCTATTGAGTCTGTTCCTACACAGCCCAGGAAAGAAACAGAAATTCTTGCAGCTAAATGTAGACACCAACAGTATAGAAATCTATACCCTAGCCACTCACTCATCTTCCTTTATACTTGGTGAAGAAAAATAGGCACTTTCAGGTCACTATTAATCTGATTGCATTCAGATATCTGCTTTGGCATAAGATGAACTGCATCCTAGAAACGCCCACTGACTATGAAGAGACCCCAAGATAATATCTACATTGTAGACAACTACAATGAATATGTGAATTCCTCCATAGGTTTAAAGATAGTGGACAGCAAAAGTTAATATTGGATATCCCTGTCCATTCTTATGTTAAAGTTACTAGAGCCCTGATGCTCCATAAGGAAGAAAGATTTCCTTGGTACTTACAGCAGAAAATTCCTTTCATATGTAGAGAGGACCATTTTTATGGAAAAAAAAAATAAATATTGTGAGAGTGAAACAAATGCAGAAAACAAACAGATTAAAACAATACTGATTTATATTGATTCTATTCTATTATTATTCTTCTACTTGTTACTGGCTGCTGGAAAATTAAGTGTGATATCAGACCTTTGGCCAAAATAGCCAGAACTGGAAATGTCTCACATGCCTTCTATATTGCTCGCTTGCATAACACAGGAGATTTTTCCTGCTTCTGTCTTTCACTGGAATCCTCCGAGTGAGGGAAGGAGGTTCATAAAACATGACATTTTCTATCTCTGCCTCCTACAGAAACCAGCTGTCGATGAACGCTAGCAGCCACTGAGCCGAATGTCTTTAGCGGCTCCTGCTGTTGTGTGGGCAGCTCTCGTGCATGCCACATATATAGATGTATTTGTATGTTATTGCCTTTGCAGGTTCAACATGAAGATTTGGGTCAGTCCCTCTGCAATGCTGTGACTGTGAGTCTGGAATTCTGCTGTTCATTTCCAAACTAACCAGAAACTTCCCAGGCTATTCAAAGACTACCATCTTTTTTTCCCAGCCTATATTCCCACCCTCCTTTGGGACTGAAAAACAACTGTCAAACTGAGAGAATAACTATATGTAACAGAAAATGCATGTCAGTGAAGAAAATGAGAATATTTATTTGAAGGTTTTGACAATTCTGAATTTCCTATCCCTATTACCAAAAATGAAAATGTCAAAATTGCCATAAAAATAATCTTATCTTCAGAATGATTTTGGTTTTAATGAATCATCACTTTAACTGTCTGGGTTTTGTTGGTGGTTTTTTGTTTGGTTGTTTTTTAGGGGTTTTTTTTGTTTGTTTGGTTGGTTGTTTTTTTTTGCCGAAACATCTCTACCTCAGATGTAAAGGCTGATCCTTAGGCCAAGTTTACAAAATGATGAGGAACATATTGGCTCATGTCCTTGCAGACATAATTCTTCTGTATTCCAAGCATCATAAAAAATATTCACTATATTTGTTCCATTCTATCAGGTAAATATGTATATGTGTAGTTTCTTTAAAACATTTAATTATTTACTCAGGAGACCAGAACAGCTGTTCTGCCAGGTAAATGCATTTGGAGGCAGCTTTTTAAAACATGTATTATGTTAGATCTATTTCCACTTAAATGATTTTTTTTTTAATGCAAATTCTTTTAAACGGCAAAATCTATTACCTTCAGAGACATTCTCTTCTATCGGGTAAACACAGTTTTGGGGGTCATGCTTTGCATAATAAAACTGTGCTAGTAATATTCTTTGAAAAGTCTTTCTTACTTGATCTTGTGGACCAGATTCTTATGCATTCATTTGTAAGAGGAACAACAACCTGAACTGAAGTTAGTTTTACACACTTAGATAGCAATGCATACCTGCATAGTGATGTAACATACATGAGTGTATTAGCATGAGTAACATGAGTAGATGTACAGGACTTGCACCCTTACTGCAGAAAAAGGATTCTGTGTGCTGAAATACTGGTCTGTGTCTCAGCATTCATAGAATCATAAAATCATAGAATCATACAATCACCTAGGCTGGAAGGGACCTTTCAGATCATCTAGTCTAACCATCAACCTAACTCTGACAAAAAACATCACTAAACTATATCTCTAAGTACTATGTCTACCCGTCTTTTAAATACCTCCAGGAATGGTGACTCTACCCCTTCCCTGGGCAGCCTGTTCCAATGCTTAATAACCCTTTCAGTGTAAAAATTTTTCCTAATATCCAATCTAAACCTCCCCTGGTGCAACTTGAGGCCATTTCCTCTTGTTCTATCACCTGTTACTTGGGAGAAGAGACCAACCCCCACCTCCCTACAACCTCCTTTCAGGTAGTTGAGGAGAGTAATAAGGTCTCCCCTCAGCCTCCTTTTCTCCAGGCTGAACAACCCCAGCTCCCTCAGCTGCTCCTCATAAGACTTTTTCTTCAGACTACTCACCAGCTTTGTTGCCCTTCTCTGGACACGCTCTAGCACCTCAATGTCTTTTTTGCAGTGAGGGGCCCAAAACTGCACACAGCACTCAAGGTGGGGCCTCACCAGTGTCCAGTACAGGGGGACGATCACTTCCCTAATCCTACCCACCACACTGTTCCTCATACAGGCCAGGATGCTTTTGGCCATTTAGTCTGCCTTCCACGTAGAAAACTTGGAAGTTTCCGTGATCAGAGCAAAGCCTTAGCACCTGTTCTAGAGATGGGAATGCCTTTGGTTCTAGGGCATCCTCTTCAGTTTTATGTTCACAAACTTTCTAGGAAAAAATTAACTCCCTTCTAGGTAAATCAAGTTATCAAACAGGATGGTATGTTTAGCTTTTGAAGGTGCTTTTTTTCTCTTAAGTCACTTCTAAAATTTATCTTTCCTAAGTTACTTTCCTGCTCATTTTCTTTAACAGGGGAAGATCACCATGGCTATCAGTATTACATGTATCATAACATATTTAGGAGTAATGCTATTCTTGTGTTTGTGGTAGTCAAAGGCAAAGATTTGCAGCAAAAGAAATCAACTTTATTATACCAGCCAATATAGTTATTCTCCGTATCTCATGTACTCAAAAGGTTCTTCTTTTTTTTTTTTTCTCAGTTTTTATGACAAAAATATCTGTTTGTCTGTCTTTTCCTACATATCTCACCCTTAACTTTGACCTTATACCTTAGTTTATTAGATGTTGCACAAAGGGATTCCAAACAGAGGAGCTCAAAAGCACCTTGGAAGCACTGGTCATCTGATGCTGATTTTATACATTCATTAACAGATTAATTTGACTTTTTACAAATTTTCTGAGTTTTTAAGCATTTTACACTAATATAAATTTTATAAGAAAATGGTGCGTGATATAAGGGTAGAGGTACTTATTTAGGTGAATTGTAAGTGATTGCTGAAGAGAGTTCTTTGGTAGTTAACATGGGAAAAAGCCCTTGAAAGCTTTCTAATTTCAAAATTGAGTGTAAAGAGTCTCAGAAAAAAAGATTCCCACAACCTTTCCAAGGGTTCCTGTTTCCACTACATTAAAAGTACTTTATAGATAGCTGTTAAAGATGGTATCACTCCAGTGATGTTAGTGATGGTATCTGACTTTTATGTTTTGATTGATATAAGCATGTGTTTGACTGTGATCAAGTAGGTGAATGTGAACAGATAAACAAATAAATTAAACCTGCTGAACTCTACAGCTAAAAAAGTGTAAAAAAAAGTTTTCTCCCCCCACATGCTGTTCCACATTTTTAAATCTTACCCAGAATGTTCTGTCTGCAAGCTGAACAATGTTTGAGACATTCCTCCTTCCATTTGAAGTGCCTTGCTCATCCATCTGAACAACTTTAATAATAACTCAGCATCATGTCTTTTACCATTGTCCCTCCACTTTTTCTCTTTTTTCTCTTGGGCTACTATGAGAAGTTAAATGATCCAACAACTTTGTCTTTTGTCGCCTGGGAGTGCTGCAAATTTTATTTGGTGGAATCAAGGCATTGGAAAGATACTATAAGTGAAACACCAGGATAAATTGGTACTCCCCAAATATGTTACATTCAACTTGGTTTTCCCAAACTATCAGTCTTTTCTCAAATAACAGGTATCTGATCAACAAATCATTGCTCATCTACAGTGGGTGCAGTTAAACACCTTCTGTCTTTTCACCAACGTTCTCCTGAAGTGTTTAATGTAAAAATTCTTTCTGCTGTTAGTAGAACATTTTAAACTGAAAGAAGTTCATTTGTTTTTATATATAAGTGGAATGACATCTCTGCCACTTTCCTGAAGTCCAAGATTCATTTGTTAATATTCATGCTTTAAGAATATTTTAATACCTTGATCATGTGCTGTGGATCAAAATAGTTTACAGCTATGTAAACCTTCCCAGTATTCTAGATTAGAAAATTGGTCTTTATTATCCAAGTTCCCATCTTTGAAATTAGGCAGTATCTGATGCTTCAGTAGAAAAGGTAAAAAATCAGTAACTGTTTAATTATATAACTGTGTGCTTCTAAACTGTATTTCTTCCTAATCCCATCAGATAGGGATGCCTTATGCATTGAAGCATCTTAGTCTATGTGTCAGATTTGTAAATATATTTAGCTGCCTAAGCTTCCATTAATTTCAACGGAAGACTTAGTATCAAAATAAAGGTTATGTGCATAAAATCTGTTGAGGAATCTATATCCCCACCACCTTCCTGCCACATTTAATTTAAGTTTGTATAGGCCTTTTGTATATACAGTATCTAAAGGCTCTGTTAGATGAGATCTGCAAAGCCTTGCTTCAGTGGTTTAAGATACTACCATCTCTAGCTGTCTTCCACTTTAGTTGTCTTCCCCTCTCTTAGACCTATAGCAAAGCTGGCAAAAGGCTACATATGATTAGACTTCAGCTGCACCATCAGGAAGACTATCATCTTCATTTAAATTAGAAGTAAAACTTCCAATCTGGAACACATCAGACAAAAGTATATTTTTCTTTTAGTGACTGCTTCGAGGTGCTGTGACTTGCAGAGTAGGGGCAAGGTGAATTTCCAATCAGGGCAGAGCCGTAAACACTGAGAGTTTTGTCAGAGATTATTTGTCAGCATTCTAAGCCTTTCCTGAAGTTTTGCTTCCCAAGTTATTTTGAGGCAATGAGCTTCACAGAAGAGTTAGTGTTAGTTTTAAATTATACATGTATATAGAAATATGTATATATAGAGATATTTTCTTCAATATTCTTTCCTGGATAGATATAGAAATCATAGCAATACACTTGAAGTATTATTTTTACGTCTACAGACTTGAGTGTAAAGTGCATTGTTTACCTTGTAAGGAAATGAACAAGAATTTATGGATTTGAATGCATAAAAGAAGTTTAAAAATAAGAGCAGAATCTTGTTGCTTTTTTTGGTTTTGTTTGTTTGTTGCTTGTGTTTTTTTAAAGGAATGAGTATAGTTCTGTTCAATATTCATTTTAAATATTCATGTTGCATTGTTCCTTTCTAGTGTTTAAAAAATGGCTGTCATAAATTCTTATATCTGTCCTTTAAAATGTTTATGATTTAAAAATAAGCCAGTCAGTAGTGTTAAGACACAGGTTCTTAATTTGGATAAGAATTGTTTTTGAGAAACAGGAATTTTTTTATTACATCAAAAGAATTCAGGATTAGAGACAAGCACAGGTTAAAAATAATTTTTTAGTCCAGCTACAGAAAGCCTGAGTGATTCATATAGTTTCAATTCTTCCTGTGAATTTGTCCTTTGCTTTCAATTGTTCGTATTTACATATAGCCTCGTTTTCAGAGCAGAGACCTTTTAAACACATCAATAGGTCAATAAATCTATGCTTTTAATAGGGATGTACTTTTGTCCATTCTTTATTTTGGAGCATTCCATTATACACTGTCTTGCGTGACTATACACTGCTGAACATGAAATGTTTACGTACAATTGATTGGTTCTTTCAACACATTTGATTATCAGAAAGTGCAAAAAGGATGTTTTCAAGGTTTATAAAGGCATATGTTGACCTTTCTTTGTGAATATAAAAGCCTAATTCTATTGCCATTATCCCCTCTACAGAGGGAACGCGGTGCATGCCTGGGAACATATAAACTCTCACAGCAGAATGGAGAAGTAACATTTCCAAGGACGCATGACTTAAGGACATGCTTCTATTATGGATGTAGACTTTTCTTCTTATTTCTGATGCCTCTTCCAGCTGCCTTTGCAAATCATACATAGAACTGGAAACATGGTCCAGAGGTTCACATTTAATAACGTTAACCGCTGTTTAAACAGAATAACTGAACTTTGAGGCACTGCTCTCGGAAAGGAGTCTGAGGCATATTTACCTATGAGAATGCCCCACTTTGCATCCTGCCTTATTGCCTGTACACAGCTATGTCACAAACACCTGTCACAGCAGTGTACCCATCAGCTACATGTCCCCTACCCAAGCAAATAGGTTCCCTTATGCCCTGGAGATCACGTTCCTTTTCAATCGGGACTGCTTTTGCAGGGTCACTGTCTATGAATTCAGTGGGCTTGGTGGAGCTGCATGGTGTCAACAAGCTCAAAATCTTTCAGGCTAAGACTCCCAGGTGCATTAAGGTGCCAGCTCCTACTGAAATAAAAAGTGTTTAAAGGTCTGTCTTTACACATCTCTGTAATGAAATGAATTTCCATTGGTACAGATGTTATGTCTTTACTGTACATAAGGGGAATATCCATTATGACATAACTTGAGGCTGATGACAAAAAACTCTCCTATAAGAGAGCTATAAGAGAGCTATAAGAAATGGGATCTAGGGACTCTAGTAGAGGAGCAAAAGGACAGGGGAAGGGATTTTCCTCCATAGTTAAACAGATTGCAGGGTCAGCAAACAGAACAGAGAACTGGTTATCCTTATCATGATGCTCTTCATCTAAAGGCAGATTCACAGTAGGTATAACTTCTCTTCTGACTTCCACTTCCTGACATGGGAATGACCATGGTATGATTCTGCCCATGGACGCTGTGGCTATGCAGGCCTGTGCTGTCTGTGACTAAATCAAAGACATATTGAGCACCTCAGAGTCCATAATGTTCCAGAATGCAGTCACTTTGTACGCTTAATGACAGCAAGAGTTAGTGTGAAGGGTACTGGAAGGACCTATGCAGCTAAGGGGAGTATCCACTCAAGAAGCTTCTGATTTTTTTCCAAGGGAAAGCATCTGGCTAAAATCCCTAGCTATTAAGAAACACAACAAAGCAAAGCATTACCCTATGAAGAGTACTTCTAAAACACCTCTGATTTTCTGAACGCTTCCATAAGTGAAAATGATAGTCATCTTTAATACTTGGCACTGAAATAGTCAAATCAGTGTAGGAACTATTTCATGTTGGATTGTAACAAACAAACCAACAAAACAAGATTCTGTCCTTTGAAGCTGCACAAACTCTAATCCTTTTCTAATTAGGGACAAAGGCAAGCCAATAGACAATTCCTCTTTCCCCAGTTTGGGATAAAAAATTATCTGTTTTGCCTTCTACATTGCAGATCCTCTTAGTTAAGTTGGCTCCCTCTCTCTCCCTGCTTCAGACTTCTTGTACTGAATTAAGGTGAGCTGCGTTGTGCTGTAGCACAGTAGAACTTCACCAGGTCAAAGGAGTTCTGGTGTCTTTCATATTATCATTGTCCAATTTCTCTCACAAGTGTTACATTGTGTATTCTGGGGTACTGTTCCTCAGCCAATCTATTCTCCTAGGTTTATTTTTATATCAGATCGTCATCAAGTGGGCTCCATTGTAAAAAGCACTATTCTCAAAAGGGGCTATTATAATTCAGCATACAGTGATGAACACAATTACCTTTAGGTTCATTTAAAAAAAAGATGAAAAAAAGAAGAAGAAAAAATAAGAAATGCATCTGAACAAAGCAAGTCTTTGTAGAAAGGTCAATTGGATAAAGGGACACTTCTTAAAAAAAAAAAAAAAAGACACATTGATCTAAGCTGCAGAAATGGTAAAAATATACAAAAAAAATGGATAGCTCAGACTCATATAAATGAAGGCAGAGAAAATAATTTATTGAGAAATTTTAAATCTAATACAATATTAGTAGGTAATACTGTTCAAAAGTCATTATCTGATACTTTTGAAGGATTAAAATGAGATAGAGACTGATATGCTTGATCAAAATGAGATAGTCTCTAGACTGATATGCTTTTGAATGACTGGATCTGTACACTGGTGCAAGTGTGATTTTAAAGAGACATTCTTAATAAGCAATAAGTTGCATATTTCTTTAGTCTAGTTATTAAGCTAAATCTCTACCTTTGGTGTGGAAATGCCAGTACCTCCTTTTCACAGATGAGGAACAGAGACACGGGGTATAGGAGTTATCCACTCAAGGTTGCAGGGAAGTATCTTTATACCAAATCAGCGCTCAGAGCCCTGGATCACGTGCTTTTTCCTCTCCTAACAGAGGTCAAACAGGATGGAATTACACTTCTTTATTTATTTTCTTAAAGGGGAAGGTTCAAATTGAAAAAAAAAAAAACTTTAAAACTGTATACAGAACCTTTTCTACCATATGCAGAGGTCTGGACTGCAATGTGGGAATGACAAACTGTCCCTAGCAACACATAGCCCAGAAAACTCACTGCTTTTAAATTTTGACTGTTGTCCTAAAAAAAAGCTGTCTCCCTGTCTATTAATTCAACATCAGCCACTTTGTACTGAGCCAGACTTACATGGCCCAAGGGGATGACTTTGAAGCATTCGTTCAGTTTATGGACAGCAAGAAATCTTGTGGATAGAAGGTGACCTGTAGGATTAGCTTTCATATTCAGTTCTATGCAAATAAATAAATAAAAACACCACAAAGTTCACCCACACCATGGGAACCTATTTTATAATGCCTAATCACCCATAATATCTTGTGGTCCTGATTTTTCAGTCACTGATTACTTTCCTTTGCATTTAATAGAACTTTTTGAGTGAGTACGGGGAAATTCCTGTATGAAAAAGAAAGACGTGAGCCTCTCCTTTTGTTGTAAAGTTATCATTTAACAGAATCTTAATCAATTTAATTAAAACTTACAAAGATCTGGAAGCCCACAAGATCATCCTTCTTTTTTGTTTCATTGCTAACAAAAGTCAGTTTAATGTCAGCTCAAATGAGTGAGTAAAAGGGTGTTCCTATAATAACTGGAAGAAACCTACAGCAATATTTTTCCTATAGCTGAAGTGCCAGAGTTCCTAAAATCCTGGAAATCCAGATCAACCATGAATTTGAAAGAGTTTCCCTCAGAATTGGCTAGTAGTCCATCCAACCCAAGAGATTTTGAATAGCGGGGCTCAATGAAATCTAATTTTTCAAATAAATGCATTTTCACTGGAAAAATTCTGGCCTGTTTTATGCTGTTATCCTTATCTTTGAATTTTCATTCAAAGCAGAAAAGCACAGTGCATTCTGTTTTGCAGAAATCTTAGGCTAGAAGTACGGGGTGTCTGTTCCTGTTGTTTTTATCTTCTCTCATTTTTATTGGTAAACTATCAAGCAGGATGTTCCCCCCTCCTGGTTTTACACAGCTTAAACTGATTGTATTTCAAAAAAAATGCAGATGCCTATATCTTTTATAGGAGGAAAGTCATTAAATTTTGTAAATGTTGGAAAAAAAGAAACTGTGAATGATATTCTGGAAAGTGACGGCATCGTAAAATATGCACAATCTGGTCAAGTTCCAATTAAAAAAAATGTGTGAGCATAAACAACCTTTAAAAATAGCAATGTAAAATTTACGAGTGCAGAGTGGATTTGGAAGTTGTAGCCACACCCAACCACATTTTCTGTTCTCATCAACCTGGTTTCTAATTCTGCATATATTTTACATTTGCTGACATTTTCATATGCAAAGAACTTTCTGCAGTTGATGTGGAGAAGCATCAAGTCCTGTGCAGCATGGAAAAGGAATTCTTCAGTGATGGAAGAATATTGTACTGACACTTTCATCTCGATCTGGCAAACATTTCCTTTCACTTTTGTAACTTATTGCTGCTACATCTTCCAACTGCTTGGAAATCAGTTATATAGGGTGGACCGTTGGAAAGTGTCTAATTATTCATGTTTAAATACCTAACAAAGGGAAGATTGGGTAGGTATCCACTAGACCCAAGGCTTTTTATTAGCACATTTTCATTTATCAGCTGCTCCCCTGTGAGCATTTTTTGAGGCAAAGGATATATTTTACTAGATGAGGGCAGTAACACTGACAAACAATGAGGAGAAGGCTGATGTACTTAATGCCTTCTTTGCCTCAATCTTTAGTAGTAGGACCAGTTGTTCCTTGAGTACTCAGACCTCTGAGGTAGTAGATAGGGGCGGGGAGCAGAATGAAGCACCTGTAATCCAAAGGGAGATGGTGAGGGACGTGTTCTAGCACCTAGACTTATGAAAGTCTATGATGCCAGATGGGATCCACCCGACGGTACTGAAGGAGCCAGTGGAAGTGCTCACTGAGCCACTTTCTATCATTTACCAGCAGTCCTGGCTAACCAGGGAGGTTCCAGTTGACTGGCATCTAAGAAATGTGACGACCATCCACTAGAAGGCCTGGAAGGAGGATCCAGGGAACTAGAGGACTGTCAGCAGTCTGACCTCAGTGACGGGGAAGGTTATGGAATAGATCATGCTGAGTGCAATTATGCAGCACATGAAGGACAACCAGGTGATCAGGCCCAGTCAGCAGGGGTTCATGAAAGGCAGATCCTGTTTGACCAACCTCATCTCCTTCTATGACAAAGTGACCTACTTGGTGGATGAGGGAAAGGCCTTGGATACAGTTTCCCACAGCATTCTCCTGGAGAAAGTGGCTGTCCATGGCTTGGACAGAAGTACTTTTTCTGGGTAAAAAACTGGCTGGAGGGTGGGACCCAGACAGTGGTGGTGAATGGATGAAATCCAGTTGGCGGCTGGTCACAAGCGGTGTTTCCCAGGGCTCGGTATTGGGGCCTTTTAATATCTTTATTAATGATCTGGGTGAGGGGACTGAGTGCACCCTCAGGAAGTTTGCAGATGACACCAAATTAGGTGGGAGTGTTGACCTGCTTGAGGGTGGAAAGGCTTTGCAGAGGGATCTGGCCAGACTGGATTGATGGGCCAAGGCCAATCATACGGGGTTCAACAAGGCCAAGTGTCAGGTCCTGCACTTGGGTCATAACAACCCCATGCAGCGTTACAAGCTGGGGGAGGAGTGGCTGGAGAGCTGCCTGGCAAAAAAGGACCGGGTGTTGGTTGACAGCTGGCTGAATATGATCCAGCAGTGTGCTCAGGTGGCCAAGAAGGTCAACAGCATCCTGGCTCATATCAGGAGTAGCGTGGCCAGCAAGATGAGGGAAGTGATTGTCCCCCTGTACTGGGCACTAGTATGGCCCCACCCTGAGTACTGTGACCAGTTTTGGGTCCCTCACTGCAAAAAAGATGTTGAGGTGCTAGAGCGTGTCCAGAGAACGGCAATGAAGCTGGTGAGTAGTCTGAAGAAAAATTCTTATGAGGAGCAGCTGAGGGAGCTGGGGTTGTTGAGCCTGGAGAAAAGGAGGCTGAGGGGAGACCTTATTACTCTCCTCAACTACCTGAAAGGAGGTTGTAGGGAGGTGGGGGTTGGTCTCTTCTCCCAAGTAACAGGTGATAGAACAAGAAGAAATGGCCTCAATTTGCATGAGGGGAGGTTTAGATTGGATATTAGGAAACATCTTTACAGTGAAACAGTTACTAAGTGCTTGAACTGGCTGTTCAGGAAGTGGTTGAGTCACCATTCCTGGAGGTATTTAAAAGATGGGTAGACATAGTGCTTAGAGATACAGTTTAGTGATGTTTTTTGTCAGAGTTAGGTTGATGGTTGGACTAGACGATCTGAAAGGTCCCGTCCAACCTAGGCAGTTCAATGATTCTATGATTCTAAGTCCTTAGGAGTTAGCGGATACAGATTTGTTTTTCAGTCCTCTTAAGTGTCATGAAAGTTCCCAATCACTTTAACTCAAACCCTCAAATTAATATTTGTCACTGTAATTAAATTTAACCGAACTTCAAACAACTTTTCAGTCTTAAAGTCTTTGTCCAACTGCTGTGTAACCCTAAAGTTTCCTAAAGCATGCAGATTTCTAATTTATAAACACTTGGGTTTCTCTGGCAGCTGTTTTTAACTCTGTGTGTCTGTATGTTGTCAAGCATTAACAATATTTCAATTATCGTTCATCAGCATGTTCCTGTATTACTGAGCTATTCTACAAATTCTTTCCTACCCTAAGATGGGAGACACCCAGGGCTATCAAAAACTTTAGCTAGCCAAAATTAAACCATCCCTTAAATTCATTCAACCTAAAGTGGAGAGACTAAAGCTGTTCTGTGCAATATGGAAAAATCAGTCTTTTAGCCAGTGAGGGAGTATAAATATGAAACCATGACAACATACCTCCCAATGGCTAGAGCACTCATCTGAGAGGGCAAAATCTCTGAGCCTTGAACTAAAGAAACATTTGAATTCTACATGAAGCAGTCAGTGGAAAAAAACCTGCTAGTCACTGAAGTGCAGACTTGAATCCATGACCCTCCTTCCCAAATGAGTGCACTAACAACTAGTTGGTCTTCTCTCTTACATTTTGACTCTAATGAACTATTAAAAAATGTTAGCAAAACTGTACTTCTTCACATGAAATTCTGATTCTTCTCATCTTTCTCCTGAAGGATGAGTTTCTATGCTTTTGCCTATTTGTTTCTAAGCCTGTGTAAGTACAGAAACAACCAGACTAGTTTTACTTCTTCCCAGTTACTAAAAGAAGAAGTTCAGGCCCTTATTTTAAGGCAGATCTGCAGTCTGTCAGTAGCTACTGAAGGGAAGGGTCTTACTCATAGTGGAAAGGGGAGGATGATCCCTCTCCATGCATTTCCTTCCTCATTGGATTATATGAGTCTCAGCAATACTTGGGATGTACTCGGACCAGAAACAAAAACAAAAACAAACAAACAAACAAACAAACAAACCCCCAAACAATAAACCAAATACTTTTCTGCAAATACTTTGAGCCTGAATTTCTGCCTTCTGTTTCCCATGCAGTCAAGTATATGATGGTGAAGAATGAACACATGTAAGAACACTTTATTTGCATAAATATAAATATTAATCCTATATGAAGAGAGTGGTTCATAAAACACTTTTTTTTTCCCCTGTAACTTTTAACTCCACTGGAGTTAATTTAATGTGTTTCCTTTGTTTCTTGACTTAACGGCAACACTAAAAACCTTTTAGAATATGATGAAAATCCAATTAAGTAACTGTTAGAAGTTGGTAGGATGGTAAATAAGAGTCTGGTCAGATGGTGCACAAGTGATGGTAATCAAAGCCAGGCTGGATGGAGTTTTGAGCAACCTGGTCTAGTGGGAGGTGTTCCTGCCCATGGCAGGAGGGTGGAACTAGATGATCTTTAAGATCCCTTCCAGCCCAAACCATTCTACAATTCTATGATAATCAGAATTTGACTTGGACTATAACTGGCCATTGATTTTTTTTTCCAAAATGTCTCACTTCCTCACCTCTGAAGAAAACCAAGCCAAAATAAATGGATTTATTAATTCAACACATATTGATGAACTGTTTTTGATGAGCTAGATTTTTATATTCTGGCAAATCAGTTATTAATTAGAGAAATATTGGACTTTTCTTTTGCCAAATGTAGTCAGTACCTTCCTCACCTTTCCTATCCATAGTGGATAAGAAAGACAAAGACAAAAACAAAGAGGTATTGACTGCTGAATAGAAGCTGTTCTTCAAAAGATGCAAGGTTATATCTTTTCTGTTACATAGTTATGCCCTATCTTCACTCCCAGATCCTCCTTTTTTGTGTGTTCCCATTTACCTTATTACCTAATATACCATTTTATCTTTCTATCCACCTCTTCATTGAAAAGATAAAAAAAAAAAAAAATCAGTGAACAAAGCTAACCAAGAGATCTGTGTTTATAAGTAAATAAATGAAGATTCCAAAGAGAGCCTGCTAGGAAACAGTGCAGCTCTCAGTGGCACAATGTTTTGCTGCCTCCTCACTTGATGAGAGAAATCACATTTTGAAGAATACTTTCCACACAAGACATTTTTCTTCCTATCCTCTTCATTCGCACCACCTGCTTCAGGAAATATATATTTTCCACATACTGCTCAAATGAACTAATCTATTTTCACTATGTGTCCTTTTTGGCAAAATATCTGCAGTATTTTCTTTCATAAAGACAAATTCTGTTCTTTTGGTATTTTTCCCCTTCCTTTTTCTTTTTTGTTAATAAAAAAATATGATCCCTTATTTCCTCCTCAGGGGAAAAAAAAAAAAAAAAAAAAAAAAAGGAAAAAAAAAAGAAAAAAGACAGCAAGAGAAAGAGCAAGGAGTAAGTAAACAAAAAAGAATCCATATTGCAGCCTGTAGAAATTAAAAATTTAGAGCCAGAACCCCAACTACCTTAAAATGGCATAGATTCATTGAAAATTTGTCTGTGAATATTTAATTGTTTTGAAATGACATTTCTGCAGACAGTAGCATGAAGGAAAAACTGCCATTTTTTTTATTATTTGGACTGAAAATGCCAATACTCTGTCATCTAGGAAAGATAAATTATTTCATTCACCTTCTACTGAAGGTGCTGAAGTAGAGCTACGTCCATGGGAGACCCCGTTTCCCAAATAAAGCTTCATTTCTTACTAATGCAGAAGCTATTATGCAATAAGACTTCTCCTATAACATCTCTATCAGCATGTGCATTTCCATCTTTCCAAGCATTTTAATTTTTTTTCTGGGAAAAAAAAAAACAAACAAACAAACAAACAAAAAACAACCTTCTAGATAAAATATCTGTTGGTATAATTCAAGGCATATTTTAATTTTTCTTCTTTTTTTTTTTAGTTTATTTTATTTTAATGTCCCTCTTTTCTCTGGGTTTTAGATGTCTTTTGATCTCCTCTTTGCTGCTTCCTAGTCTTAAGTGACAGGACACCTTAGTGCTGTGACACTTCTCTGATTTTCAGCTATTCCATACATTTTTTTAGGTTCATTCAAATATCTAAAACAAATTTATTATGTTCAATAATAAAGAGATATATCTGTGAGAACTTTCATTTTTGGAGGGGGGGTTCGCTTTTGTGTGGGTTTTTTTGTTGTTTTTGTTTTTGTTTTTTGTCTTTGGGGGAGTTTTTTGCCTTTTTTTTGCTTTAGATATCCTTGTTCTGAGCTGAGGTCTCTAGTCCTGTTTTGTATAGTTCTCCCAAGGTACAAAGAGATAGCCTCTGACTCACTCCAGTTACTGTGCTCTGTTTGACTCATTACCTCTCTCTGGATATTTCAAAATCACCAAAACTCGTGCCAGGGGTTAAAAGACCTCTGTGTAATGTCCTAAATGATTTTATTTGTTTCTTAGTAATCTGTAGATATGTGACATTTATTTTCAAAGGCTGACCCCTGATATACTCTGCACCTATATGGAGAAGACCAAAAATGGAATTGATAGTGGTCTGAAAACATGTTTCTGAAGGACAAAAAGGTGTAAGCTTTTCATCACTCAAGGAGAAATTACATGCCATAATTACTCTAAGCACATCATCTGACATTAAAATGTCACATATATTAGTAGAGAACCCAGAGAGGGAACTTCCATTAAATGCTGGACTCGTGATTTTGTCTTTCAAGGACTAAATTGCCATATACTTGGGATTGTCATGCACCATTTCTTCAGTCTTCAGATTTCTACTGGTATCCCAATCTGATCTTTCCCAGTTTAAAAAGGAAAGCCTAAGATTTCATCTTATTAAAATGAATTTCTGCTACCTTTATCTTCATTTAAGTCCTTCATTTTCTTCCAGTTTTCATTTGTTTTCTTTGTCTCAGGTTAGCAACAGAGGGAAGATATAGATTATAAATGCTGTTTGATTTTCTTTCTAAATAGGTGTGTTCCCATAAGATGTTTCTGTTAAAATAGAAGCAGGGCAGAGCGGTGATAGCTTAGAAGGTGAAAAAGCCCAAAGGTGTAGCTATCTGTAGGGAATCCCAGTTGTTACAAACATGGATATGTGATTTTGTACATTTGAGTTATCTCTTTTTGAAAAAGCACTGTCAATAGTTAATGTCTGAGCTGGATTCAGTTTAATACCTTGCAGACACCTTTTCAGACAGCATCTGTCTGCCCCTGCAGGATGCCAGTAAAACAGGTAGACAGTCTCACTTCTGAGGCAAAAGGGGCACCTCAGTATTTTTACTATTGACTTCAGAAAGACAGATCTTCAGAGACTATAATTTACCCAGTGAAAAAGGGTATGGAAAAAGCTGTGATTTTGTCCAGCACTGAGATGAATATTATTGCTCATTGCTATTGGTCATTACCAATATCTGAGCACTTTCCATAAAAGAACACTAGGAATAAAGACACCAAGGGAATTTAAGGATGATAATGTTCCCCTTGGTCAGTGAAATGCACGGTATTGTGCCTCTCAGACCTTTTTGAGGGATTAGAGTTGGTCTGAGTTGTAGCTAAAAATTTGTATCCATATTTACAACACTGTTTTAAATTGGGTTTTATTTTGTGGGTTTTTTTTCAGGCAGAAGGACACAGTTTCATATGTTAACGATGATGCTGTTGTAGAAGTCTGTGAAGGCTACAGTCAGTATCACATGTATTTGGGGGCGTCAAATTGTATCTTTCAGTCTTTATGGGTAAAATGGACGTTGGGAGGAGTAGGCACAGCACTCTGCATCTGATACCTTCCAAAAATCCAGTGAGACACAAAGGTAAAGGGTCACTGAGGGCTACAGGAGCATTCTCAATATTCTGTGCAAACTTCACCTGTGGACAGCTTCCCTCTTTTTGAACACAGGTCTCAATGAAAGCACAGTAAAATCCATGAGATCTTCTCCACTGCCTTCAGAGTTCTTGGGATACTGGAGGACATGCCCTTCAATATTATTAATAACACAAATGGGCCTAATATCACTTCCTTACATGAGTCATTAAATAGAATAAGCAAGAGCAAGGATAGTTAATATAAAGAGAAATGTTTTCTTTCTTTCACATAAGAACAATGGGAATGTCTGTCATGGATTACGTGAGTCTCTAAAGACAAGAAATACCAGAAGGATACACTAAGGAACATACAGTACTAGGACACTGTAAGGCATAGATAAAGCGTACTTTCTGCATGTCCATACACTAATCCATTCCTTCTCCCCTTCCCTCTCTACTTCCCACACCACCTTCTTTGTTGCAAAATTGAATGTCAAGAAAGAAAGGGGGAAAGACCTCTGAACTGTCAGTAAGTAGAGGAGCTCATGAACATAACTCTGCTGGGCAATAAGCAGTACTGTGGGTTATTACGCCCATGTTCCTGCCAAAGGCAGGAAGGAATATCAGATTTCATGCTGAAACAGGGCAGGATAAAAGCTTGGCAGTGAAGATGCAGCTCATAGCAAGACCAAGGATGGGACTGCCTTGGATCAAGGTCAACAAAACAGAGGAAGAATTGGGTTTGATTGCTGTATTTGGTTGTGAGGAAGCATGAATGGCTTTAGGAAAAAATGGTTATCCTTGCTGGTTAAAAAGGAGGAAAAGCTGCCAATAATGATTTTAGAACCTTCATTCTAGAAGGAGCAAAATGTAGGTAATTTCCTGAAGCTGGTTTTAGTTTTATGAAGTATGTATTAGATATAATTACATGATTTGGGTTGTCCAATAATGGTGTAAATACTTATGCTGCATTAAAAAAAATCAAAGTTAAACATGTCTAACATTTAAACTCTTACTGCAGGTGAAAGCTTCCTCTCTTGGAAATTAAGGTTGATGGAAACAGAAATAGGATTATAAAAGTAATGAGATCTGAAAAATCTGGGATTCTCTTGTCCTTTTTTGTGAAAATAAAATCTGTGAACTCTCCAACAAAAGATATTTGACATATTTGGCAGGGGTTATAGGCAATGCATACCCTCCAATATTCAATTTGAGTCTTACTAGAGTTGAATGTGACATGATTCAGGTCCCTCTGAATGGACCAGCTTCTCCTGCAAAATTTTCAGTTGTGATCTGCAGTTGTTCGGGTTTTTTTGAAGGAAATATAAAGCTCATTTTAAGCAAGTTTGGGAGTAAAAGGGAAAAATATAGATACAGGGCCTTTAATCTGCTGTGGATAACTTATGTATCTCAGGGTCCATATTTTAAGTAGATGTTCACTGCATCGTTAAACTTGGTCATTTACAGTATGCATCAAAAATAGAAACTTTGTTCAGTCAAAGGAGGCAAAGATTTGCAATGCAGGATGTAAAATGGCACAATTCTATTGATTTCCATGGAGATGCATCAATTTACACCAGCTGGGAGTATGGCCCATAATCTCGTCAACAAAAAATAAAATCAAACAGTGAACATGGAAAAGCAGGAATCTGCCTAACTTCTTTTGACATTGAGAAGGTTACAGACAAGGTTGACAGTGTCAACATATACAGCATGATTTATCTGGAGTTTCAGAAGGCCCTCAATAAAGTTCCACATGACAGGCATCTGTTTAAGTTAAAAGCTACAGGGATCCAGGATAAGACATGGAAGTGGATAAAGAAATAGTTAAAAAACAGGACACAAAGGCTACCTGCATGATGAGCTAGACTGTTTCCCCGACAAGGTTGATAATGACAATGTTTTTGACATAATTGTGTTAGTGCTTATAGTTGCAGGAGACATCTGAAAATATTTATTGCAAAAGGATGAAGAAGAGGAAAAAGAAAAAAGAAAAAAAAAAAGGAAGAAAGAGGAAAAGAAAAGTTGCTAAATAACCTGAGTAAGTTTAATTTATATTTAAACTGGCCCTAGACTTGATCAAGAAGGGCAGTAGAAAATAAACACTTGCAATGAAGCAGGAAACTAGTTCTCCAGCAGCTAGAGTGGAATGCAGCTGCTTAAATGCAGCCAAGCTACAATCAGTTCCAAGTTGAGAGCTTGTTATAGTGGAGGGAGGGGGATGAAATCAGGCTGGATCAGTAGGGAGAGCAGACTCCCCTTTGATCTTCTTTTGGCTTTCATGCATGTATAAAAAAAATGCAAATAAAATAGACCCACTGTTTTCTGTAAATTAAAGGAATTTTCACCCCCTCAAATTATCAAGCCATATTTTTTCCATGTGCTTTCAAACAAATTAAAACAGCTTGAAAAAAAGGGACTTAAATATATTGAATGCATAAAAGTGGGAGTTCTGCATAATCAGCTTCCAAGAGTTCTTAAATCTCTGTATATAAACTGTTTAAAAGTAAATTAAAATTATTCCTTAATGAAATACAAATCTGAAGTCACTTGAATAACTAATCGTTTTATGACCCATGCAGTGAATTTTTAATGCCTGCCTCTACCTGATTATTTTAGATATGTCTGTGTTGTAAATTAAAAGCTACATAAATCATTAATGTGTTGATACAGATCAGTGAGCTGACTACTCTGTATCTGATTCCTCAGGACATACAGTGTCTGATTCACCTCACTCCTATTTTATGGAGTCCAGATTTATTCCACAGTTGTTCTTGGTTAAAATCTTATTTGAATAATTTGAATGGACTTTGTATAGGATTTACAGTGTTGAGGTTGCCCACACCTTATAGACTGGCAGTTTGCAAAAATTCTACCACAGGTAAAGAAGCTATTATTTCCATGACAGTTACCACGTACTTGCAGAAAGTATTTTATCCACGGTACTCAAATTGCTTTGCAACCATTAATTAAGTCTTACAGTTCACAAAACCCCTTTGAGGTAGGTAACTATTAGGTTTCTATCTACAGCCTGGTAAACAAGGACAGAGTCATTGACCACTTGAAATAAGAATAGATTTGGGAATAGAAGCCAGGTGTCCTGACTTTTAGTTGCCTACTTTAATGGCTAGGGGAAAAAAAAGAAAAAAAAGAAAAAAAAAAAAAAAAGACTCCCATGAGAATAAAAAGCGCATTTTAAAAGTACAAGCTGAGTCCCTGAAGTGAAGGAGAAAAAAATGAGGTCTGTAAAATACTTAAAACTCATGGACTACTGAAGTTGGCACATGTTTGTATGCGGGAATTTGCTGAAAGGACTAAAACAAGCCCAGTGGAATAGCCTTTTACCTGTACCTAGACCAGTAACAGGGATTTGCCGTGTTTCATTGGGTCCCATGATTCTCTTGCATTAATGAGCAATCAGATGGGTCCACTACTGCTGCAGTGGAAGTGCTGTTGCTGTTGTTTTTCTTTAACTGCTGCCACAATTCTTTGCTTTGAACTATAGAAGTATAGCTTCTGATTCATATTTGCTTGTTTTGTTTTCTCTAATCTTTCCTTCCAACTTCCAGAAATGAGCTTTGTTCCTTGATAAAAGTACTCCATTTGCTGAGTACAGTTAAACAGACACAGTTAAACTAATCTAATGTTAGTGTTCAGGTGCATTTTTTGCTTTTCATGAGCGTGTGCCTCTGGGCTAAATTAGAGCCCAATATAATGAATGCTTGTGATGGAATAGGGCACGCTATCGAACAATCCCATTGATGTGTGGGAGAGCATTTACGTGTGATCTTACTACCAGATAAGGTTTTTACAAAAGCAAACCTTTGTCATTGAAATACATGCTGGTTTTACTACAAAATAAATGAAAATAAGTCATTTTACACCATGTGAAGATATGGCTTGTGAACATTAAAAGATGCAGTCATACAGAAAAGCACACTCACATCATCTTTTGGCCTTTTTTTGTACTGATAATTTAAAGAGGAGAGTATTTGTAGTAGAGAAGATACTGTAGATATTTTAGAATGAATGAAAGGATGAAAACTGCAATCAGGTCAAAATATATTTACTCTCACATACACCTGTGTAAATCCTTCTGACTGACTTAACTGGAGTCAACAGTGTTACCTTGGATTTTAAGAGAGTTTTTGAGACTGGAATCTGTTCCATTATATTATCAATATGGAAACCTGTAATTACGTCCCTAAAAGATAACAAAGAGCCTGTCAATCCTTTTTCTTTATCCTTGTTTGATCTGGATTGCTGATGTGCTGGTTTTTTGCAGCATCTGATGTATGTTAATTTACAGAGTATGTTTGTGACTTCTGTTGATAAGGACTCATTCATTTTTGTTTGATTCCGTGTAAACTGACCAAGGGGGGAAAAAACCTCTTTAACCCGTTTTACACATGTATTGCACACTGTGTTAATTGTGTGACTGAAATAAAAAACAAGCCAAATAGACTTACAGACATACAGACAAAAGAAAAGAAAAAGTCCTTCAAGTGTTTGAAGTGTACTGTTGATGGATTTTTTTTTTTTTTTTTTCAAATTATTACTAGAGGTCTCCCAACCTTTTGAGGTTCATATGATGAAATCTGCATGTATCAGGTAAGTATGCTGAAATACATAATACAAGTGCCTTCTGATTTCCATAGGAGAAGGAATTAACTACTTTTAAAACTAGAACGGATAGTTACATGGTTTGCTTTCACCTCCTGGATAAAGTTAACTGTAGATTTTTACCCAGTGACCCTTGCAATGGAGAAAGCGTGTTCGGCTTGCATTTATAAGTGAGCCCAGTCAAGCTGAGCAATATGTGGTGCAACCAAGGTCTGTCCCAGCAAGAGCTCTTAACAAGAACAGTATTAATTGTTCTGACAGTCAATGGCTAGTGGAGCTCATCTATTCAGTAAATACCATTAAAAAAAAACAAAAAAAACAAAAAAACCCAAAACCAAAACAAAAATCATCTGTACTTCAGAATTTAAATACAAACAAAGTTTATTTTGAGTCCTATTATAAGCTGCCCTGAAACTAATATTCTGAACACATATATATGTTATCAAAATATCTGCCAAAGCTGTACTTTATTTTTGCTGGCATTGATTTTTCATTTGTTTGTTTTGTTTTGATTTTTTTTTTTTTAATTAATAATATTGGCATTTTATCTTCTCCTGGTCCAGAACACCTTAACTCCTCTTACAGTTCACCTCAAGACCCAGGACTTGTTTGTTTTCGTTCTATTTTTCTCGTGGGTTTTGTTTGGAGGGTGAGGGGGTATGTTTGGGTTTTGTTTTGGTTTGGTTTTTCTGTTTGTTTGGGTTTTTTTAGTCACCTTCATCAGGTGTTCTTCCTAGTGAACTCTTTCAGGTGGCAAGAAATTCTTTCCAAGCACAGAGTGGAGCAGACCTAATGATGGTTTATTTTCTGCGGATTTGTGTCTAGCAGTTGATTGACATCAACATCTAAAAGGCATGAATTTCAGTTGAAACTCTTGTTCTGTTTGGGGTACCTACAACATATCTCATGCGTAGATTTCCTGATGTGTCTCCAGTCTTTCTTGCTGGGAATAGCAACAGAGACTGCCTCGTCTGTCTGCTGCCTATTTTTATAGGACTTAAGCCCTCCTAATCATCTCCTTGCAGAGTGTCTCTCCATTGATTATGGAAGGAGCCTATGGTGAGTAGGGACTTAAGTTAATCATTTAAAGTTTGGTAGGATGAATCCAAGTCCTAACATCCCATTAATTATTTAATGTAAACAATGAAGATAATAGTGCTTCTCCGGATCCCTAGTAGGTGCAATGGTGGTGGGAGTTAAGGAGCAGAGTTATAGCAGGCCAGAAGATGTTTTTAACTGATTTTATAATGCTATCACCTGTATCTTCAGGGAACTCATCTCCAGAACTGAAGCAACTTCCTGTCCCCCAACAGGAATCAGACCAACAGGAGCAGAGATGCCTCAGAGGCTCACAAGTCACATCCACAGTCACTCCCTCCTCAGAAATTATATTTTTGGAGGAACATATTTACAGTCCTTATGTGCCATATCCTGGCCATATATGTGCATATATTTATTTTTTAAAAATTTAAAAAGAAAGATATGACACCTTTCAAATATTATTAGTATTGGCTTCTAATTTATTTCTTCCACAGCTGTTTTGCAATGTCTCCAATGAAGTTGCACTCCAATTCATCTTGTAATGGTAATAATGTTTTTTTTTAGGGTTTTTTTTTTTTTTCATTTTCTAAAGAATCACACAAATCTACAGCACACACAAATCTACAGCACTTTTTCATTCAGAACATTTTGTAGTGCTTTCTTCCACAGCATAGCACTGGCAGAGCTATTAAAAGCAGAATCACACAATGTTCTTTCACATAAGAAGGTGGCACAGAGGATGCCACACAGAGGATGCTCTACAAAAGCAGAGTTGTGAGTTTAAATGAGGGTTTAAATAAAGCAACTCTGATAGAAATACATATTTCATGGTGTTAACTGAAACTTTGAACTTTTTGGTGTTGATGCTGCATATGGTGTGGAATTTTGGTAGCATTTTATTCACTTCATGTAAGCTAGAAAAGAACAAGTCCAATATTAATTCCTGCTTGAATTCAAGGGCCTTTCAAATACTTCTTTATGGTAATTTCAGTCTTACCTTGCTTGTTCCTAGTAATATAGCACATGCTTGTTGTTTCAAGGCCTTGGTCCTTAGCTGACAGAAATCAGTGTAGCTCCATTGAAATAATTTTAATTCAGCTATAGAGCTGACATCCAGTGGATAGTACTCTTGAAAGGTCCTGGTGAATACTGGTGAAGTCTTTTATCAAACTTTTTGGGATAAGTAGCTGTTGGGGGAAATTTCTAAAAGGTGAATTTCAAACCCTAATTCCCCTTGACTTTTACTGAATGTCAATGAGACTTTGAGTCATACATTCAGAAATAATTAGATGCTGAAATAAAAGAATAGGCAGCTAGAGGTATTCTGGGAAAAAAGAATAAGGAAAAAAAAAAAAAAAAGAAAGGAAGGAATAAAAAGAAGAAAAAAAAAAACAACAAACCAAACCAAAACCCACCCACAATCAAAACTTATCCAGGAGGCCAAATCCAAAATTATGCTACTCTGTTGCTGCATAACTTCAGGAGCATCAAAGTCTCATGGCAAAATTCTCTAAAAAGACTAAAATTCATTTTTGAGAATGCTTTAACCTTTCTAGACAGTCTAGGGCCTATTTTTATGCCTAAACTCAGCTGAAATGCATAAAAAAAAAAAAAAAAGGCATTTATCTCAACTAACTATGTTGTTTATGATGCTTTCTCAGACTACAACTAATGTGCAAGCCATGGATGTCTGTCAGATGACTCAATCATGATATTTGGTTGTTCAACAAAATCCCCCAGCCTTTCAGCTATAAGATATTCAGGCACTGAGATACTCAGATGTCTTCACTTGTTCAAGACATTCCAGGGCATAGAATAATTACATACTAATTGAAGCAGAGTTTTGCCAGATTATGGACTAGTCGGCCGTTATGAGTGCCCTTCCCAAAAAAGAAAGTCACTACCGTTGTAAACTCATTGCTGCAGCTGCTTTGACGTGCAGGTTTTCATTTTGTCCCAATTAGCATCTGAAAAGAGGTCAGTGGTAAAAAGGGTGACTGAATGGTGGACCTGTGACCTGTTGTATGCAGCACATTGTGTGAGAGATACCCATCTGACATATGTTTCCAAATGCCAGGGCAGAGGTCCTGATCCAGCTGATGCAGACAGTGGAAACTAAGAAGTTATTGCCTTGATCAGAATCCAAACAGAGTGGCTATTCTGGGACCTGGATTAAGGGAACATATGATGAGTTTGTGGTCAAGACTACCTGCAAAGGCAGCTCTCTGGGCACAAATTCCCACATCATCCTATGGAGGAAGCAGAGAAGACTCATTGCAGTGTAGCATTCCCTGGGAGATATGGTGAACCTCTCATCTGAGTGGATAAAATCTTCCAGCATGGACTGAGCTGTAGCAAGATCACCTTTGGCACAATATTGTAATCTGTGCTGAGGCATAACCCAGTGCTTCCGCCAGCTCCAAAGTTTGTGCTCAAAGGATTGAGGTGGCAACACACAATATGGGATGACGAGCACAAGAGGAAGTGGTCTTTTCCTTAGAATGTACTTCTTCTTCAGCACATGCAGTCCTGACTAGTATTACCTCCAAGGGCTGTATATCACCATACAGTGTCTCCTTTCCTGGCTGGCTGTAAGGGGTGGACAGATCTCAGCACCTGAGTGGGCTGGTTTGGAAGCGTCAGAGAAGGGAGGGAGACGTAAGCAATACTGTGGCTGTCAATGCTGAAGGCAGTTGCAGCCTGGTGTTGGATATGAGCCTAGGTGATGGTGTGTGGTGATCGTGGGGGTATCACTCTTCTTCTGTGTCTCTTCTGGGAGACAGAATGTTCATCAGTCTGGTCTGGTAGGTTATTTATATTTTTATTGGTTGTTTACAAGAATTAATGCATTCATAATTACATTTTCATAGATCTATTTTTGTATAATTTCACTTTTTAAACTGATTCCAAAACACTTTGAAAAGATTTGTGTAACATGGTCACTGAAATCCATTAGAGCTTCTAGAAATTTCACAAACATTTTTTTTTTTTTTGAGTCTAATATTTCCATTTCAAGACAGCACTTACTGTATGGCATTCTGTTTAATTAATGCTGGTGGTTGTAAACAGACCTAATTCTTCCTTATATGACTCAGAAGTTTTCACATACAGCATTTGTAAAACACATTCAAATTCTGTCAAGGTGACAGAATATTTATTATGTTCATATCATTAGATATGAATGACCTCTTAATAATTGTAAGCGATCAGGAGGATGAATTTCAGTTACATCTTATAAAAAGTTACAAAGTCTTTCTAATTTAGGTGGTCTTCCTGAAGAAATTTAAATTATAATTAGTCAGGATTAGTAACAAAGAAACCATGAAAAAAAATTGAATTCTAAAGGAAGTACAAGTAATAATAATAATAAGATAAACTGCTGATAAAAACACTGACATTTAAGTAGTAATCCTTACCACACAATGTTTGACAGAGATAATTAAATGTAACATCAGTCATATAGCCTAAACAAAACCCAAGGTGTACAATGGTAACACATCTTTTTCACAAAATTGTGGCTGAGTAAACAGAAAGTTTAATAGAAAGTGTTTTGCATTTCTAGTTCTGTTTGTTTGTTTGTTTTCAACTTGATGTTAGATGTCTGCCTATCTACACTCTTTTTTTCAAAGTCCTTCAAGTAAAGAGCAGCTTGAATGATTTCAATAAACTCTAGATTAAGCTTTGGTGAGTATGTGTGTCAAATTTTTCTACATAGTCTCAGTAAGTGAATGTGGTGTGTTACAAAGGAGAATGAGAACTTCTTTGTAAGAAATTTCATTATTTTGATGGGAATTCTTGAGAAGCTTATTTTAACAGTTAAGTTAATCAGAGGAAAACCATGCTAACTAGCATTTGCCCACACTGATCACTAACAAAATCCAGCTAATGGTACTAAAAAAAAAAAAAAAAAAAAAAAAAAAAAAAAAAAAAAAAAAAAAAGGAAAGGAAAAAGAAAAAGAAAAAGAAAAAGAAAAGGAAAAAGAAAAAGAAAAAGAAAAAGAAAAAAAAAAGAAAAAGAAAAAGAAAAAGAAAAAACAACCAGAAAAAAATGTGCAATCATACTTAGATTTCTGGCACATTCAAACTCTTAAAAAAAAAAAAAAAAAAAAAAATCCAGAAATGTGGCTATGTTTATGTTCTTAAATATTAGCTTGCAAAATCCTTTATCACACTTAGAGTCACTTCTTAGACAAGCAGCTACCCCAGAAACAGAAAAATTACTTGTGTGAATAAGCATTTTCCAGTGCAAATAAGGAATTCACAATTTGGCCTGTGGCCATTTTTTAGAATTATTACCTCTAAGTCTTAGATATGATTCCTCACGATACTTATGAGTTGTATATACAATGACTCAGATGACTAAAATAGCAAGGCTGCATCTTTAAGCTTCTACTTAAAATTCAGCAACAGTGGTAAATGTTAAAACTATGAAATATATTTGAGGCTAACATACAAATTCACTCAGAATTCACCTTCTTTCATTGCCATGCGTGACACTCTTTACATCAATGGCATTTTTCTTATAGCTACATATAGAAATGTTTGTCAGATCTGAATGGAGGTTTTGTTAATTATTTCCTGATTTGTTGGGTCTAAAACATGCTCTTGGGAGGAATAGTAGAAGCAGATTTGATTTGTGTCCTCAAGGGAAGCAGATGGATTGTGTCTCTTTCATCCTATCAGAGAGTGCCTAGAATACGTCTTGTTTTTCTAGTGCCTTAACTTCAGGCTGTACTCAGTGACCACACCAAGAATGGCTTAGTAGGAATGATTGACTGTCAAGAGTTGGGAGGCATGGATTCTGTCCTTATCTTCTGAAAAGGTTTGCTAATTTAAAAAATGGATTTTAAAAGTTTTTCTTTTTCTTTCCTTCTTTTCTTTTCTTTTCTTTTCTTTTCTTTTCTTTTCTTTTCTTTTCTTTTCTTTTCTTTTCTTTTCTTTTCTTTTCTTTTCTTTTCTTTTCTTTTCTTTTCCTTTCTTTTCCTTTCTTTTCTTTTCTTTTCTTTTCTTTTCTTTTCTTTTCTTTTCTTTTCCTTTCTTTTCTTTTCCTTTCTTTTTTCTTTTCTTTTCTTTTCTTTTCTTTTCTTTTCTTTTCTTTTCTTTTCTTTTCTTTTCTTTTCTTTTCTTTTCTTTTCTTTTCTTTTCTTTTCTTTTCTTTTCTTTTCTTTTCTTTTCTTTTCTTTTCTTTTTTCTTTTCCTTTCTTTTCTTTTCTTTTCTTTTCTTTTCTTTTCTTTTCTTTTCTTTTCTTTTCTTTTCTTTTCTTTTCTTTTCTTTTCTTTTCTTTTCTTTTCTTTTCATTTCCTTTCTTTTATTTTCCTTTCTTTTATTTTCTTTTCTTTTTTTTTTTAAACGTACTTTAGCAAACTAATAATATCCTAAAAGAAATGAGAAGAAAGATGTGATTTCATTTTGTTTCTTGTTTCAAAGCTTGCAAAGTATATAGCTGGCATTTCCCCATCAATGTCATAAGTTCTGATTCTTCATGGCATTTCCCCATCAATGTCATAAGTTCTGATTCTTCATGCACTTGTGTGTAGTTATGGTCATCTATGGAGCTAAGCTGCAGAGTTTTTATAGCCACCTGTTTTATCACAGGAGAAGAGTATGTGTGTGAGTCGGAGATGGGAAGTGGTGGAAAATAATGAGAACATTTGTTTCTACTCAGAAAAAAAAGTCTAATCTTTTTGAGAAGCTGCAGGTAGACTTCATCTTAAAATGTGTAAAGGAAATCACAGCTTTGTCTACTTTTTTTCTTTTTTTCTCCAGTTTCACACTTTCTAATCCTTCATCCAACATGTTGTTCTGGAATGTGCTATCAAAAGTTAGATACTTAGAAAACCTACAAAAGACTCTTGTAGGCATGAGTATATACAATCAAGTGATAGGTAGGAGACCTGAGTTCTTCTAAGGAAAAGTTTTTATTGGATTAGGATCAGCAGAAACACTAAGGGGAAACAAAACAAACAAACAAAAATGATTCAAGGGACTTATACTTGAATTAGATGGGTCAAAGAGGTTAGACATTTGGTTACTTCAAATTACAATTTGAAGTAGAAGTTCAGAGAAGCAGAATGATTTTTCTTCAGGTGATTCCATAGTTGGTCTAGGAAAAAAATAATCTCTTGATTTACAAAAAAAATGGACTCTGGTTCATCAGAGATATAAAAGAATGTGTTTCATGGGTCATTTTTGGACTAATGTTAGTAACAAACTAGAAATCCCTTTCCTCTTTGAAGTTCTCTAATCCTCAAATTGCTAGAAACTTTCAGTAGTTGTTCTTATTCATTTAAAAATTGTTGATTTCCATTACATGAGTTTAAGGTTTTAACTCACAGTAATCTAAGTCTCTAATTGAAAAAATTATTACATTTTGGGACAATAAAAACTCTTTTGGTAGTTGAAAGCCTGAAAATTGAAAAAAAAAAAAAAAAAGGAAAAGAAAGAAAATAAAAAGTCATTTAGATTCAGCCCAGATGACTTTAGAGCATATTACTGAGTTATCTAAACTAAATATCTAAATGTTATTTCTCTAGACTCACTGCATAGTCAATGGAGAGAGACTGGGATGTCTCAGTATTGATTTCTTTTACCTGTCATCTAAAATGTCATTTTAGAATTGTTTATCTCTCAATGCTCACATCCGAGGAGACCTACAAACATTATGTGCTTAACTTAAACTTTTGTTAGGTGCCTAATGTTAGATGGGATGAATCTGGGTTCATTTATCCATTCAACCCCTTTTCAGAATGACATTACCCAACTGATTGAGAAGGTTGTGAATGGGAAAATATTTCAGCAAGTTTGCCCTTTTGGCATTTGTTCTGTAGAGAAATAACAAGACATCAATTTTAGAGGTGAGTGGGTTTATATGTTCTGCAAGAATCAAATGAACTAAAAAGAAAATAAAATCTTTCAGATTTCAACATATATAAATACAGCCAATTTTAATATCTTCTTTCACCCCCTCCCATTGTCTGAGATGTCTCATCTTGTACAATGGTGCTACACAAGTTTTGCTGCAGCTCTTTTTTAAAGGTAGCGATGACAAAATGTTAGCCATTTGATTATACAGAACTTGTCCTGGTTTCTCTTCCTACTTTTGTCTAAGATAAAACACATGACATGTTCAGATAGTGGCACAGTGTATTATGGCAGGATGCTATAGTGAATAAATGTTATTTATTATTTTCTGTCTGATCTTGAGATAACTGAGGCTTTGTGAATAAACTTTGATTAAAAAAAAAAAAAAGAAAAAAAAAAAGAAAAAAATAGAGGGGGGTGGTGGTAGAAATTGCATGGCCCACTTTAAAATCTAATTCAGAAAAGGTCCCTGTGATTCATCCTTTCCAGCTCCAAGGCAAACAGTGAGATTGGTAGCACATTCATAATTCAACATGGTTAAATGCCAAGGGCCGAACAGAGAGCACCCTCCCGGCCAGTACGAGCAGAATGACATTCATGGTTGATTCAGCTCCTTGCAGCAAGCTGTGTAATTGGAAAAGCCAAGGGAAATGACCCCAGTCTCTGTGTCCTGCTGATGTCAAAATACATTCGTATCACTCTGACAAGTGGCCAGTTTGGAGACTTCCTTAGAATAGGAGGCTGAGAGGAAAGGTAAGAACTTGTAAGTAGCCTGAAATAGCTGCAGCACAGGTAGGGTATAAACTAAAGAGTAGATGCTTTGTAAGATTTGTACCTGGATTTTGAAAAGGATTGAGCAAAACAGGCTCAGAATAGGACATATGTTTAGTGTAATTTGACGTCTTAATTACACTGGATGATATGCACCAATGTGCTTAATGACACTTGCTGTACTTAATAACGTAGACAGACACTGCTGTAAAGCTGATCAGTGTGATCAATAGAAATGGATGGGATATTTGAAGCTGATAACACTGTGCTCAAATCTAAAAATTATGATGTGTAGTTTATCTGGATCAGGAGGAAGGGAAAATTATAATCTAGGACATTTATGTGTGTGAAGATCTGAAGCTCTGTATCATTTGGGACATTAAAATTCCTTCAAGGGGGAGAAAAGTGGTTCTGAATTAAGACCATTTATGGCATATAATTTTCCTGTCAGATCACTAACACAAAATAATTAGCTAAACATGTTCAGTCAGGGCTTTAAAAGTAGGTAGTACTACCTACTTAGTAATAATGCATTATTGATAATACATTGTTATTAATAATAATTAATATAATATTATTAATAATGTATTATTATTAATACATGCACACAATATTGCTCAGCTGGATTTTTCCATCTGTTAAAAGAAGAAAATGAACAGCGTTGAACAAATGAAGAAATTGGTTTCCATTCATTTCTTCTGAGCTATGGACTGTCACTTCCACAGTGAACTGTGGAATGAGGGTCAGCTGCATTTATACACCATTTAAACTGTTCAGATATTCTTTTGGGAGAAGAGGGTGTCTAGAAAATAGTTTGTGTTCTTTAGTATGTCCCTACCACCCAGCATCAGTTCTTTCAGAGATTTATTACAAAATGTTTCCCCATGGCAATCTAAAGGATGTACTTTTTACTAAGCTTTGCTCAGTCTTGATACATGAAGTATAGTTTTTTGGGTTTTTTTTTTCTGGATACTTTGTTTAATTTATTATAAGTTTTACTATATCCAGAGCATGCAGACACTATTATTTGAACATAATAGTTGAAGATATATGGTCTTATGCTTCATTTACTTATATTGGCTGTAATGCTGATTGTAAACGTGAAATGATTAATATTTCTTAAGATTATTTTCCATCTGTCTTATGTTATTCTTGGTTGTATCATTGGTCAGAAATATAGTTCTGAAAATATGCTCTACATTCTCTAAGTCCCTCATTAGAAATAATTTCCCTAAATAATCAAATTAGTAGGGGTTCCACATTGGTTCACAGAGTGTGGACAAACAACACATCATTCCTGGCAAATTTCACTTTTTTTTCTCTCTTGTATAAATATTTAAGTGCAAAAATGTACACACATACGCATTACTATTGAACCTTGCTTCTCAATAACACTTTATTGGAAGTGTTTGTCTGCTTTATTGCTAGTAACACTTTACAAGTCTTCACCTGTGTATGTGCCTGAAGAGACAACTCAGCAATAGTTGTTTTGCATTTTGTTTGCTAGTATAGTTTTTTTCTTATGTTTGTCCAGTATTAGGCACATCATTCAGGGACTAATTAATGTCACATCTTTGACCTGTGTTTTTCTTGCAGACATGTCACACACGCATTACTGTTATGACCTGAGTTATGATAGCCTAAGGACATTGCAGTTGAGATGACAGCTATTATCTGCACAGTCTTAAACTAGGAGACTGATGCTGCTTCAGAAAAGCTACAACATATGAAGATGAAATTCTTAAAATTGATGAAAAAAAGTTTCATTCTTTTTGCCTTTTCCTATCCCAGTGGTTCAGAAAAGAGTTGAGATTTCTCTTCAGTTTAGGAAGAACTGAATTTTGCTCCCCAAGGGTGAAGGTTTACATCTGTGCAGGGACAGAACTTCCCAAAAGAGTTATGGTTAGAGTTGGGATGGGGAACAAGGCAGAGCTCTGGAGAGTTAAGTAAGCTCAATGGTTGTTCTTAGCATCTTGTTCTGGCTTTGAAACCTATGATCTAGATCTTCAACTGTTGTAAGTAAAAACAACTCAGTTTTAGCAACGGTATATATTACACCAGTTGAATCCATCCTATGATTTTATACTTTTTTTATAAGGATTACCCAGGGTAGATTTTTGTGAGCCTTAATTCTGCTAGGTAACACACGAATCACTGAAAACTCTGAGACCATGAAAGAGAATGAGGTGGACTATAAACTGAAGTGGCAGAGCTGGGCATCCTGTGAATTTGTTGTAGCAATTACTGTGTCTAAGAAACCTGCATAGTCTCGCTAGCATTTCTTAATCTCCTGTCTTGTGTGCTTGTGCATAAGTGCCTGAATGCACACACATGTGCGCGCGCACACATGCACACACACATACATATATGTGTGCATCTGTGTTTGTGTTTTTATCTAATGGAATATTTCTGGTAGGAGCTGCAAGGGCACCTAGAGAAATGTAGCACCTAAGTTCATGTGAATCACACATTTTTTGGGCATCTAATTCTCACAGGTGCCTTTAAAAATCTAACTCTTAACTAGTTGAATGCATAATTCACAAATTATTTGCTCAGCTCTTCTCTTAATAGTGATACTTAGCTGTATCTGAATCGCATTTTTCATCTTCAAAGTGCTTTTCATTCGTTAACTAATTCATTAGCCTTCTAGATCTCACTGGTAAGATTTTCCTGATATGCAGCTTACATTTTCTTTTTACTCCAATTCTTCCCATGGTTTTCACAGTTATATTCCTTCAGACTTCCCTTAACAGCTCTTTATTCTCTCTCACTCTCTTCTTCATGGCCAAATTCATCCCTGAGGTAACATTACTGAAGTTGTCTTGAGTCAAGTTACACCACGGATGTTTCTGGCCTTTGGTGATGACAGCATTCTTCAAATACAATCCTTATAGATGTTTATCTTGCTCTACACACTCAGCTATCATTTGGCCAAGATATAGATATTTACTGTTGCTCTTTTCATCTTTCCTCATAAGTCAATCCCTCCAGCCCCTCAGTCATGTTGGTTGATCTTGTCTTTATTACCTCCAATTTGCTCACAATTATGCAGTGCTTAATAGCTTTTCTGAATAACTTTAAGTCAAGAATGACACATGGCAGAGGAACTGCAGTAGTTGTGAAGTAATTGCAAGTGCTGGTGGTGCTCTAGAGAGGGGGAAATTTTGCTGTTGCCAGTTATGTTTCTTTCTTAGTTCTGCCTAGATGGCAAGAAACATAAGGCAAAAATTATTTCTACTAAAGATTTTCATTCAAAGACAAACAGAAAGAAAAATAGCCTTTTTTCCACAAATAAATTCTATAACAATATAAATACATATTTTTTATTTATTTACGAAAATCACTTAAATATATTCTATGAAAAAACACACCATAATTTTTTGGAGGTGGGAAATAGAAAATGTTAATTTCCCCTGAACTATCTTTTATCAGAGACATCAGCTTCTGATTTGTTCTATTCTTAATGGAAATGCAGATAAATAAATTGATAAATTACATTTTAAATTACACTTGTCTACATTTCTCTGTATTCCTCTTATTTCATACCATACTTGTTTGTCAGCTCCTCACCCTCAGCTTTTTCCCATTATCTTTGCCTCCATTAATCCAATCAAAATACTTTTAAAAGCTGATTGCTTGCCTTGTCTGACTATGCTTCTAAACTGATTTACCAAACCACATTTTACTGTTCTTCACAATAGTACTTTTTCTATGTCATCTTTATCTTTTTCCTTCCCAGCTTTACCCTAACTTGATGTCATCGGTCTCATCTCTTCTTACCCTGACCACTCCATCACCTGCAACAGTGACTGGGCACGGTGCTTTCTACTGGTTTCTCAAGACCTCAACTGGGGCAAACTACGTCCCACCAAACTCAGATCTCCATAGTGGGAGAAAGATGTTTTAGCACGATGCTGTAACAAGATGAGGTACTTCCTTTAACTCGGTCTATGCTCAAGCGATCATTATCTGGACAAAAGGGACAGTGTAATTACTTATGGTTCATGTAGACATCTGAACTTTTACATCTTACATAGGAAATGAATTGCAAGAAAGAGTTGGGGAGATTGAGAATGCCTTTAAGACGAACAGCGAATCAAGTATAGCTTCATATTTATATTATAATACAATTACTTTAGTTACTAATGAAGGCAAATCCAGGGAATAAAATTGTTCTATATTTTTTGTGATGAGTATAACTCTCTTATGTATATACATGTTTGTGTATGTAGGGTTGAGTGTGGTGTGGGTTGCATTATATTGTTAAAAAAGTGTGTGAGTTTGAGAGAATTGATTTCTTATACAAAGAATGATGAGTGAGTTGAAAAATAGGTTTCTCCAAAGAAAACCAGGAGGACTGGCAGGTCTATCATATTGACAAATACAATGCATGAACAATGTTTTATTTACATACTGAAGTATTTCCTTGAAATTGAAACCATATGATTAGGCTACAATGTCTCTTCATCTGTAGTCTTGAATTGTCTGAAGAGTGTTTTAATTATTTGGAGAGCAATGTGTTGGCAATGGCAACTGGTATGTTATTACTTATGCATGAGAAAATTCAGTCATGATTCAACTTGTTTGGTTTGTTAATAACATCTGAGTTAAAAATCCCACCAGGGTCAGTTAGAAAACCTAACTAGAAACTCATATTAAAGTTATTATTAATATTATTAAACATAAATTGAAAGGCAAAGCAGAAAGTATTATGCATACATGTAAAAAAGATGTTCCTCTGCAATGTTTGATATTGACAGATACGTCTATAAAGCCTGTACACAGAGCTAATGAGAGTAGAGGGAACTTTAACTGAATCTGAGCTGCAGTAAACTTCTGAAGATTTAGAAGAAAAGCCATTTCAGTCAATTAAGTCCAAAGCAATTGAAACGAGTGTAACAACCAGGATGTAAACCCAGTAATGCTGGAGTTCTAGAACTTCAGTTGTTATCTTGAACTTAAATTCAATTTTACAGATTTTGAATGTGTTCACATACGCAGGCACTGGCAGTATTATCAGGAGGTTTCAAAAGTTTGGTTGCTTTCATAAGTGATGTTCTAAACAAGACTTATTTCTGCATTCCGCGCACTATCTTTAGCTCAGAAAGTCTTTATACTGCTAAATGTACACTAAGAAGACATATAAAAAAAAAAAAAAAGAAAAAAAAAAAGCAGTAATTTTCCTTGAGTGTTAGCTATTGATGACAACCGGAAATACTATGATGGGCCAGTTTGTAACACGACATTGTCCAAAAAGTCACTTCCAAAAGACTTTTCTTGGATATGTGGTATTTCAAAAGCATCACAGAGTAGAAAAAACTGTGACATATCTTTAACCATGGTGTGGCTGGGGCAAACACAGAATGAGTGAAGCAAGCCAGTGCATTCATTAATTGGCTGTAACTAAAAAACACTGAGGGCTTGAAGAGAGGGAAAAGATAGTTCTGTAAGAAACATGTTTTGCTACTTTGATTTGTTGGCCAAGCTGCAGCGGACACTATTGAAACTGCTGCCTGCAACTAGGAAATTAAAAAAGAAAGAAAGAAATGGAAAGGAGGGTAGGGCTCCAAGACTGATTACTGCTGCATAAGCATTTTGTCATAAGCAAAAAAGGAATGCAGACCAGATAGGGGCCTCTAACAGTGACAGAGATAAAGAGGCTAAAGTTTAAAAGCACAGAAGTTTAACTGCCAGTGTTTATTTATAGCTTTGCACATACAAAGGCACTGCTATTTCAGGGAAACAGCACTATTTTTTATATGTGTCAGTTTTGAATAGTCCAGACACAGTAAAAGTAAAATAAAGTGAACCGCATGTGTTAAGGAACAAATTTAAATAGCAATGGCTCTGAGAATAAAGTGTACATTAAAATAAGGGAAGAGACTATAGCTCATTTAATTTGCAGAATAAATCTCTGACAAGATCCCTGTCTTGGGTACAGAGATGATATTAGGAACTGAGAAAAAGATACAAGCCACAGTCTAACATAATATGTATGTTTGTATGTATGTGTGTATAAATATTATCACTTATCTATCCCTCTATCTATCCATCAGTAATACATACATATTCAGAAACACTCATGTTTATATTATTCATTAATATACAAAGCTTACCTATTAGTTGTATCAATACTTTATTTTGTAATAAATTCTTTGAGGGAAGAATTTTCCTTGGCTTTAGACATTACACATATACAGCAGGGAGAGATAATTGATTCTATAATGATAAAGAAGTTGTGCTTCCTTGCCATCTTATTTTGTACTGACAGCATCAGAGCTGTTCGATAGATGCCAGTTCTTCACCCTCTGATACACCAGTTTTACTCATTATATGCCACATGATTTAAAGAGAAAAAAAGAATAAAAAATTGTATCACATGAAACTTCACTGGAGTGTGTTCTCATTGTCTCTATATTTCTAGACTTAGTTTTCTAGCTAACAAACTAACTCTTTAAATATTTTTAGCTGGATGAACTCTTGTCTTCAACCTCCTTCAAATGAAGGATATAATACTATTATCTGCTGTATTCACCACACTATCACTCTGGAGATGAAGAAAAGCTACCCTAAAGATCCAGTCCTATCTTTTTCCTGGCTAGCATGTGTGTTATTTTCTAAGTGCTGAATTGTAGACTTCTCTATCGATTACAGAGGCATAAAGAAGGATCCCGCTTCATTGCAGAGTTTTTGACTTGGTCTTTTGTCCATTCCCACATCTTTGTCAAGAGAAACTTTAATATTTCAAATTTTATGCCTCTCATTCATGGAAATTGCCTTTCTCTGAGATATCATAAAGACAAAAAACTTGGATTTTGCAGTCTGCTGCTGCAGCTGCCCTTAAGAAGATCAAAGAAACTCTTTGTTTCTCTCCCAGAGCCCAGCCACATCTCTGCTTACAAGAAATGGGCCACAGCCTTGTTGGGTACCCCACAGCAGGTAACTAAAGGGAAGAGAGGGAAGTTCAGCACCATGTCATAAAGGGGATGTATCCAGTGCATTACAGAGCACCAAAATTAGCTCTGAAAGATTTAGTAATTAGTAGAGAGGTCTGCCCAAATTAGTGTAGTTTACCTCCTATGGTTAACAGGGGAAGTGTGCTACTGGCATTTGTCCTGGCACCATCTAGTTCCCACCCCTGTGGAATGTGAGATCTTTTTTTTTTCCTGATCAACCATCTTTAAGGAACGTATGTTTTAATAGCTTTAAGAAAGTCAAAACATATAAAGCTGGAGAAAAATGACAATCTACTCAGATTTAAAGACAAGATCCTTTTTTTAAAAGTTAGCATGACTTCTAAACTTTTTATGAACTGAGAATTCCCATAGCAAGTAGTGAACTGCCTCAAAACTCTCTCAGAAAAACTTTACCTTTTTTTTTCCCTCTACCTTATTATAGCTGTTGCTGAAAAATTTGTTACAAACGTGTGTCCTTGATTTCTCTTTTTTTTTGCTTCTATTATTTTCCTAATTTTTACATATTACTTATCAAATTATAACATTATCTTCTTGAAAAGCATTTTTTTATCTTATTTATCTTAGAAATGAAAACAGCTTATCCATAATCACTGATTTCTGTGTCTTCTTTATTTTCTCTCTCTCCATTTCTTTATTATGATTAAAAAAAAATAAAAATAAATGAATTTTCAGTTATTTCAATAGAATATGAAAGTAACAAAGTCTGGAAAAAATCATCTCAACTGATTTCTCATCATCTTTGTGCTTCCCTTTTCACCCTCTCCTACTAATGACTTTCTGACACACACAAAAAAGGCTAAAATCCTAAGATTTTAATGAACAGTTGAGTTTTTCCTTATCTAGTAATTGGTCCCTTTGATTTCAGTGGTTCTGCTCATAAAGTAAGATACAACCAGGTATTATCAAGGGTATATTAATCATTAACAATTATCTAAATGACTAAGGATCTCAATTTTACATAGAATAGATTAGATTGTTTCTAAGATTATATGCTTATGAAGAAGCCAACAACAATGTAAGAACTCCCAAGGCTAATCTATTTAAATCTTGGATCTTTCACTTAGTATTGAAAGGAGCTAATCAGTGGCTTTCTACCTTCTTAGTGAGAACAGGTGAACATTTATTTGGTTACTCCCTCATTTTCCATCAGACAATATTATATGGGTGGTAATTTGCTACATGTATGAAGCATAACTCCTCTTTCCCGGGAACAAATGGATAGAAATGAAATCAGAGCTATTCAGAGAGATTTCAGCCCTTCTGGGCTATTTCTGCAGTAGTTCACTGTGCATCCATCTTCCACTTTGCTCAGGGCTCATTCCAAAATCAATCTGTAGCCTTATACATGTTTATATAGCATTGTATTGGCACATCTAAGTATATAACAGCACCTCTTTCCCCCCATGGTGACTTCCAGCATCCTACTGCAAAAGATATTTTTGGGATGAGATTTTGCTTGCCAGTTATTCTGGGGTGACTTTGTAAAGGTCAATGAAATCACTCTTGTTTTGTTCTAGTCAAAATCTGACACACCCACATGGGGGCAAATAAAATCCATGTGGATTATACTGTCATTATAATAGTAATTTGTTTGTTTGTTTGTTTGTTTATATATACATATGTGTGTGTGGCTGTGTGTGTATTTCTCTCCTCCTCATCACTCTTAGACTCTCACCACAGCCCCTGTCATAACTGAAGGGAGTAGACAGTTATCTCATGACCTAAAGGCATTAGCCAAATTATCATGGATCAGACATCCGCAAAATACAAAATGAGGTTTCATTTGACATAGACATTTACATCAAACATATACAGAATAATTATTTCCACTGGAGCATTGATGAATCAACCAATGGCAATTTAATGAGAATACTGTCTGTCCTTGTAAGTTATATTCCCCTTCAGTTGCAAAGGTGCTAGCCAAGCGCACTGTATCACTCAGTCTTGTCAGAGTAGATGTTCTGTCACTGATTAAAGAGCTGGATGTCCTCTTTAGTCACAAAAACATTTCATGGAATAACCTTGTTTCTGTCTTAATGGATTCTTGCAATGTAATGAAAGGCTCCAAACTGGACTTGAAGAAACCCTCAGAGAGACAGAGAGTGTCACTTCTCACTTAGTCACCGCTGGCAATTGCTGCCACTCTGCCCATAGCACACCTGAGAAGAGATGTACAAGTCATTTAAAAGGCACATTCTGTCAAATGCATAATGGGCAAGAAAAGCATCAGAAGAGTTTTTACTTCCTTCCTCCTCCCCAACCTCCTCAACTTTCAGATTTCTCTGATTTGTCGCAGCCAAACCAGGGGGTCAGGCGTAAGAATGAACGTTTGGTACCATTCTGTGAGTTGTGTGTGACATGCTGATGGCACCTTGGTAATCTCTGCCAGGCAAATGATTTCCCAGGGTTTGTAGGGAGGAAGGGGTGGGGGGAGAAGAAAGGAGAACTGATGGTGCAGTTTCGTTCCACATCTGCTGCCAATTTTAAGGAGCCACTAATTCACAAACTATATGGTAAGCACATTTAACTGTTCTAGCATTTTTCTCATGCTTCATGAAAACAGAGATAATAACTGGTAAACCAACTGTAAAATTAAAAGAACTAGATGTTGCCAATAAAGACCATCATTTCAGGAAAATAAATTTGTTTCTTGGAAGCTGCTCTCTAACGTATGCTTTAGGTGCCCACAAGAAAAGTAATTCAACCGGAGAGTAAATTGATCTTGCTCCACTGGTTTATATGAACAGAGCAAAAATATACACCAACAGGTTATCACTTAATAACTCTTTGTTTCCCTAATATTGAATCAATAGCAGGATCACTTGGAGTCATCAAATTTTGAAGTGCAATGTAAAAAGTAATTCAAGGACACACACCCGTAAACACATACACACACATGCACACACATGCACTACTGAAGGTGCAAACATTTCCAAGGCAAAATGTGCCATCACACTTAAAAAAAATATTGGTCTTCTGAAGATAAGAAACAGCAGTTTAATACCTTCTTACAGAATTCATGGTCCAAAGCATCTGCTAGTATAATTCTTATTATTTCTGCAGTGGAACTGGTTTAATATGCAACTAGAACTGTGCCATTTCTATATGGAGAGGGTGGTCAAGTACTGGAACAAGCTTACCAGAGAGGTAGTCAATGCCCCAAGCCTGTCAGTGTTTCAGAGGCATTTGTACAATGCCCTTAAAAACATGCTTTGACTTGGTTAGCCCTGAATTGATCAGGCAGTTGGACTAGATGGTCATTGTACGTGTCTTCCAACTGAAATATTCTAGTCTAGTCTCGTCTAGTCTAAGTGAAGATAGACACTTACAAAGGTTGAGTGTAGTTGGGCCTAAAAGTGGGTGCATTTTGCTGATAATCACAGGAAATGTTAATGTTGCTTATGTTATTTTTATATCAAGAATTTTGGGGAAAAAAGCCTGCGTTTGTGATCTTTTCACTTAGAAGAGAGGGGAGACAAACTTCTGGTGTGGTCATTGACTAAAGTGCAGTTTGTAGAAACATCCTTAGCCTGAAATTTCTCAGGCTCTCAAGGTACCAGGTGGTTTCAGGACCTAAACTACTGTATATAGGTTTCCTTTACTGTCAGTAAAGAGAAATAGGCAGGTCTCGGGCAATTCTTACATGATCTAATTTTGATGACTGCATTAGGGTAAGGTAAATAGCATCTGAAATGATCTTATTTCTTCCTTTTGGCAATAAAAGGAGCCTAAGATGCTTAGCGCAAAGACAGCTATCTATATTAAATAGATGCATCCTGTGAAGGATTGGTATAAGCCACAGACTTGTTCATACCCATATGGCCCATTAGAAAGGGTGAAATACAATTTCTATTAACAATGCTACACAAGAAGGAAATGCATCTAGAAAATAACCAAACTACTTTAGATCCCACATTTGAAAGGCTAACTTTCTTGGGAAAAAGCCTCACACTTAAACCAAGAAATAGCTCAGGACAAACTGTGAAGCTTTCAGATTCCCTTCTTTCCATGAAAACACACTCCAAGCATGTCTCTTAGGATCCCTTCCTTCTGTGTGTATAAAGAAAAAAAAAAAAAAAATCTCTCTTTTTTCTCAGCACCAACTGTACCAGTGCCAGCAATATGGAGAATAACTGCATTTTCATTGCAAAAGTCTAATCTAGACAAGTGAATAATATGATTTCTTTTTCTATTGCTGACCTGTGAAAAAAACACATCAGTGTGAGATGCAGATTACATCCTGTTGGTTATTGTGGCATAAAATATACAGGTCTTAAAACAATGGCTTGGTTTAATGCCTCAATACTAAACAGTACTAGCTGCACTGTCATACCTGTGGTCAAATTTTCACTCCTAGTGAGTGAAAATAAGAAAAAGAAACAGAAAAAAAAAGTTATATTTCAGGGGCATGAATTAATTGGAAAGCTGTATTTCCACTACAGTTGATATTAGGCTTTTCCATTGACACCAGAGCTGTGAAATATAGCTGACTCAAGGGGTAGGAAAATAGAGGAATATGTTTTCCTGACAACTGACACATGGCCTGCTGTCTCCTTAAAGGGCTGCTGGCCATCCGCTCTGCTTCCTGGCTCCCGCAGGCCACCCTGGGTCTCAGCAGCAACGGGTGAATTTCAGCAAAGTTTGGCTGCTCAAACACAGCACACTTCAGCCAGGAAACAGGACTGGAAATCACAGACAATTGATTCCTCTCACTGGGTTTCCAGCATCACCTGGTTTGGGATATAAATCAAGGCCTCTACTTCTCTTAGTCTAGAAGGAGGTAAAAAGGGCTGCAACCCATTTATTTTAAATTAAACCAAACTTTGTTGTTTTGGTTTGGTTTGGTTTGGTTTGGTTTGGTTTTTTTGTTCCCCTCCCTTTCAAATTTTGAATAAGGTTCAGTGCTAGTCCTGATCCAGACTGGTGAGAAAAGATGTCAGTTCAAGTTTTTCATAACTAGTTGCTTTATTAGTTCAGACTTTATTTTAGGTTCATGGAATAAAATAAATGACTGATAATGATAAAAAGATAATGTTTATGTTATGGTTTGTACATTCTGAGCACTGTAAGTATCAGTAAATCAGTCCTTTTAAACTGCCATGACTCTGTATTAACAGTCCATTCAGAGGAGAAGAAACTGAGGCCAAATGTCACTTTGCAAGAGCTATACACAGAGACAGATATGAGCTGATCTTTCAGATGTCCTGATCACCATCATTCCTTCAGAAAAAAATATTCTTTAATTAGTTTGTCTGCTTATAGGGTGTACTGAATGAATTGCACATATGTGTGTGTGTGTGTGTGCACGCGCATGTGTGTAAGAAGATTCTGGTGTCTCAAAAAGGAGATGATGCTTCCCATTCTGGAAAGGCAATGCCAGTCAGCTTAAAAAAACCTGTGGTAAACATATCTACCCACTAGGGGATGCCTGGACAAACTCTTCTCAGTAGAAAACCGGTTCTTACACTGAAATCTTCAGTGACTGATTCTCAAAAGCAAAAGTGTGTGGTTACATTCCTAATTTGTGTGCGCCGTTGCTGTTATCAGGACTGCCAATAAAGCAGCAGTGAATGGACAGCTATATGTGCACCAACAGGCATTTTAGCAGGCAATTACGAGATTTCCTGGTGCAACTGATGCAAGGCACACAGGGAGTTCTGAACCATGGGTCCAAAAAGCGAACAGTGAAATGGGATGAGACGTGCTTTAAAGTTAAATGGATGCTTTACTGAACAAAGAAGCTTAAGCACAGGCCTAGCAGCTGTTTGCACATAAAAATGCTCTGTCCCTGTTCCATGAGTTCCCTGCTCCTCACCTGGTTCTGCAGTTTTATTTATACGGCTCAAACTCAGTCACCAGTAGGGCTGCAGAAGGCAGTGGGAGCTGTCGTCTCAGGAAAGGGGGACATGGGGAACTGATTTTTGCAGGATTTAAGGTTATGTTTTTAGAAAGCACTGCAGAATTGAGCTATACAGTTTGGTTTGGTAAATTTCCCTGTTAGTCTCTAGCTCTCTCTGAGGAACAGGAGTTCACAGCAGCTCTGGCTCATCAGGTTTAAGAAACAAGGCACAGACTTTCCACCAAGTCGGCATTCTGCTGCTCTGACAGAGTCTATGCTAAAAGTCAGCAAAGAGCAAAACAGCTGATAAGCAGTTCAGAAATTTTCCCCATCTGTAACAGCTCTCTGCATTTAGAATATTTTCACCTTTAACTACTGAACCTGAATACATGTAACAGCTATTGCCGATTCACTCAGCCTTTGCACATCATGCAACTTGTTTGCTCATTCTCTGGTACTGCCAAGAAGTTACTGCGAAATACAATAAAAATAAATAAAATAAAACCCCTCAAACCTAAAATCCCAAGTTGCAATGTATATTTTTAAAAAATATGTACAATTATTTCTATTGTTTGTGCCCAGTCCTGTTTATTACCAAATGTTTAACAGGATGAAGTCTAACAATTGAACAGCTAATAGTGGTAGGTATTGAATTTACAATTGAACACAAAGTGGATGAGTCTATTATAAAGCTTGTCCAGGGAATGCATTTATGAGACATCCTCTAATCAGGCAAAGAGAGAGGGCATGTTTGTCCTTTCTCTGTTGCATTGTGAGTTAGTGTTACACTGAAAGACTGGCTCGTATCCAGGAAACAGCAGATGTGGGTGGATAGAATCTTTTTTCTTCACCTTTCACTTTAAATAGGTCCATTTCCAAAATTTAATTATAAAAAAGATCATCAGAATTGTTTCTTTGACAATTAAAATAATTATGAATATAAATTCAGAAGATTCTACACCCTCCCCTCCCCCCCCCTCCCCCCCCCCCCCCCCCCCCCAATATTTTTCCTGACTCTGGCTTAATGCTACCTCTTTTAAATGTGATTTTTTGCATGCATCGCAGAGCCGAAATGTTTCAGAGAGCTTTGAATATTTGATTTATTGAGTTGTTTTAATGCAGCTTAATTCAGTTTGTACCTACCTTCTCTGGATACTGCAGGACCTGTGGTGGTGGTTTACATTATAAAAAGGAAACATTTATCTTGTTCTGATATTGATGTTATCCTGATAAGTTGCAATATTTAACCATTCTTAGTAGCATTGAGAAGGATTGATACCAACAAAATAAGATGAATGCTTCCATTTTATTTCAAAGCAAAGTTCATGAAAATAAAAGGCCACGGTCCCTACTTGATTGCATTTTCTTTCCTCTCCCTGGACGTCCTATTATCAGATGAAAATACAAATAATGGGCTATTTTGCTCTTTTTCTGTCTAGATTGGCAAATCATTATCTTTGTCCTCTCATCCATTTATAGTACGGAAGAATTATCTCTTAATATGGAATACTAGACTTTCAACAATAACTATAAAAAACTAATATATATGCAATCTTTTTATCCATAGATCTTACAACCATTTATAAAAAACTAAAATTTCATCATTTTTTCTGACACATACAAACAGGATAAGACATTCCTTTAGCAAATTTATAAACTGAGGCAGGAAGCAATGAAAAGACTTTCCCAAGAACAGAACAAGTTTCAGATTGTCAACAACATTCTTGGGAAAACATTGGCTAAATACAGAGAGATCTAACCTTGCAATAGACTTAAAAAGTAATGTCCACATTTATACCAGAATATAATCTATGCTGTTAGCTAGGAATTTGAAAGTATCTAGTACATTTAACCCAAAGGAAGAGCAGTCTGTATTTAAATCTCTAGAATATTCCTCCTATGTTAGTCAGTGATGTGCCATTTGAGAATATACTGAATGTAATAATGAGGATTATTACTTCCTAGTAATAACTATAGCCATTAATTTAAGTTGATAAAAAATGGGATTTTTTTCTGGCACGTTGTATAGTACAACTTGTCATATGCGTTGCCTTGGAACTGAAAACATTTCACCCAGCCATCTATACTTTCGGAATGTGTTTGGCCTGGTCTGAATGAAACAAGAACTACCCACAAGTGTAAGATAGACTAAAGCAGAATTGCTCCTCTGATGAATGTAATTACAAATGAGTACACTTTTTCCTCACTGAAGTGAACACTTTTTCTATATGTTTTATTTTCAGAATTCAGGAGTTGCTTGCTAATCTTCTCCCCTTGCAGCACAGTTCTGCTTGTTCCCTGTGCTTGGCTGGTGTTCTAGCACCCTCTTGACTGGTAAAATTCTCCCAGCACCTCATTGCCAAACTCAACACGGGAATGGGAACTTCCAGAAAAAAAAGCATGAGAAAACAAAAGTGAAGAGGAGGATTTGGATTTCAACACTCTGCTAAAGTCCTCTTTTTTTTTTTTTTTTTTTGTTTTGTTTTGTTTACTCATTTACTGGCCTGCTTGTGCCTAAACTAGTAAATCTCAGACCCAGAATGGAGTTGCACAACTCAGTGTTGCAGTAATCACTCTGAATACAGCTCCTCTAGACATACCCAAATTTCGAGTAATTAGATTGGGATCTCTTAGCAAAATAGTCATAATATCCTGTAGCTCAGAACAAACTACTGCTCAGTTCTCTACCCAGCTTCTAAGTGTAGGTACTTTAGATGAAAATGAGTTCCTTGTACCAACAGATATGCTATAAAAATAATATGCCTTTTTAAAGTTATCATGTACAAGCTACCAAGACTGAAACAGAGGTGTATTCAGTGCAAGACAGAATGAAGTAGATTAGTGTTTAAGATTCAGGTAACAGTGTTTGCGGAAAAAGTCTTGGAAATATTAAGTGTATTCTTGCTTAACTTTTCATTCATACTGATTTATTTCTTGTTTTTATTTATTCATTTATTCATATTAATGCATTCCTGCCATGGAAAAAAAAAAAAAAAAAAGTGAACTCTCATCTTTGCTGTGGCTCATTGATGGTGTAAGCGGTATAACACAAACATATCTTTCCAGGGCCCTTCCTTTAATGAATGGACATCCACATACATGGCAATACTTTAAAGCTTCTTTTTTACAAGAATCTTTCTGTTCCTGTAGTTAGAAATATTGAATTAGACTTAAAGAATAATTGGAAGACCTTTAAAGTAGGACTATAGGGACATTTTCTTTTGGAAAAAAATCTAGAAGTTTGCCTACCTACCTGTTACACTAAAATTCCAAAATCAGTGCCTTGTCCAGTTTGAGCTGGACAAACTTTTCTGTGCATATTTAGGACTAGAATAATCACATCCAACACCTGCTGCATATGTTAGCTCTCTCCCTGCCATCTACCCTGACAATGACTTTTGCTTTTTTATTAGAAATATATTGTGCAGTGATAGCACAGAATGGATGAATGGTGTGCTGAGATCACCTGCAATAGCCTCAGTCATGGCTGCTCTCCTGAAATGAAACACCCTGAACACTTATTCAGAGGTGTTAAAACAAGGACAATTACAATGGGTTCTGCCATTTTTCAGGCTGTTTTCCTTACTTCTTGCCCAGTGTGCCCTCAGTCCTTCTCCTCCTAAGCTCACAGAGCCTTGAAGTTCTTCCTTAAAAGCCCTGTTGTACTCAGGGTGAGCGAAACAGAAATATCTTTTAAAGAATATGATTGCAATTTTCTGTCAGTTGCTGCACTTGTAACATTAACAAAGAAGTTCATATATCCACAGACAAAGAGGCAGATCAAATTTGACCGCCATATTATGGGCTTCATATATGAAAGTAAAGGTGAGTGACAATCTAGGGTGAATTTTCTTGGTTGTTATTGGTGTAATTCCTTACAGAATTTTATTTTCATTTAGCTGTTTAACTTGAGTTGGAGATAGACAGGTTAGCTGCTATTTTTTTCTGAAATAAATAAAAGTGAGGGAAAACATCTGACACAGCTCAATTTATTTATTGATTAGGACCATAAGAGACCATAACCAATTAGCAACATAAAATATGTTACCAACAATTTGTCTGTTGTGGTTCTGAACCAGTTAAAAAGGAGGCCAGCTCAGCATGCCTTTTCAAACTATCTTCATATTCTATTTCTTTAAAACATATAATTTTATAGAATTTAATAAGCCCCCATCTGCTTATCTTTAGAGCAAATGTACCAAAATTATCAACATGTGCCAGACACACAAATTATTGTTACCGGTATCCATTTGAAAATTTTAAAAACAGAAACATAAAAGTGACTGAAAACCATCTCAGCCTAGTACAAGGAATAAAGCCTTCATATTTATATAACAGAACCAAAGGTTATATGAAGTTTAATAGGTCTCTTGATGTGGGTGTTGGAGGTCCAGCTCAGAGCTTAATATGTCACAGAAAGGACCTTCATACACACATTTTAAAACATCCCCTTGAAAATACGTCAGTGGTTAAAATAAACCAGGTTATAAAGATGTAGAGTTTGTTAATAGATAGTACTCTTTTTTATTTTTTTCTTTTTTTTTTTCCCCCCATCCCTCAATCCATTAATGATCATGATGCAACATGGATTTTTCCAAAATTTTTTTGTATCTGTGGCATTCTACAAGTCATAGACTTATCTTCGACTTCTTAAATGATGTTCATGATAGCTGTGATTTCTGGACAAGGTCCTATCCGAACTCTGGATATGTCAAAAACTGTGTAGTGCTTAACACTGCACGAAAGGTACTAAGTTTTGTTCTCTCTCGTTGAAGCTTAAAGGATTCAATCCTTATATTGTAGCCTTCAATATTGGATCCATTGAAGTTGGTAACATTATAGCCCAGTAAAGGAGCAAGTCAGCTGATATTATTCATATTTCCTCAACAATTAAGAGAAAATGTATCTTGCAGATTTAATGTGGTAGATCTCTGGTTGCTTGTCAATGCCTTCTCTCAATGGGATGCAACAGCTCTCTCTGAAAAATGGTGCCTTATATATTTGAAAAAGCACACCTGGTACCAGGTCTCTTCAAAGTAGAAGGTGATAACAAAAGTTTTTTTTTATTTCTCTCTGAGTTGCTGGTTTATTCCCATTTTGATGAATGCAAGTTTTCACCAATTCCCAACTTCCTCTTCTACCTTAATATTGTTCCAGAAAACTGATGCATGCCACTTCATAAACATGATTGTGTCATACTTGCTGCTACCACTACAGGGAGAGTTGGTATTATTCTAAGATGTGATCTATATAGGTCCAATTTCTGTTCTGGATAGCAAACATAAGCATTACCTCATGAGAGAAGCTTAAGATTTGGACTTTACTTTCATTGTAAATTGAGATGAAAGAGAAAGGAAGAAGGAAGGAAGGAAGGACGGAAGGGAGGGAGGAGGAAGGAAGGGAGGAAGGGAGGGAGGAAGGGAGGGAGGAAGAGAGGGAGGGAGGAAGGAAGGGAGGGAGGGAGGGAGGGAGGAAGGGAGGGAGGAAGTGAGGGAGGAAGGGGAGGAAGGAAGGGAGGAAGGAAGTGAGGGAGGAAGGGAGGAAGGGAGGGAGGAAGGAAGGGAGGGAGGGAGGAAGGAAGGGAGGGAGGGAGGAAGGGAGGGAGGGAGGAAGGGAGGGAGGGAGGGAGGGAGGAAGGGAGGGAGGAAGGGAGGGAGGAAGTGAGGAAGGAAAGGAGGGAGGGAGGAAGTGAGGGAGGAAGGGAGGGAGGAAGGGAGGGAGGGAGGGAGGGAGGGAGGAAGGAAGGGAGGGAGGAAGGGAAGAGTGGAAGGGAGGAAGGAAGGAAGGGAGGAAGGGAGGGAGGGAGGGAGGGAGGAAGGGAGGAAGGGAGGAAGGGAGGGAGGGAAGGAGGGAGGAAGGAAGGGAGGGAGGAAGGAAGGGAGGATGGAAGTGAGGGGAGGAAGGGAGGAAGGAAGGAAAAGAGGGAGGGAGGAAGGGAGGGAGGGAGGGAGGGAGGAAGGGAGGAAGGAAGGGAGGGAGGGAAGGGAGAGTGGAAGGGAGGAAGGAAGGAAGGGAGGAAGGGAGGGAGGGAGGGAGGAAGGGAGGAAGGAGGAAGGGAGGCAGGGAAGGAGGGAGGAAGGAAGGGAGGGAGGAAGGAAGGGAGGATGGAAGTGAGGGAGGAAGGGAGGAAGGAAGGGAGGAAGGAAGGGAGGAAGGAAAGGAGGGAGGGAGGAAGTGAGGGAGGAAGGGAGGGAGGAAGGGAGGGAGGGAGGGAGGGAGGGAGGAAGGGAGGGAGGGAGGGAGGGAGGAAGGAAGGGAGGGAGAAAGGGAGAGTGGAAGGGAGGAAGGGAGGAAGGGAGGGAGGGAAGGAGGGAGGAAGGAAGGGAGGGAGGAAGGAAGGGAGGATGGAAGTGAGGGAGGAAGGGAGGAAGGAAGGAAAAGAGGGAGGGAGGAAGGGAGGGAGGGAGGGAGGGAGGAAGGGAGGAAGGAAGGGAGGGAGGAAGGGAGAGTGGAAGGGAGGAAGGAAGGAAGGGAGGAAGGGGAGGGAGGGAGGGAGGAAGGGAGGAAGGGAGGGAGGGAAGGAGGGAGGAAGGAAGGGAGGGAGGAAGGAAGGGAGGATGGAAAGTGAGGGAGGAAGGGAGGAAGGAAGGGAGGAAGGAAGGGAGGAAGGAAAGGAGGGAGGGAGGAAGTGAGGGAGGAAGGGAGGGAGGAAGGAAGGGAGGGAGGAAGTGAGGGAGGAAGGGAGGAAGGAAGAGAGGAAGGAAGGGAGGGAGGGAGGGAAGGGAGGGAGGAAGGGAGGGAGGGAGGGAGGGAGGGAGGAAGGGAGGGAGGGAAGGAGGGAGGAAGGAAGGGAGGGAGGAAGGGAGAGTGGAAGGGAGGAAGGAAGGAAGGAGGAAGGGAGGGAGGGAGGGAGGAAGGGAGGAAGGAGGGAGGGAGGAAGGAAGGAGGATGGAAGTGAGGGAGGAAGGGAGGAAGGAAGGAAAAGAGGGAGGGAGGGAGGGAGGGAGGGAGGGAGGAAGGGAGGAAGGAAGGGAGGGAGGGAGGAGGGAGGAAGGAGAGTGGAAGGGAGGAAGGGAGGGAGGAAGGGAGGGAGGGAGGGAGGGAGGGAGGAAGGGAGGAAGGGAGGAAGGGAGGAGGGAGGGAGGGAGGAAGAGGGAGGAAGGGAGGAAGGGAGGGAGGGAGGGAGGAGGAGGAGGGAGGAAGGGAGGAAGGGAGGGAGGAAGGAAGGGAGGAAGTAAGGGAGGGAGGAAGGGATGGAGGAAGGAAGGGAGGAAGGGAGAGTGGAAGGGAGGAAGGGAGGGAGGAAGGGAGAGTGGAAGGGAGGAAGGGAGGGAGGAAGGGAGGGACGGGAGGGAGGGAGGGAGGGAGGGGAGGGGAGGAAGGAAGGGAGGAAGGGAGGAAGGGAGGGAGGAAGGAAGGGAGGAAGTAAGGGAGGGAGGAAGGGATGGAGGAAGGAAGGGAGGAAGGGAGAGTGGAAGGGAGGGAGGGAGGAAGGGAGGGAGGGAAGGAGGGAGGAAGGAAGGGAGGGAGGAAGGGAGGAAGGGAGGGAGGAAGGGAGAGTGGAAGGGAGGAAGGGAGGGAGGAAGGAGGGAGGGAGGAGGGAGGGAGGAAGGGAGGAAGGAGGAAGGGAGGGAGGGAGGGAGGAAGGAAGGGAGGAAGGAAGGGAGGAAGGAAAGGAGGGAGGGAGGGAGGGAGGGAGGAAGGGAGGGAGGAAGGGAGGAAGTGAGGGAGGAAGGGAGGAAGGAAGGGAGGAAGGAAGGGAGGGAGGGAGGAAGGGAGGGAGGAAGGGGAGGGAGGGAGGGAGGGAGGGGGAGGAAGGGAGGGAGGAAGGAGGGAGGAAGGAAGGGAGGGAGGAAGGGAGAGTGGAAGGGAGGAAGGAAGGAAGGGAGGAAGGGAGGAAGGAAGGGAGGAAGGAAGGGAGGAAGGGAGGGAGGAAGGAAGTGAGGGAGGAAGGGAGGAAGGAAGGGAGGAAGGAAGGGAGGAGGGAGGAAGGGAGGGAGGAAGGGAGGGAGGGAGGGAGGGAGGAAGGGAGGGAGGGAAGGAGGGAGGAAGGAAGGGAGGGAGGAAGGGAGAGTGGAAGGGAGGAAGGAAGGAAGGGAGGAAGGAGGGAGGGGAGGGAGGGAGGAAGGGAGGAAGGAAGGGAGGAAAGGAGGGAGGAAGGGAGAGTAGAAGGGAGGAAGGGAGGGAGGAAGGGAGGAGGAGGAGAGGGAGGAAGGGAGGGAGGGAGGAAGGGAGGGAGGGAGGGAGGGAGGAAGGAAGGGAGGAAGGGAGGAAGGGAGGGAGGAAGGAAGGGAGGAAGTAAGGGAGGGAGGAAGGGATGGAGGAAGGAAGGGAGGAAGGGAGAGTGGAAGGGAGGAAGGGAGGGAGGAAGGGAGAGTGGAAGGGAGGAAGGGAGGGAGGAAGGGAGGAAAGGAGGGAGGAAGGGAGAGTAGAGAAGGGAGGAAGGGAGGGAGGAAGGGAGGGAGGGAGGGAGGGAGGAAGGGAGGGAGGGAGGAAGGGAGGAGGGAGGGAGGGAGGAAGGAAGGGAGGAAGGAGGAAGGGAGGGAGGAAGGAAGGGAGGAAGGAAGGGAGGGAGGAAGGGATGAGGAAGGAAGGGAGGAAGGGAGAGTGGAAGGGAGGAAGGGAGGGAGGAAGGGAGAGTGGAAGGGAGGAAGGGAGGGAGGAAGGGAGGAAAGGAGGGAGGAAGGGAGAGTAGAAGGGAGGAAGGGAGGGAGGAAGGGAGGGGGGAGGGAGGGAGGAAGGGAGGGAGGAGGAAGGGAGGGAGGGAGGGAGGAAGGGAGGAAGGGAGGAAGGGAGGGAGGGATGGAGGAAGGAAGGGAGGAAGGGAGGAAGGGAGGGAGGAAGGAAGGGAGGAAGTAAGGGAGGGAGGAAGGGATGGAGGAAGGAAGGGAGGAAGGGAGAGTGGAAGGGAGGGAGGGAGGAAGGGAGGGAGGAAGGAGGGAGGAAAGAAGGGAGGGAGGAAGGGAGGAAAGGGAGGGAGGAAGGGAGAGTGGAAGGGAGGAAGGGAGGGAGGAAGGGAGGGAGGGAGGGAGGGAGGAAGGGAGGAAGGGAGGAAGGGAGGGAGGGAGGGAGGAGGAAGGAAGGGAGGAAGGAAGGGAGGAAGGAAAGGAGGGAGGGAGGAAGTGAGGGAGGAAGGGAGGGAGGAAGGAAGGGAGGGAGGAAGTGAGGGAGGAAGGGAGGAAGGAAGGGAGGAAGGAAGGGAGGGAGGGAGGAAGGGAGGGAGGAAGGGAGGGAGGGAGGGAGGGAGGGAGGGAGGAAGGGAGGGAGGGAAGGAGGGAGGAAGGAAGGGAGGGAGGAAGGGAGAGTGGAAGGGAGGAAGGGAGGAAGGGAGGAAGGGAGGGAGGAAGGAAGGGAGGAAGGAAGGGAGGAAGGGAGGGAGGGAGGAAGTGAGGGAGGAAGGGAGGGAGGAAGGAAGGGAGGGAGGAAGTGAGGGAGGAAGGGAGGAAGGAAGGGAGGAAGGAAGGGAGGGATGGAGGAAGGGAGGGAGGAAGGGAGAGTGGAAGGGAGGGAGGGAGGAAGGGAGGGAGGAAGGAGGGAGGGAGGAAGGGAGGAAGGGAGGGAGGGAAGGAGGGAGGAAGGAAGGGAGGGAGGGAAGGAAGGGAGGATGGAAGTGAGGGAGGAAGGGAGGAAGGAAGGAAAAGAGGGAGGGAGGAAGGGAGGAAGGAAGGAAGGGAGGAAATGAGGAAGGGAGGGAGGGAGGGAGGAAGGAAGAGAGGAAGGAAGGAAGAGAGAAAGGAAGGGAGGAAGGGAGGAAGGAAGGAAGGAAGGAAGGAAGGAAGGAAGGAAGGAAGGAAGGAAGGAAGGAAGGAAGGAAGGAAGGAAGGAAGGAAGGAAGGAAGGAAGGAAGGAAGGAAGGAAGGGAGGGAGGGAGGAAGGAAGGGAGGAAGGAAGGGAGGAAGGAAGTCCTGCTAGCATGGAGATGTGGTCATGCCTCCAGGACTATGATCTTATTGGCATCATTCAGGCATGGTGGGATGACTCTTATGATTGGAGCGTTGGAATGGAAGGATACAGACTCTTCAGGAAGGACAGACTGGGAAGACAAGGAGGGGGTGTTGCCCTCCATGTCAGTGAACAGCTGGACTCCATGGAGCTCCATCTGGGCATGGATGAAGAGCCAACAGAGAGCTTATGGGTCAAGATTAAAGTGAATGCAGGGGCAGGTGACATTACAATAGGGGTTTGCTACAGGCCACCTGACCAGGACAATGGAGCGGATGAGGCCCTCCATAGACAGATAGGAACAGCATCGTGTTCACAGACCCTGGTCATCATGAGGGACTTCAGCCACCCTGATATCTGTTGAAAGGACAACAGAGCGGGGCACAAGAAATCCAGGAAGTTCTTGGAATGTGTTGATGACAGCTTTCTACTTCAAATGGAAGAGGAGCTAACGAGGAGAGGAACTATGCCAGACCTTGTCCTTACCAACAAAGAAGGGCTGGTGGAGAGTGTCAAGCTCAAGGGTAGCCTCGACTGCAGGGATCATGAAATGGTAAAATTCAAGATCCTTCAGGCAATGAGAAGAGCACGCAGCAAGCTCACTACCCTGGACTTCAGGAGAGCAGACTTTGGCCTCTTGAGGGACCTGCTTGGCAGGGCAACATTGGAAAAAATACTGGAGGGAAGAGGTGCCCAAGAAAGCTGGTTAGTATTCAAGGATCAGCTCCTCCAAGCTTAGGAGCAGTGCATCCCAAGAAAGAAGTCTGGTAAAAATGCCAGGAGGCCTGCATTGATTAACAAAGAGCTCCTGGACAAGCTCAAAAACAAAAAGGAGGCCTACAGAGGGTGGAAGCAAGGATGGGTTGCCTGGGTGGAATACAGAGAAACTGTCCAAGTGGAACCAGATTAGGCAAGCTAAAGCCCAGATAGTATTAAATCTGGCTAGGGACATCAAGGATAACATGAAAAACTACTATAAGTATGTCCAAGGTAAAGACAAGACTAGGGAAGATGTGGGCCCTCTCAGGAAGGAAACAGGAGACCTGGTCACCCAGGATATGGAGAAAGCTGAGGTACTGAATGACATTTTCACCTTGGTCTTCACCGGCAAGGGCTCCAAACACACCACCCAAGTTGCAGAAGGCTATGAGAATGAAGAAACGTCCATTGCAGGAGAAGATCAGGTTCTAGATCATCTGAGGAACCTGAGGTGCACACGTCCATGGGACCTGATGAAATCCATCCATGCATCCTGAGGAAGCTGGTGGATGAAGTCACTAAGTCACCTTCCATTATATTTGAAAAGTCATGGCAGACTGGTGAAGGCAGACTGATTGCAAAAGGGGAAACATAACCTCTGTTTTCAAAAACTGAAAAAAAGGAAGACCTAGGGAACTACAGACACTCACCTCTGTGTCTGGCAAGACCACGGAGCAAATCCTCCTGGAAACTCTGCTCAGGCACATGGAAAATAAGGAGGTGATTGGTGGTAGCCAACATGGCTTCACCAAAGGCAATTTGTGCTTGACAAATTTGGTGGCCTTCTATGATGTTGCCACAGCATTGGTAGATAAGGGGAGAGCAACTGATGTCATCTACCTGGACTTATGCAAAGTGTTTGACACTGTCCCACACGACATCCTGATCTCTAAATTGGAAAAGCATGGATTTGATGGATGGACCACTCAGTGGATAAGGAACTGGCTAGATGGCCGCACTCAAAGTTTTGCTGTCAACAGACCAATGTCCATGTGGAAACCAGTGACAAGTGGTGTTCTGCAGGGGTCAGTACTGGTATTGGTGTTGTTTAACATCTTTGTCAGCAACATGGACAGTGGGATTGAGTGCACCTTCAGCAATTTTGCCGACGACACCAAACTGTGTGGCACAGTCAACACACTGGAGGGAAGGGATGCCATCCAGAGGGATCTGGACAGGCTTGAGAGGTGGGCCTTTGCAAACCGCATGAAGTTCAACCAGGCGAAGTGCAAGGTCCTGCACCTGGGTCATGGCAATCCCAGGCACAAATACAGCTTGGGTGGAGAATGGCTTGAGAGCAGCCCTGAGGAGAAGGACTTGGGGGTGCTGGTGGATGAGAAGCTCAACATGAGCCAGCAATGCACACTTGCAGCCCAGAATACCAACCTCATTCTGGGCTGCATCAAAAGCAGTGTGGCCAGCAGGTCGAGAGAGGTGATTCTGCCCCTCCACTCCGCTCTGGTGAGACCCCACCTGGAGTACTGCATGCAGCTGTCTAGTCCTCAGCACAAGAAGGACACGGACCTGTTGGAATGGGTCCAGTGGAGGGCCACAAAGGTGATCAGAGGACTGGAGCATTTCTTCTATGAGGACAGGCTGAGAGAGTTGTGGTTTTTCAGCCTGGAGAAGAGAAGACTCCAAGGAGACCTTATAGTGGCCTTCCAGTACCTAAAAGGGGGCCTATAGGAAAGATGGGGAGGGACTCTTTATCAGGGAGTGCAATGATAGGACAAGGGGTAGTGGTTTCAAACTGAAAGAGGGTAGATTTAGGTTGGATATTAGGAAGAAATTCTCTACTCTGAAGGTGGTGAGGCACTGGAACAGGTTGCCCAGGAAAGTGTGGATGCTCCATCCCTGGAAGTGTTCAAGGCCAGGCTGGATGGGGCTTTGATCAGCCTGATCTAGTGGGAGGTGTCCCTACCCATGGTGGCGGGGTTGGAACTAGACAATCTTTAAGGTCCCTTCCAACACAAACCATTCTATGATTCTATAAAGAAGGAAGGGAGGGAAGAAGAGAGGGAGGGAGAGAGAGAGGGACATGTTCTTGTCCTTGTGTAACCTCATAAAAGCTAGTCTTACCTTACCTCACCTCAAAAGAAAGAAACAAAATATGCATCTAACACCCCTGATTCCACAAAGAAACCACAATATTTCTCTACTGTCAGGCGTCTGTTGTTACTAAACAGAGCCATCAAAAAACAGAGAACATTCAAACATCATAGACAGAACCCCAAAATCCAGTCTTCATAAACTCTTTGTGATGGTTGGCACATCAAGGATAAAACCTAGGTTTATTAACAATCAAGCTCCTCTTTTCAAATTTAAAATATTTCAAGTGAGAGTCCTCTAGTCATGATCTTAGCATGCAAGGCACACACAAAGTTGACAAAGGAAATTATTGGAGACAGTGTCCCACTGTAATTAAAACAGTGGAAGAGCAGAACGTAGAAACTCTTCCACCCACCATTCAACCTTCCCATCCTAATGCAAGTAGAAATACATGCTTTGTGGACCACAAATACCCAGGCTGATTAATTACATGGCTATGCAATATTACTCATGCATTCCTCTTGAAATGTCAAACGGATTAAGAGTGCCACATCTTTCCTCCCAAACTCTAATCTTAAGGAGCCCTGCTGCAATGAAAACAGTGCAATTACTTTCATACACTGTCAATTTTACAATACGAGGAAAAAAGAGCTTTACTAACAGCAAATAATTATACCACCACTTAATGATTGATTTAACAAAGAAAACCCATCTAATTCCTTTTGTCATTACAATCTACAGTGCTAACACTCTAACAATGCTGCCTTAGTGGTTCAACATTATATCAGCATTAAGAATAATGCTAATATAAAACATAGCTTAAATTTTTATATTGTTAATCTGCACCAAAGCACTATATACCCAGTGTATTACAAGGACCATTAGTGTAGCAAACGTTTGGGATGACACAATCCAGTCTAACAGCATCCTTTCAAGAACGACACTAGTGCAGCATATTATACATTTGAAAAATGCTTACATGACACACAGAAGAAGGGGTCATAAAGTTTCCATTTTACTGCAAACAGCAGCTGCAGAGCTAACGAGTAATACTTAACCCAGAACATGATTCCATGTCTTCAAGCCATGCCTACCTTTAAACTGGTCTCCTACAGATGATTACTGCCCCACCTTGAGGCTTTGAGATGGGCATGGACTTGCTTCTGCTGTTGTTTGTATATCTCAAGGATCAGGAGTTCAAAGCCTGGGAAGGTCTTTTAAAAGAGTATACCAGGGCCTTATTTTATGTTACAGGAGTTTAGAATAGTTGCTTGTTTGTATTTCAATCCACAGCACTATGCTAGCTGCTGTACAAACATTATAAGAAGCAGCACTTGCCTTGCAGAGCTAACTACATAAATAAAATATAGGCCTGGGATGAGCAAAAAAAGAGAAGGAACATTTTTACCTTCATCGTGCAGATTTCATTGTACTTCAAATGCTCAACTAAGTTTGTAGACCCCAGACTATTCAGCATTACTAAATTTCTTCTGAACAAAAGGAAATCTGACAGGGTCGTGGAAGTTTTGTGAGATCCAGGTTTGGGCCAGAACAGGTTAATTTAAGAATTAATATAAAACAAGGACATATTTCACACCTGGTTTAACACAAAGAACAAGGAGAGCTGGTCACTCATTTCTCTAAGTTCAAAACTCAGAAAACTTGACTGTCTTGCCTGTTCACGTACTTGATGTTAAGGTTAGCAAGGGTTTTAGCTTTTCATTCACCTCTAATATGAATGAAATGAACATAAGAAGCATTGCAACAGAGTGAAACAACTGCAGTATGAAAATGTACGCTTAAATATCCCATCAGAGAGGGCTGTAAATTCTGCAGTATCCATTACTTGGTCAGAGTGCTATTCCACATGTGGACTAAGAATGAAGGTGTGAGATCATTAGAGTTTATATCTTAGGCTGGCTGCAAGCTTTAGCCTATTTCTTTAGAAGTGTCACTACTTCCTGTTTAACATATCGACCTGCCTATTTGGCATTTGACAGCACTATTGAATTTTTGCTGAATTTTATGCTTCAAGAAGGACATAAAGTAACAGGTTTTCCCCTGGGCTCCCCCTTCCCCAGTCTCAAATTTACTATGAGCTTCAGAAACACTCTGTAATCTCATCTAAATATGTTATTTCCTTTTTTTTCTGTTGGAGGCAACCCTTTTTTTTTTTTTTTTTTTTTGGCAGGGAGGCAGTGGGGTGGCAGGGTGTAAGTGTTCTCTTGACTCTGGGGAAGTATTTTGTAAACAGTCAAGTGGTTTTACAAAACATAAGTAAATAAATGTCCCCTTTGCCCTTTCTCCCCATAATTTGTTGCCTAGCTTAGATGGATTTCAGCACATAGAGTTGTCTTTGATGATATCTCTCTGTAGTCTCTTCATACCTTGTTCTTCCTTCATACTTTCACAAAGCCCAGTCTCTAGGCTGGGACTGTAGGTTTCATGAGGTGGCAAAGGGCCTGAAAGTTAAATATTGCAACACTGACAAAGGAAACGTCCACATTCTTTTATCAATTGAAAGCCAGATTTTAAAAAGTCTTTTGGCTCCTAATTCCCAGTACAGCATGAATTACAGCTGAAATCAAGACATTCTTCCAAAACGAGTGTCATGACAATTAGCACTACAGTAACAAAAAATTGGATGCCCAGAATTCACAGCAATCGTATTGCCAACTAAATATTGCATGCAGCTAAGAGGGAAATATAGAAATGGAGGGTTCTTAACAGTCACCAAACCAAGCCAAGGCCAGTCTGAGAAAAAGTCTGAGTTGGATTTACCCTACAATTCAGGTGTGCAGACATTTGCTTCTGTAACACAGCATCAGCATCTTCTCCTCACTTCAAGTGTCTAAGGCATGGACTAAGTTACAACTGGATGGTGGTTTCTTTGAAACATGCCCAGAGGAGGAAGATTTAGAAAGTGGAGTGTTGAAGGGAGTGAGTGAGTGTGTGAGTGAGTGTGTGTGTGTGTGTGTCTGTGTGTGTGTGTGTATTTGTGCAAGGGGTGTAGCAATGTCTTCAATATATCTAGGGATCACTTGGGAGTAAAAAGTGCTATACACTGAAATGAACCGTAATTCTGATTGTCCTCACTACCCATATGACAGACAAGGTTGTTGAAAGAAGACATGTCTAAAGGCTCATTCAAAGTCTCAAAAGAGCATTGTTCATAGGCTACGGATCCAATTCTTCCCCCTTCTACTACTCTGCTTCATAGCTTTAAGATACAGTAATTCTAGGTTCCACTTCACAGGAGACAATTAGATTTACCAATATTTAATTTTAAAGCACAGAGTGTTCATGACTGCAATAACTTCAGTGAAGGGACGGGGACACCCAGAGCTCATAATTCAACTAGAATTTAACATTCTAAAACTTTCCTGTTGCTGAGCCTATTCTTTCCAACCCCCATTTCAATTTTTCTCTTTGTCACGTTGCTCTGCTGGCATTCAGTGTTACTATTTTTTTCAATTACTCTCGGATTTTCATCCATCATACTACAAATGCCTTTAAAGTTGCTTTCCTTTTTTCTTTTCTTGCCTAATAAGTCATGAGTTGTGAAACAAGTCTCCTTATTTTTTTTTCTTTCTGCATTTTTCTCTCTCTCTCTCTTTTTTTTTTTTTTTTTCCTGCTTTGCATATATTTATCTGAGGAGAAAAATAATGAGTAAATTCTTTATTAAAGAATAAGAATCACTGAAAAAAACATTGCAATGCCTATGATGACATGTTCCACCCCACAGTAGGGATGAGGTAGTATATCTAATCAGTTACTTCAGCTCAGGTGCAAGAGATAGTCACTTAAGTTGAGGAAATCCTGCTCCACAGGACTGTCCATCTGCTTTTTAAGGAATAAGTAAGGTCCACTGATTATTTCACTTTTGCACATTTCTACCAGTCCTGAGGACACATTAACACTTTTATTTGAATCTGTTAGTACATTGAGGCATTCCTTTATTACCTGTAAGGTGGTAGTTTCATTCTCAAATTCCTATCAGGAATTCATGCTTTTGGCCAAAGTAGTCTTCCTAAAGTTAAGGAGAAAATCTGAATTACAGCACTGACTAGTTTGATAATAATATTTTATTTTAAACTGCAGTTGTGGACACTTCTTAAGTCTCTTTCTTGAGAGAGAAGAAATTTGAACTATTCTCCTGTAACGTTATTTTTCCTCTTGAATGTCCTGTTAGATATGGAGTCAAGAATGAAGATGCACTGATCCATGGAAGGGGATAAGAATATAACTAAATGTGATTTAGGGATCAAAGAAGCTCATAATAAAAGGTTAGCATATGGGACAGCCACAGCAGGAGAAGACAGAAAGGCAAGCATGTACGTGGCAGGCAGAACACCGAAGATCTCTCTTCAGACAGAAATCCTCAGCACAGGCAACAACTGTAAAACTATTCTGTCTCCTAACACACTTATGGTGGAAATCCTGGGCCCGTTGTAAGCTGTCTGGGTTTATCAGGCCATTGAGGTACTGTTGAATGAAAGACCAGAGCCAATTTCAAAACTTATGACCACTGAAGGGGATCATATTGCATTTCCTTCTCCTCCTGCACAGTGTTTCTCTGGGTAGCATCAGACGTATGGTTTCTCACCCTTTGATTAGCCAGTTCAATTTTTCATTTGGGAATTGCTATTCATGGTTAGTTGATTTTCTGCAGAATTAGTGTGCTGAGCTTGCTTATTGAATAGTTAGGTAAGCACCATAGCTGGCACAAGGAGAATGAAAGGAATGGGATGACAGAAGAGGAGGTAAAGCAGAACCAAACTATTTTGCCAACACTGACTGTCTCAGTCAGTCTCAGTATTATCTGACTGTGCAGCTTTAAAGAGACTTGACTATAGTCCACTCGAATTCTGGTAGTCCAGGCAGAACCTGCCAAACACATCAAACCAGATTGATGTCACTCAGAATGCAATCCTTAGTAACTTAGTCATCTTATTTCCATTCAGATTTGAAAAGGTGTGTTACTTGCATTGATATTACCTGGTCCAGTGGGCCAGATAATCCTGACGAAATTCATCCTGTTTTCAATTACATATTTACAAAATGAGAGACTACTCAGATGACCCATATCAGCTTTATTAGACCAGTCCTTCCACAGACTTAATAGAAAGTCTCAAGCAGCAAGCAACGCATAATTCCTCACAAGGTCTAAGTCTCTCCTAAGGGAAGTCATGGAGTACAATGCAATGACTTAATTCATTTCCAAACTTTTTATGACCAGATTCACCAGGGAACTAAAGACTGCTCCATAAAATGTACATATTCTTATGCCTTGCAGCACGGTCCCAGATATGCACAGTTTCTCCTCCTGACACCAGGACTCCATCACTCTTTGCTCTCATCTCCAGCTGCATCCTTTAGGATCTCTTCATAAAGAACCAACAAAATGCTAAAACACTTCAGCTATTGCTACTGTCAGAGATGGTAAAGAAGAAAATGTATTGGAGTCAGCTTCAGCTACCAGGGTCCAACTTTCTCACCACCAAATATGTTTCAGATCACCCGCTACTCCAAATTTTGTTTAAAATATCTGTCTGTAAGACATTATTTTTCATGTGTAAGGATGACAATTTTTAGTGACATTAACATTATATTCATACAGCAACTAGGACTCCCCAGGTTCATCTATACCAGTAAATTAAATGATTCCCAAGACTATGCTCTGTCGTTGAGGCTGTTGTATTAGACTCGATTTAGGGAGAGATTCAGGAGAGAATGACAGTTGACCTGGGTCAATGTCCTGCAGGGATGAATCCAACTCTTTAGAAACGTAGATGATGCTTTTCCAGTGTCCAGGCACATCCTTTAAGTTAGTGTTGTGAGCAGAAAGGGCAGTACCTTTGTCCTACCAGGCCTACCAATGTGTAAATAGAAGAGCTATGATGACTTAATCATGTTCAATTTGCCCTCCAAAGGTGCTTAACTGTCTCGGCTATAGGCTTCACTTTAAATTAGCTCCATGCAATACTCAGTGTAAATAATCTTATTTGCATAGTTGTTCCCAAATAGAAATGGCAATATCTCTACTAGGGAAACTGAAAAAAAAGCTTGAGAAACTGGTGCTTTCTCAAAGCCACAAATCAGTGTTAGTGCTAAAGATAACTATGAAAAAAAGCCCAATGATTATTTAACTTCTGGTGTGTTGTAAGTCTTAATTAAATAATGTTTATAAGGGACATTAATGAAAGGTGGTACAAACACAAATTATTATTATTCTGTAACAACACCACAGCTCTACCACACCATCAAGAAAAAGCATCAAAAGTTGGAATAAGCTTTGATGAAAACTACTCATAATTCTCAGACAAAGTTGATGCAGTGATGTGTTACTAAAGCTGAGTGATTTTTCTTGGATTTTTTTTAATGCTCATTAGTAATTAATTTTTCTCCTTTAAAGAAGATGAGGTCTTCTTTGCATAAAAATGAACCATGGACAATTTCCAAGGGACTGAATAAGTCTTTTTCTTAGCATGCTTCAGTAAATAACCTGGGCTAGGATATTCAAAAGAGACTTGATCAGAAATACAATTCGGTGACTATGGTTAGCTTATTTCTTATGTGATTTTAAGTTAGTTATTTGTTAGGGAGGGAGAGAATTTTGCACCATTTCTAGATAAAATTAGGAGCCCAGAAATGCCCTGGGGCCAATACAGAAAAATGTTTAACCTCAGGGCATATCAGTGCAGTAGTTAGGCAGTAGTAAGGCTCTGTACTTAAGTATTCTGTTTTGACAAGTTCATTACCCACACAAAAAGTTCATCTTTGAGATCCTTGAGGAGTAAGAGGAAAAGTTTAGAATGAGGAAAATAGAATCCCTCTCTTGCCTTTGAAATTAGTGCATTGCATGTGCAATGTCTACATCTATGGTGCAATTCTTCACAAATCAACTGAGAACAGACAGGATTTTGATTTGTCCTATTTAGTCAAATAAATAAATAAATAAATAAATAAATGGTAGCAACTTTCACCAGATGGCTGCTAAAAACATGAAAAAAGATAAAATTTTCTCTCAAAAATACATCAGTCTTTGAAGAAAGATGCCAAAATATAGAATCTGAGGCAATTTTGCTAATCCAACATAGAAAAGCTGTGACAGTCTCACCAAAATTGTCCCATAGCATGTATTTCTTGCTCACATCACTTCTGACTTGAAAAGCTTTCTCACTAGTCAAGTTCACCTAAAGGACTTGATGGACTAAATGTGTCTTGATATTAAAGAATACCTGCTGATATTGACAAATTCCCACTGGAGTCCGGAACGAGGTGGAACCACCCAACTCATTTTCATCTATGACCTACTGGTATAGTAAGCATTAATTTGAATGGAGGTCTTGGAAATACAGTAGCTTGCTCATTACTTTCTTTCTCTGTCACATCTATTCTGTGACCTACTGCCTCCGTTCCTCTGTTTTACTCTTGGACCAGCTGCTGTTAACTATTACATTTTTTCCCCTTACTGCTTTTCACTCGAAGGTATAATAGGCAGTTATTCTGAGCTCAGTGTGATCTAAGGAAGTCTTGGGAAAGAGAGAGACACACACACGTATATGTGTAGTGTTAAGGGAGGTTACAGAGTGGAAAATAAAGTAATATCTGCATTCCTTGGTATGCTTTCAATTTGATTTGATGCAGAATTATCAAGCAAAGTTATCTGACCTGTGTTATGCAGGAGGAGTTACACAAGGTCCCTTTTGGACTTAAAATCTATGAATCTATATCAGCAATGGAAAGTACATATGAGGTGACCTTCCCAGATTCACATTATGCTTCAGTTGAGAATGTCTTATCTGACTACTCATTTAACAAGAAAAGGGTTATAACCAACAATCTCAAAAGCACCTTTGTATATTTTAAAGGAAAACAAGGTCATTTTCAATGATTCATTAATTTTCAGAAAGGATTTGAGTTTTTCAGTTTGGGCTTTCTGTTGTGAATTTTTTATTTTATTTTATTTTTTAATGCAGATTAAAATGTGGGTTGGGAGGGATGATTTTTAAAATCTACTGGGAAACATAACCTTTAATTCCTAGGTAAAGGGTCTCGTCAAGGAGTGTCCTGTCAAACTTCTGTTTTTTTCTGTGCCCAGAGAACATCAGCACACAGAGAGATGATTGCTAAGACACCATTCCCTTGTTTTTACTCCCTTGCTTAGCAATATCTGTAATTTATTTGAAAGAGTACAAGTAATGACTGGACTGAGCAATGTGTCCTTTAGGTGTAACCTTAGTAGATACTTAATTTTTATAGTTTGTTGACCAAAGCAGAGTGGGTCAAATGCCCTTGTCTGGTCTAAGCTAGATGTAAAAATTGTATGAACAGTTCCGATAGTGTGAACCACGGTGATTTGGGACAGAGCAGCCTGAGGTCTCTGGATGACTGAGGGAAGGGTTCCTGGAGGCAGAGTCAGGAAGAACTACACTGGAGGAAGGCAGAGGTACAAGAATGTTTCAAGGTTTCAGTGAAGAGTGTTGCATCTAGCTCTGTCTAGACCAGGGGAATAAAATAAAATAAAATAAAATAAAATAAAATAAAATAAAATAAAATAAAATAAAATAAAAAGAATAAAGCAACAGAAACCACACAAAAGAAAACCCACACAAACAGAAAAGTGGGGACAATTTGCTTTATAGTCCAGTTTCCAGAGACAGTGAAAACATGAGCTACTCCACCCCAGCTGGCCAGGGACCAGGACTCACTCCTTGACATAGGTCACTAAGTCAGTAAAAGAATATTCTTCTTCTCTGTTTGTCTTGTTCAAGGCCACGAGTTTGTTGCCTGTATCAATCTGCTGCCTTTCTCACCCACCTGCTTTGCTTGCAGTTAAAGTTGCCTGTTCTGTTTTTCCTACACAAAAGATAGTTCCTGACATGAATAGGAAATATTCTTCTATAGTGGGATGATGTATTATAGGTATATATTCTAGAAGTCTACAGTATAATATATTATTTCTGGAATACTATTCATACCTTTAAACCTGAACTGTAGCTAGACTGTCAGTGACCCAAACACAGCAGAATGCATGAATATCCAGCCTCCCCTATTAATGTCCCTTAATCCTCTTTTTTTTTTTTTTTTTTTTTTTTTTTTTTTACCACTCTCAAGAAAACTCCTTAATAAGGACAGAAAGTCAATACTTAAGATAGGGATTGTGTGGGGCTGGAAAACCTAATTTTAATTGAAAAGATCATGTTGTGTTCAGGGTACAGAACGGGAGAAAATATCAAGGGCCTCGTCAGGCTCGCACTTGGAATCCTGCGGCCTCTGATGCCTTGGAAAGACATCAGAAATTCTGCTGATTATGTGCAGAGTTATGGAAAGAGTCTCTTTCCCTCTCTTGTTGCTCTTCTTGCCTGAAAAGGAGAACCTATTTTCCTATCTCCTTAGGCAAGCTTTTAGTTTGGAAAGAACCTGAAACTAAACTTAAGTGGGCTGATGATACAAAAATCCCTCATACCCTTTCCTTATTAGAATGCTTCTTATTTTTATTTTCTCCCCCACACCACATACAGTCACACATACATAGAAATTTGTTTAAAATAATGAGCACGAGAACTGTAATACTAAATGCAGTATATCTGTATCTGCTCTCTTCAAATATCTCCTTCAGCATCTGTCTCAGTCAGATTCCTGATCTACACTTTCAAACCTGTGTTCTCAATATATTGCCTAATATAACTTATGCTGCAACCAGAAATGTTTTTCTAATTGAAATTAATGAAAGATCAAAGGTGATTCCTTTCACCAACCCCATCAAAGTTGTGCATCCCAGCAAAACCATAATGGAAGGTAGTCATACAGTGAGGCATGACCACAAAACAGAAGGGTCAGCAATCTCCTAGAATAATCTCTTCCCTACATTTTACCTTATCATTCACAAAATAGTGCTGGTGCACAAAATAGAGTATTGTCTATCCTGATCTCCCTTTCAGTATCTTTTTAATGAACTGTAATGACAGTGATTTTTTTTCTAATAAGAAAATTAATTTATATGGAGAAGGAAAATCAAGATGTAGAAGACAAGTCAGGACATGAAAATGCAATCTGTAATTTCCTAACAGGATAAATCACCATAAATGAAGCAGTGATTTCTGAGATCAAAGATTCTCTACAACAGAATCCTCCAGAGCAGGATCATCTGTCCAAAAGAGAGCAGTAGAAAACTGAACTGAAGAAAGAACAGGACAGACAAAACAACTATAGGGTGATTTCTCACTGATACATTCCCACAGCTCCTGGCAGCTCATGATGTCAGCACTTCCTGAATTGAATCTAACATCCATTGCACAGTCTTTAATAGCTTCCCACAGATCAGTTCTTTCTGGATTTGTCTACTGCCTTTTTTAATCCACTTGGAGCCTCAAAAACATCCTGTAGTGATGGAAAACCCAGTTTAATTGTGTGTTACATGAAAATTACCTTAATTTGTTTCAATTTTTTTTGTCCAAGAATCTCTTGGATGTCCCCTGATTTCTGTATTTTAAGGGCTAATGATATAGTGTTGCCTTTCCCTTTTCCATTCTGTACATGACTTTACAGGCCTCTGTGAGAAACCTGACATGATCATCATTTTCCCAAGTTTCAGAGTTCGACTATTGAGTCTTTCCCTGTAGAATACCCATCCGCAAACACATATCATCATTTCTGCCACCTTTTCCTGCATTTTTTTCTGATTCTGATATATCACCTTTTTAAAAAGCTGCGAGACCTGCAAGCAATATTCAAAATACAGCTGTACCTTACACTTGCTCCAAGACTCCTTACACCTCTGTTTCCCCAGTTTCACACTGGAGCTCCCAAGTTCATGGGAACATGCTGTTACTGAAGGCTCTGGGATTTAGACACTCTTATTCTCCATCTGTGAGTCCTGCTTGGTTTTCATTTGTGCAGGGGATGTTTTGGCCCTATGAGCAGTGAAGCAAACCCTCAAGATAAGTAATGTCTGAGGCAGCTGCCTGAGTGGATCCATCATTATCACTCGAATACGCTCTGTGAATAAACAGAGGCCTTCAGTCCCTGGGGCTGTTAATCTGACACCTTTCATGGAGCACTAAAAGAATTCACTTAAAATTAAAAACAATACACAGCTGTTTCAATGGATAAGTCATGCCATTTGCATGAGGATAATGGATAATCAATATACAATGGTGACACAAATTAAATGTGGATTAAACAGTCATTGTTCCACAGCTACGCTCTGTGTGATTTTTCCAGATATTGTGTGATAGTCCTCTGTTTTCTATTATTGCTTCGAGAAAAATGCGTTTTCTTCTTTTGGAAGATATTGCTTCTTTATCAGCCACAGTGGTACAAAATAAACAAATGAAAGTGCTAATTTCCCCTGCTTATCTACCACATCAGAGGTCACCTTTTGGAGAATGGTAGAGATTATAGAGGAAAGCATTTATTCTCCTTGCAGTCCTCAGATATACTTGGTACAAGAGATTATGGGGATGGGCCAATAATGATAGGTCAGGATGAGCTTAACTATTTTTAAAATTCTAAAAGCTACCTTATTTCAGATAGTCTTTCTCTGTAGTTAGTAGGGAGATATAGACACTTATCCTAAGAATAGGACATAAGGCATATGGGATGAATCATTCCCTGGAGACGTCTATCTCTCTCCACTCAGCACTGAAGGAGCCAAGACAAAGCGCTTAGTTTAGCAATCCAAATTCTGGGTGGCTATAATTATGTGAATGAATCTTGTTGCTGTTTGTTCTATAAGAGTTGTCTAGTAATATTCAGATTTAAAAAATAAATAAAAAAATAAAAAAAATCATGTTCTCAGTTTACCCATTCAATCATAATTAAATATGTCAGCATTATTAATGTATTTAAATGTTAATGTATTTAAACTCACAACATTTAGCCAACATTAGCAAACACAGTTACTTCCAATGTAGAAGAGTTACCTGAGTGATTTATCCAAAGTTATACAGCACGTCTCTAAGGCAAAAAATTTTGAACTCGTGAAACCTTAAGCTTAGATCATTCTTCTCTTTAAGCTTCAGTGGAATTTAGGCACTGAACTCCTATTGTCTCCTTTGAAAGAATTATATTGTGGTGACCAAATTTGCACGTAAGCCTCAGTGACAGAATGTCTGAAAGAGGCAGCTGAAGGAGAAGTTATGCACAGGACCAAAGGTGGAATTTAAACTTCGAGTATAGCTCTTAATCATTTCAGATAAGTCATCCAAAAACCATAATTAATAACAAAAAGTAATAATGAACTTCTGTCTAACATACACTACTTAACTAACCTCAATTCAAATCACTGACCTAGAAGTATTAAACTCCCTTTCCTATTACTAATCAGATGAGAGAAACATCCAGTGCTCAGATAAATGATCTTTTTTTTCATTTTTTTCACTGAGACAAATTAAGTTCTTTTCAGTCTGTGGCAGAGCTGATGGGAAAAAAAAAAAAAAAAAAAACCAACAAAAAACCCACTTATTTTTATTTGTCAAAACATTTGTTGAGAGAAAAAAAGGTGAAGAATGTTAAAAATCAGTATTATTTTTGTTACAGTTCTTAAATTCTTAAGAAATTTTCATCCATTTCACAAAGTTCTTCATCTTGGAAAAGAAAATACTGGAAAGTTCCATTCTCTTTCTATTTAACCCTGTCATTTTTTCTTTCAAAATGGAAGATTTCTGGCAAAGGAAAAGTGAGCAAAGTATTTTACTATGGTGGCTGGTCTGTGAGGTCAGGGCTTGTCCATCAGTGAGGTTGAAAAGTGTTCCACCCATCCCTGCTACACCTGGGTACTTGAACATAAAAGGCAGCCAGAGACTGAGATAAACCTCAGAAAGACTTCACATTAGATTTTGGAAACTAATTAGTTTTGTATTAACACTGCTTTTTCTTAGAGTCAGTAGTGAAATTTGCACTGACCTCATGGGGAAGACAGGCAGACCTAGACTGTGTACTTCCAAATAGTTCACCATAAGTCTTTAAAATATATTCCTTTCCTTGGCTCTCCTGTTTGCCTGTTTGGTCTATGCTGTAATGGGACTGGTTTCATCTGCACTGCTACTAGCCATCTGAGCTGTTCACCATTCCCAAAGAATTTTGTTTTTGAGCTGGCTGCAAGCTGACATTGACTTTTTGTAATATATTTATCTGAGTGTTTGCTGGCAGGGGTGGAGAGAAATGCCAGTTATATAAGTGAGAAAACCTGTTTTACAAGTGAAAATTATGTCTACAATCTGGAGGATTTAAATGAGTCAGACGTTAGGATACACATTTAAACCAAAACTCTGATGATATATTTGAATCCAGCAAATGCTTGCACACGCACGTAATCCTTGGATAATCAGTGAAGAAATACTCACATGACTTAAGCTATTCACAGGTATGAGACTTTGCATGACTGCTCCCTCAAGTGGGAATATTAAAATTTCTGCAAGTGAAGTAGTAAGCACAGGTTCTTTCTGAGGGTCACTTATGATCAGCTACAAAACCAATTCTATGACATGTCCTGCATGACACAGACCATCAGTTAAGCAAAACTGCACTGTGATAGGTTAGAAGTGGCCAGATAGCAAGGGTTTATGCTAAGCATAAGTCAGAATTTCATCTGTTTGGAAAATCAGAGTTTATATCAATGCCTATCTATTAAGATACGGCTTCAAAGAAAAAAAAAAAAAAAAGAAGCAAAGATTTTAATTTTATTTATTTTTAATGATGTCTGGCTGTAGCAGCAGCTAATTAGAAATATTTAATGCAGGGAAACATCTGCAAGTTAAAATTGTTTTCAGCTTAAATCTTACCATTTGCCAGTACAGAAATGATATGTTAAGCATGTTGCACTCTCTCTCAGTATGATAGCAACTAAAGTGGCTTAAAATTGGATTCATTTATAAAGCTGGACACCATTAATATCACCCCCTGCATGACAGTAATTCATTTCATTCTGGTTTGTCTGCACAGCAGTAGGGGCTCTGGTCCTTGTATTCATATCACAGTCCTAATTAAGTATTCATTATAGAGTACATATTTTTACATTTAAGACAGAATATCAAACATTCATGCCTAGTATTAAACTTGTTTACCATTGGACTATTGTTTTATTAATAAACACTGCCATACATGTCAGCACTAACTTCAGGGTCAAAAATAGAGTTGGGTTGAAACTCAACCCTCACATACAAAATTCTTGGGAATTTTTGGAAGAAAAGGTGCAACCTTTATATTAGTATCAACCCCTGTGATTTAAGGGGGAGTAATAAAACCTTGTGAGTTTCTTTATTCTTCTTTCTGTTTGAACGTACCTGAAATTTCATGACAAAAAGCCTAGCAGAGGATTGTGGTATCAAATACAACTCTATCGCGGATGTATAGATTTAGTTCGATTTCAATCTTGAGCTCACAAATGCCAAACCACATTTCAAATGCAATTAATAAATTCTCCAAATCAAGCCATCTAGGGAAAATTTCTTGATACAGAATCAGAATACTAATTTCTGAGGACCACGTAACAAGAGATGGAAACCCATCATGCTCAAATCAGCTTGCACTTCTAGGGTTGTAGATGACATCACTCTGTTGTTCTTCTCTTTTCTTCTCACACCTGTCTGAACCAAAGCTCACAGGAGTTCCTCAGACCACCTCCAGAGATGTCAGAGGCCAGGAGAACCTCAACAATATCCTCTCTGCTATACTTGACTTTCCCTGCCCTGGTGCTCCTCATGTCCCTTTGTCTTGGCCAAGCAGCAAAACTCTCTCATACTGACTTTTCTAACACATCTGGAAGGCATACCTTTCCTGTGAGCTCCTTTTACCGAAACCAGTCCATATAAGTCTATACCTTGCAAATATTTCATAGTCTTGCTAGAAGAGCTTTCCTAGAGGTAGAAGAAAGAAGCCACAGGTACACTTAACCTTACCTTCCTTTGGAAACTTAAAAACTATATTCATAATCCTGTACTACTTACTCAAAGCTCTTTCATGGGTCAATGGGGGGGGGGGGGGGGGGGGGAATTACCTCTACAGGAAAACACAGCTGATCCATTTTATATGCGTATCTTAGCATGAGGTGAATCAAGGAAAAATCCAGCTACTCAAATATAGGTTTATAATGTAATTAAGGGTGCTGTTGGATGTCTGAAATGTTGTGAGAAGGAATAGCTCTTAGATGACAAAATCCAGCCCCTGGTTTTCTTAATCTGCCTTTGGGAAATTCCTTGGGAGCTCCATGAGACAAGACAGGATTTCCTTATGTTTCACTCATTCTCTTAACCTTTCAGTTCTGAATAGGATGAGACCTATCAAAGTTAACATGCTTTAGTTTTCAGTGATGCATCATCACTTTCTGCATTTTTGGTCTAAAATAAGACTAGAAAGACAATAGAGATGGTGAATAACTCTACAGTCATCCTTAGTTTTATAGTATGTAGAAGAGAATCTAGACAAGTCACAGTATTTCCACATTCATCATATAGAGAGACTCAAAAAGTCCCCTAGGATAAATGTGAAGTTTTCTTTTTTATATAGAGAGTACTCAGGAATCATGGAATAAATTCATTATTTGAATGAACAAAAACTCTCTAACTTGACAGCATATTTTTCAATTAGAAAAAATATTGGGGTTCTTCTTCTTCAGAAAAAAAAAAAAAAAAAAAAAAAAAAAAAAAAAACCAAAACAACACCAAACAACAAACTCAACTTTGAATGGGAGTTTTTGTTTCCTGTACTTGAAAGAAGTTAAGGGAAAGAGAAAGTAGAAACTTTATAGGATGATTTAAATCGTTAGAAATAGCATTAGTTTGAAGAAACTAAGGGAAGGGATTTATTAAGTGTTCTGGGAGAAGTTTTCTGAGAGTCCTAGAAGACTGGCCATGGAAGTATTTTGAGATCTGTTCCTCGGATTATTTAAACTTTATCTGGAAAAAGTACCAGAAAATAATCATAATGGGAGGGAAGACACAACATATACATTAAAATATAATGTACAGTACAGTTTTCTCTGGAGGAAGTGGTGTTTTGCCGAAAAATCATTAAAAAAAAAAAAAAGAAAGCTTTTTGGATGAAAAAATAATCAAAAGATAAAATGCTACTTCTTTGACATTTTCAGTTTAGTTTAGTTGATAGTTGAATTTACCACCCAAATGGGAGTTTTGATGACTGAGCTACTCTCATGAGTGTTCTACAACACATTTCAGTCAAAAAGAAACATATTAGCACAGACCTTCTATTTATATTGTTTAAGTTAACTTAGTTCATTTTGGATTAAACAGTCTGGGGAGCACAAATGAGCAGTATCATCAGGCAAAGGGACATTAATGAATGTCTCGTGGTCAGAAAAGGAGGAGCTGGCCTCTTAATCTGGATAATATGTGCCTACACTTGAACTGCAGTCAGACCCTATGGGAGACATTGATTTGAATGAGTACAGATATCCATCATGCAGATACCTCTGACCTAGTTACTGAGAGTCCCTTTATAGTCAAGAGGATGATTCTTTCCACCCTAAAATAGACATGTAAAACAGACTGTATAAATTGCATCCTGAAAGCTCCTACCACTCTCTGTGGAGTAAGTCAAGGATGATGCATTCAAAAGGAGATGATGCTGTAAATGTCTCCCATCTACAGTTAGGTAAGATGAGTCCAAGAGGATGTTATTCAGTTGCCTGGAGTGACAACTAGAAGCCACATACATATTTACATCTTCTTAATATAACTTGAAGACTAGGGTCAGGAGTAGGTTAACAAAGCTAAAAAGAAAAGAAAGCAATATTAATACAAATGCCTTTATGATACATCAAGTACAAGACACTGGAAGTGCAGTGTTGTTTACTATGAAGTGCTGTGTAAGCAGGACATCAATGTACAGCTGGGTCAAAATTCAAGAGATAGAACCAATGTAATAATGGTACTGCAATAAGAGGATTCAAATATTTGGTGAGGATACCACAGCTAATGTGTTTTTCTTTCTGTGGGGTGATATGTGATCCATAAATAGGGCAAGCTGATGGATTCTGACCATAGTGAAGATTAGAGTATTGAATATTTTGTCAACGTCAGGGACTTAACTTACTTCGTTTCTCAGTTTACTCATGTGTAAAAGAGAGTTAAGAGAGTTATCATTCTAAATAGTTCTGTGGTCCTCATTAGAGCTGCAATTTTTTTTTTTTTTATTTTTTTTTTTTTTATGAGGGAAAAAAAGGAAACTAGAAAAGGACATTAAAAAAGTCCAACTACAGTGTGGTAGACATTATTTCAAATTGAAGTTAAATCCAGGAAATAATTTTGAATAGCAATCAGGAGAAATGAAAACGTCAAATATTTTCCTGCTTTTCAAGGCAGAGTCACAAGACATCATAAACAACAGTTATAAAACTCAGCAAAACAAGGTTGCATATTGTATTCTCTAACCTAATATTTAAATCATATGTGATTTACTTGGCATTAATTAACATGTATATCCTTCATCTGCATGGAAATGCTCAGCAGCTGAGGACTGTGTATTCCAAAACGGGCTTCTCTCAATATCAAGATAAAAAGACAGGTATTACATAAGCAAAAAAAGGTATTTATTTCACATTGCTTCTGGTAAGATATTTAGAAATATGATACTTACGTGCATGCATCTATTCTGATATGAAGGGGAAGTCAAATAAGGCAGATCTTGTGCTGGGAGTATGCTATAGACCACCCAACCAGGATAAGGAGACAGGTGAAGTATTCTATAAGCAGCTGGCTGAAGTCCCGCAATTGTCAGCCCTTGTTCTGGCTGGGGACTTCAATCTGCCGAGTATCTGCTGGAAATATAACCCAGCAGAGAGCAGGCAGGCTAGGAGATTCCCCAACTGTATGGAAGATAACTTCCTGACACAACCGGTAGGTGAGCCTACCAGGGGAGGTGGCTCGCTAGATCTAGTGTTCACAGAGAAGGACTAGTGGGAGATGTGGTGGTCAGAGGTCGTCTTGGGTTTAGTGATCATGAAATGGTCAAGTTTTCAATTCGTAGTGATGTAAGGAGGGGGGTTAGCAAAACCCCCACCTTGGACTTCCGGAGGGCAGACTTTGGCCTGTTCAGAACACTGGTTGAGAGAGTCCCTTGGGAGATAGTCCTGAAGGGCAAAGGGCTCCAGGAAGGCTGGACACTCTTCAAGAAGGAAATCTTAAAGGCCCAGGAGCAGGCTGTCCCCAGGTGTCGCAAGTTTAAAGGGTGGGGAAAATGACCTTTCTGGATGAATAAGGAACTTCTGATGGGATTTAGGAATAAAAGGAGGGTTTACCACCTCTGGAAGAAGGGACAGGCAACTCAGGAGGAGTACAGAGATCTTGTTAGGTTATACAGAGAGAAAATTAGGAAGGCAAAAGCCCATCTGGAGCTCAACTTGGCCACTAACTTTAAGGACAACAAAAAAAGTTTTTATAAATACATCAACAAAAAGAGAGCCAGGGAGAATCTCCATCCCTTACTGGATGCGTGGGGGAAAGTTGCAATGAAGGACGAGGAGAAGGCTGAGATACCTAATGCCTTCTTTGCCTCCGTCTTCAATAGTCAGACCAGCTATCCCCAGGGTGTTCAGCCTCCTGAGCTGGAAGATAAGGATGGAGAGTAGAACAACCCATCCATAATCCAGGAGGAAGTAGTCAATGATCTGCTTCTGCACCTAGACACACATAAGTCTATGGGGCCGGATGGGATTCACCCAAAACTACTCAGGGAGCTGGTGGGAGAGCTCACCAAGCCTCTCTCCATCATTTATCAACAGCCTTGGTCAACAGGAGAGGTACCAGATGACTGGAGGGTGGCTAATGTGACACCCATCTACAAGAAGGGTCGGAAGGAGGATCCGGGGAACTACAGGCCTGTCAGCCTGACCTCGGTACCAGGAAAGATCATGGAGAGGATCATCTTGAGTGAGCTCTCACAGCAAGCGCAGGGCAGCCAGGGGATCAGGGCCAGCCAGTATGGGTTTAGGAAAGGTAGGTCCTGCTTAACCAACCTGATCTCTTTCTATGACCATGTGACCCACCTTCTGGATGTCAGGAAGGCTGTGGACATTGACTATCTGGACTTTTGGTAAGGCCTTTGACACCATCCCCCACAACATTCTCCTAGAGAAGCTGGTGAATCATGGCATAGACAAGTGTACTCTTTGCTGGGTTAAAAACTGGCTGGATGGCCGTGGCCAGAGAGTTGTGATTAATGGGGTGAAGTCCTCTTGGTGGCCAGTCACCAGTGGTGTCCCTCAGGGCTCAGTTTTGGGGCCAGTTTTGTTTAATATCTTTATCAATGATCTGGATGAGGGGATTGAGTGCACCCTCAGTAAGTTTGCAGATGACACCAAACTAGGTGGAAGTGTTGATCTGCTTGAGGGTAGGAAGGCTCTACAGAGGGACCTGGACAGGCTGGATTCATGGGCCAAGGCCAACTGTAGGAGGTTTAATAAGGCCAAGTGCCGGGTCCTGCATTTTGGTCACAACAACCCCAAGTAACACTACAGGCTTGGGGAAGAGTGGCTGGAAAGCTGCCCAGCAGAAAAGGACCTGGGGGTGCTGGTGGACAGCCAGCTTAACATGAGCCAGCAGTGTGCCCAGGTGGCCAAGAAGGCCAACAGCATTCTGGCTTGTATCAGGAATAGCGTGGCCAGCAGGAGTAGGGAATTGATGGTGCCTCTGTTCTTGGCACTGGTGAGGCGTCACCTCGAGTGCTGTGTTCAGTTCTGGGCTCCGCTGTACAAGAGGGACATTGAAGTGCTGGAGCGTGTCCAGAGGAGAGCTACCAAGCTGGTGAGGGGTCTGGAGACCAAGCCATACGAGGAGAGGCTGAGGGAACTGGGCATGTTTAGTCTGGAGAAGAGGAGGCTGAGGGGAGGCCTCATTGCCCTCTACAACTCCCTGAAAGGAGGTTGTAGAGAGGTGGGTGTTGGCCTCTTCTCCCAGGTGAATAATGACAGGACCAGAGGAAATGGTCTGAAGTTGGGGCAGGGGAGGTTTAGATTAGATATTAGGAAGAATTACTTTACTGAAAGAGTGGTCAGGCACTGGAACAGCCTGCCCAGGGAGGTGGTTGAGTCACCATCCCTAGAGGTATTTAAGAAACATCTAGATTTGGCACTTCAGGGCATGCTCTAGTGACAGAGATTGTAGGGGTTTTTCTTTTGTGTGTGTGTGTCTGTGGTTGGACTCGATCTCAAAGGTCCTTTCCAACCATGCAGATTCTATGATTCTATGTTTCTAGAATAAGAAATATCTGTCTAATATTTTTAGGACCATATATTTATGGATTTTTTATTAACTTGTTTTATGACAGAGGCAGAATAGAAATATGGAAAACAGGTAAATGCCTTTGTGGAGTTCTTTGAAATACTTGGAAAAAACATCAGAGTTCAGGTTTGTTTTTCATGTTTTTTTTTTTTGTTTGTTTGGGGGGGTGTTGTTGGGTCTTTTTTGGGGGGGGGGGGGTTGGTTGCTTTTGTCTTTTAGCTCAACTTGAACCAAATGACTACTTTTTTTTCTTTTTTTAGCAACATTATAGAAATAAAACAAACATACAAAGTGTATTTTTCCCATATTTGCCCACTATAGACGTAAGTTTTTTGGGATTTTTTTGGGATTTTTTTTTTTTTTTTTTTATTTTTTTTAGGTGTGATGAGATACAAATCCCACAGGTTACAGTAAAATATGACCAGGAAGAAAAGGTTTTCTGACATTAACAGCTACAAATGCCAAAATTCTACACAGGGCCTGTAGAAAACAGGGGAAAAAAGTATAAACCTGCAATAAAAATGTATCTTTTCAGTTCAATTTGCTCCTCAGATGAGGTGTTTCAAAACCCTGATTCTTCCTGAGACAGTCCTACACGTCAGTTTATAGCTCACTCTTGATCGCCCGGTTGAGATCTGAGCTTCTTGGACCAGAAGAATAGCTGTTCCAAAGCATGATGGCTACACATTTCAGGCTCTTTTCTGATTGGAAGAACCACCAGGAGCAACATTGCTTTCTCTAATCTGCTTTTTGTGTCTCTTCTCACTTTCCAGGCCTTTGTGGCAATATGCTGCAATCTCACTACCCTCTGCTAGCTCAAGCACAGAATATGCCACAGAGAGCCCTTGTGATAGTGGAAGGCATCCTGTACAATGGCAGCAGAGAATTTTTTTTGTCCTTCATCTGTGCCTTTAAACATGGGAGCGAGCAGGAAATTTTCCAGGCAATTCATTTATAACAGGCAGAATGAGCTAGAAAAATGTCCTAGTTATTGCAAACCTGTGAGAAAAGGATATGGTTTGAATATGACTGAATAAAAATGAGGGCACACAAACTCAGTGAAGAGAAGAGATGTTACAGTGCTTAGCAATAATGGTTCCACAGTCTCATTTTCTGACAAACTGGTATAGAATATAATCACAATGTGAGCTCCATAATTAAAGCAAAGATAGCAGTGACATTTTTATTGTATATTTCAACTGCTGAATAAGTTCCTTTAAAAAAAAAAAAAAAAAAAACTCATACAGAAACTATTCATTTTTGCAGGCAGGAACAACCCAGCTAGTGGAACTCTTAATTGCATGCAGCTCTGTGCCAAGAAAAACTCCAGTCCAGTAAGTCTGTTTTTTTAAGTAGCAATGGTGAAACTCAGAGGTTTGGTTTTGAAGTTTGAATGTTTAGCTACAAAAAATGCATCCTTAAATGCATTCAAAAATCAGACTCTGTCCCTTGTTCCGAGTGGGATTTATATCAGCTCAATTTTTAGACAAAATATGCTGTGTTTTGCTGTCTTGCCGAAACAAAACTAAATGCCAAATTTTGATAATGGTGGAATCATAAAAGGAAAAAGAATATGGAGACATCATTTAACCAGAAGTCAAATTGAGAATAACCAAAACTCGACTTTTAGAAGCAGGAAGGCTCTTTGACCATTCTACTCATTTATCCCACTGCTTGCCTTTCTAAATATTGAATTTAATCTTCTGTTATTCCTTAGTTCTTATCCCGCCCTCAGAAGACATTAAAAATATTGGGTTTGTTCCTTTTTGCAGAAATATTTTTGTAAGCTTGCAGAATTTCCATATCTTCTACATATTGCATTTCTATTCTACCAACCGTAGTTCTTTTACTTGCTTTTCTCAGCCCACCTTATCCAGATGGATATTCATACAGCTTTCTCTCTTCTGGAATTTTTCTATCTGGAAATAAAGGGGTCATCTGCATAAAAACATCCTTCTTTTGGGATACTGACCCCACCCCCAAACCAGTCAATACTAAGTAACAAATACTTCTGAAAGGCAAAACTTCCTGACAGGTATCTCATATGAGGCATTTCACTTAGAAGGGAATGAAGAATGAAGAAGCACAAGCAAAGATAGATTAAATGGTCTGCATGACATTATATGGAAAATATATAGCAGAAGTGGAGAAAAGAATTCTGGGCTTCTAAATACCAAGCTCTCATAACAATGATTCATGTAAAGTTTTCATTGACTGGTCACACATAGCTGAAACTTGATGAAGAGATCTCCAGATTTTCTGAGCTCTAGTGGATTGGAAACATCCTGAAAATACCTAAAATCCCTTTTATACTGATGTATTCTGGTATTATTTTACCGTCCTTCTGAAATTAGGAATCACCTGCAAGTTAAAAAGGACAACATATACAAATAAAGGTTGAGATTATCAGCTCAACTGAGAGTGAAGATAAACTAATTACTCTGCCCAAAAGTTTAAGAAACTTCTGAAGCTTCCAAAGTAGCTTCAGTTTTTCAGGAGTCTGTTTTATTTGCTACTGATATTTCAGCCAGTTCTTATTTTAACTCAACTGGCTTTTCCTTTCTTAAAACCCCTTGAGAAAATTCCCAATAAAAGAATAAATCTGTCACATGAATTGATTTACTGCACAGCAAGATCATGTTTTTAAAGATGTCTCTATTATAGAAAAATTAATTTCTCAAGCTACTTAACACAGTTCTAGTAAAAGCCTTCTACCCCAGGGAGTGCAATGAGTAACAGTACCTGTGCAGGCGCAGTAGGAATTTTATCAATCTGTGCTTTGTTTACTTTTTTCGTAGAACATGTTTTGGATGTAACGTGAAAAAAAGATGCAAACTTCTCAGCACTGTCCCACCCATAATTCCATTTTTTGCTCTGTTTCTGTTGCCCAAAGATAGATACTGTGGTGCTTGTTAACTGCTTGCACAAATTCCCTTTTTCTGTTGGTTTTTGTTGTTGTTGTTGTTGTTTTTTTTTTTAATAGGTAAATAAGGATCTCTTAAATACTGCAGCCTTTTCTACAACTCAGAGCACAAGGGTAGGTTGACACCATGGTTTAATGGTATGTTTCAAGCACTAAATATCAGATGATCCCACAAGACAAACAATGTCACAGATTCATAGAATTGTTGCTTGGAGAGAACCTCTGGAGGTCATCCAGTCCACGATTCAAGGCAGGCTATACTAGTCATCACTAGGTCAGAGCAGCTGGGGCTATGAATAGCCACGTCTGGAAAGTTTCCAATGGTGGAGACCACACAGTAGCCCTGGTGACATGTTCCAATACTGCATCCCTGGTCTGATAAGAAAGTTTTTTCCTAATGTCTGTTCTGAACATCCCAAACCACAACTCATTGTCCCTTAATATAGCACCTGCTGGAAAAAGTTTAGACTGTTCACATTTGTTACTGCCCATCAAGAAGTTGTAGAGTACAGTTAGGTCAACTTTTACTTATGTCTTTACCAGAAAAATTGTGAAATGGAGCAATAAATCATAATTCAGTACAAATCACAATTAAAAAACAGACAACAAAACAGGTTAAAAAATCTGCTGTGGCAAGAGTTATATCACAACTATCAGAAAGTCAGATCAATTACAACGATCTTCATGGAATCATGCTGGCTCTTCTTGACCCTTCTATATTTTCAATCTAAGTAAACTGTCTTTTCCTCAAGGATGTAACCAGAAACGTCAGCAAATCAAACCTCTTTCAAGACCTTTTCTAGTTGAGATGGAACCAGCTTAAATACAAGCCATGGCAACTTCATAAATATTTTTGGCAATGTACAGCTTCTTCATATAATTTAGTTGTAATTAAGACTTGACCAGCCCAGGAGCTGTCACTTTCTGGTTCCACAGTCCAACTTTGATGATGTTTTTTTTAAGACCAGTGAACATTTGCCTTGGAAAGAGCCTGGGTCCTTCAGTAACTGGTTTGTTGAGGGAAATTCTGTGGTCCACCTGTGTGCATTCAGGACTTTGCTACTGGAGGTAACTGACTAGCCTTAAATTCTGTGAAATGTTTAAATCATAACTATCACATCAGTAGCCAGTGACATCCACATTGCCACTAATCTAATCCCACCCACTTGTCAGAGCTGCACCACAGATTAATCAGAACAATTTTCCCACAGCTCTTAACAGTCAGAAGAGATCTATTGTTGATTAGTGGGAACCTTATCTCCAGAATGTCAACAACATGTTTTGTATAATGATTTTAAAATATGGTCTGTGCCTTTTTTCTCTATGTTAATCCTTATAAAATTAATAAAGTATGTTTCCACTGCTGTTAAATTAGTGGTGCAGTTTGCCTAATAAAATATGTTTTGCTGTCTTGGTTTTATGGGGAAAGTAATAAACTGCAGTTTTCAAAAGCAGCTTGATACAGTACAAGAAAAACCTTTACAAGTTTCTACTTAGATTCTAGTCAAAAATAATAAGGCACAGATTATTTTTAGATTAAAGACCATATGTTAGACAACAGACATTTTGAAAAACACTGTGGTTTTCATAATTGCATTCTGGTGCTTTTCCCTGCCCTACAAGTACAAGATATTCATTTGTCAGTTATAGGTGGGAAGAAAAAGTATAGGTATACATAATATGCCAAAAAAATACAGCTACCTGTTGATCTACTCTGATTTATTAAATTCTTGATCAGTTCTTATACGCCCTCCTCTCCCCACTCCTGAGACAATAACAGACATTTCCGCTTGTTTGATTTCTGTTGGTTTTAACCTGTACCTTTAATTTTTTCCAGACAAAATGTTACAAGGCAAAAATGAAGAAGAGGGGGAAAAAAAAGTAACTTCTGCTTTTTCACCAAAAAAAAAAAAAAAAAAAAAAAAAAAAAATTGTCCATTAGCAAAAAAGAAACAGTAAGATTTTTTACAAAACTAAGACCTCCTTATGAATGGATTCACAAAGAACAAATCTGTGTTTGCCTGAGAAAGTGAATAAAAAAGGTAAATAATTTAAAGGAAATAGTGGCTGAATCTTGTCAGATTCTGAGCTTGGTCTTGATTGAGACTAAATAGCTCAATAGTTCTAAATCCCTCACAGCTAGGTTCTTGATTAGTCTCCTGAAAGAGTATTTAAGCACATGAATGAAGCATTTTAATTTTTGGTGGTGTAAACACAAGCAGCTTTCAGGTGCTGAATGGGTGGACCTAACTTTAGGTATCTGCAAGTTAGGGACATTCTCTAAGTTCAAGGTCTTGCATCTTTTTCTGGTCAATAGAGAGAAACAGCTCTCCATGGAGTATTTTATCACCTTCAAAGCTACATGGTTATGCTACATAATATGAAACATGTTCTTAAGCACATCACCCTTGATTGTCTACAGCGGTTTCTTAGATAACTAACTTAATTTAGCCTGGAGATGCCTAAGGTTATGCAAAAAATATATACCCTCTTTAATGCTTTTAAAATAAGTATATCCTTAAATCCCTTTGCAGTCTCCTAAGGGATTTAAACATACTTATGTGGAATTCTTTATTGATTCAATTGCAGTTAATCAACTCCTTAAGCTAGTTTTGTGAAAGGATCTGAGAGGTTTTTGCTTGCTTGCTTTTTTTTTATTTTTTTTTTAGGCAACCACATTTCAGCCAATGAACTGTAATATTTTGATCTTTCTGCAAAGTTGCTTTGAAAAAGTGAATCATCATCTCAAAATTGGTGTAGAAATCTTACAAGATCCTGAGAAAAGAAGTTTATCTTAGCTTGTAAGAGGTTTTGTTTTGTTTGTTTGTTTGGTTGGTTGTTTTTTTTTTTTCCCCTAGAGTTATGACACATGGGATCATCTGTCAAAGTGAAAAGTTATGTGGTAAAGGGAAATTAGTTTAAAATGAGAACTTTTAGTTCAGCCTGAAAATGGACAGCATAACGACAATCTACATGATCTTTTCTAACTGCTCATTCACCTCTATACCTTTTTCCTCACTCAGAATTTTGTGCAGATGAGAAATGAAATTTATTGTGAATTGGTTTGATGATTTAAGATGCTTTTCTTAAGATAGGAGCCTGTTGCAGACTGGCTTTTCCCAGGCTTCACAGCTGAGAAACAACCTTTTACAATCAAAAGAGTTCCCTGACCACCAGAATACAGACTACCTTGTTGTAATGATTTCTAAATTTCTACAACAGCTTAGGTAGCAGAGCCTTGTCCTTCATCAGAAAACCCTTTAGCCTATTGTACTGGACTTCTCTGACATATGGAAGATAGGAGGACAAAACTTTTTAGAAAAAGTAAGGTTTTGAGCTTAGTTTAACAATGTACTCTACATACATTTTAATCATTATATTATTAGAAAGAATAGAATAAAGATTTTCTACACATCTTGCAGGTCTGTAATGTGGGCTAGGTGATGAGCTAGACTTATGTGACTCCGGGTGGCACAGAAGCAAATACCTAGCTCCATAATAGACACTAGCCGGTGAAGGAAAAGCTGAGTTTTTAGACTAATGCAAGAGATTAGGGGACCTATGTTCTTTGTTCAAGCATGACTCTGTTGTCTAAAAATAACAGTATCTAAAGACATTTTATCCAGGTTAATAATATAATTCTAAATTCCATTTTTAATCATATGAGACCTAAATCTCTTTACAATACTGAGAACAAGACTATCATAGTAATGTTAGTAAGGTTTATGAATACTGTTTCTTCAGGTATAGGATCCATGGAGTGCTGAGATGTATGCAAAGATGTCTATATCAGAAATTTCTAAGAGTAGGAAATCACAGCTCCATCAGGGTCGGCTTTGCAGATAGCTTTTCAGGGGTGTTAAATCTGTTACTAAATGAAACCCAAACTGCACAAATATGAACACCAACTAACAGTACTTTCCTTCAAAAACATCCTTGTTTCAGGCAAGCTAGCATAATACTGCATGCAAGATGGGTGTGTGATAGAAGTAATCAGTTAAATACCACACAATAAGATCATTCTAACACCAATTACTACCTGAATGATGTTTTTGAGTTACATATTTTTTGTCAATAAAGCAGAGATAAAAGATTAGGTATTTTTCTGCAGATGGAGGTCAGTTTTCAGAAGGAATATTCAAAGGAAGGTTGTATCACCCCTCAACCCAGACCCTGAGGAGGGAAGAAAATGTATGGATTTTTACAAGAACTGGGTCAGTTTCCAGAAGGACCTTGCGAGTATCATTTACTGTTTCTTTCCTTTGTGGAATTTGTTTCCAATTTTGTAAAGAGATATCTTACCCTGACATTTGTTGGAGTAAACTGGACTTACTATTCTTACTAAATCTTTTAAGAAATAAAAAGTGATCTCAAATTTATCTGAAAAACATTGATAACTCCTTTTCCTAGGGAACAGTGAACTGTGGAACTCATTATAAAAGAGTGTCTTGAGGCATTTGTGTCCTCTTCTATGTGTTACCAAAGTGTTATTTGGAAAGAAGCAGGAAGTGAGAAGAAAATTAGTTACATACATTATAACTACTAAAAGGACATTTAAAGATCTATATTGCCAGTTTTGGTTCTGTGTAGAAAAGTTAAGCTGAGATTTGTTTTATGTTGTCCCTTTGAAACTTAGATCCATCAAGAAGATTTTCATTGATTTCATTTTCTTTGCACTTTACCACCATCAGCTGTATTGATAAAACAGCTGTGTACAGCTCCAAATAACTCCTGAAATAAAGCAAAAGAAGAAATACGTTTTGCTCTATTTAAAGATTCTCTTCCCAGTTATGTTTCTCAATGTAAATCTGGTTTCTATAAGACAATCTCAGTGTCTTTAAGGGGAAATTCTAATTATCAGGCAGGGAATGAGCAGTGGCTGGAATAAAGGAAGAGATGTCTTAGTGAGACAGATAACACACTGCCTCGTTTCTGAATAAAACAGATCAAAGAGTAGAAGATTCATACCTGCTTGTAAATACAGGCACTGAACTCATTTAATTCAAGGTATTGATTATGATTTCTGAATTTCTTCAGGGTTTGTCCACACCTAAATATAGGGTAGGAACTGGAGGCATATAAGGGAGTCTGGAGCGCACGCTGCAGGTGTAGCAATTACATTTCCCAGCTTCACAAGAGCAGCTCAGGTCTGGAAGCACTCGTGTAGTTATAACACAGACAGAATCTGGACCCAGGTTAACGAACACTGTGAATTTACTGGTTAGAGGCTCAGTCAATCATAATATCTGCATAGTGTTGTGTTTTGTTGTGTGGACATGCACTACATAAACTCCAGCAGATATACAGGCAGTCAGCTGAGGTGTCATAATTTCCATAATGAAGATACAAGTAGCTCAAATACTTTCCTGGAAAAAGATTTCGATGTCGTGTCAGTAAGGCATATGTTGCAATACGTGTAACCCTGTCCTTGGGAAAACAGTCCATTTCCTGGGATGTTGTAGCATGTGATTGTTGCTGCATAACTCCAAGGCTTAAGCAGCCGAATGCTGGGAAAGTAATACTGGATTTCACGCTGCAGCAACGCCTGAACATCTTTAAGAAGGTCACCCTTACTTGACTTCAAAAACATGTACTGCTTGCTTTCCATTAAATACGTGTGCCTAACTCAGAAACACACCTAAGTAGATGCTAAAGTAAGCGAACTGAGTTTCTGAAGTCATGAGAATAGTGTATCTTTTACTCAAATTATCAGCAGATTTTGGCCAGCCTTTGGTAAATAAGCCATTTAGGAACCTAAGCATGGGTTTAGAAGACTATTTTTAATCATCCACTAAAACAAATAAAAGCCCAAAACTATTTGTCAAAATTCTTTAGGATTCTATTCATTGTTGCCTGTGTCTTTGTGAAGAACTCCCAAATACCTCAAGTTTTCACAAAATAACACAAATTTCAGAACAAATTTTAACACATCTTACATTTTTTACAGACAATACATTGCTAGCTTACTATTTGTATGCTCATTCCTTTTTTTTTTAATGATAAGGGTTCAATTGTCAAATTAATTAACAATATTTCACCACATGACTTAGATGAATGCTAGACAGTACGAATAGCAAATCGTTAAGGTGAACTGTTCATATGCAAGGCCTAAATGAAAAAAAAAAAATTCATCTAATTACTCATTGTAATAATTATAAGATTGACTTGGATGCTTGATTGATTTGTGACTTGTTCACACACACAAAATCTTTAAATCATAGTACAGATATTCAAGCACTCAGATTCTATATGACTATGCAGATTAAATAAAGAGATATGAAAAAAATCATCCAAATATTATGTCAAATACTTTCTCAGTTCATTTATGAATAAACACAATTTGAACCACCTTTTCCTCTCAAAATATTCTAGTTGGTGTGATTTGTAAAGAAACACCTAGAAAAGAAAAGGAATAGATATGTTTCAATTACACTGCCAACTACATTGTATTTTCTTTTCCTCAAGGAAACACAGTAATAGGTGTCACACTTAGCATGAAAGTGATCATACTAATGAGATGATGTCATGCTTGTTATAAGATCATTATTCCAAGGACTATGTTAATTCATTCAATAAGCCTCCTCTGAACAGTGTGTGGTGGCCGCCCTCTTGGTTGGTACAGCAGTGATTTAACCAGCAACAGCCAAAGCTAAACACCTGATTTGTTACTTCATGACCTAGTGTTACACTGCTGGGGATATAACAACGCATGTCCTATGTAGGTCACCAGAGAGTGGGGTCTGTAAGTAAACTGGACAAATACTTGTTTTATCCATCTAGTAAGGATTTCTAATATCTTGAAAGGGAAATTTACTCCAAGCAGCAAGAGAAATCAAAACCTAAAAATGGAAAAGGAAAAAAAGTATGGAAAAAATAATAATAATAAAAAAAAACCAGGTCAACTGAAGCAGCTTTCCTGATAGCTTTTTTTTTTTTTTAAATCGCTTTTTCACTTCTTTTTGTACTTAACAAATAATACATGCATGCTTACTCCTAAACAAAGGAATATATTTAAATAAAAATACTGTAGGTTTCATTTTAGAAAATATGTCAAAATATGTTCTTCTTGCAATTTCAGTTCCATTTCCTCCAACACACCCTGGGAAAAAAACTCAAGAAAGCAAGAAATTGGTTTCTTCTGAAAAGAATCATAATTCATAACTGAACAAAATGATTTCTTTAAAAATAACCTGATTTGCTCTATCTGTAAAACACGCTCTTCAGTGAGTTAGTTATCTGACAAAAATTTGGTCCTGAAAAAATTAGCTATTTTCTGAATCTCAGCTTGAGTAGTGCAATCATGCAGGTAATCAATATTTGTGTCTTCTTTTTAATCAATCTGTGTCCTGAGTACTTTGATAGATATTATAGACAGGGAACTCTTCCCCTTAAAATCTTCTTAACAGGAGGACAAAGGAATTATGATGAGAAAGTTGCAGGGTATTTTGCTCAGATATGATTCCCACTTTAGCAATTCAAAAAAAAAAAAAAAAAAAAAGGTAGTTGCATGTGCATCAGTGTTTGGGATACAATAGAATTACTCTGTATTTGCATCAAAGTGAATGAGAATTAAACTGGACTCTTAGTCTTTATATTCAGCTATAAAAATGTCAAGCCTACAGAACGTACAGTATGAATTGCTATTACTACTGAATAGTAATTTCTTCCAACACTTATATAGTGCATTTCTCCCTAGCTATTGGAACAGAGTTTTATTAAAAAGGGGAAGGAAAAAAAACAAACCCAAATCCTCTTCACCTCCCCACGTCCTCATTAGTGGTTAATGGGATTCATTCCATTGTCCCAATGTGTTAACTTCGCACTTTTCTTTCACAGTTTCCTGTGCTATTTTGTATTTTCAGGTTGAGGTGGATAGCTAAACCATTCAGTCTGAGAGGCAAAGAGAATGTACTGACTTCAATAATCTCAGCATTTTGACACTCTGAGCCTTTGGGTTTAGGGGTGGAGGACATTAGCAGGGAGAAAATAAAAACACGCCACCAATAACTTAAAGCAAAATTGTGCAATGCCACCACTTCAGCCCCTCGCTTTGGCACAGAGTGTGCCATTGAAAAAGAGTGCTGAGCCAGGCTTGGCACTGCAGATCTGTTGTCCCAGGGGCAGGCCTGCCTCTTCTGACTCTTTATGCACGGTTATTATCCTGCTAATCAATCTGCAATTCTTCCCTATGCCACCAGCCTGCAAACAGGAGCAAGCTCCTTCCTAACACCACTCAATAAGTTGGCATGTGAAAGCAGATACCAAAGTTTAGATAGTTAACTTTATACTTAGTTATCTAATGCTATATTGAGCTGAACTGCTAAAGTTAAGTGTAACGTTGTCCTCCTTAGCCAGTGAGGAGAGAGAAATTCCTCCAGAAGGTCATCATTCTGCATACCTTCAGCACAGGTTATAGGATGCAGAAAACAACCCTTGGAAGTGCTTATCACTTACTCTTAAAACTAGTCAAGCTTAAATTTCTAATTCTGAGGGAGCTATTTGGGTGAGATTAAGTCAATGTCTTGAATTCTACATTAACAAGAAAATCATATGATGTTCTATAATCTGGGGTTTGTATTATAAATTAAAAAACAACAACAACAACAACAACAAAAACCCCCAAAAACATAAACACAACAAAAAACAAAACAAACCTGTAATAAAATCTTAACAGGATAACTGACTACAAAAGATCATGACCTGTGATAAATGCACAACTGTCACAGGACGTGGGTGAAAAGAGGAGACAGAGAATTTCATGTTCCATAGTACAGGAAGTAAGAGCAGCTTACTTTCCTGTTATGAAACAATTAACAATGACTAGAAATGATCAGTAGGAAGGAAAATAAAGCGAAAAAAATAAAAATAAGAGGTCAAACAAAGGTTTTGCAAATGTTATAACTTCCTATATTAGTTTGAAAATTATTTATGGAAAATGCTTTATGTAAATTGATGGATAAATATATTCAGAGACACCAAAATGATTCACAAAGAGAGACTATGCTCAATCATCACAAATATGTCAGTGCCTGAAAACCTCAACACAGTGAGAGAACCTCAACAGAGTAAGAGAACCTCAATATAAGTACAAACTAACAAATCAAAAACAACAAAAACATGCTTCTCACTTGAAGAAAAATGACATGAGCTAACAAAGGTAACAGATTTTAACAAAGGTAACAAAGGTAAGAACATTATTCCACAGATTTTCGTTGATAATTTTTTCTAAATTATTTTCTTCTCTGAAAATTTTTTAAGACTTTTCACTCCCCCCTCCTCCCCATCTTCCATTTGGTTTATTTAATTATGTTTCTTTGTTTCTTGACAACAAAAGCACAAAATAACATTTCCCAGTTGACTGGAATCAGAGTGAACCAAACCTTGGAAGTACTTGGTAAGAGGTGTACCCGTGTGGATAGAAACTTTTAAGTTATATTTAGTAGACCAAATCCTAAATTCTCAACTGATAAGAAGCACAATGCTGATTCACATCACCTGAGACTCTAACCCCAAAGCCAAAGAGTGAGCAACCTTTTAAACTTTTGTACACTTATCTGAATTGAATTTGTTATCAGGAATTCAAGGCCTTCCAACATCAAATACATATTAATATCTCTGAAAGCATATCAAACTCTGGAGGATGCCTGGAACCCCATTATCTGTTATCAATAAACAGGATTTTATTCCCTGCTATGAAAAAAATATTATTGATCCTTGATGTGGAAGACAGAAATCAAAGGCTTCTGAATGAAGACAAAACTGATTTTAGGAACAGCTTGATATCTCTTTGGACTGGAAAGAGGATGAACCAGGACTGCTGGTGCTGGGACCTCTTTGCTTTGCAAAAAAAAGTGATTCTTCTTAGAGGAAAGTAAGACCTCCTTCCGTGGGACAAGGGTAAAAGCAACATGTTTGGGAGGTTCACTGCACAAGACAAACATTACTGGAAAGCGCAAGACCACAAATACTGGAGCGTGTACAGTAATGAAAGGAGGGCATATAAATAAAGTGCAGGCAGCTGATGACAGAAGCTATGGACTGATAAAAAACCATCAGTAAAATTAGTAACTGTCCTTGATAATGGAGGGAAGTAAAGATTACACTCGTTTTGCAAGTATGAGTTACTCTTTATTGGCTGCATTTAACAATAAGTTCTGTGTCCCAATTATATACTTTAAAAATTAATTGTGCACACCCAATTTCCTGTCCCGCTGCTGTCACTGCATCACTGTTGCAGGAGGTACCTATTTATAGCTAAATGTCCATCTTACCAAGGGCTTTAGGGCAACATGCTTATAAATTTTAATAGAAGCTCTGAGAAGAATGTGAAACAAACAAATCCAGTCCTGGTGTTTCTCTTTTCCTTTTTTCCTTTTTTTTTTTTTTTTTTTTTAATTATTATTTTTAGTAGTATCCCTGTTTTAATAAAATAGAAAGTAACTACATTCAAAGTGGATGCCTGACAGTTTGCAGCTAAATGAACAGAAGAAAAGGATTTTGGGGAGAAAATTAACTGATGAAAATTGCTATAACAAAGTGTACAAGGTAATAGCATAGAAGGTGCAGAATCTGGGCTCTGTGCTGTGGCTCTATTAAATTTATGTTGTAAATGCTTGAGAGAAGGCAGGAGTTCCTCCATCCATGTTCAACAGGGCTCATTAGTTCTTGCACAAAAATACAAATTCATGGCTATAGAGCTCCAGAGGGGAGCTGACTATAATCTAACCATCCATGTGGCTGGTTTATATGGGCAATGTTCAACACGTCCATATACATCCCGGTTGTAAAAATAGTTATCTATATGGACATTTTGAGTGGGATTCAGCTCCAAATTAAGAAACCTACATTAAGTATCTGTGTGACGAACGTTTTCCAAACTCGATGATCTTCACTGATCTCCCAGTTTATTTGCTGAGATATTAGATTATAGTACAATAAAATGTCCTTTTATTTCCCACCTAGACTCCCATGACTCTGTCAAGAGGGCACATAAAATTAATTTATGGACAGGACACCAGCAGTGGGACTCATCACATAATTTTAGATCTCTGTGATGCAGATATCTATGAAACCCATTCCCGCTATAGGACACGAGATAAGTAAGGTATGTTATATGTTTGCCCTCTTCAAGCTGACTGTTTAACTCACTAATGGCTACACAGCAAATGAACTTTAGTAGCTGACATGCACTCTTCTGCATACAGAAATGTTTGCTAGGACAGGGTTTACTTGCATTGACAATTTATGTATAGTATATATACATCGTTTGTCCTTCCAACCCCTGATACTAGACCAGTCAATATGAGACCAGTCAATATTTCTTTCCCTGAGATGCACAAATAAGAAAGTATGTGAGACACCAGACCCAAAGGAAGGAGTTTTATTCTTGAGTAACATGCAAGTTCATCTTCAATGGTTCTTAGTCTGATGTTAAAAGACATTACCAGGTAAAAACTCCCATGGATTCCAAATACTCGGGATTCCAGATTCCTCATCTGCCTCCTCTAGATGGTTCTTGCTGAGAAAATGAAGTAAAAATTACTGAGCCACTTCAAAAGGAAAAATAGGAGATTAAAGAAAAGTTATGATATAGCTTGAGAAAGCAAGTTCTATAAAAAAAAAATTGTACCTTCCTCCTTAACAGCACACAACGCATTAAAATCATAATATTCTATGTCCTTTTGGGCTTTTGGGAAAAGCAGGTTGTCCCCTGAGTAGCAGAGTAAATGAAGCCTCATTTCCTATGTTTGTTAATCTTGAGTTCTCTGATATCTAATAATGTGCAAATTCTGACTGCTAACTTTTGTCACTTCACTTTCACTTCTAAACTTTCTTGTTAAGGATACTTTTTGAGGTCCAATAAAAATCATGTCATCAAAATACATGAGACCACTGCCTTTTATTAAATTTAGGCAAAATTCAAATATTAGTTCAAAGCTGCTAGAGAGGAAAAGCAGGGTGACAGTCATACAGATGCAGATACACAGAGAGAGAAACATGATTGCAAATGCCTTCTTTCCTTAAGGAATCAGGTTCACATAGCAGGTATGCGTCAGAGAACTTTTCTTCTCCTCTGATTGAATTTGTTCACATCTTTTCAAGTTGTATAGTACTGCTGGCCCCAGAAACAAAACACAGCTTTAGCTGAATTGAGAGGCACAAGCTAGTGCAAAGTTTAAGTAAAGATATCAATTATTGCTAGGGGTCCTTTCTTGAAATGAGTATGCATGATTAATCCAATGAGGTATGTGTGCCTAAACTGCCTAGAATCATCTCAGTTTAGAATTATCTCAGAGAGGAAGGAAGGAAAGGAGGAAGAGAAGGAAGGAAGGAAGAGAAGGAAGAGAAGGAAGAGAAGGAAGGAAGGAAGGAAGGAAGGAAGGAAGGAAGGAAGGAAGGAAGGAAGGAAGGAAGGGAGGGAGGGAGGGAGGGAGGGAGGAAGGAAGGAAGGAAGGAAGGAAGGAAGGAAGGAAGGAAGGAAGGAAGGAAGGAAGGAAGGAAGGAAGGAAGGAAGGAAGGAAGGAAGGAAGGAAGGAAGGAAGGAAGGAAGGGAAAAATAATAGAAGGTGATTATTGGATCATGTATTTTATTAAACACAAGTCAGTGTATTGAGTCGCTTAGTGCAGGCAGGGTTATGGTAAGAATATAGATTTGTAGACAGCATAGAAGGATTAATACAAAATAATCCTTTCTCCAGTCAAGTCAGACTTTTAAGACTTTTTTTTTTCTCAATCCCTAGAGATATATAAATAAATGGGGAAAAATACACAGTACATTTTTGCATTGGAAAAATTTCTAATTTTGAATGTGATCTGGCTCAGATGTCCAGTAAGAATGGAAACGGAGGGCTTCATTTTCAGGAATCGTATGGATTATACAAGGAAATGTTCTCAGACATATGCTAGAAGAAAAAACAAGAAAACAACTTGGAAAGGGAGAAGAACCATAATTCAGTGCAAGTTGCTAGACTGAGCAAAAGGAAAAGAGGCTGTGTTTAGTGTCACTGAATTCAGTAAGTGATTACATGGCACGGGGTTCATTCAGGACCCAGCGAGTGATCTACAGCCTGTGTTCTGCAGGAGGTCAGAATGGAGATTAAAGTGACCTTTTCTAGCCTCAAATTCTATGAATCCAGGTCTGAACCCAGGGTCCCAATGGAAACTAAGTGACGGTATAGAGTCTTTGGGGTAAGCTAACCTATAGTTGATGGATGGTTTTACTTCTTTATTTCCATAGAGTCCCCCACCACATTACTCAAACAAAACAACTTTCTCGCTTGTGACATTCAAAACTTTTATAGACAAAGGACCAAGCCGTATACAAAACCTCAAGTACCTCCAGGCTGGAAATGGGAAAAGAGTTTGAAACTACTGGGTCATACACTTTCCATCGTTTCTACAGTTTCCAAACAAAACAGTGTAACAGAAGTGCATTTGAAGATGGAACTTAATATGTTCATGGAAAAGACTAAAAGTTATTATGACCTGCAATAGCAGAGAACTGGACTAAACAGTTCAGAAGATTTGTTCGAGCTTTGTTGCTTATGCTCCTAAATCCTCGGAAATGAGGGTATAGATTTTTCCAGTGTCACTTAATGACTGAGACCCAGGAAACTTTTGTATGTTCAAGGTGAGCTGAATTCTGCATGAACAAGCAATGCTTTAACATCTTCATATCAAAACTCGTAGTGAAAGAAAGAAAGCTGCATGAGTTGTTCGGACAAGCAAATCCCACCTTCAATCGTTGTGTCCCCTTTCTTCCCTCTCTTCAGTTAGCTGTCTTCATGGCCCTTTATTTACATGGCAAGCACTCACTGGGCTAAGTACATCAGCCTCCATTTCTTCACTGAATCCACTTGTGTACTTTCACACTGGGGTAGACAGAGAGAATATTGGCATAGAGAGGGTTAATCCTGAAAGACTACAAGGGGAAAAAAAAAAAAAAAAAAAAAAACTGTGTAGAGGGGGAAATTAGTCAGCAGAGACCTGACAAAGTGCTTCCTACACATGCTGTTCTGTCAGGCTGCACAGCTTCTTCTGCTTCAGAGGTAATTACATAGATTTTCTGTCTTGTACTTGCAAAAACACAGCACAGCACTCCACCACCGCTTGTAGCTCAGTGCTTCAGGGCTCCAGCTGCATGGGGCTGGAAAATGTTTACACAATTTCTTTTAAGAATTTTAAACCACAATAAGGGATGTGGCTAACTCTTCATCTGAGGAGGGAATGGAAGAGTCCCCTCTGAAGCTGGACTTGGGTGGAGGGAAGGACTTCCTTGTAAGGCAATATAATTATCTCTTTCTCAAGGAAATGGCTTCTGCCATACTGTAAATCATCATTTTTTTCTAAATATTTTAACTAGAGAGGAACTGAAAAGTATTTAGACATTGATCTGGATATCAAATTCTCACTGTTTCAGATCCAGAATCCTGATTTTAAACTCATTGGTAATTTTATTTAGTAGCTTTCTGGGTTCCAATATGTAATGTGACCATTCTTTTTGATTTGACAAATGCATAAATATAGATATTCAACATACAGAAAATGTGTTTATCAGCAAAAATAATACATGTGAATATGTATATTTCCCCCTCATTACTTTGATGTGCTTGAATAATTGCTTGGTTAATGCAGTACTGAGATGGGCATTTCAAATCATATATAAATTCAAATTTAAGTATTCAAACCAATACTTACAACATGCATTTTCATTAGATTTTGTGACAAATAGAATGTCCAAATTGTTTTGAAAAAACAATTCTGGACTTAAGTATAAGCTTAATGTATATTTCTAACATGAACCTGCTTATGGTGTTGTAATCTTCACTGGCAAATACAGCAGCTTTCTATATTTTCACCTTTATATATAAGGCATGAGAAAATGATGGAAATTATAGAAAAAAAAAATCAAACAAAAAAAATCCTAACAAAACACAAACCTCAAGATTCAGGGTAAAAGGGACTTAGAGAGTCTACCTGATCACTGTGCCTTGAGATGGGAGGAATTTCTCCCTGCTGCCGATGACACATGTCCAGTCTCTTCAGAAAAGCCATCACTGCCAGTGTTTTCCTGTCTTCACCCTTGGAAACTCCTTTCTGCTGCTTTTGCTACATCTTCTTTCAGTTATCAAATATATTTGCCCTTACCACAATGCAGAATTCCCTTCCTCTGTGGCACTGCTTTCAGAATGGCTGAAATAGTCCTCATCCTTCTCTTTCTTTGACTAAACAATCTTTGCCTTTTTCCACACTTGCCTAGTTTTTCAGGCTTCTGACTATTCTTGAGATCCTCAGGAAACTTTCTTAAAACCAGTTTCCTGTGCTACAACACTTAAATGAAGCAGATAAATTGAAGTGTACATTTTGAAAGATTAAAAGCAAAGGAAATTTTAGCTTAGTTTGTATTGTTTTATTCATAAAAAGAAAAATTCTGGTTAATTTGTAGCAACAGATACCTGGTTAATTTCTTAAGTATTTCTTTAATAATAACTGAGCAAGTAGTTGGCTTGAGTCACATCTTCACTATGAGCACAGCAGTAGATTATCACAGTTTTTGTCTACATTGATACTTACACTTGATTTTCAACCCTGGGGGAAGGGATATATAACTAAGTGCACTACAAAAGCCTGAAATAATGAAACCATCATATTTGATTCAAGTAGGAGCCTGGGGTTTTTTTGGTTTTGTTTTTTTTTGTTTTGGTTTGGTTTGGTGGGGGGTTTATTTATTTATTTATTTATTTTTTATTTCTGCACTTGGAATGTTTTCTGCCTGTTTTAATTTCTATCATGTTTTTCTTCATCACTATCATGACTTATGTACCCTTCTTATACCCCTTCAATCTGTCATCTCCAAAGACAAACAGTTCTTTTTCCTTGGTGGCAGATATTTGGCTCCTAAACAATTTCTCTTCTCATTGTGACCTTGCTACAGGCTGGAATATGAAGGGGAGGGAAGGGAAAAGGAAAAAGGAAAAGCAAAAAGGGAAAAAAATGAAAAAGGACAAATAGAAAAACTACTAAGGGAGAAAGGTGAGGTCATACCTCAGTCCTTTAGAAAATGTCAGCTGATTTGAACAGGAACACAAGGCATGAGGGAGGATCAAAGCAAGGTTTAATCATTGAATTTCAGGATGGGGTTTTTTTTCAGGGTTTGGTATATTAAGGAGCTATTTCTCACCTTTTTTTTTTTTTTTTTTTTTCCAGGTACACAGATTTTTCCGTGTTGGAAGGTGAGAAGCTGACAGCATAACTTCAGCACTGGTTAATAGGAAAGACTTTCTTTAAAGCAGCCACTATGCTGCTTTATGTTTTATGTTGTGTCCAGATAATCTCAATGAAGTTGCATACTAGCTAACTCCAATGAGGAATGTGCTCATTTTATTGCTTAGAAATAAAGGCAATGCTACTAGATTAAAGGTATTTGAATTCTGACTGGTTAACAATAATTGCCTCTAAGTTGAAAGGAGCGATTTATTTTCTCCGGGGTTTTTTTTTACAGAATATATTTATTAGGGGAATTAGACACTTACATATAAAACATAAGAAGTTATACGAGTACGGGGAGAGAAAAAAAGAGGAAAACCAAGATGCATACACTTCCACTATGGATACAGAAAATGAGTGCATGTGAATCCAGTTCCTATAACAGCCGAGGGAACAATAGTTCATAATAAAGTCAGGAGGATGTGTTACCTCCATGAAAAAAAAAAACCAAAAACAAAACCAAAAACAAACCTAACAAAAACAACCCCAAAAAAAACCAAATGCAAAAACAAGGAAAAAAGAGAGACAAAAAGATATTTAATGGAAAACTAGTCTTTATCACTCTGGAAAAAATAGTCATTTTCAGGCTATCAACACTCTCAGAGTTCAACTCCCTTTTACCTAAAAAAAAAAAAAAAAAAAAAAATAAAAAATCCATGGGCATAGCTCCTTTAAGAGCCTGTAGAAAAGGTAAGTGGCAAACACAGAGTCTGAGGGGAAGCAGCTTCAAGCAAAAGTTATTATTTCTCCTCTCTTTGTGGATTTAGGCCTCGATTGGATTGTGCAGTGTTTGAAGTCTTGTGTTAGAGGATATTGGACATGTGCTGTTACTTCTTGTCATTAAGGTTAGTTTTTATTGCTAGAGTGCAAACGTGCTCTCTCTGTTCTGCAGGCCTTTTATATCTACATAGCCCTTTGGTTTCATCTTTTTACTTTCATCAGAAAGGTATTCAAAATGCTATCTGAGCAATGCATATTTATTTGCTGAAAGCATATTGTCATACAATGTCAGTTTAGAAGTGATCATCCCAGACACCACTGGCAAAATAAAATGCACTTCTTTCTCAAATGAAGTTTAATAATTTCCATCATGAATTTTGGACAGGAAGTAGAATGCTGAGGGTGGAAAAATATTCTCCGCAATATCACAGAGCATGTACAGGGCTCTATTTTCACACAAGCTTTGGTAGTTGCTCTTCATGAAAGCCAGCATACCAGACATTAGAAAACAGATTTTATTCACTCAGCCAGGTTCTGTTTGTAAGTTCCCTTTCTGCTGGACTTTTATATTAGCTTGTTTTTGAACTTTTAAAAACACAAATGTTAGTTTAAGCATGATCTCAGTGCGGCTCCTAGAAGACAATTACCATCACTCAAGTCATCAACACAACTGTCATTAATTGGGTCCCTTGCCATAGTTCAGAAGTGTAAGGGTCGTAAAGATCAGGAATCTCTTGGAAGATTTATAAACTGGGGGAAAAAAGACCTTCTCTACTAGCCATTCTTTTTTTTTTTTTTTTTTTTTTTTTTTAAACAAAAAACAAAACCCACAAGTTATCCAAAATATAATTAGCTATTTTCTGGGGATTTGTTTAGTTGTTTGGTTTTGAGAAAGAGTAAGAAAAAGGGGTTAGATTAAGAAAAGAGACAACATTCACCCTATAAGTTGAAGTATCTAATCACCTGCTCTGCCAGGTGGTTACAGAAGCTCATTTTATTACTATCAATGACCTGGATGAGGGGATTGAGTGCACCCTCAGTAAGTTTGCAGACGACACCGAACTAGGTGGGAGTGTTGATCTGCTTGAGGGTAGGAAGGCTCTACAGAGGGACCTGGACAGGCTGGATCGATGGGCCAAGGCCAACTGTAGGAGGTTTAATAAGGCCAAGTGCCGGGTCCTGCATTTTGGTCACAACAACCCCAAGCAACGCTACAGGCTTGGGGAAGAGTGGCTGGAAAGCTGCCCAGCAGAAAAGGACCTGGGGGTGCTGGTGGACGGCCAGCTTAACATGAGCCAGCAGTGTGCCCAGGCGGCCAACAGCATTCTGGCTTGTACCAGGAATAGCGTGGCCAGCAGGAGTAGGGAAGTGATGGTGCCTCTGTTCTTGGCACTGGCGAGGCGTCACCTCGAGTGCTGTGTTCAGTTCTGGGCTCCGCTGTACAAGAGGGACATTGAAGTGCTGGAGTGTGTCCAGAGGAGAGCTACCAAGCTGGTGAGGGGTCTGGAGACCAAGCCATATGAGGAGAGGCTGAGGGAACTGGGCATGTTTAGTCTGGAGAAGAGGAGGCTGAGGGGAGACCTCATTGCCCTCTACAACTCCCTGAAAGGAGGTTGTAGAGAGGTGGGTGTTGGCCTCTTCTCCCAGGTGAATAATGACAGGACCAGAGGAAATGGTCTGAAGTTGGGGCAGGGGAGGTTTAGATTAGATATTAGGAAGAATTACTTTACTGAAAGAGTGGTCAGGCACTGGAACAGCCTGCCCAGGGAGGTGGTTGAGTCACCATCCCTAGAGGTATTTAAGAAACATCTAGATTTGGCACTTCAGGGCATGCTCTGGTGACAGAGATTGTAGGGGTTTTTCTTTTGTGTGTGTGTGTATGGTTGGACTCAATGATCTTTCCTTGGAAAGGAAAGGTCCTTTCCAACCATGAAGATTCTATGATTCTATGATTCTTGACTGAACACTGTAAGGTGCTGATGCATTCCTGGGATAGATTGAGCTATATATTATTATTATTATTATTATTATTATTATTATTATTATTATTATTCCTTTGTCTTACATAAAATTACATGTGCTTTACCAAAATTAAGCTTATCTTCTACCATTTGTAACACACAAAGCAAATACAAAACCAGAAGACAACTGAATATATAGTAAGGTGACAAGTCTTGTCAAAGCTGACACATGAAATCATCACAGAAGTGGGAAAACAATGTCATTTCCTCAAGTTCCCACTCCACTGTTCTAACCACTGAATCGAGTTGCCCACTCTCATTTCTTTCTAGCCATATGTTAGACAAGAGAAATAATAGCTGCAAAATGGAAGAAAGAAAGAGGAAACCTAAACTGGTAGAAAAATATTTGCTTTTCATACTACTGATAAGGGTGTCACTCATGAGGATTAGGGTTTTTTATTTCATTTTTTTGTTAACTGGTTGACAGTATCCATTTAAGAGGTGGAATTTTATTGGGACAACTTGAACAGCAACATCTAAGACAAAAGGAAATGTAACACAAAATAGTTATAAGAAGATTCATAGATAAATAAATAAATCTCTTTTTGTTTGGTTTGGTTTTATTTTTCTGCTAAGATTGCATGCCCTATTATTTCCATTTGTTACTAAGAAGAAGAAAAAAAAGGTAACTCATATCTAAAGAAACATTGATTTCAATATATTTTCGGTTGAAATAAAGTCTACCTTCAACAATGAAATTCATAAAAGAAATAAAAATGGCAGGTTTTTTTATTCTTTATGTTCCTTCTTTTATTTGTATAACCACAATCAGACAAACTACAATGCTATCTAAACAACTATGCACATTAAGAAACAAACATAGATCAATAGCTATAATTTGACACACATACACTGTTCACTGTGAAAACATCAATAGTACAAAAGCTTCATGGGCATAGCTGGGAAAAATCTGTTCAGTAGATGGTGTTGGCAGAAGATTAAATAGCCACGTATCAGAAAGAAGAAAAAAAAAAAAATTCAATGAAACTGAGCGCGTACTGGAGATGTGCAAGTACTCTGAGCTAAACTGTTAGGATTAATAATAAGGAAATTATCTTTGTCTTCCAGTCATTCAATTGCTTCATGGCCAAATATTTTGGCTTGAATCTCTGGTATTCAAATGTCTACTGTGTTTCCTATCTGTCAAATGACTGCTATTGAAAGACAAGAAAACAGGAAATGACTTGCACGCTGGATGACAGTATCTTGAGCTGCTATTTAATAAACAGTGCTATAGGCAACTATTCATCTCATCCTGACCCCTAACACTCTGATGGAGTCATGAGAGAGAGATGTAACAAGTAATTCTTTGGCCAGGAAGAAAAGAGACACAAACTTTAATCAAAGAAACTAACAGAAAAGAGAAAACTCACGGCTGTATGACTATGTCCAGTGCATGGTGAACTCTCCTGTTGAATCTCATGGAATTACTCTGAGATATACACTTAAGCACACACTTAAAAGCTACTAGGATCTGACTTTCAAAGTCTCAGTTATCCGTTATTCATTAAATTATTTCAATGTGCTAACTGATTTAGAAGACAAAATGAAGCTGGAAATTATCTTGAAGATCACAAGAAGTCTTTAATATCTGTTAACCAAGTAACTCCATTCTTTTGACCATTGTACCTACTCCATAAAACCTTCCTTGTTGATTTGTTTTATGAGTCAATTTTATTTCTTTCTTCTTCAGGTAGTCTTATCTTCAGGTGATGGGAACTGTAGTTCTTTTTAATTTCAGTTAAAGTTTTGCGTGATAAACACTTAGAAAACTTGTTCCATCACATCTCCTTCTCTCTCTCTCTCTCTCAAAAAAAAAAAAAAAAAAAAAAAAAAAAGGTGATACAGAACAGGTTGGAAAGATGTTTTGTAATTAAGAGATGGTATAAGGGAAGTCCTTCAAACTGAGATGATATTGTCAAAAAAGGGAAATCCAAAAAAAAAAAAAAAAAAAAAGGAAAATTATTTTGAAGTCTGAAATATGCATCTTACAAAAAGGTATTTCCATATTCCTCCTATTTGATGATTGTATATGACAAATGGTACTTCCACACATAAATTACCCTCCTAAAAGCTAGTTTGTATGTGCTTGTGCACCTAGTGAGATCTCTGAATGTACACATCTATCTCTTGTTTGCTACTATGCTGCCAATTCTTCATTTCATGATGATTTAAGTAATGAGATTTTGTTGGTGGTGTTTACATTTTTTAAAAAATTACAGTCATTGGGTTATATGCAAATTGAATTGTAACTAAACAAAACAAACAAATGAAAAAAAAATACAATATGTGTTCCAAGCTCTTACAGTTAGGAAGAAGCACTTCGTATCCTGAGTCTTAATAAAAAAATGTTTAAAAAAAAAGATTATTTTAACCGCCTTTTCTTGAAATTCTTTTACTGAGGCTTTTATAATTATAATAAGGTCTGATCCATGATATATTAATGCCTATGGCTAGTAATACAGAAATATGGGAATGGACTAGTCTCTCCAGTTTAAGTTGCTGAGATGAGGTGCTGAACTCAGCAGCTTAGTTATTCTAGAGTTTTTGAGATTAATGTTAAGATTTAGGCATGTGCACAGGGCTATTCATCCACCACAGATCTTGGTTACCTTATGAAGTCCCGAAGGGGAATATTAAAGTTGATAGGACTCTTAGTATTGATGCCATATTCCTGATATATACATCACAGTTAACATTTCTTAAATTAGTTCAATTCAGTTCTACCTAAATTTTAATTTCCCAAGACTTTGGACCTGAGCAACCCAGTTTTTAAACCTGTTTTTTGTTCTTTATATGTGTTGACAGTTTGCTCAATGTTCCAGCTGCCAAAGTGCTGAGATACATCTCTCTCACCTTAGTTGATCAGTTCTCAACAACTTTATAAAGCCATATGCAGTCTGAGTCCCAACCACCATGAATCTGACAGCTGAAATCAATGAGATTGTGGGTTTCTCATGTGCGGTCCAAGAAAGTCAAGCTTTACTGACCTACAAGGAGTGCTGCCGTACTCTGTTCCTTTGTGCTTTTACCTAAGGATGATGACTAAAGTGGATAGTTCACTTCAAATGACAAAGGAATGGTTGGTCTGAGTCAGGTAGTCCAGTTTTAAGCTATACAAGATTTCCTTTCTACTGTGAAACAAATCACATAATCTTCAAATACATGGAAACAGAAAACTAAGAGCAGTCATAATTTCAACATCTATCAAGTGAGTCTGCTCTTGTTTACACTGAGGTCCAACTGCTCAGAGAATTCAGAATGAGAAAAGCAGTTAAAAAGATTCAAGGCTGCAGCTACAATGCTAAAGGTGTTCATTTGAACATACAGGCCAAATAGTGCAGCAGGGCTTGCACCCACCTTTCTCTATACATTTCTCATCTTCTAAAGCCATGGTTTTCACACTTCTTAGGATCTGGTTAGGTGTTCTTAAGGCTTTAATCAGCAGACCTCTGGCCTTAGGATTTTTTTTTCCTCCTCTTTTTTTTTTTTTTTTTTTTTTTTTTTTCTTTTAATTCCACATAAAGTGCTTGAAATAACAAGGGCTGTATTGTGGCTCATATGAGTGACTGATATGAGTATCTGATACAATAAGGTCAAGGGTCTGTATTGCATTTCTGACTTGTGGAAAACATGTGGAACTATTAATGGTGCAAGGCATGCTGGAATAGAGACTGCAAAGCCTGTGCAAATCAGAAGAAGAAAACATGGTACAGCCTCAACGCCTCCTGCCTGCAGACATGAACTGTCCCCAGAACTATATCAGTATTTCACCCCAGAGCAAAACTATTGCTTGGTCCTAAAGAAAGAGCCTGTTAACAAACTAACATGGGGATAATTAAGAACAAGGAGCAAACCAAAGACTTAAATTATTTGACAATTTAAATGCATCCCTACAGAGTTACTTCATTAATATTCTTCATGCAAGAAAAAGGATAACTTAGAATGAAAACCACTTTCTCTTTTCTTCTTTTTTTCAGCAAACAGTTAAATTCAGCAAATTTACATTGACAGCAGAGGAAGAGATGGCTATGTTAACCTGGTCATCATCTGGTGTCAAAGGGTGGTGGTACTTTAGCTTCCATGTTTGAGATATTTTATAGCCCTAGAGAATCTTGTCCAGTTGATTCTTCCAGTGTTGATAATGTCTGAAGATTTTTAATATACTGAGAAATGTCTGCAGGCAAGGTTAGCAATACATGGGATTTTTTCTTTTTTTTCTTTTTTTTTTTTTCTTTTTCTTTTTCTTTTTACTTTTCCTTTTTATTTTCACTTTTCCTTTTTCTTTTTCTTTTCCTTTTTCTTTTCCTTTTTCTTTTCCTTTTTTCTTTTTCTTTTCCTTTTCCTTTTCCTTTTCCTTTTCCTTTTTTTTCTTTTTCTTTTTCTTTTTTCTTTTTCTTTTTCTTTTTCTTTTTCTTTTTCTTTTTCTTTTTCTTTTTTTCTTTTTCTTTTTCTTTTTCTCTTTCTTTTTCTTTTTCTCTTTCTTTTTCTTTTCCTTTTTCTTTTTCTTTTTCTTTTTCTTTTCCTTTTCCTTTTTCTTTTTCTTTTTCTTTTTCTTTTTCTTTTTCTTTTTCTTTTTCTTTTTCTTTTTCTTTTTCTTTTTCTTTTTCTTTTTCTTTTTCTTTTTCTTTTTCTTTTTCTTTTTTTCATGTTAAACCATTGTTTTACATTTTAATAACCTGTGTTCCAGGGTCCACAGCTTTACCAAAATTTTAAGTATTTTTGCTGAACTTTGTCAAATAACACAGAATTTTGTTCAAAAAGTATGTATATTACTCACTTCCTTCATCAATTAATCTTTTTTCTTTGATCTGTCCATTTTGGTTTGTATTTCGTGTAGATGAAGCTGTAGAATGATTTCAGATCAACTGACTGAAGAGCTAGGATCTGTGGTGGGTTGACACTGACTGGATACCCATCAAAGCTCTATCACTCCCCCTCCTCAGCTGGACAGGGAAGATTAAATATAATGAAAGGCTCATGGCTTGATATTAGGACAGGGAGAGATCACTCAGCAATTACTGTCATGGGCTAAATAAACTCGACTCGGGGTAATTAACTTAATTTATTGCCAAACAAATCAGACCACGGTAATGAGAAATAACCAAATCTAAAAAAGATTCCCCTTCCCCCACTGTTCACTTCTTCCCAGGCTTAACTCTACTTCCGAATTCTCTACTTCCTTCCCTGAGTGGCACAGGGTGATGGGGAATGAGGCTTGTGGTGAGGCTTGTCCTCATCATACATTGACTCTGCTGCTCGTTCCTCCCCAGGGGAGGACTCCTCACACTCTTCCTGCTCCAGAACGCAGTCCCTCCCATGGGAGACAGTCCTCTATTAATTTCTCCAACGTGAATCCTTCCCACAGGCTGCAGTTCTTCATGAACTGATCCAACGTGAGTCCTTTCCATGGGGTGCTGTCCTTCAGGAACAGATTACTGCAGCATGGATCCCTCACAGGGTCACAAATCCTGCCAGAAAACCTGTTCCAGCGTGGGCTCCTCTCTCCACGGGTCCACAGGTCCTGCCAGGACCCTGCTTTGGTGTGGGCTTCCCATGGGGTCACAGCCTCCTTTGGGCATCCACCTGCTCCAGCCTGGGGTCCTCCATGCTCTGCAGGTGGGTATCTGCCCCACTGTTAGCCTCCATGGGCTGCAGGGGCACAGCCTGCCTCACCGTGGTCTTCACCATGGGCTGCAGGGGAATCTCTGCTGTGGTGCCTGGAGCACCTCCTCCCCCTCCTTCTGCATTGACCTTGGTGTCTGCAGAGCTGTTGCTCTCACGTATTCTCACTACTCTTTCCAGCTGCAGTTGCTGTTCTACTACAGCATTTTTTTTTTCCCTTCTTAAACATGTTATCCCAGAGACGCTGATAGGCTCAGCCTTGGGTGGCAGGTCCATCTTGGAGCCAGCTGGCATTGGCTCCACCGGACTTGGGGAAGCTTCTAGCAGCTTCTCACAGAAGCAACTCTTGTAGCCCCCGTGCTACCAAAACTTTTCCACACAAACCCAATACAGCATCTGATAGGAGAGCAGAGAATCAACACAGAATGAGGAGATTGATCTTGGGATATGCCAGGAAGAGAGGGAAAAAGTAGTGGGTCAAATATCAGCAGGCCAGCAGTGTCATCTTGAGATTATACTCCCCAGTGCTCTTTGGAAGAAAAGACTTGATGAGATCCAGCCTTCCCAGCCCTTTGTTTACAAGAGAATGTGCTGCTTGCAAGGAAATATCAGACGGACAGGAAAGAAAAGGATGCTTACATGATGGGAGTCCGGTATTTCTGTCAGTGACATACATGGCTCCTCTGTGCATGTCCACGGGATGCCCACATCTGCCACTCATAGGATAACTTTGCCCACAGACTGTGATTGAGAACTAACGAACCAGGGAAGTTCAAGGTTGTGGAAAAGATTTAATGGAGGTGCCATTTCAGTTTGAAAACAAGAACACCCGGAAATAAACAAAACAACAAATAAAAACAGGGGCTAGGAAATTCAAATTAACATCTAAAATTGGGAAATAATTTTAACTTTAACTAGGAAGATTCTTACAGATTCTTGCAAGGTCTAGTCTAAAGTGAAAGCATTAAGTTTTGTATATAGCTGATGACTCAAAATCTGTTAGTTAATTATACTGAACCTCTCCTACTGCGACATGTTTCTTAGTGTGTAGATGTAAGCACCAAGGAAGAAAGAAATGAAACTGTGAAAATGACTTGTTGAATGTATATTGTTTACGCCATTCACTAAAAGGACTGGGGTTCCTGAGGGGAGAAAGTGTGGCAAAAACAATGTATGTGATTATTTAATCGAAGACTATGTCATAACACACACAAGGTTAATAACACATCAGGATGCAAAGCTAAAATTATAGTTGAAAGCGTTACCTGAACTCTGATAGCTTCTAATTTTTGGTTCCTCAAATGTGTTTTATTAAGAAAATTTACTTAAAATTTTGGGGGGTTTTGTGTATAACTGATCACATTAAATGATATTTTCAAAAGAGCATAAGGGAGTTGCTCACATAAGTCTATTAACAGAGTTTAACTACTAAAAAAAAAAAAAATAAAAAATCACAGCAACAAATAAAAATGCAATGAGTTCTTCCATCACTCATTCTAATCAATGCTTCTTTTGCTAATTCTACTTTCAGTTGTTTTATTTTTCCATGGTTAAATATTATTTCATTTTTCTGCCCTTCATTCTGACAATAGATAGCATAAAATTTAATTTTTATTCACTGTTCTTTTTAAGAAGCTCAACATTGTTCTTCCTAATTTGCTCTTGTCATCTTTGTGCTTATTGTCATGCATGGGTTCTTTCATGTGTCTTCATATTACCAACAGTCTTTGTCCTTCTACATCTAACTTCAAATGTTAGATGTGAGCTTTGCAGTGTTCACATTTCATTGCTGTTATTGTTTTTATTTTTTTGAAAAGATGGTATTGCTATGTAAGCACTTTTATTTCTTCACAAGTGTCTTTTCCCCTCCCAAACTTTTACCTTTTTTTCCTCCTTTTTTTCTTACTCTATTCTGTTTTACCTCTAGAGAAAGTATAGGATAATGTAAATATTAATGGCAAATGGGATTTTATAATTTCTTTTACATTGGTCATAGCTTGCTCAAAGCCAAAATAATCTACATATTCATGTCCATTTTGATGTTCCTGAAGTCTCCCAGGCACATTGTAAGCAGACCTGCATTCCTGATGTTGAATTTAACATGTTTGTGCTTAATACATTAGAGATTTCCCTTCCCCCTGCCCCAGGTTTAGCCTTGTTAAAATAACCTATAATACTGGCAAGGTCAGGGAAAAATGTCTGTTATTTGTTCTGTAGGTGCTGGACAGGCAAGCTAAAACTCCCTGGAGGCTCTTCAGACTTGTCTAACCAGGTTTTCAGAAACAAATAAACTTCTTTTTTTTTTTCTTTTTTTTTTCTTTTTCTTTTTTTTTTTTTTTTTTTTTTTTTTTTTTCCCTCCTCATATATCTGCAGGTCCTGTGGTTCATGGCATTCTGACCCTTTGCCAACTAGCAGCTCCTCGGATGAATAAGCTACACTTAGGATTTGTGGACTCTTTTTTCCCCTTCCGTATTGTGTATGTATCTAATGAGAATCATATTTGCTTTTCAGAGCTATGTGCCTGTGAGTCTTTAAACAAGAGAAAGCTGAGTATGACATAACCTGTGTGGTTTCTTTTCTATGCTTCCTACACAGCTTTGTTTGAACCAATACAATAGTACAGATGTCATCCATTTCCATTTTAAAAGCCAACAGCAGTACACTTAATAGGACAGATCTTCAAGAAGATTTGTATCCCCTGGTGTTTTTTCCTCATGGTCCTCTCTCCTTTCTCATTACATATTTTCCTTAATTAAATACAAATTTTAAAGGTCCTGATTTAATGAAATAATTTCCAGAGGCAGAGCTTTGTCCTGGTTCCTGTAGGTCTTCCCTCTCACACCACCTTCCTCTCCATGACCAGTCCTTGGATTTTCTTCCATCAATAACTCATTACCAAAATGTTTCCCTTTTTGATGGAAACACCGTTCCACCAAAGTAGCAATATGCAATACTTCTGTGGCTTTTACTGTGCAAAGATACTGCAACCAATTATTCTTTCTTCAGTCCCCTCCTTCTTTATTTCTCTCCTTCATTTTTCTCACTAAACAAAATTGAACCTTCCCCATACACTCCTCTTCTAGGCTCTTTCTGTGGATTTCAGTGGGATTGCCTTTTTCATGTGATGTTACTCAATGCCAGGTGATGCTTGGTACACACAATCCTGGAAATCAAAGGACTCAGTTCTAATCTAGCTTTTTGACCTGGGGAAGTTATAGGGTTAAGTGAGCCAGGCCAGAATTCCTGATGAAAAGAACATTTGGTGTTTGGTTCTTCATGCTATTATCTGGAAAGAAAACTAGAAGGAGAGATGTATACTCTATCTGCAAAGATTTTTTTTCAGAGTTAGATATTAATTCCCTCTAATGGTCAGTGCAACCTGAGAGGTACCAGGAATAGAAGTTTATATCATGTATCAGATAATATTTGGTAATTGAATTACTTTTAAAAAATATGTTCCAAAATTTCCTTAAGATCGTAAGACAAAGAATTCCTGATAGACATTGTACAACTCCCAGACCTCAGTGTTACACTCATCTCAAGCACAAGATTTAAAATGATATTTGCAAAAGAGTTAACCACTTTTTTTTTTTTCACTGTTTCTGATTCTAACAAAGTTTGTTGGCATTTACATTGCCAATGATGTGAGGCTCAAGGATCAAGGGTGATATATTAACTAGATAAATGTAAGCAGGTTAAAAAAGAAAAAGAAAAACATATGAACTGAACACTTAGATGGTCACATCCTATTTCTTCATTTCCAAAAGAATAATAATGACACCTCATATTATGCACTCCCCAAATGTGTATATTCTATAACATTAAAAAAAAAAATAATAAATCAAACAAACAAAAAGCTTAAAACCAAAACTCACCACAGAGAGACATATATTCTTCTTCGGCGAAAGAACAGGGCATAGTTGATATTACACAGTTGATATTACACAGTTGATGTGCATCTGGAAAATGTTCAGATGCCATAGGGATAAGATTGGGAGAAGAATCTGAAATCAACTATCATTGTCATTGTCTTTGTTTAGCACCTAGCAGGTTTTGGATGACAGATTATTCAAACACATAAATGTTATTATTAACTATTAACAGATAATAATAAAATAATCTTTTTTTCTTCCATAAACATTTAAATTGTCTCTGAGAGCAAAAAAATGCAAATTACCTAGCTAATCTGTTTTTTTTTTTTTTTTTCTTTTTCATCTTTAGTGTCCTTGATTGTGTAAAACCTAGGATTATTTGGGTTTTTACATTTTATGGACAATTTTACATTACTCGGCCCCTGAATGAGACAATATCCCGTGTGACATTCATCCCACATATTTTTCACTATCTAAATTCTAATTTAAAATAATCATCTAAGCCCTTCTTATAATCAGTGAAGACTTATAAACATATCCAGAAATTTCTTCAGCCTACATATGTTGGACTTAAATTGAAAAGAGAAAAATCACCATTTGCAAGTAGCTATCTCTTTCTGGTGTCCAAAGAACAATCCTATATGGCAAACTAAGACTGGAATCTAGCTGTTAAGAGGCTAACAGATAACTAACAGAGGCTAACAGATAAATGATTCCTACCTTGTGTGATTGATTTAACAATGACTAAAATTAATGGAAAACCACCCATTTTCCATAGCAGATTTGTGTCCAGTTCTTGTATAAGACTAATTATTTTAACAGTCTGAGTTCAAAGAAAGAAGAATTTTGGATAGCAGAACTTAAAATCACACACTAATTTGACTCACTGGAACATGGAAGTCACTATCATTTTGATAAGCTACAAACTTATCAGAAAAGCCCTTGGAAATTGAAAGCGTAATAACAAACATTGTATTTCTGTGCTAAACATATAGATAGCATTAATAGATCTATGTCTACATCTTTATCTACTTTTTAAGGCACAATTTTTAAGGCAAGAAGGATCATAAATTCATTCAATAATCTCTGGCAATTAAAGTGCACAGAAGCTTCTAGATAACAACAACACAAAACATTAATGTTCTGAATTTTCAATAGAAGCCGTCTGAACATGTGCTATTGCAGAAAGAGAGAGATGAAAAGAACATTCTTTTCAAAAGAACTTCATTATATTTACCTTTGGCATAAGAAAATTCAAATTCAGGAAGTTAGGACTTGCACTTGATGAATAAGTCAAAAAGTGTAACAGTTTAATGCCCTGTAAAATTTATTAGGATCCTACTTGCTTCCAAAGTTCCATATGTAGAAGCAATCAAGCACCCATATCACGACTATGTAATAGCCTATGGGAAGTGAGTTTCTGGTTTGTAGTTCAGTGTCAAAATGGTAATTCTTCATAACACTGATGAAAGCATCATGACTGGCAGTGATTGACACTCTTCACTGATTTAGTAGCAAAGGTACAGGCAATGGTGATTGAACTAACTAATATTGCACCAAGAAGTAGTCTCTCAGGAAAAGAGTCATGGTGCAATTGCTGGAAGCAACGCACTGCCTGTCTTGTGGATAAATTGGGAAGTTTGGGTACTGGAAATGAAAAAATACCAGTTATACAGAAAACTCTGAGATAACAGATCGTGTAGGAAAGAGAGATATATCGTGGCAAAGGTGCCTTTCTAACAAAAGGGGAAAAAAAATTGTACGTGTTCTGGAGCAATTTATAAAATTAAAGAATATTTAATTTTTCATAATCATGAATTATAGTACTGTGAAATGGCTTGATCAGATCCATATTAACACATATATGGAAATTTCTTGCTTTCTTGCTTTTCTATTACTATTGCTTTGGTGACACAGCTTTCAGAGTCTTAAGGTGGTGCTTAGCTTCACAACATTAGTACTCATATAATGTATGCTTTCAGATACGTTGTAGGATGGTATTCATCGGACTAAATGTGCGCATATACTGAACTGGTTGTCTAGACTGGTTTTAATAGCAGCGGAGGGAAATAGGTACTTCTAGTGCCCAATTAATTCACCATGTAAGTCTTTAATGGGATCAATTTTTCTCCATGTGATATGGAGGGATCCTAAGATGATTATTAACTTCATTTCATAGATATTTAAAGTGAGGTGAAAAAACTCTCATTCAGACAGCCTAGGAATCATACATATCAGCTTTTGAACAATCAAAGCAGGCAAAGTCTAATCTCTGGGTCATTTATGATGAGTTTCTGGTCACATTGCTTAACCTTAAATACCTTCATCTCTTGCATGGGAAAGTCTGAAATCAGAGCTTTCCCTTGTAACTGAAAATGTGCTCCAGTTCACACCAAAGTCAAAGAAAGAATTTTTGTTGACTTTAATGAAAGGTGACTTACATTCCCCATGCACTGGAAAAACAAATGTCTGAATTCTAGGTCCAATATTTTTGGCTTTTTCTCTATGTCCATTTTGAGGGCTATGGATCACTACATTCTCCATTATTGGCTAAGAGAACTCAAATAAATGGAGCACAAGGAACTTCTTGCTTGGAGGTTATAGCTCTTTTGAGGACAAAGAGGAGAAAAAACTATGCATAGCTAATGCTGATGGAGAGAGTCTCCTGCAGATAACATGCTACAGCCATGGATCCTGCCAAAGCTATAGTGTGATGATGTGTTTGAGACCCACAGGCAGCTGATGCCAGATCCTGTAGAGAAGATTTGCTATAAGCATTGAATTGCTGCAAATAAGTGACTAGAGAAACTGTCAGTCACTCTCTAGTATGTGGAAGCAAGTTTATCTTCCATATCTATCTTACAGCTGTCTACAAATTCATGCCCATTTTCATGTCCTGGAATCTTTTCAGTCCATAGGAAATGAACTGTAAAGAATGGATGATGCTTCCTACATCAAGTGACGTTTGCTGAAATTCTGGGCACTCCAAAACTCAATCCACATTGGATTTTTGGCTTTAAAGACAAGGTAAAACAGTTACAGATCTTACATACCCTGAGGCATTGCTTCGGCAGCAATTTTCATTTGTGGACCAAGTTGTAGTATCTCATTTCAGATACAAATCTTTGTGGGTATTGGACAAAGGGTAGTAGATCTGACAGCCTGCTTACTGTAGTTCAGGATGTCACATTCTGACTAAGCTGAAATTTTCCACGGAGACTAAGGTTTGTTGTCAAATGATAGTCAGTGGGATCAGGTAGTTATCTTTTAGAAACTGGCCTCATTCCATTGAGTTTTGGAGGAAGGCTGATTTACGCTTGCTGGGATCTAACCCAGGCTCTTCACTATCTGCCAAGGAAAGGAAAGGGGCAGAGCAGCTCTGTGAACTGGCAAAGGGGAATTGCTTCAGAACATCAAAATCACCCACACAGCAGACAAAGGCATTCTGTAACTCAATGGCAAAGCCATCCCTTTTTTTCACTGACTTGATTAATTCCGTTGTATTACATTTTATTACAGATTCCCTAGGAGACACCAAAATATCCACAAATTTATTTCAATGTTCTTACAATATGGAACATGTTGTTTGGCATACAGATTTAGAAAATAAACAAGAAAAAGTCTGAAATCACAAATGAAATAAGATTGGTTGAACAGGGGAGGAGAGGAGGGGAGCACATTTATAACAGGGTTTTTTGCTGTGATCATTTAGGTTTAGAAGAGAGGAAATGGCAGTGCTGTCTTTAATTTGAAGAAAAAGTGAGATCATTTGATGAGTACAGCCTAATCCTCAGTGAATGTTCATCAACTTCATAAAACCTAGTTCCAAAGCCTCATGGCCATCCTTCAAGTAGCAATCCTTTCAGTAAGTTTCCACTGAGGATATTACTCTGGTGCTGCAGAGAGTGCCTTAGAGTTTGCTACAAAACTGCAATGCATCAGTGCACACCTTCAAATGAACGTGGAGAGGTAGAGGTGAAAGCTTATAGTTGGAAGTCATTTTGTTACTTAAGGACAAATTTGACCCAGATGGCCTCTTGGAAGTCGGTGAGAGATGCAAACAGTGAAGAAGTCAGTTCTCCCTTTTTACCAGGAATGAAAAAAACATTTCCAGTAATAAATATGTTTGAGAAAAGTCATTGCCCCTTTTCCTGAAGACAAGTAGTAAAGAAAAAAAAAAAAAAAAAAAAAAAGAAAAAGAAAAAAAGCTCTATAATTATTCTACACTGAAAAAGAAATTTTTGCTACTTTGGACATTGAGATGGGTTACATCAGCTAGGTTTTCATTAAGTCAGCGGAGCTATGTTGTGTATCAGCTAAGGGTTTGCCTTCTCAAGGGACAGACTGATATATTTCTATAATCGGGCTTTCCTGAGGTGATTGTCACAATTGGATTTGGCTAGTAAATTCCCATTACGTTGCTTCTTATTCCTGGTTGGTTTGGGTTATCAGGATGTCTTGCCTTAAAGTCAGTGAATATTCAACTAGATATCAAATTCTTAAAGATTGTCTCTATGTCTGAGAACTAGAAAGGTCACTGGACTGATTTAATGTTTTACCGTTACAGGTTTCCTTCCCGTGCAATACTCATCACTATTTGAGTCAAATGACAACTCATATCTCGTTATCCTTTGTTCATATATTTTGTGTTATTAGACTCACTTCTAGCATTATTACTATTACCTTCTTATTATCACTATAACTGTAGCATTAAAGGGCTATATATAGGTAATGTACAAAATCTAAACAATTTTTTTGTCTCAATTACTCATACCTTTCAAATGCATGACACAGGAAAAAAAAAAGAAAAAAGAAAAAAACAAAACCAAAAACCACAAAATGAAAAACAAAACCAAATCACTACTTATATTATGGAGGACATGGATGTTTTATCCAGATGAGAAGCTAGTTTCAATTATTTTCCTGAAACACAGAAGCAGAAGTGAAGTCCTTGGCTGCTTAGCCATTGGGTTTAAAGTTGTTAGGATTCAAAGCCACTTTTTCCTTCCAGATCACTTTTCTTTCTCCCCACCCCCTGTTTTTAGGTTTGTGGGGTTTTGTTTTTGGTTTTGGGTTTTGTTTTTCCTTTTTTTTTTTTTTTTTTTTCCCCCCCACTTTGCAAGTATTCTTTAGTGAATCCATCAGAGCTGTTTGGTGTAGATTCAGACTCCATACATGAGGATCAAAAAGATGTCTGTGTGGTACTGAGTAAATCCAATGTGTTCCTTCTGTGAACTACAAAGTCCAGGCTTCTACAACAGTTAACTTTGAAAGGTACAGAAGATATGTTTTCATACCATCGTTTTCTTCAATTAAAACAGAAAAGAGAAACATATTGGGGGGGGGTGGGGGGGTGGGGGGTGGCACACTCATATTTAGCTGCCAGGTTGGAGTCAATTCAAAACCTTCAAACCAGCTGTACTGATGCAGCTACAGAGAGAGAGAGAGAGAGCTTTCTGGGCTGGAATCTCTCAAGGGACCTGGAGGTGATGCAGTCTTTTTCTTTTCTGTGTTTCTCTATTTTTTTATTTGCCCTACAGTCTCACAAAGTGGGAACACATGAAGTTAAAAGGAATAAGCTTGTCTAACATCTAATAAGAGAAGAATCTGTCACTGCCAGTGATGTGAATGGGAATACAAAAGCTGTAGGCATGTATATTCCTTTGGCAGCAAAAGCACAACAAGGCAAAAGGTTAGCCTAAGATCTGCTCTCAGTTGCTTTGGAAGCTCTGTTTAATTGTTAGTCACGATGCACTGTGGGCAGAACAATTAGTTGTATCTATATTAGATCTAAGCTGTAATTATTTGTTACATTAATCATGACTAGAGTGAGAATTTAATTAGTCACGAACATTATGTGATTTAATTTTTTTTTTTTTTTTTTTTTTTTTTTTTGGAAGAGGGGGGAAATGTCCAGTTGTCTTGTTAAACACACCTTATTAAAGTGAACCCTGGATGTCTGTGAGCCAGCATCACACCCAGGGTCTTTCCACCTGCTGGACATGCAGAATTTCCATCCCCACAGCAGAGCCTAGGACTGACTTTACAAAACCGTGTATTAGAGCCAGGGCTGAATTCAGACACTGTGGGTCGGAGGGGTGTGGGAATGAGTAGCAGGGTGGTTGCAACAGTGTCTTATTACCTAGAGTCTATTACAGTGAGTTAAGGGGGGAGTAAGGTGCCTCCCTCAACCATGCTTGCTTCCACTCCAGGTAAATTGGTTCCCAAACAGAACAATTTATGTCCCTCCTTGCATCCTGCGTGGGATAGGCAGATGGTATTTTGTTCCTATTTCCCTTCACTAGCAACATTTATCACAGGGCACTACTGCTGCGAGACCTTCCCCAGTGCAAGGGCTCCCCTGTTGCCACGCATGGCAGCATTTTGGCTCCCTTGTTCCTCTGAGCAGATGCTGATTCAGGGGGAAGCAACGAATGCTGGGGGAACAGCTGGGACTGCTGCCTCGCTCACTGGAGTACGGGGGCAGTCGGGACTGAACGGTGGTTTCTTGAGCCACTCTTCGATCCCTGCTATCGCTGCCACTGTTACCATAGTGCCTTGATTCTTAATTGCTCGTCAGCCCTCTGTAGTGTGAGCTGCTGTCTGATCACAGAGGCAAACTGGCATTGCCTCTGTCCCAAAGAGCTAAGGGGAATGGAAATAATGGTCCCTGGATCCAGGCAGCCAGGAGGGAGTGTGAGGAAAGAGGATGTTACCATCTCCAAATAGGAGACAACATGCATGTCCCTGCCTCCTGAACATTACTGAGTGGTTTGCAGGATTACCATCAGAGGGGAGAACTGACGAAGCTTGGGGCAAAAGGAAAGCAAAGTAAATTTTCAGGTGTTTTTAGGGAGTTTCTTCCCCAGTCCAAGGTACAGTATAGGTAAAAGTGTGAAGGAATTATTTTGGAAAGGTTAGGGGAGAGAGGGAAAACAAGGCTGGCATAATGTGCTGATTGAAGGAGTCAATTTTGACAGCAAAAGAGAGACAACAGGCAGTTTCTGCTCCTGGGACAGCTTGCGTGACTTGTCCTGCGGTTCACTTGCCTGCATGTCCATGCTGCGTCTGTGCTGTGTGTGCCCATCCCTGCACCAATGTCAATAGGGCTTTGGGCTTCTGTCTGAACCAGATTCCCCTTTGCAGGAATGGGACCTACATTACAAAACCTGATTTTGATCCACAGAACAGTCCCACCACAGGGGTTGAGACTATTTGTGTGAGTAAGTGCTCTCTCTGACATGACAGAGTTTGCCTGAAGCTGCAGGATAATTTTCAGACATCTGCTCCTTGCAGAAGGGGCTTCTTTTCCCACAGACCAGATTTCGGCATTTGGGAGTTTCTTCATTATGCTTTCCAAGGTGAGTTCATGTATTATAGTCCAGGCAGCAATTTGCCAGATTTCAGTGTCTGATGGCAATCCAGAAAAAATAATAACATTCATATAATAGCTGCTTCCTCTTTATGTACCTAAGGTTTTGTTCTTTCTTCGTGTTGCTAATTAGGAGTGCAAATAAAAGCTGGGACAATTCTACACCTAAAGGTTTAGGCATTAAAACCTGCCTTGTTACTGAGCTGCTTCTGTGACCTATCATCATTCTATGTAACACTGCCCAAATCTGTCAACTTTAACAATATGCCTCTTTGTGAGTTGTTTTGTTTGTTGTTTTTGTTTTTTGTGGGTTTTGTTGTTGTGGTGGTGGTTTTCCCCCAACCTGTACTGTAAGAAAAATACATTAGACTAGTTTGGGGTTACTTTGTTATTATTCTCATTTGTATGTGGATGACTGGAATACTAGTGAAGGAAAGCCAAATTGTCAGGATGAGATTTACTCCTCAACGTATCTCTCAAAGTAACACCTTTGTCATCTCAGCAGCTTTTCCCCCCACATGAGAAATACTAAAAGAGATGATGTTTTGAAAATCTAGTCCATAATATGTCTACCTACAACATCTTTTTGGGAGTAAAAGTTGTTTCTAACAACCGTAGACTCCTTTGTGAACTCATCTTGGCATTGCTGCATGCATATGAGAAACACAAATTTATAGGAAAAATGCCTCTCAGTTTTTTCTTCCAATGCTGTTTGAGGACCAAGTAACTCATCATGTTCCCATGAAGTGATGTTTGCAATGAAGAAGCAGGCATATCTACTTCCAGTGACAATAGTGTCTTGATGCACTGACAGCTGCTTGAATATTTTATTTTTATTTATTTATTTAATTACAAATTTGCTCTAATGGAAAATAAAAGTAAAAAATGAGAGATGAAAAGTCATGAGTTCTTTTCTACATTTCAATCAACCCTAAATAAATTCCAGTAACTCAAACAAAGCTGTTAGTTGACAAATTTCCTATTTAGACATTTAATTCAAAAAGGTTGTGAGTGCCTCATTAGCACACCCTTTCTGTGCATTTATTAAAACATTTTGCAATGTTTGCAAATGATAATAAGCAAAGCTTTAGCCATTGGGATATGAAGTACTAGCTCCAAGTCTAAAGTAATGGACAAATCTGTAAAAACTACCACCTGATTTGAACAGCACCATCCTTTGGCACTTCCATCTTTTTTCTTTTTTTTTTTTTCTTTTTTTTTTCTTTTAGACTTTCACTTCCTTCACCTCGTAGGTGTGAGGCACATTGTCCCCTTTTGCTGAGAGGTCAGTGTTCAAATGATACTTTCTGTGCTCAAGATGAAGGAAGTAGATGTTAGTCTACATAATAGCACCATACCATGAATCAAATCTATGACCTTTTAGTCTGAAAGTTCAAACCTTGAAAATCTTTGCTAAAGGATTAACACATTTTCACAATCAGTAACCTTACCAGCAGAGGGAGATATGGCTTTAGGCAGTGAATCACTCTTATACATAATTTATCAATTAGAAAACCTAGTTCTGAGTATCTTATGCTATGTAGAGGTTAGGCTTCTGCTAGGGTAATACAAAATTGGGTCTGTCCCTGAGCAGGTATGCAGACACATTAGCACAGGGAATAGTGTTTGCTATAACACCCAACCCAATTATAAGTAGAAATATATTAAAGCAACATAAACAACAGAGTGGATTAGGTAATTAAGTATTATTAAATACACATTATTATCTATAAAAATTGAATCTAGGTGTTTGAGATCAATGAACAAACCCTTCAGAGGCTACCACAACAGCTAAAGAGACTTCCCATCGCAGCAAGTACGAGATTCTCAAAATCCCTGTACTCCAGTAATCGCAGGATCATACTGGCTAGCTGCCTCACAGCTCTCATGTGGCTGTAGATGGGTATGCCTTGCCTTCATGCATAACCCACATTAATGTTCATAACTGCTTAGTTGTTTTTTCCACTTCCCCATCCACCTGTTCAACACATGAGTTATTCCCCTTCCAGGTTTCAAGGGGCTCTGTCCCAACACAATTCAATTTCCCTAAAATTCTGCAGATGCCGTTCTGTGAGTGGAGTTGGGGATTTGTTTTCTTTGGTCCTCCTGGTATGCTAATGTACATTTATTACATCACTGTCGTGTAGATTGTCATGTTTATATTATATCTCCTTATTTATAATGGGTTGCCAGCATATGTCCCTGAATGCAATTTCATTTGGTTGCATTTAGGATATTTCTGGAATATATCAGATATTAAGAATAACATTATTGTTCTTTTAGACACTACAAGGAAATCATTAGACAGATGCTCAATAAGCAAGCTCTTAACACCAACAAAAAAGTTCCACTCTTTTAAGTTAGTTTTCCAAGAACAACCTTCATGAAAATGACTCCTAATTTAAAGGAAACTAAGGTATTGCTCACCCCATCAACAGGGCAAATGGCTTTTTTCGGTGAAATCATAGAAATGAGTTTCTTTAAGTACATTGCACCCTAAAGCTGACATTATTGCAGAAAAGCATATACAGCACCTTGTCAGCATGGAATAACTGGGCTCGGCCAAGTTGTCATTTCTGACAGGTCAGTGTAATGAGCAAGAGAGCGCTGAGATGGTCGAAAAGTTTTTTTTTTTACTTGTTGTTGATGTGGTTTTATTTTACCCAAATCAGCAGGGTAGAGCTGTTTGGGGTGATAAGACCATATATATGTGTCTTATTATGAACTCTACATATCAAGTTGTTGTCACCCATGCTATCGCACTTAGCCACATTTATGTTTGGGATTCATTTTGTGCAACTTCTTTACATTCCTAACCTGGGAACAGCAGAAAATCTGATTCTCTGGAGTATCAGACATTAGCTAGCATGACTGTCCATGCATGTTAAAACTACATGCACTTGCAAAACCACTAATAATGAGAAGCACTAATTGGATCAGAAATTTTGTTTTGCACTCGTACTTTCTCAAAAGTTCATAAAACATATATTTTCATTGAAAAGTATGGAAAAGAGGAAAAAGAGGGGGAAAAAAAAGAGTTCAAGCCAATAAATAAGAATAAGAAAAAGAAATTAAGACTTTTCTATTACAATTCTAATGGCTATGACGTTTTTGTTCAAATCCTGTAAGGAGAGAAATACAGCAGGCTGGATAGGATAGGAAAGATTGTCAGAAAAAGCTGGAATTTATTTCAACACTGATTTCACTGGCTTATTTTTGCATATGACCCTTCACTTCTCTGTGCCTTAGCTCCCCAGCATGTCAAGTAAGAATAGTGTTTCCAGTCTCCTTTGTAAAGCATTTTAAGATGTACAGATGAGAAACACTTTATAAGACCTAGGGATTAGTAAAAGCACAACAATAAAAAAGATGAAAGGGATCAGAGGTTAGAATTTAAAACACTAATAATAATCACACAGGCACAGAATTAAGATGGTCAAAATTAAATCCTTTTGAGCTGCACCTTGAATAGCCAGGAATGGGGAAAGGACAAGAAGAACAGAGAAATAAAACCTTCTTTTAGTCAGTCGTCAATATCATCAGTACAAAAACACTCATACATACTTTGTGATGCCATTTGAATTATGTAAGAAATTTGAAATAGGGCAGGAAATAGAAGCTATTCATGTGCAGAGAAAGATCAGATAAGTAAATTAAACTATATGTTGAATTCTGCTGTAAGCAGATATCCCTTAAGGCTACAAAAATAATGATTTGATTATCAAAGCTGCAGAATGTGTGGCTCATCTCCCTTTGTGTTACAAGGATCCTTTCCATTAAATTTGTTGTTAAGCAAAATGTCTACGGGAGACTCATTTTGGGTACTGATTATGCACCTCTTAGGAGAGGAACTCATTGCCTTCCTTCTGCATGCTGGAGTTACATTCCAGCAAGGAGCTGCAAGGTCAAGCCATCAACCCCATGTCTTCGATATACTTGGAATTAGTATATTCTGCCAGCATATTCAATAAAGCAATTACAAGAGAATTAATGCAAATGACCAATGCATCAGATGCAGTTTAGGGGTAGAAAATGAAGGCATTTTAGCATATTCTACCTCAAATTTTAGAAGTTTATTTCACATGGCTGCACAGGAATGAAGGTCAGCCAAACAGGCAACCCATGCCAGAAGATTGTATGAGTGACACGAAGGGAAGAGGTGGCTGGTCAAGATTATCTTAATTGCTTTGTCTCAGCACTTGAAAGCAATCATCTCATTCATTTTCCAGGGCACTAGATCACTGGTGGTGAGATGCTTAGTACCTCTGTTCTGGTGTGCAGTGGTTAAATGGAGACAAGAAGTTGCTCTCTTCTTCTGTGCTGATAAAGAGGCTACTCCCTGATGGGAAAACAATAGTCCCTATTCATAGCTGGGTATTGTGTAAGGGATGGAGAAAACATGGCAAGGCCATAGCATCTGCTGGATTAATATATTGTAGGGAATACAGTAGGTCTTCCTAAGAATGCTGGTCTTTAGAAACATTTGGCAGCTGATGTGCATCAGACCCTCTTTGAAAGTGAAATGAAGTCTGCTGGATGTGAAGAGTAGCTGCCATGTAGAGAGGAAAAAAGTATGAAGGATATGCATATGACCAGTCAGACACCTCCTGCCACAGCACATCATATGTTGCAATGAGATTTGAGCATATGTTACCATTGATTTAGCAATGTGGGTGGGCTTGGGACAGATGCTGCTAAAGTAAGCAGGATGAGAACCTTGCAGGTAGGCTGCTAAGATGGAACATGAAAGCCGAAGAGCTCGCTGCCTGAGACATTTTGCCTTCTGTGTTCTGTGATTTCATTTCCTTTCTTCATCCTAGTCTCTTCCCCACCTATTCCCATTAGAGACAGTGAGGTAAAACCAGATCTCCATCATTTCCTTTTTTGTAATTCACATTATATGTTTTCTTATGTGTCCACATCAACATTTTACATTGAAATCCTATATATTACATATTACATCTCTGACATCTCTTCATTTGTTTCCAGTAAAGAACATATTTGAAGCAGGAAAACCTTATTCATTCAGCACCAGTCAAAAAAGGAACAACTGTTTAAAATGACTAAACATATCTTCTCAAGTGTGTTAGACTAGAGGAAGCATTTGGTGATGGGTTTGTGGTGGCTCGGCAGGAGCTGCAAAGACTGCAGAGCATCCCACAGCTGTACTAGTAAGACTTAAAAATTACAAGATTCATGCTACACTAAATTTCAAAAGTAGCTCAGCTTGATATCTAATTAATTTCTGGAAGGAATGAACTCTAAAGGCAAATCTAACTTGGGTGTCCTATATGTCTTTATTTGAAGGGTTCTGGAGGAGGAAGGAAGTTGGTAGCATAGGCCATGTGGCCAGACTTCCACTGACGCTCCATCAGAAACTGTAGAAATCTGATCATAAATCTGCTAAGTTTCCATTACCAATGTTGGCTCAAATGCTGCTGTCAGTCCTGTCTACTGACTTCACAGGGTTCCATGGACACCTGTGGGATTTAAGGGGAAGAAAAGTGATCAAGACTCCCCTAGATTTCCTAGCCTGTATCTTTTTCCTTCCTCTTCCTCTTTCTCTTCTTCTTCCTTCCATTCTTTCTTCACTTCATCTCAGTTGATTCCATTTAAAAAGTCACAACATCATTAATTTTTGATCATTAAAACCATACACATGTATTGCAAGAAATGCACACAGAGAATTTGACCTGGCATGGGTTTGAGCAGGGAAAAGATCACATCATATATAAGAAGTTGCATCAGCACGATGCTCTGCAACTTATTAAGGGTCCTGTCTGCCTTTTCTCCGCAGTTGCATTGTGATTACCTCAGGAGAAGTAAGCTCGAGCAGCAGTTCGCTTCTTACGGACTTTTCCCCACTGTGGGACCATCTGACTAAGTGGCTGTCACTAAGTGCCTCTGACTGCCCGCTCTGTCCCACCTCCTGCTTGCAAGACAACCTGTCTAACAAGTAACAATGTGAGGCACAGTGGTAGCAAAGAGCTGCTGCTTCTGACTCTCACTTCTGCAGATAGCTGAGTTCACAACTTACCCCAAAGTGATTAGAGACATAAAAATCTCCCCTCCCTCCCTCTCTCGACTCAGTGCATTATTGCAATTGCTAATTTAAGCGGGACGTGAGGTGAGTTCTTTCAAAGAGTGAACCTGACCCTTCACCTCTCCAGCACTACCCGTGGCTGTTGCAAAGCAATTGTGCCCGTCAATGGAGAACAGAGAGCAGTAAAAGTAATGAGAAAGGTAATAAGAGTTAAAACAAAGGTAGATGGACCTCAAACGAAAACAGGAAGATTTAGGATACCTGGAGAAAGACAAGTCAGCATTATATAGAGACGAATTAATACTTTGGGATTAAACTGTGTGTGAAGGGTAGGGGCATAGTGCACTAAAAATAGGAACAGGGTAATTTAGAAGCTAATCAAGCTCTGTCACAGACAAAATTAATAAGTAAAAAAAGTTTTAACAAGACATTAGCCATCCGAAGAACCTAGAAGGCCTGTGGAGGAGGATATTGTATCAGAAGGTGTTATTAACACTGCTATTATTAGATTGGGTATGATTAACAGGACTTGGTCAGAAAAAAGCAAGGTGAGGTTTAGAAGTGCAGTGGTGGATCACCCAGAATGTCATTATAGAGGTGAAAATTGTAAAAAGGAGCAGGAAATAGAGGAAATAGTTTTGGGAAATGATAGATGGAAAGACAGTGAAGCATTTTGAGCTCTTCTATATGGTGTGAAGATACACTGAGTGAGAGCAAGCAGGCAAGGTGGTTGTTTTCTTCTCTGTCCATGTTTTAATTACCATAATGCAATGGCTAACATAGTCAGAGAAGCTTTACAGGCTCACTATACATTTCCATGACTCTGTCTGCTTTTTTTCTTACAATGATTTGCAATCGAGTTTTCATAAGAACTCAGAGCAGATATTCGGCTGGTGTAAACTAGTGATACTCTGCTGAAGTCAGTGGAAATGAACTGGTTTCCACCACTCTTGGGATTCAACATTCACTTTGAAAGCAGGGTGAAAAAATATGAAAGAGTTTCATAAAATGAATTTTTGAAGGACAGGTCTGGTTGTAATCATCAGGTGAAGAAGTAATTTGCTGAGTGTCAAAAGAGACGTGGGCACACTGGGAAGATGATCACTGGCTCCAGACGTTGATTTCAAAGCGTCTATTACTGAACACCCCCAGAGGCAAGGTCCTGGTCTAGATGGACATCCCTTATTTTCTTTTGTTCTAATTAAAAGAAAAAATATATTTACTCAGAAATGTACCCATTTATTGGAGTTTTTACTGTAGGATTTTCTGGTTTTGCTTATGTTTTGACCTATACGTATTTTGCATCAGAGGATTCCCTTTTCTGTGATTTCCTTGCTGTTGCTTCTCAGTTGGCTATTACAAATGACCCCTTATCCTCACCTGGATCCCCCTCAATCTGTTACCAAATCTGCTTGGCATTAGTCTGACCCTTAAAAAGCAAAGCCTTACTAAGCCACTAGGTACTTTTTTTCCTGTGCTTTGGTTAGGCACAATAGATCCTTAACTAATCAGGAGCATCTAGTGTCTACTTAACACAGATTGTTATTCACAAAGAACTGCATTTCACCTGGAAAAGAGGTGATACTTCAGCACTCTGGCACTGCCACATTTCATTTCTACCCCTTTAGACAGATTCTTTAGTCTGTGGTGCCAATCAGGAGTGATTTCCCTGAACTATATGCCATTACATGGGGGTAAACCCAGCTGTGAGCTCAGACTGTTTGCCTTCATCCGCTAGGTTTTAACCACGCACTAATCACCAGGGCATCCAGTCACCATTATTCCTGCAGAGACAATTTGACAGGTGACACTGTGACAGTAACGTCGCTCCTGACCGCCAGCTAAGTCCCTGGCTCTGGAGCGGCACGACCACTGGAAAACTCAGCAGATCGCCTCTTCCCTGCCTGCGTGCGCTCGCTACATTTCAGCTGAGCAAAGGCGGCGGCGTCTCCCTGCAAATCGCATTACTCTCTCTGTTTTCTGATGGAAAGTGGTAGTGAACCTGTAGAGCCCTGAAACACATAATATGCATGGCTGCTGTTTTACACTTGTAACATCTTGTATGCACTGAAATGTACAGCTGTTTACACTTGTAGCTCTGTCAAGTAAACAAGTGGTGATTTCTTATGATAGAGGGGAAATTGGCACAGGGCTGCTATTCACTCACCTACAGCCTGGCAACTCCTGGTGGTGGAAATCATTCTTCAGGCACCAAATTCGCTTCAAGCATACTGTAAAACTGGTTTCTCTGAGGTGGAGAAGAGGCAAGAGGAAATCTATTGGCTGCATCCGTACATCTAGAAAAGGCAGCCACCGAGCATCTGATGGGCTCTGCCTCCTGCCGCAGCCACCCAACGTAAGTGCCTTGCAAACAGCCTGTGCAGTGGCTGTGCCAGGGCACACTGGCATGCAGGTTCAGACCAGGCATTTTCAGGTTCTTCTCCAGCAGCTGCAGAGCTTGCTACCTAAACTGCTTGTGAATCTGAACCGAAGGAGGGCTTGGAGATGTCTTTGTCCCCTAAAGAAAGCTCTATTGTAACTATCAGGATTAGGGAAGATGATTAGAAATCCTAAAACAGCTGAGCCTACATGGTCTTTTCAGGGATGAAATACAAAGAGCATCCAATGAAGCTAGTGAGTTGCAAGTTCATAGCAAACAAAAAGAAGCTGTTATTCTACATGGTGTAGAGATGACTTTGGTTTTGCTTTACAACTGAAAGTTAGTGTATACTAAAAGTTGGCATGAGTTCTCAGGGAAGCTGGACATACTTGTGGAGATGAAATCCTTAAAATATTAAGCAAAAAAACCCAAAGTAATAGTGTAGCATAGCATAGCATTGTCTAGAATAATATAGGTTGGAAAAGACCCTTAAGATCACCGAGTCCACTGCTAACTTAAGACTGCCAGGTCCACCGCTAAAACAAGTTTCTAAGTGCTACATCTAGCCATCTTTTAAATACCTCCAGGGATGGCAACTCAATCACTTCCTGGGCAGCCTGTTCCAATGCTTGACAAACCTCTTAATGAATTTTTTTTTTTTTTCCCTAATATCCATCCTAAACATCCCCTGGCACAACTTGGGGCTGCTTCCTCTTGTCTTATCACTTGTTACTTGGGAGAAGAAACCAACTCCCACCTTGCTACAGCCTCCTTTCAGGCAGTTGTAGAGAGCGATAAGGTCTCCCTTCAGCCTCCTTTTCTCCAGACTAAATAACCCCAGTTTCCTCAGCTGCTCCTCATAAGACTTGTGCTCCAGACCCCTCACCAAAATCACTGCTCTCCTCTGGACCCGCTCCAGCACTTTAATGTCTTTCCTGTAGTCATGTCCCCAAAACTGGATACAGTATTTGAGGTAGGGCCTTCCGAGTACAGGGGGACAAACACTTCCCTAATCCTGCTTACCACACAATTCCTGATACAGGCCAGGATGCTGTTGGCCTTCATGGTCACCTGGGCACACTCCTGGCTCGTATTCATCCAGCAGGTAGACCAACAGCCCCAGGTCTTTTTCTGCCAGGCAGCTCTCCATCCACTCCTCCCCAACCTGCAGCACTGCACGGAGTTGTTGTGACCCGAGTGCAAGACCTAGCACTGAGCATTGTTGAAAACGTTTCTGTCTCAGTAGAGTTGATCAGCAAACTGTTGGAAGCTGGAAAAGTCTCCAGGAACATGTGTGCTTCCCTGTTCTTATATGCTTGCCCTTTCTATATGTCTTTATATACTTGTCCTATTCCTATCCTCATACACGGACATCTGCTTCTCATCACAGCTGCAGACTGGACGTGACACTAAATGTTCCTTTACTTCACAAAGGTATTCAAATTCCCTTCAGGTCTTCACTGTACTAAAAATCAAATGTACAACGCAGTCGCTGTCCAAGAGAAATTGTAGCCTGGCTTAAGAAACAGTAATAATTTTTTTTTTCCATCATTTCCTAGCCCACAATTTTACCAACTGACCAAACAAACATATTTGGTCTTCATGGCAGCCTCTTTTTCAGCTAAAAAGAAAAGAAAAAAGAAAAGAAAAGAAAAGAAAAGAAAAGAAAAGAAAAGAAAAGAAAAGAAAAGAAAAGAAAAGAAAAGAAAAGAAAAGAAAAGAAAAGAAAAGAAAAGAAAAGAAAAGAAAAGAAAAGAAAAGAAAAGAAAAGAAAAATAAATAATAATAATAAAATAAAATAAAATAAATAAAAAAAGAAACCTGAAGACATCTTCCATGCACAAGTACACAGTTCTACCATTGTGATGTCCCAGATGACATGTAGAGATGTGAGGTAAAAGAAAACGGGAAAGAATACCTGCCAAAGATGTAAGAGTGAAGGGAAGGACATTTACAAGATTACTCCACCCATCTGAAGGCTGGGTAAAGAGAAAGAAAGACATTTCCAGAAGTGTTGGGGAGAGCTAAGGTGCTCCATCCCTTGAGATAAGGCGCACAGGTTTACCTGTGTGGAATGACATGGTGTGTAAAGTCGCGCCAGCTGGTGATCATGATGGGACATCTCACATTGCATCCAAGACAAGAACAACAGCTGGGGAGTGCTCAGAGGACGATACAGGAGAGGCTGCACTAGACAGCTATGGAGTGCAGAATGCAGCCATGTTCCCTTCAAAGGGCACATGGTTTCAGTAATGATTGAAGACGTTTTGTCTGAAACTTACTGAAAAGATTCACTGGATTTCTTTTTTTTCAACATTTCTAAGAAGAAAAAGAACAAAACAAAACAATGAAGCAATCAGCAATATCTGAATCCAAGTTAATATTGGGGTTTGGTGGTCCAAGGAAAGATTTTTTTTTTTCATTTTAATTTTATATAATTATTAATTTTATTTAATATAATATATAATTACTTAATTTTATATATTAAAGCCTTCGATTCACATTTTTGGGACACTTTTTTTTTTTTTTTTTTTTTCTTTTTTCAGGGTGGGTAGGAGGGGAAAGAGGTTTGAATACAACTCCCTTTGAACTGCAGGGAAAACTCAACCATGCTTACCACCTTTTTCCACAGCTCATTTTTCAGCTTTGTTTTAGTGCCTAAAATACATATAAGGATTACTGCTCTAGCATGGAGAATTACAGAGCACCTGAGTCCTACCAAAGTGCAATGCTCCTCTCCTGATACCAGAGGAATACACCCACTATATCCCACTCATAACCTGCACACACATTGGTACCCATATGCATGCACTTCATTTACACCTAAATGTTTCTCTCATTTCATGAGGTTCAGAAGAAAGCACTTGAGATTTGCATTCGTGTGACTCAAGTAGAATGAAACAAATTGGTTTTAAATAAAACTTACTGAGAAAAAAAAAAAATAAAATCACCATTTACATTTCAGCCGACATGCATGTTTTTAAAAGTCCTGAAGTATTGATCACAGTAGTTAGGCATAATCAAAAAGCCTCCAACAGGGTCATAAGCACAGCTCTGCCTGCATGTTTTTTTTGTTCTCAGCATTAGGTACATCTCCCTTGAGTTTTTCTGGAGCTGTATTAATTGGATGATTAAAGCAAAAGCCAGATCAATCGGAATTTGAAGAGATGGTGAGTGTTATAATAAAACAAAAAATAAAGCATTGTCTCTACATGGTTAAAAAAGTCAATAAAATTTAGAGAAATAATGCAAAGAAGAAAATAAGAAAAGGCTAATTGCTCCATCTTTTTGCAGAGTTATTTCCTGAGTCACTTTCCAGTCTTTATTCTTTTCTTTTTATGTCTCTGCAGAATGACCCTTGCTCTCCTTTTTCACACATATGCAAAACCATGGCTACATTAACAACTCTGCTGCTTCCTCCCTTGATTCCTTTTCTTTCCTGCTTAAAATTGCCCTTTCTGTCCTTATTACACACAGTGGCTAATGCACTCAGCTGGGATAGAGGAGATCTGGGTTCAAACCATAGTTCTACCCCTAAATAAGTGTATAATCTAGGGCACAATGTTTAATGAGTTCCCCACTTGTGTAATAGGACTGACACTATTCACTTGTCTATTCTGACTATTTAAATTGCCAGCCCATCTGACAGGATCATTTCCTTGTCAGAGTCAGAGTTCAGATCTCGTTCTCAGTTTGGGTCTATTGGCACTACAGTAGTTTGGGAAAAAGAGTAATAATACAAGTAAATTCAGTTCTACACAGGGAAGTGGAAACATTTGCAGTTATATTAAGGATCTGTTTAAACAAGCACTTGTCTCAGCAGTGCCCAACTCTGAGAAAAAACAGGGAGCAGCACAGCGATACTTCTGCAGCTAGAAGTCTACCTCCATTAATTGGCAGGATGAAGGACAGGCTGTTAACTTTCCTGCTGGTGCTCTGTGTACTGAAAAGATGAATCTTCTAAATAAGACATTGTATCCTGTGGTTCAGTACCATTTACAAACACCAACGCAGCCTCTGTTTCTTTTTGAAACTTGGGCAATGACTTGTTCCACTCTGGCGGCCTGGAGGTAGACTTTTCAACCCAAATTTGAACACCTAAATAAATGCATTGCCTTGGAAAGATACTGCCTACCCAGCATATCATTGCTGAATATTAGGCTGCTTATTTAATTGCTTAAACATAGACTTCAGCTTCAAACATTTAAGCTCCTGACTCCGAAGATCTTGGCGCACACTTCCCCTGTCTCCAGCTTTAGCATTGGATGAGCTCCCAGAAGTCTAAGGCTATCAGAAGGTAAACATTGTTCCCCCTACTGAGAACAATAATTTTCATCATTCCCAACTAGGGACTTCTCTATACTAGTTAAAGGCTTTCCAAGTGTCTTGTAAGGAAGGCAAGTGATGTCAAAACAAAACAAAACTGTTTAGCTGACCCTGCCACTGATAAGAAGTCAAATAAAGGATGTACAGATCATTTCTGTACCTGATGGGTATCTGATGAGTTGGACAGAAAATAAATTATAGATTAAAATAAATTAAATAAAATAAACTGTACTAAGAAAATGGATGCATGCCCTGGACCTCTCCTGTACAACATGGAGCAAAGGTATTCCCAGCAATCTCCTGCTGTTCTTGCCTCTTCCGGTTTCTCTTAGGCTCTTTATTGTTGATTGCTGTCAGTGTATGCCTTCAGATATCTCATAATTCATCTTCTGAAGCTCTAATTCATCCTGATGGTCTATTTCCTCTCCCTTACCACGTCACCCTGATTCCCTCCTCTTCCCCAGCAATATCCTTCCCTCCAGAAAAATTGGAAGACCAAAGAACAGGCTTCTCCTTCTGGAAAATGTTACATTTTTCTCTGCTGAGGACTGTGTCACTAGTGTTGGACTGAGGAATGAGCTGGTGTGTTGTGAAGTGCTCTCTTATCATCCAGACTGCTCCCACTCAGAAGGACTTAACTGTCAAAAGTTGCGGTAAAGTGTTCTGATTCATATAGCAAGCAGTGTGAATACAGAAGCATATGGAAGCAGTGTGAATCAGAAGAGCACTATTGATTTCAAGTCAGGGGAGTGACACTGATTTACAGTAGCAGAGGAGCTTACATTTCAAGACAAGAGATGAAACCTTGATTCCTTTGAAGCCAACTTTGCCATTGACTTCACTAAGGCAGTATTTACTTTTAGGAGGACTGACCTGTTGGGTTTTTTTTAAGGTAAAAATTAAGCAGCCCTAGGGAAAATTTTTAAAGAATTCTTAACCCCTTGCTCCTAGTAAGTGTCAACTTTCAAGCCTTACACTAAAATAACAATAATTTTTAAAAAGTTCCTATTTTTATTATATTTAGTGTCTTGAATTTACTAGGTATGTCCCAGGCAAACAAGTGAATTCCATTCACCTTGCCCTGAAGAATGAAAACTCCAAGGGCAAGCCTGTACATAGAGATTAGAAGGAAGGAAAAAAGAAAGATATATAGCTTTTAATCAAAGTACATATCCACTAGGCAAGTGTGGGCCTTCAGGAAAGCTACTTTAACACAGAAAAAGTGAGAGATCTGTGAACTGTCCCAATAATCTTATTGGGAGGGGAGAGTGAGGAGGGGAAGAAGGCAGAAGTTTCTGAATGTGGAAATGAACATTAATAAAGGATGAGGATAAGACACATTAACCATTAAGCAAATTTCAGACTGCAGCTGAACTGAGCTGTGCTATACTTTAAAATAAACCTTGACTGAAGGTTTACCTGCACATACTGCTCCTTCAGTTTATATAATGTGTCTAGTGGGGGGGTGTCATGGGACCCTTCCACAGAATGGCATTTTTCCTCCTTTAAGAAATAAAATTAATTGTGCTTCATTATTGAGTTCAGGCTTTAGTTTGGTTTGTTTGTTGTTTGTTTTTGTTTGTTTGTTTGTTTTATTATTTTTATTTTTTATTACTATTTTCCCATCCCATTAGGGCACCATTCTGTTTTGTACAAGTTTTGGAAAAAAAATAAAAATAAAAATAGAGAAGGTAGCATTACTAATTAAAATTCCTGCCTCTTTCTACCTTTGTGTCTTAAAGGCTACCTTTCCCCTTCCCTTTTATTTTCCCCCACTCTTTCAACTGACTTATTGTATGCTGTTATTTAGCACTTCGCAGTTCCTCAGCTGGTACTTAAGTTTGTGACCTTAATTATATCTAGGTAACCATTCTATTGTTGTAGAAATAACAACAGGAGAAATATATGTGTATGAATGTATTTGTATAAATATATATATAATTATTTAGCTCATAGTACACAAATTTTATATCCCTGCTTCCTCTTACTACAGAGGCAGGCTGGAAGTTTCCGTTACAATTCTTACTCTGGGTGAGTGAGCAAATGAACTTCTATTCCCCTGAAAAGATGGGACTTTTACGTGATGTTTAGATCAGGGATCTATCTTGAGCTTATGAGATTTGTAAGGCTTTAGTAGCAGCTGAGGAGAAAACGCCACATCTCCCTTATTTATGAGTGACTTTGAACTTACAGAGGAGCTCATTTGTATACATCTGGATAATCTATTTCTACAGTTAAAGCCACTCTGGAAAAATCTAACCTTGGAAAGCAAAAATAATAAAAATAATACAAAACCAGCTGTATAGAAAAATGTGTAAATATTAGTTGAACACAATGAGACATTTGCTAGGGGCCGAGGAACCAGAAAATTGCAAGCATTTAAGAGAAATGCTTCTTACTTTAAATTCACTTGCACATCCCATAGCAATATGCCTCACTGTGGCAGAATGCTAGGCAGAGGGAAAAAAAAGCCTTGTGAGCTCAATAGCTACCCACTGATTGTAAACGTGAGAAGGAACTCTGCGAACACAGAGCTGAAATATAGGGTAATTTCCTCTTTATTAGAGTCCATGAACTCTGCTACGTTAATGGTTAGGCTCTGTATACAGTGCATATAACAGAATTATACAGTTATTTTCTGCAGTGCTTTACTTGCCTTTTTAAGTTCCTTTAGGAGAAAAAGAAAAAAAAAGTAAAATATTCTTACTTTTTCTTTTCTTCCTATCATGATACTTTCCACCTCTCATGTTAATATGTAGTACAAGATATTCTGTGGCTGATGTCTTTGTGATGCCCTACAATGCCCTACACTGATTTGAGGGACATTTAACTCATACCATGTACCCCAACTCGGCCTTTTTCATTACTCTTTAAGGAGAAGAAAGAGAAAGAAAATGAGTGTTTGAGTTAGAAAAAGAAATTAATCAATGTATGGTGTATTCAGTCTATGGGCTGGGCACTCTAATATGTGAAGTCTTCAGTTCAGTTTGGCCATGGAAGTCCCTAAGGCAACAGAGGTTCTGAGAAGCCAACATATACCCCATACCCTAGTTTCCAAGAGAAGGAAACTTAGATCTGGAAATGAAGAAGGAGCCAGGGCCACTCCAATGGGTTGTCCCAGGCAGACTGTGGAAAACATGCAGTGGCACATCCGCTGCCATCTATCTTCAGCTAAGTGACTTTTGGGAAACAGCTTGGTTCCCTACTGTGCAAATATAAGATTATTCCTACAAGAGGAGTGTCAGGACCCTGAGGGCACCAACGTTTCTGAACAACCCTGACCAACCTCACCCAAGACCCTTACCTACCTAGTGCCATGGCACAGGAGTCACATTTCAGCTCAATCCTGGACACCAGTCCCTGCCCCAATGACACCATAAGATGCTGGTCTCTGGTCCTGCTTCCTGAGTGGACTTTGAACATTTGCTGTAGGTTTCTCATCTCCTGAATAGAGCCCTCAGACACATGCCAAGGCTTGTCTCCACCTTTGTCTCCAGCTCCATCTGTATTTCATCCTGATGGGACACATGGATAGACCCTGGATTGTATTCAGCCCTTCACAGTGTTACCAGTCCTCATCTCTCCTTGCCATATCAGGACCGCACAAGACTGCCCTGCTAGTGAGAGCCCTGCCTGTGCTGGGTCATCCTTGGCTTCTTCCCCCTCATGGGGCAGCCCCACTCTCCGTGTACGCTGACAGAGAATGAGAGGAAGCACTTGTGTGCTTCCCAAGTATATTTTAGTGTAGACAAAGTTCCATTTGTATTATGAACAGACCATGTCCTCTACATACATAATGTGTTTGGTTTTGGTTTTATTTTGTTTTTTTGTTTTTTTCTCTAAAGAAAAAAACAAGCTAAGTTCCATCCTGCATACAATCTTCTAACATCATGACACAGTAAAGCCATTTACACTGCTTTTCTTCTTATCTTGTTTAAATTGTCTGAAAAAATAAGTTACCTAGTCCAAGTTCATCTACTGGATACTTCATTGGGGGGGGGGGGGGGGGGGAAATAATTTTCCTAAGATGGGGAGGAAAGAAGGAAAGGGTCAGCTTACCATGGTACTGCCTTGTTTCAGGCTTCCAGAGACCACAGGCAACATCAGAGGGTCTCACAGGCAAAATATTACCTTTGTCACAGACGGGGCACCACTAAGCTATAAGATCAGTATCAGTCTTGTTTCTCTTCATTCTTTTTCTATACTAGTTGTTTCAATTTTAGATGCTAATGACAAGACTAACGTTGATTTAAAATTGTGAAATCTGGGGAAGAGGTTGTCCATGGTGTGGACATAAAGGAAAGTGAACAATCCTTACATGTTGATGTAAACAAATCCCTCATGCTTTACTGTGATAATCAGTTGGGAGAAAAAAAAAAAAAAAAAAAAAAGGCTTCAGTGAAATGAAACAAACATTTTGTCCCACTGTAACATAAAACAGAATTAAAGTATTGAGTTAAACAACTTTAAATAAGTTGATTGTAGTTACTGTTAATATTACAATAATTTCTAATAGCACGATTTGCAATCTTGGCCAGTGTACTAGGTTGACACACAGAATGCATTTTAGCCCAGGATTTTTAAAATTATGATCAATACTATTAATAGCAATAGAAATAGAAATAGACCTGAAACAACATGATTCTTTACTCCATTAATGCCAGTCAGGAGTGATGTCAAATCCGGCTTTTTTCCTTTTTTCTAAAAACTATGAAATTTAAGCAAAGGGTTATCAGGAGCGTTTCTTCTGTTATCTGAGCTGCTTTGCCTATCGTTCCTCTTTTCTGTTTGCCAAGCCTGTGTTTGCAAAACAGAAAACCCGAATCCAAGTCCCTGCATCTGGTGTCAATTGAAATAAAACAAAGACAGGCTCATTTTAGCCACATAATTTAAGAAAGAAGACAGTATGATAACATTTAGAACAAGCCTCGTACACACCAGCCAGCCATTATCCTTCAGAAGCAGGTGGCAGATGGCATGAAATCATCTTCGTCAGACCTCCAAAGCTTTGCTGCCACATTTGGGAGGATGGTTCTTGTAATGACTACTTGCATATTCATACTGTGTGATGGGCACTTCTTGATTTCTGTGCACCTCATTTTGGAAAGAAGCTAATATGGCTACACATGTACTTTATTGCACCATTCACATTTGGCATCATTAAGAGGAAGGAGAAGATTTTTTTTTTTTTTTTTTTTTTTCTGCATGTATCCTCCTCTTCTTGCATCAGAATGGCATAAGGAATCAAAATGCATTGCAAAATCTGGAGCACCAAGGCTTGCCTGGAGCTGTGATGAGATCAGCCTGAGTGTAATGCCTTCTGTGAGGTAATATCAGAATTATTCATCTCCAGACCGTACAGCCACGTCTGTCAAAAACAGATTCTCCTTCAGGTCTGGAGTTCAAGGATTGTTCTCCAGTTTTTCTAACATGGTTGTCAAAGTCCTTTTCAAAACTGGGTATGCAAAGATACCTGCAGTTTACAAATCAGCAAGGTGAAGCATACTGCTTTTCTGAGACTGCCAGGAGGATCAATGGCAAATCTAGGCAATTTACTTTGGGTCATGAAGGAGTAATTTGCTCATACCTTACTTGCACTACCAATTCCCTTTATTGCTGGGATCTCAGAAAAGTCCATGGCAAGGCTCCCCTTGACTTCAGCAGGATATCACAGTACTGACAAATTTCAGGATTGTGCCATAAGCCGTGTAGTACCTTATGCTTCAGTTAAAGACCTTTGTAAGCTAGTGATGGTACAGGAATCAGTTATGTTACTGTATAGTGTTAAAGCTTCTGATTCCTACAAGTACTGAGAAATGCAGAAAACTTGAATCTTAAAGGCTCAAAAATACAACAAAAGAAAAATAGATTCATTACTTCAGTCTGCTTCAGCATTAGCCTCGTCAGCTTCTAATCCTGAAACCAGTATTGTAGAAACGGAACGAAGAGAAACATGATTGACTTTGATCTTTTAGTTGAGTGGTGCCTTATCTGTAGTCAAAGGCAACATGGTGCTTGGATATCCTCTAACAAATTATACGAGGCTGCTAAAAGTCACTGCCACTAGCATTTCCACTGGCAAGAAAACCAAATTGTAACGTTGCCTCCAATATTGCATTTCTCAGCCTGACTGCCCACAGGAGAGCAAAAGGCAAGGTCCACAGGCTCAGAAGAAGTGGTCATGCTTCACCCAACACATATGAGTGAGAGGGCGCAAGTATACATGGAAAAGCAGATCAGACAAACCTGCAGAAGAAACAGAAATAGAGTAAGTAACGACCTATCTTGGTTCAGAGTACTAGCCTACTGTGTCCTCATTTTTTACAAGACATTTCTTATAATGGAACTTCACCAAATCCCCAGGTAGAAAAGTGCTTGTGCTCAATTTAAACACATGCTTAATTTAAGCATGTAAATAGTCCAATTTATGTTGGAACAAGGCCTAATTCTTTCTCATTAAAATGTTATTTTAAAAACCTAACAATGCTGCTCCTGGTTTCTTTCATCCTCTTCATCTATGAGTGGCACTTTTTTCCTTTTTTTTTTTTTTCTCTCTTTTAATTTTGCTGCATTAAAACATTGCATATTCATATGGCAGCTACCGCTTTTGTCTGAAAACAATACACTGCACTCTAAGACTATTCTGCCCAGCCAGAAGATATTATTACATACCATAAACAAATACAGATATGCACTGTGACATCTGGATGGAAATAGCCCCACAGTCACATTTTACAAAGGAAGCCCAACTCAGAGAAAAAGCTCAGACATGTAAAATGGACATTAATGGCATCTTAATGTGCCTCAGCTGCCTCTAGGGGGTTCAAATATGTTGCATCACAGTCAGTTGTAGTGGAGGTTTATCAGCAGATGGAGCGTTGTGGGAACTCAAGATGCTCTATCAGATACATTAATGCCCCAAACTGATACATTATGATCTTCTGTTTTGGGAAGGGAGGCATGCTTATAATTAATTATATATATTATGCTGTTGTTGTTAAGCCGATCAGTGTTTGCTTGCAGGCATGGAAAGCTGGTATTTTTTTTTTTTTTATTTTTTATTTTTTTCATATTTTTGCCAAAGGTGGTTCATCTGCATAAAACATTATGAGAATATTGAGAATGGGAAGAAAACTATTATTACTTTTTTTTTTTTTTCAAATTTTGTTTTGATTGGTTTCAGCAGAACTTTATAGTCCACCCACAGCAAAAATAAAAATGAATGGCAAAATAAGAAAACAATTTGACCTATGTATATGAATGTTTCTGTGCATGTTTACACCACCGTAAATATAGGGTTCATATTGATATGATATGATACATGGAGATAGAGCAACTCATGGATGAGAGAAGGCAATTAAAGAAAAAAGTTAAGTAAAGTATAACAAAAATTATGAAAAGAAAATTTCTTACCTGTTTTTAACCAACAAGGATTGGTGCAACTTTTCTAAAATGTGTTGTTACAAGTTCTGTAAGTTCTGTGTAGAGATCTCAAGACAAATTAAACCAAAAATCTTTCATATGCAAGTCTCAGTGGCCCTTGAAAAGAATAAAACCTTGCTGTATGCCTTTTTTGTATTCGGTTTCATGAGATTATGATACTACAGGTCATTGTGGGAGAGGAACTGTACAAGGAATTGGATTTTTTTTTTTTTTTTTTTTTTTTTTTTTTTTTAATGTGTGACTAGATACTGAGGAATTAGTTTCTGAAGTGGAATTGCTCTCTGGGACTGTGCTGTTGGTATTAGGTTTTTGTTTCTGGAAGACAGAATTGCCTTGTCTGTTCAGTTTTCTCAGTCCAGGACCAATATAAGCACCTGCCAGTTCTCAGTGCTTTGTCTTTGAGTATGGAGCAAACATGGCTTATAACTCATGTCAGTGCCTAGAAGAAAAATAAGCTGCTCTCAGATTGTGACCATATTTTTAGTCTCAGGTACACTGTTTTAATCTAATTTCTTGATGGAATGGGCCAAAAATGAACTACTGTTTTTTGCCTAATGATCTGTATTTTTAGTACACTGTTGCCCAAACAGATTCAACAGGAAGTTAAACAGTATAAATCTGGTTGAAACTAAAGGAATAATTTAGTTGTGTGATTTAACTTACACTCTTTCAAGCTTGGTTAATATAATATTAGTTTTCCAAGATATGCAGTGTATATGGAGCTACTGAAGCTTTATTAGGTCTGTAAGGTCACTGATCTAATGGAAGTCATAAGACAGGCCTACTTTGCACACACTTGTATATATATACAAAAATATTATTTTTTTTAATTGATTTTTCCTTCTCATTAACAGATAACCATGTTTTTATTTCTAATTTGAACTAGAAAAAATCAGACAAAAAAAATTTCTCAGGCTATTTCCTTACTTAAGAAAGCCATCACAGTTCTGCTGGGATTCATACATACACACACTCACACATGTGCACACCCAGAAAGATTAGTATAAACAACATATGCCTCAAACAATTTTAATTTTTTATTTTGTGAAGTCACATTTATCTTTCAGTTCTGTTTTCTCCCTTGTCCTTTGTCAATTCTTTTTACTTTATAAGTTTCTACAACAAATACCATAACTGTGTGTTTGGAAAGTCCCTGAAATGACTAACATTAATTTCAGTCATTGCCTTCTGGAGTTACTATTAAACAAATATCTTGTGAATCTTGCAAAGCTGGATTGAACTGACCTTTTACTTCCATGCCACAGACCAAGGTCCCTGTTCCAAAATCTTCAGGAACTGCTGTGAATCCCTTCTGAATGTTGTCTGTTTCTGCCAAACAACTATAAGAGGAATCTCAGGCTCACTACAGTCTGACTTCACATAACTCATCTAAGTGTTTAATATTAGTTGAGGTCAAATAATGTCTAAATATTTTAGCTAAGCCTCTGAAACAATGTGTGTTCTTCCCAGGCACTTTGCCAAATCTTTGCCTATCACCCCCAATTTTACTGTACTGAGGGAACCACTGCTTCACTGTAATCTCTTGTATGCCGCATTGCTGAAATGGCATGGGTATTAAAATGCTAGATGTTAAGCAATGATTGGTATGTGACACGAATTAGCAGAAAAAAACACAGTGAGATGAACTTGAAGTTACAGGAATTAGTTTCACAGGAAGGCTGTTATTGCCCCCGTTAGCAGCTAAAAATTCACATGCAGACACATCTTAAGTAATGTGTTGAGCTGTCCAAAAGGTAATTTAAATGTTGTCAAGGCAAGCAAGAATATGCTCACAAATTCAAGAGCAATATATGTGCAATTTGCACAACATCAATTTCTTTGGTTGTTTTTTGGATGGAGCCATCGCCATCAATTAAGTTAGTGACTCTTTGATTCAAATTACTTTTTGACACATAGTGAACGGAATGGCTCACGAGAGCATTATTTTTTCCATTGTTCCCTAGGCAGCCATAGAGTAAATGCAAACAGGTGGAAGTGTGGAACATCACTGCTGCTGAATCACTTAACTGACCAACTAGGAAGAATCAGCATAATAAATATAAATATTATTTTGAGATGGGAGACAGTGGAAATGGGTATTTACGTCCTCCCTGTTGTTCAGCATTTGACGTAACAGCACAGTCTGCCAAAGAGAGCTTAATAAAAACGCTGAGCCAGATTCTCAGATGCTGAAATATGCTATAACTCCACAATGTACCCAGAAGATACAGCCAATAATGGAATCAGAGCACAGGACTGGGAGTTAGGAATAATATATTCTAAGGTGCAAAATTCATCTACCGAAAGTCCACAGCTCTTCCACCGAAGAGTATTAACGCAAGAGTAAATGAGCAAGCATGAGTCATGAGATGAGAATCAGATGACAGTTTCTATGCAGTTATGTTACAGCAGAGACTTGCCATTAGCATAATATTTAACCAGTTCTTCAAATCAGGACATCAGAAACAAAATAGGACATAAACAACAGTAACTCACAGTCACTCCTCTTCTAGCACCATGCCCTATAATCTAAGCGTGGCTTTGGTTTACAGAAGTTTTGTGAAGACTCTGTGGATTAGGATTTACCAGCAGTCCTGGCCAACAGGGGAGATCCCAGTTGAGTGGAGTCTAGGAAATGTGATGACCATCCACAAGAAGGCCTGGAAGGAAGATCTGGGGAACTACAGGCCTGTCAGCAGTCTGACCTCAGTGCTGGGGAAGGTCATGGAACAGATCATCCTGAGTGCCATTATGCAGCACATGAAGGACAACCAGGTGATCAGGCCCAGTCAGCAGGGGTTCATGAAAGGCAAGTCCTGCTTGATAAATCTGATCTCCTTCTATGACAAGGCCATATGCTTAGTAGATGAGGGAAAGGCTGTGGATGTTGTCTACCTGGACTTTAGTAAAGTCTTTGACACAGTTTCCCACAGCATTCTCCTGGAGAAACTGGCTGCTCATGGCTTGGATGGGAATACTCTTTGCTGTGTAAAAAACTGGTGGGAGGGCCAGATACAGAGAGTTGTGGTGAATGGAGTTAAATCCAGTTGGTGGCCAGTCACAAGTGGTGTTCCCCAGGGCTCAGTACTAGATCCAGTTCTGTTTACTCTCTTTATCAATGATCTGGACAAGGGGACTTAGTGCACCCTCATTAAGTTTGCAGATGACACCAAGTTAGGTGGGAGTGTCGACCTGCTTGAGTGTAGAAAGGTTTTGCGGAAGAATCTGGCCAGACTGGATTGATGGGCCAAGGCCAATCATATGAGGTTCAACAAGGCCAAGTGTCAGGTCCTGCACTTGGGTCACAACAATCCCATGCAGTGTTACAGGCCTGGGGAAGAGTGGCTGGAGAGCTACCTGGCAGAAAAGGACCTGGGGGTGTTGGCTGACTACCTGTCACATCCCACTCAGAAAAGAGGGAGGGGTAAGTGAGTTAGATTTGTACATCTCCAGTGGCATGGACTAAGGTGAGACAAATCTCAAGGTCTGTATGCAAACATTTATTAGGTTAGTAACGAGGTCTTAACTAGGTCCATGATAGTTAGGTATGTAACAGATTACGGCAAGAGGTAAGGCATGCATTGCATTAATTAGCAACAAGTATACAACAAACTATAACAAGCGGTACTTAATAACAGATATACAATGAATTACAGCAAATGGTATGCTTTGTGGTACTTCTTTGAAAGGAAAGAGAAAAGAAAGGAAAAAAAGGAAAAGAAAGAAGCAAACGGATAGAGAAGGAGAGATCAAAGGACAGATAGAGGGAGAGGCAGAATGAGAGCGAGAGAGAGATTAAGAGATAAAGAGATCACCTTTCCCAGTTCCAGCATTCCTCCAGTCAGCGTGGGTCATAGAAGCGCTCTTCAGGATCTCTTCAGGGAAACATCTTCCCAGGTCATAAATCTTTGTCTTCAGAGAAAGTCTTCCCTCTTTTATGTTTGTCCACTCCTAGGGGCAGCTTCATCTCAGTTTTCTCTCCCCCCACCAGGTGACATGCAGCATGATTTGAGGTGGGGAGATGAGAGCTATAGTCATATATATTTAGCATGGTCTCGATAATCATCATTAGCATATGCAGAGGTGTGAACTTTAATATGCGCTTCACAGATACTGAGGCAAGGGTCAACACTGGGCATAGCATCTTTTTCAAAGAAGCAGTTTGTCCCTCACAGGACAGAAAACAGGGTTGTTCTGTTTCTTTAAAACTGATCATTCAGGCATTATCTTCCTTTCACACAGGGGATAAGCAGATGTTAGCCTTATCAGTTCCTTGAGCAGAAGGCCTGGTACTTCGAGTGTCTGAGACATTAAAAGGCTGTTTTGTTTAGGAGAAATTATGAGTCGTCCCTTATGCTACCAGTTGAATATGAGCCAGCAGTGTGCCCAGGTGGCCAGCATCCTGGCCTGTATCAGGAATAGTGCGGTGAGTAGGACTAGGGAAGTGATCATCCCCCTGTACTCGGCACTGGTGAGGACATGGTATAGTGGTGGTTTTTGTCAGTATTAGGTTGGTGGTTGGACTCAATGATCTTAAAGGTCCCTTCCAACCTAGACAATTCTATGATTCTACGATTTCACCTTGAGTCAACCCTAGTTCTGTTCCTCCATTTCCTTTTTGTTTCTCAGTCTGACACAGACTCATCACTACAGAGGGGTGAGGTTTTTTTCCTGCACCTTATACAGCTCTGAACATACAGCCAGAGCCTACCATGTTATTAACAACATGCATATAGAAGAAAACTCATGTCCCTCTAACACAAAAGATACTGAATGCTAAATTAAAGTCTTAATAAACTGTTAAATAAAGTGCCTTGGGCAACCATTTGAAGTGGCATGGGAGGCAGCTGGGTCTTGCCACAGGTCTGGACCTCAGTCTTGTTCTCTGCTGGTGATTTCTGTACGGCAGAGGCACAGAACAATGAGCAGGATCATTGCATTGCCTGGAGTTGCATTGGCTTGGGAAGTGCTGACATCACCATTAGCAAAACTTTGCACACCATAGAACATTATGATGTTCATGCAAGGGCTTTCATGCTCTCATTTAAGCTTAACAGCTTGCAGAGGAGAATGTCCATTTATAGAGGTCCTTCAGGGCTGCTAGCTGATCTGTTTGGCATGAATGACTGACACACCACAAAACAGTAGCAATGATATGCACTATACATAAGCTAACAATGATTGATTAAAGTAATATGAGAGGGAAGATACTATGCCTGAAGAGACAAATGATATAAGCAGCTTGACTAGCACTATGGAGATAACTGAAATAAGAATAAATATTGTCAATGGATTATGTAAGTCACTGATGCCATCTAGATTTCTGAAAAAGATGCAAAATAACCCATCTCATTAATAATTTCATTACATATGGCTGTTCATTTTCCTTCTCTACCTCCAGCTTCCTATTTCCCTAGCTGAACATTCATTAGAGATAAATCTCAGCACTTTTGCTAATGGTTGGACAATACCTGGAGGGTCAGAGAGAAACCATGTGGTCATCAGCTCTGTACACCTCCTTTATCAATTGTACTTATCAGTAAGAAGCTATTCTGGACTTGGTCTCTGATAGTAAGCCAAAGTATGACATATATGACAGAAACAGTTGAGCAACCAAGGTCTACTTTGGTGATCATAATATATTCAGATATGAAATATTCCTCCGGGTATATGTGAAAATAGAATCTCAGAAGTTAATGTAACTTTCCCCCCACCTTTTTTAAGACTGGTTTGGAGAATATAATATATGGAATAATTTGCAGAAAGTAAAATGATATCAACAGCAGTGCAGAAAATCTACCATTATGAATTTAAAAAAAAAAAAAAAAAAAAAAAAAGTATGAAGTTCTGTATCTAATTGGCAGATAAAGAGGATGGATACAAACTATATTCATCGCAGTAAAAAGTATCAAAAATAGGACGACAGAGACAAGGATGTGGTTAAGCAAAGATAATAAGGAGAAGCAGAAGGCATTTGAAAAGTTCAAAGGATATGTTAAGTGGGAGGAATGGGCAGATTATAAGTGTAGATAAAGCAAGGAAGAAATAATTGGAGTGAAAATGAACACTGAACATGAAACAAACCAAGACATCTCAACCCCACAGGGTTTTGAGATATTTACACAATAGGTAACTTGGAAAAAGGATAGTCTTTGTAATCATGATAATGAATTAGATTTTATATAACACATCAGCACCACAAAACATTCTGCTCCTCATTCCAGTACCTTATTCAAAGCTGCTGGAGTTGGTGACAGTCTTTCAGTAGATTTTGGATGATTAAATCAAGTCTTATTAAATTTTTATATCAGGTGGGTTGAACATTCATAACGTAGGAATTTAGGCTCAATTCCTCAGCAGGCAACTAGGCACCTAAGACCCAAATGGTCCCTGGTCTCTGAAATGTCTTTGAAAATCTTATCAGTTTGTTTTTAAAGCAAGTTTCACCTCCATTCAAATATATATGTATTTTAAATATATTAAAATGGAATATCCTAATAAATGAAAAAAAAAAAAAAGAAACCCATTCCAATAAAATTCTCAAGAAATTCATAATAAATTGAAAACCAAGAGCACCTACTGTAAAATAAAAATAAAAAAGTAAAAATAATAAAAATAAAAATAAAAATAAAAGTAATAATACAAGGCAATAGAACAGTTAATTAAATATCGTTTTTAAACCCCTCTCTTTGGGGAAAAAAAAAAAAAGTTTAAGAGGACTTTTACAAATGACAAAAAATAACCTAAGATCTTTTCAGTGGGATAGTTGCAAATGGAAAGATCTTCTTCAGCAGTGATAGTCACCTGGCAAACTTGTTTGGCCAGACCTTTCCCATGGTGCATTTGCTCACTGAAATGAATGATCAAACCACGAACAGAGCAGCAGCTTCACAGTGTGGTGCATGGAAAGTGAATAGAGGCAGGCATTCAGAAAAAGGCAAAGCAGGACAACCCAATTATGTTCATTGTTTGTGGTGTTAAAAACACTCCTCAATTCAGGTGCAGCAAATACAGTAATTGATCCAGTCCTTATGCTACGTATAAACATCACTTTTTGTCAGCAGTTCTTAAAAAAGGAGAGAAAATGAAGGAAATAAGGCACCATGGTTTGACACAGCCTCCTCCAATCCAGTCAGTAAACTACAAACAAGGCAAAAATAGATATATCTTTTTTTATATATATTCCTGTACAGTAGCATGTCCACTAGTCTCCAGGATACAAATTTGTAGTACAACAGGATCACGTTTAAAGATGTGAATGTTCAAGCAAATCTTTTCCATATAAGCGACAAAGAATGACAAGCCCAGCAGAGGATGCACTCTTTATACAGAGTGATTACCTCAAGGATCAAAGGAATAGTTGAAAACATGTTTCAGGTTCATCACTTGGCATTTTTTTCTTTGCAGAAGTTACCATCAAGAAAAGCAGCAGAAATTATAACAGAAAGTTATGGCCTGTGCAAAAAGCACCATGAAGAAATTAGACTCATGAACAAGTTGGTGTTAGTGGTAGGACTTGTGAAAATGTTTCTGTCAAAACTATGTTTTCTAAAAATACACATTTTGACAATGTTCTATGTCCATGTCCGGTTGTGTGTACACACATATGTATGTGTTTTAATTATCCATTTTGGAGAGATCTATTTTCAGGCTAAGAATAGAGCATTTTGAGACAGAAACAGTAGAAAGAACAGGCAGGCACGAAACTGCTTTACAGCCAGTTCAAGAGAAAATTCCAATGTTTGGTCTAGAACAGAAAGTGCAACTTCACAGTCAGACAGTGAGTCAGCAGTAGAGCAGGAAAGGATACACATATTTTCTTTCCCTGGTACCCTTCTGTCACTGTTGCCTCTATTTTCAGCACTAGACGTGGCACTTTGTCATAGGAAAGAAAAAGAGAGAGAAATATAGACTCCCTTATTAAAAGTTTGGGTTTTTTTGTTTTTTGTTTTTTTTTTTTTTCCTTTTTTTTCCTAGCAGTGTACCATGAGGAAAAAAAAAAAAATATAAAAAAGGGAAGGAAAAAAAAAAAAGGAAAATCAGTAAGTATATCTTATTAAACGCTTGGGTCAGGTTATCAGCCCGTCAGCAAAAGGGGTCAGCAAACATACATTTGGCATATTGCTGCTGAGTGTGCTTTCTATTTCATCCCAGTGCACACCTCAGCTGTACCCAGCATTTAATAAGCATTATATTCAGTGCCCTTTAAAAAAAAAAAAAAAAAAAAGATTGAATTATTGCTCTTTTTATGGTTCCATAAAAGCCTTTATTAATTTGGGGGAAGAGGCTTCATCTTGCCTTCCTGACCAATCCACTGTGAGTGATTAAATTATACATGCAGCTTCCAGTTGGCTTTGTTTAGTGTATCCAGATCATGATGTCTTTAGTTTGGAAAATGGAAGCTGAGTAAGTGCACGTAGCTGGTGGTTTCTGGGTGTGAGTGGGCTGCAGTGGGGATTACGATGGAGTGTAAATCAATAAGGGTTTATGTAAAAAAAAAAAAAAAAAAAAAACACAGAAAATACAGAGTATTCATATGAAATTCCTGTCAAAATCCACCCAGATTGGCCTGGAAGACAGTGAGGGAAGGGAGAAACTCAGACGAGTTTGCTGTGAGACAAAATTTACTGAGCTTTTTGTTTCACTTTTACGGCTAAAATTGGGGAAGGATCCATGGTGCCCACTGAAGTCAAAGAGGAAAACCGCACAGAGGGTTGAGGCAGGACTTTGGATTTCTATAGTTATGGATGGTAATGGTGAAATTATTTCATTAAATGTGCTGCAGTTTACTTAAGACCTTGTTCTTTCCTCCACAGGTAGAGAAAATGGGTTAATTTATATCATTTGCCAATAATAGAATTTACTGATATTAGTCAGAAGAAAGGTAAACCTCTAGGATAAAAAAACTCTACCACATGTAGTCACTACAAGCACCATTCCGTATCTGTTTGGACATGAGATCTAACCATGTATCCATAAAACCCCAGTGCTGTCTCAACTTATTAAGTCAATAAGAAGACTACTTCGAACTGCAGGATCTATTTTAGCATCCTTAACATGTAACTTTGCTGAATTTACTGTAAATAGCTTGTAAAAATACACATTTAACAAAAATTCTGAAGTCTTTATGGCTATCAGCTCAATAACTTCAGAAGTACCTGGGTAACTGAAATGTAATTTTGCAGCAAAGAAGCCTCTAATTTCCTGATTGAGATGAAAGTTTACAGCAAGTTAATAAATTTCTTCAGCTGAGTTGTGCTGCTTTCTGGACCTGAGAGATTGTCCTTTTTGTGTCCCTGGGGAAAAAGAAAAAACACAAAACCACCACCACAAACCAATGAAAATTTGTCAGTTCTGTTGAAAAAGGAAAAACAATTTAAAATAAATATATAAATTAAAAATGGCTTTTAACACCAGCACACAGATTTTATGGACTGGCAGTACTTGCGACTTTCTACAACAGAGACAGTCCTGGAAGGACAGTTTGGTTTTTTTTGTTTGTTTCTTTGTTTTTTGTTTTTGGGGTTTTTTTTGTTTGTTTTTCTATGCATGATTTTTTTTTGGAGTGTGAGGTATCTTATTTAAAAAAAGAAAAATCAAATCAAGTGGGTACTACCAGATGTAATCCCACTCTTAACCAGATCATTTTTAAATACTTCCTGCTCCATTTTTCTCCATGTGTGTCATACTTTGCAATACTCTCCTCCCTGTTACTGTTGAAAACCAGCCCCTTCCCTTAAAATTACTCTTTCCTCATTGGAAAACCTTTTTCTTCTTTCCTTTCCTTTCCTTTCCTTTCCTTTCCTTTCCTTTCCTTTCCTTTCCTTTCCTTTCCTTTCCTTTCCTTTCCTTTCCTTTCCTTTCCTTCCCTTTCCTTTCCTTTCCTTCCCTTTCCTTCCCTTTCCTTCCCTTTCCTTCCCTTTCCTTCCCTTTCCTTCCCTTTCCTTCCCTTTCCTTCCCTTTCCTTCCCTTTCCTTCCCTTTCCTTCCCTTTCCTTCCCTTTCCTTCCCTTTCCTTTCCTTTCCTTTCCTTTCCTTTCCTTTCCTTTCCTTTCCTTTCCTTTCCTTTCCTTTCCTTTCCTTTCCTTTCCTTTCCTTTCCTTTCCTTTCCTTTCCTTTCCTTTCCTTTCCTTCCCTTCCCTTCCCTTCCCTTCCCTTCCCTTCCCTTCCCTTCCCTTCCCTTCCCTTCCCTTCCCTTCCCTTCCCTTTGTTGTTTTCTTTTCAGTTGTCCTTTCCATCAAGATGAGGCACAATCTCAATTGACATATTGTGTTTTGAGGAGCCAAATGTTGGGATTGTTGCAGAGTTTTTACATTCTTGAGTTCTGTCAGATGCTAATTTCAGTAGCAGGGTCCCACCATACCAGTGCTGTACGAAGAAAGACATTCAATGGCCTGAACAGCAGGCTATGTGAGTCTGAATCACAGTAGGATTCCTTCAATCGCTTCCCCATCAAAACTCTAACAGCAAGACTGAAGTCCATCTACGGTGACTCAGATCCCTATATATACTAACATTTAAATTAAATGGGACAAGAAAGAAATGAAGACTTGTGTCTCAGGCCATGGGGAAGGAGGAACATTTCATGAACATTCATTGCTTAGACAAACAGCAAAGAAAGCAAGCATCTGGGAAAGGCACATTGACAAAGAGCAAAGGACATAACCCACTTCATATCTACGCATGGCAAATCAATTTAATGTCTTTCATTACTGCTTCAAAACGGAAACTTACATGCGAACAATAAACTTTAATCTGGTTGACAACAGTTTAAAAAATGCACTGAAAGCAAGTTTCAGCTGCATGACATACTTTATGACACTTATTAAAAAGACATACTTGTAAGTCAATTAACCTGCCCAATGGTACATTTTAACTTGTTTTCTATTAGGAAAGGCAGCAAAAGGGCAAAGTTTTTCATTTAGGAAGGTTCTGAGTTGATTTCTTTTTCTTCTTTAAGTGAAGGACGCTGCTGGTGTCATTGTCCCTAGCAGTCCAATATGAAATATATGCCATTGGTGTCCACCAACCCATACTGTCACAGGTAACGGCTGCTTATTCTCTAAAACTTTATAGTCACTGCAGTTTGCTATGGTAATTCATTAATTACAGTAATGATGACACCACAAGATGAGGCAGTTAACAAGACACATCTATCTGGATATTACAGAGAGCATCAGTTGTACCCAACACAGATAAGGTCGCAAAAATATTTTAGCTCAGTTTCTCTCATCCCAGAACTTTCCCAAAGATTTGGGTGTTCTTTTTCTTGTTCCTGTCCCCATCCCCTTCCCCCCTTCAAAGTTTATGCTCCTAAAACATAATCATGCACGTAAACACACACACAAACACACACACACTGTTGTGTGTATACAGTTATTTTATATCTATGAATTCTATGTATAAAAGATATAAAAATATACCATGTACATATTAAATATATGTATATACTACACATATTATAAATACACTTCTTATATAGGTGACATGCATGTATATGTATATATATGTATACATAAAATTTCATAAGGACATAAGCATATATAAGGATTTTGTATAGATTAAAAAAAAAAATGCATTGCTATATGATTTCTGGTAGTTTAGCTTTATGACAACATGTGTATTGGAAAGGCAGAAAGGGAAGGGAGGAGAGAATTAAGATTTTCTCCCTTTGTGAAAGTGCATTGAATTGGCTTATGGATATAGGGAGCTGAGTACTCAAATAGGCTTTAACTATTTAAGCTCCAATGGATTCTGTAGATCAATGCAAATGTAGACAGGATGGTATCTTTTGTCTATATTTCTGTGGTTCCAACAGAACAGATACAAAGCAATGCTGTGTAAATGGTATACCTAATTGCCTTTTGATTAATTTATCTTGCAATGATTAGTTCAACCTGGATTCAGAGGCACACATTAGCTCTGAGTTCTGCCTAACTTGAACGGTTTTAAGCCACCTGCCTACTTTTCCTACTATTAAAATCATAGGGCCAAGATTGGTTGATCTGGTTGGAGTTTGACAGCTAAGAACAGTGAAACTTTTTTTAGGTGCGTCTCATGCTTGTGTCAGACCTACTTCACTGATGGTTTCAAGTTTAGTGATTCTGAATGTGTTAGTTCCTTGAAGTTTGCCAGAATCACCTTGCTCTGCAAGTTAAAGTTCTTGCCACATTTATAAATGTCCTAATTTGGGCAGTATTCAAAGGACAATTTTTTTCTTATGAGATATTTGATATTTTTACATCCTGTCTTTGCCTAGACTTGGAAGTGAAGATATGAACTGTAACAGCAGTAGAATTTTAATTTCTATAATAAATATAAAAGGACAACTAGGCAGTTTAGGAGCATGGATATACAGATATTTAGCTGTGCACTGAATTATCTCTGAATCATTACTATTTTTGTTTCAGCGTGGTTTTTCTTTTTTTCTTTGCTTTAATTGCATGTGAAAATCTTACATTAATTAAAATTTGTACAAATGTTTAGAACATTTCTAGTTTCCTAATGGCAATGGCATCCTGCATAACCTTATATATTAACATTCTTCTTTAGACCTCAGAACACTTCAGAAATATGGCCAGTTTCTTTATGTATGTCATTTCGGATGTATAAGCTGCATCTAACATTGCTGCTCAGGAGTGGAATTGAACTTGGCTTGAAGCAACCTTAGCTTCGTGGCCACGTTATTTAACTGTTAGCTCTTGCCAAGTCTAGCTGTGTGTTGCGTGTTAGAACCAGTGGTGTGGTGTATGCATGAGTGTAATATCACTCTGTGTTTAGTCCAGCTGTAACCCTGTATATCACCTGCCTGAGGAGGCAGTCTGATGGGGAAGTCATCAGGGAAACATCAAGTAGAGACCTTCTTTAATAAGAATTGATTTTATCTACCAGACAGGATATTTAGACAGCTAAGACAGAGTTAGTACTGCCTTCTAGAGGAAGGAAGATCAGTAAAGTTATATCCTGGGATCATCCTGGGCTCTTCTAGAATATCGATTCCCTAATATGGGGGTGGCCAGAAAGAACAAGTGGAGCATGATGGATTGCTGCATGAATATTTAAAAACTCCTGTGGGAATGTTAATGTTTTCTGAGTCTGTCTTTCTTGGAGCAGCTTTTAGTTAAGTGTGCATTTTTATTGTCTGTAATCATATTAACATGTGTACATATTTGTGAATACATATGCAGAAAACAAGCATGAACGATCTGTAAGAACAAAGGAAGGTCTCTGAGTATTCCACGAGTTCTTTCAAATATCAAGAAGCAAGTGGATGTATGTAATCAGTGAACAGGTAGCCCATAATGGAGGGGGGGGGGGGGGGGGACAAGAAAAAAAACCAAAAAACACAACACCTTAAAATGCATTCAAAGCAAACAAAAGGACCTACAAGCTCAAATGCTCTCAAGACAGTTTGAGAGGGAAAAGTGCTTTCAATAACTGTTTTTTATCTTCAGGTTTTTTACTTTATCTCGCTTTCTCCAAGGGTAGAAGTTGACCCCAAGAGGGTCATGGAATCTGATTTATTGTACTGTGTTTAAATCAACAAAGTCAGTTTTTCATAGCAGTGCTGGAAGTCTCTACAATCTTACCTGAACTTACCTACCTTCCTATTTCTTCCCCCTTCATGTTTGTTTAGAGTGAGAAAGATTGTGGTATCAGAAGGCCAAGAACATAAAAGATGTCATAGTCATGAAAGTTCACTCCCAATATAAGATCTAATTTTCCAAGTACATGTGGTGTGAATGTGAACTGAGTTTGGTTTTTCTTTCCCTTTTTTTCTTTTTTTTTTTTTAAGAGAGTGAAATTGAAAGCAACCAGTTTGCGGGTTTTTTGAGTTCTATAGGAATTTACATCTAAATCTAAACTTTTAAAAATTTTCCTCAATATTTCCAAATATCAAAATGTCTGAGAAAAATATTAAAAATATATTTCAATTGTATATTAAAAAAAGTGTATATTAAAAGTATTAAAAGTGACAGTGCGGTGGACTGATGGAGAAATAACTTTACGTTACAGTTCCTCAGTTACACATTCCTAACTGACACCAAAAGCTACCAGTGTAAAATAGGCCAACAAGCAGAGAAAAATCTGGTCATATCTGTGTTAAATAATTTATTTACTTTTTTTGACCATTGACTAGTAGAGGATGGGAAATTTTACCATTGGTCCCAAACTAAGAATGTGCACTGGTTTGAATGAACTAGAACCATAGAGATTGTTTACTTTACCCTGATTTCTTTTTTTTTTTTTTTTTTAACACACCCATTAAAATCTTGAAAAAACTAATACTTCTGTTTGTCGCAGAAGATTAGAATTTACTTGAGTTGGTGGGAAAGAAGGAACAGTATCCTTATGGCTAAACTTCAGTCATCTAATTTTAGGAGCTGTATTATAGAATCATAGAATCTTCATGCTTGGAAAGGACGTTTGAGATCATCGAGTCCAACCATGGACACACACAAAAAAAAAAAACCTACAATCTCTGTCACTAGAGCATGCCCTGAAGTGCCAAATCTAGACGTTTCTTAAATACCTCTAGGGATGGTGACTCAACCACCTCCCTGGGCAGGCTGTTCCAGTGCCTGACCACTCTTTTGGTAAAGTAATTCTTCCTAATATCTAATCTAAACCTCCCCTGCCCCAACTTCAGACCATTTCCTCTGGTCCTGTCATTATTCACCTGGGAGAAGAGGCCAACGCCCACCTCTCTACACCCTCCTTTCAGGGAGTTGTAGAGGGCAATGAGGTCTCCCCTCAGCCTCCTCTTCTCCAAACTAAACATGCTCTGAAGCATTAATAAGCTCTGAATCTTCCCAGTTGTCTCTTTAATGTCTTTGACTCTGGACTGAACTTCTTACTTTCTAAAGTAAGAAACATTGAGTTGAAGCTGGATTATATTTGAGTTTAATCATGGCAGGTGGGTGTGTTGCAATTACCCCAAATAATTTACCTTGGATAAATCAGCACAGCTCCTGAAGACAACAGATATTGTACCATAATCCAAAGGGGAATTCAAAACTTGTAAACCAAGATGCCACTCTGAAACATGCATTTGGGGTGCTGACAATAAAGCAGGTTTGAAAAATGCGTTCAATTTATGCCATCTGATATTTACATCATTGCTCTAAGCACCTGAAATGATTACAGCATAAACCTCAGGAATGATCCTGCCATATTTCCATGTGGCACAGGAGCTTATCAGGATCCTGCTTTATGTCTATATCCAAATAATCAACAACAGGAAATGATATCTATCTGGAAACGAACAAGAACCCTTTGGGGTAAAGTTAATAACAAAACATAAGTGACTATCATTTCTTTGTTGCAGCAATAGATTAAAAATAGAAACCGATCTCAAAGGCTAGAAAAGCTTATTGATACAGAAAGCAAAGATAGTAGTGTTGTACGGTGATTCTCCTGCTAAACTATGCTAATATTTCCTCAGTTGTATTCTAATTTGTCATGGTAAAAATGGCATAAGTATAACAGCTATTTTAGATTAAACATGGAAATACATATCAATATATTACTGTGATGAAAGGTTGCTACTTTGTAAACCTTCTTGACAATAACACTGTTAAAAAAGCAGGCTGGGGTTGTGCTTCAGTTTCTGTTTGTGTGTATTTTTAGAGAGGTGTAGATATTTAAAATTCTCTGACTTCAATGCCAAAAGGGACGCTTCCAACAACATTGTGTGATCCCTTTTGAGCCACGGGTTAAGGCAATTTTTGTATTACAGCTTTTAGAAGGACATTAAAGTCTTTGCATAAAGAGTTCAAGCAATGCAGACTCTAGTGCACTAGTAAAACAGATATTTGAACAGTCATTCTTAACTCCCACTCTGTCCTTCCATCCATGTTTCCGTCCTAAACTTTGAAGCTTCAGCTTCCAATAACTTAATCACGGCTCTTTTACTTACAGACTGCAATCCAGTTAACTCTACCTTTTCTTTGTTAAAGTAAACAGACTGAACCTTTCTAGTTCTGCATCATAAAGAATGTTCTTAAAACCTCTGGTCATGTGGTAGCTATAAAATCATGTAAAAATTTGATTATAATAGAACAATTCAATTTTCTAGTCCCATACTTTGCATTAGTTCCTTATCTTTTATCTAGTTGTTCCTATGTTTAGTGTCACAGACTACATTACACCAAAATTTTTCTAGAAAAGTCTGTGGGGATGAATTAAACCTACCAAGAGACACCACCACCTTCTTTGGCAGTTTATTCCAAAATTCATTTATCTAGGCTTGTTAAAAATGTAAGCCAAGTTTCTCATTTGAATTTATTTGACTTTAGTGTTCAAACGTTGACTTTGCTACCATTCTGTATACAATGAAACAAACTGCCAAATTGCCAGTATTTTCTCCACTTTACATTTACATTTTCTAAGTTAAGGTATTTCTTCCAGGCCTTAGATCAGTTTTTGTGAGTTTTTTGTGAGTCTTTTGGGGACACTTTTGTGGATCTCTACACTGAAGACTAAGTGTATCATGTGTAACTACAGTTCCGTATAATATTCCATGACTGGTCTTCCCAATGCAGTGCCTGCCCTCTATCTCTACAAATAGGCTTGCCCCTATTTGTGGAGAAGTATTTCATGGGAGCACTGAGTGGTCTTTCTTTGCTTGTTATTTTTGTGACTGGCATGATACCGCTGCCCCCTTCTGATTCTGCTTTTCTCTTTCTGTAGCTGTGGCTTTAATGTACATTTCTGCAAAATACAAGAGCTTTCTCTTTTTTTGGCTGAATTAAGATACATTTTGTTTAAATGGGGTCAGTTGATTTTCTTTTCTTTGTTAGCAGTTACCTGGTTGTCCTTTCATTTAGCAAATATTTTGTTGATATCCCACAGTTCTAACTTTTTCAACAGAGTCTAAGTCAATGCTCTTTCCAGATAAATTATGAAGAATGATTTAGATGTTTATTAATGACTAGGACATTGGTACACTATAATAAAACCACAAGTTTTTTCAAAGTTTGTCTCTGAGGCATAGAAGAGTGAGGACTGAGAAGGAAAGCATCAGTCTTGCGGATAATTTGCTTCAGGAAGTTGTGGAAAAGGATGTGTCTCAGAGAGAATTTAAATATCTTCTCTTCTTGTGGGTAGTATACACAGTCCTACTAATATGGGAAAACAGAAGATGTCATTAAAAGCAGAAGTTGCTGAACTATGTAGGAATGACATAACCTTCAAACTCAGGATTATAGAACACAGAATGGTTTAGGTTTTTTTAGGACTTTAAAGGTAATCTAGTTCCAATCCCCTGCCCTGGGCAGGGACACCCCCCACTAGATCTGGTGGCTCAAAGCCCCATCCAGCCTGGCCTTGAACACTTCCAGGGATGGGACATCCACAACTTCCCTGGGCAACGTGTTCCAGTGCCTCACCACCTTCATAGTGAAAAATTTCTTCTTAATATCTAATCTAGATCTCCCCTCTTCTAGTGTGAAGCCATTACCCCTGGTCCTATCACTACATGTCCTTTTAAAAAGTCCCTCCCCAGCTTTTCTGTAGGGCCCCTTCAGATACTGGAAGGCTGCTATAGGGTCTCCCTGGAGTCTTCTCTTCTCTTCTTCTCAACCACAACTCTCTCAGCCTGTCTTCATGGGAAAGGGGCTCTAACCCTCTGATCGTCTTCATGGCCCTCCTCTGGGCCTGCTCTGACAGGTCCACACCCTTGTGTTGGGGGCTCCAGAGCTGGACGCAGGACTCCAGGTGGGGTTTCATGAGAGCAGAGTAGAGGGGCAGCATCACTTCCCTCAGCCTGCTGGCCGTGCTTCTTTTGATGCAGCCCAGGATATTACTGGTCTTCTGAGCTTCAAGAGTGTTGAACTTCTCATTAACTAACACCCCCCAGTACTTCTCCTCAATCCATTCTCTGTCCATTCTGTATTTGTGCATGGGATTGCCCCAACCCACATGCAAGACCCGTCACTCGGTCCTGTTGAAATTCATGAGGTTTGCATGGGCCCTACATGGCTCAGTAGCCCCCCGCGTAATTTTAACATATGGGTCATGGAACTGACTGAATCATGGACTGCTCTCATCTCCTCTGAATGTAGAAAGAGAGGGTCTGATAAGGAATCTGATTTATTCATCACGTTCTTTAAATTTAGACTCTAATATTTGCAATCATCCTGGTAATAAACAGCTCTCTGACAAGTCCCTTTTGTTGGAAATGCATCACTGAGTGTGCAACAGGTAACATGAAACTCCTTACCTTGCATAAAACCCAATGCATATAACAATCTTCTACAATATTCTGTTGGTATAGGCTATTGTACACATAGCACATATATTTAGTATGACTCAAGAGGAATTATTATCGTGGTTGTATTAGCTGACACCTTTCAGCAGTGAATTTTAAAATCATAGTCACAACAACCCCCACAGACACCATTAAGTAAGAAATCTTAGAATGTTATTTAGGGCTTTCTAATGGGGTGAAAAGCTGAATGCCATCTCCTTTCAAGGAAGCAACAAAAGAGCTCTGAACTGATAATGAACTGATAATATCCAACTGTTGAGAACAAATCCAAAGCCCAATGACATCAGTGGAGAAACCTCATGGATTTCATGGGGCCATGGATTGGATACTTAGGCACGTTCAGCAAAGCACTTACACATGTGCAGATGGTCCTCATTCTCCAAATCATTTAAGGAGACACTGAACTTTCAGTAAGTGTTCACATCTCCACTGAAGTCAATTTAAGCATATTTTAAAGTGGTTTGTTGAATTGGGAGGAAATGATGAATCTGGGCCTCAGTGAATTTTATGGAAATGCATGATGTACTTAAATTTAACATATTTATGTAGTAAACTCTCAGATTTCTCCACTGAGTCCAATTGAAAAATGAATAATACATAACCTCTGGCCCTGTGCTTCTTTCGAGCTACAGAGGCCAAGTAGCCCAGAAGCTAAATGGTTACCTATTTCTATGCCAGTCTTTTCCTCAAATCCCAGTAGGACATTTCTACTTAATGGGGAGAATAAGCTTCTGAATAAGCTTTCTATTCATCCTTTGCCAAGAGTATGGAAAACAGCAAATTGAGCTTCAACTGAAAAAAAAAAAAAATTAATAAATTTGTTAATTTTATTTGCACCATTTCTGACTAGATCAATTCATATGCCCTCAGATTATGATTAGCTTCATATAAGTTGGACTTAGAAGTTGACAACTTCCATAAACTCTCCGTCAATGAGAAATACCATTTATGTATAAAATTTAGTGCTTAATACAGTTTTTATTTTACTGCTAAAGGTTTCTGTGTAGCTGAGATGATTTAAGCAGTCAGTAAGTTTCAAGGGAAAGTGCATAGTAAAATGAAGAACAATGCCCTGTTCTTCTCTGTAGCTCCTAACTTTGCCAACAGATATATTTCTTCTGACGTCTGTTTTTGTAACAGGAACTCAATTCTGTGAAGTAAGAAAAGGCAGATTTCTTTTCCATTTTATTCAAATATGCATGCAAGGAAAAACATTTTTACTTGAATGGGATTTATGGGACACTTCTGACAACTACTTCCAGATTGAAATGTACTTAATTCTGTGAGTGATCCCAGAGCTTCAGATTTGTTTCCAACCATTTCATGTCTTATGCTGCTAAGTTCTATAACTCTGCTTGCCAGACAGCATTTAGTAAAGAAAACAAGACGGATTTATCTGTTCTGAAAATACTCAGCATATCCAGTGCTGTTGTTAAAGCCTTGATATTATAAACGCTGATGTATCATATTTACCTATGTAAGTCAAATAGGATGGCTCACAAGTGTGAAACAGTATAGCTAAGTATTAGGTGTTTAGCAATAGGCATAAATTGCTGCATTGCTCTATGGTACAATTGAACAGGCTAGACAGAAAACTGCTGCTCCAGGTATGTGTTTGTAGTCACTTTCAGTATCACTAACAGTTGTCAGAGACAGCACCAATATCATCCTGAATCCAGTGCAAATAATACCATAAAGTAATTAATATTCTTAAAAGTGTCTTCTCATTGTGAAATTCATCATTCCTGTGAGTTAGTAACTCAAGGAAGCGAATGGATGAAATAAGTCATACTGAAGGGAATATCTTTCCTCAGATCAGAATCAGGATGAGTAGGAAAACTTATATGGATATATTGCAATTAAGGATTTTTTTTATTATTATTATTAATTGTTCTTTGTAAAGTTGTAGGGTGTTTGTGAACAGGCAGTGAAAATGTGTCATTTTGTGAACTAACTTTATCCTCAACCATGGCAGGAAGCCAGATGAAAAGAAGTTAGAAAAGAAGGTGGCTCTGGCAAAAGTTTTGTGGGCACGCAGCATGAGCAAGGGTGATTTCAGAGGCATTATTATTTTTGTCATTTTAATAGAGTTACTGGCCGCATATTAACAGAAAGTGACTCTTAGAGGTATTTACCACAGTTACATGTCATCTGTTCTGTATGTATCAGTATCTAGGGTGTGAGAGATTTCCACTAAAGGCAGGTTTCAGGGCTGGCCTGAAGCTGTATGATGGATTTTGCAAGCATTTATACAGGGACCCTTGAGATCTATATAAAATCTTGAACATAGGCCTACTTTAGGCTTTATCCCACTTGGGTAGCCCTTGCACTCACCAGATTTGTTATGACACATGAGTGCTCACAGCTGAATACTTGTGTTGTCTATTTAAGACTTGACTGAGCAGTCTATTGCATTGCAGCCTGTGATACACCATTTTGTTATTATACATGAAATGCACTCACTGCAATCACAGTTAAGAATTCAAAGTGGGGGTCCTAATACCAAGTGATATTACCCCAGACTGACTACCAAGTACCACCTATTGTGACAGCTAACAAACAAAAATTTTGCTGGAGAAAAATCACGTTTGACTCGTGTGGAATAACTACTAAATTGGCTAAAAAATACAAAAGTACAACATTGTTCACACATTAAGGAAAAGTATAAAATCAAGAGGCTTCTGAGGTAGAAAACAGCTGCAGCTGGCATGAAGAATGCAACATCCGCGGTTCCCTGATAAGGATGCTTGTGAAGCTACATGAGGTACGGGGCGGGATGCAATTATTCCGCAGCTTTACCTTATGATGTATAGCAGATACGGGGACGGGACGATACCATGAAACAGATAAGCTGCCAATTAGCTGCCTGCTCGATACTCGGAGCCAACATTTTGTCAAATTTTGATGAAATGCTGTCCTTTGTGCGAACTTTGCTCGTTATAATGTCATTATAATACCAAAACACACCTCCATCCCAAAGGCTGCCCGCCTCCAAGGTGCAACCACTCCTTCTTGAGTCTGCGCTCTGAATTTTTCGTAAACTATACCTTTAATTGTGAAGCGAGAGAATTTTACACCAATGATAATTAAAGTATTTATGACTAAAGTCACTCAAACTCCACCTTGAAGATAACAAATAGTATAAAAATAGCCCAAGAGAGGGGGGATACTCAGGGAAGACACCATCACAAAGAATTTCATCACTGACTTCTGGGATCAGTCGACGGGCTGAGCCTTTCTTCCCCCCCATAGGGACGCCTTTGGGTAAGACTTAGATTATACCGAGTGCTTTCTCAGGAAACTTAGAAATTTCTCTAGAGAATCTCTTTCCTACATTTATAACCAGGCTGTATTGTTTATAACTTTGTCGTGCGTTTGATATATGTAATAATACTTTTATTTGCACGTGCTTTGCAGACAGTGTGTTTATCACCGGCAATCCTATCTATCTGTTGTTTAAATAAACTGCACTGTTTAAGTAGCTAGTCATTTTGGTTTCTCACTGAACGCAACCAAAGACTCGAGAGTGGCCGTGCTAGTTCATGAGCACGACTAGACTGAAGGTGCAGTCCACTATTAGTGTATCCAAATCGTAATAGTTTAATACATATTAAATGCGATTGGACTGATAGTGCTGAATTGGGCATCACTCAGAATTTAAACCCAGTCGCACCGAGCCTCCCACCTTGGTGAGGAGTGTTAGAACGCAAGGGGGTTTATCTTCTGCCAAAACCGCTTTGCCCCTTTCCACGCAACAACTCGCCAAGGAGACCAGCTCCAGTGCAGGTAAGTCCGCAATGGGGAAGGGAATCGCAGCAAAAAAGGGTCACCCAGGGACTTGTTTTCAAGGCTTTTTAAAGCCAGGAAAAGTGGCCAGCCCAAATCAGTACCTGGAACTTCCGGGGGGCGGAGGCAGGTGAGGAGCCGAGGGCAGAGCCGCCACCCCCGGCGGCAGGTCTGAAGGAGGAGGGGGTGGACCACTCTCCCCCCTCATAAAAGAAGCCCTTGTTTGCACTGAGCAAACAAGCAGTGAGTGGGTGTTGCCTGGGCATCACCTGCAGAACCACCCGGGAGCACCACGACAAGGGTGTACTTCCTGGGCTGGAGAAGAGGGCGGCCAAACAGAGCTTGACACACCAGTCCAATCACAGCGGTCTGCACAGCAGTTCATGCAGGATAGAGCTGAAAGACTGCCAACCCAGCCAGGTAGCGATGGTAACTACTCACAAGAAGACCGTGGCATCCATGAGCTCCACAACCACCAGGTCTGATGCTGCCTCTCAGAGGGAGCTCCTGTGGGAACATGCTGCCACACAGACATCAGGCTGTAGGGTCTGCCCTGCTCTTGTGCCAGTGTCGGATGGCAGTGATGGGCACACCTGTGGGAGATGTGCCCAGGTGGAGGATCTCCTCCGATTAGTGACGGAACTCAGGGAAGAGGTAAGTAGGTTGAGGAGCATCAGGGAATGCGAGAGGGAGATAGATTCCTGGAGTAGAATCCTGCATCCCACGAGAGAAACCCAGCAGGCAGACAGAACCCCTGCAACAGAGAACTCCCTATCCTCTCTCACCTCAACTGAAGGTGGTGACCTGGAGGACAGGGGGCAATAGCAGGAAGTTCCTGCCTGGCACAACAGGCCCCACACTCGGGACTGCCCGGCAACGACCCCATCTTCCCAGGTGCCATTGTGTAACAGGTACAGTGCTCTGCAGAGGAACCTGGATGATGACAAGCACAATATTTCTCCTACCTTGGAGCCGTCAGCAAAGTCTAGTCAGACCTCCCCTGGCATCAAAACCTCTGCAGTAAAGAAGAAAAAACGGGTCCTTGTCATAGGTGACTCCCTACTGAAGGGAGCGGAAGACCCAATATGGAGGCCGGACCTGGTACATAGGGAGGTCTGCTGCCTCCCTGGGACCCGGGTCAAGGACGTGAAGAGGATGCTTCCTTCCCTGGTACGGCCCTCAGGCTATTACCCACTTTTGATCTTTCAGGTAGGCAGCGACGAGGTAACAAAAAGAAGTCCAAGGGCAATGAAGAAAGATTTCAGGACACTGGAATGCCTGGTCAAGGGAACAGGAGCGCAAGTTGTGTTCTCGTCTATCCCCCCAGTTGTGGGGAATGATGAGGGGGTAAATAGGAGGAGCCAGCAGATCAATGCCTGGCTTCGAGCCTGGTGTTGTTGACAGGACTTTGAGTTCTTTGATCATGGCCTGATTTACAAAACACCAGGCCTGCTGGTAACAGGCAGGAATAGCTTATCTTGCAGGGGGAAAAGGATTCTAGGACAAGAGTTATCAGGACTCATTGAGAGGGCTTTAAACTAGATTTGAAGGGGGTGGGGATGGTACTGGGCTTGCTGGTGAGGTGCCAGGGCATAGTTGCTTAGCGCTTGTGAACAAGTGTGCCGGTATTTCTGAGAGCCAGAAAGCACACCACATCTCAAGGGTCAAAACTACACACACGACTCCCTCACTGAAATGCTTATACACCAATGCACGCAGCATGGGGAATAAGCAGGAAGAGCTGGAGATCTGCGTGCAGTTGCAGGGCCACGATCTCATTGCAATTACTGAGAAGTGGTGGGACAGCTCACATAACTGGAATGCTGTCGTGCATGGCTATATGTCCTTTTCAGGAAAGACAGACCAGCGAGGCGAGGTGGTGGAGTTGCACTCTATGTGAGAGAGCAACTGGAATGCATGAAGCTCTCACTAGGGGTGGATGAAGAGAGGGTCGAGAGCTTATGGGTAAGGGTTAAGGGGCAGACAAATATGAGGGACACTGTTGTGGGTGTTTATTACAGATCACCTGATCAGGATGGGGAAGTTGATGAGGCTTTCTACAGACAGCTGAAGGTAGCCTCGCAATTGCAGGCCTTGGTTCTTATGGGGAACTTCAATCACCCCAATATCTGCTGGGAAGACCACACAGCCAGGCACACACAGTCCAGGAGGTTCCTCCACTGCATTGATGACAACTTTTTGACGCAGGTGGTACAGAAGCCAACAAGGAGAGGAGCACTTGTGGACCTGGTAATGACAAACACAGAGGGATTGGTGGAGGACATTAAGGTTGGGGGCACCCTAGATTGTAGTGACCATGAAATGATAGAGTTCAGGATCATGGGTACTATGCACAAAACAACAAGAAGTAAAATTAATGGATTTCAGGAGGACTAACTTCGACCTCCTCAAGAAACTGCTCAGAGAGATCCCGTGAGCTGGGGTTCTGGAAGGCAAAGGGGCTCAAGAGAGTTGGTTGGTATTCAAAGACCACTTCCTCCAAGCTCAGGATCGGTGCATCCCTAAGAGCAAGAAATTGGCCAAGGGATGCAGGAGACCTGCATGGCTGAGCAGAGAGCTTCAGAAAAAGCTCAAGTGGAAGAAGGAAGTTTAGAGTAAGTGGAAGTATGGACTGACCCCTTGGGAGGATTACAAGAATGTCACCAGAGCGTGCAGGAATGAAACAAGGAAAGCCAAGACTGCCTTGTAATTAAACCTGGCTAGGGATGTCAAGCTCAATGGGAAGGGCTTCTGGAAATATATTGGAGGCAAATATTGGAATAGGCTGCCCAGGGAGATGGTGGAGTCACCATCCCTGAATGTGTTTAAGACTCGTTTAGATGTGATGTTAGAGGATATGGTGTAAGGGGGAATTTTGTAGAGTGGGGTTGATGATAGGACTCAATGATCCCAAGGGTCTTTTCCAACCTAAATGATTCTATGATTCTATGTGAAAAGGAAGACCAGAGAAGTTGTGGCCCACTGTTGAATGAGACAGGAGCCATGATGATGGAGGATGCGGAGAAGGCAGAGTTACTGAATGCCTTCTTTGCTTCGGTCTTTACTGCTCGGCCCAGCCCTCAGGAGACCCAGGCCTTGGGGAAAGTAACAGGGAAAGAGGAAGATTTCCCCTGGGTTGAGGACGATAGAGTGAGGGATCAATTAGGTCAATTAGATATTCACAAGTCCATGGGCCCCGATGGGATGCACCTGAGAGTGCTGAGGAAGCTGGCGGAAGTCATTGCTGGGCCGCTCTCCATCATCTTTGAAAGGAGAACAAGGGAGGTGCCTGAGGACTGGAGGAAAGCCAATGTCACTCCAGTCTTCAAAAAACGCAAGAAGGAGGAGCCGGGGAACTACAGGCCGGTCAGCCTCACCTCCATCCCTGGAAAGATGATGGAACAGCTCATTCTGGGTGTCATCTCAAGGCATGTGGAGGAAAAGAAAGCTATCAGAAGTACTCAGCATGGATTCATCAAGGGGAAATCATGTCTGACTAATCTGATAGCCTTCTATGATGGCATGACTGGATGGATAGATGAGGGGAGAGCGGTAGATGTGGTCTACCTTGACTTAGGTAAGGCGTTTGACACAGTCTCCCACAGCATCCTCATAGGGAAGCTTAGGAAGAGTGGGCTAGATGAAAGGACAGTAAGGTGGATAGAAAACTGGTTGAAAGATAGAGCTCAGAGGGTCCTGATTAGGGGCACAGAGTCTAGTTGGAGGTCAGTGACGAGCGGTGTTCTGCAGGGGTCAGTACTGGGTCCAGTCCTCTTCAATATATTCGTCAATGACATGGATGAGGGGATAGCAAGTTTGCTGATGACACAAAGCTGGGGGGGGGCGGCTGACACACCGGAGGGCTGTGCTGCCATACAGAGAGACCTGGACAGGTTGGAGATTTGGGCAGACAGGAACCTTATGAAATTCAACAAGGGCAAGTGTAGGGTGCTGCACCTGGGGAGGAACAACCCCATGCACCAGTACAGGTTGGGGGCTGACCTGCTGGAGAGCAGCTCTGTGGAAAGAGACCTGGGAGTCCTGGTGGACAACAGGATGGCCATGAGCCGGCCAATGTGCCCTCGTGACCAAGAAGGCCAATGGCATCCTGGGGTGCATCAGGAAGAGTGTGGCCAGGAGGTCGAGGGAGGTCATCCTCCCCCTCTATTCTGCCTTGGTGAGGCCGCACCTGGAGTACTGTGTCCAGTTCTGGGCTCCCCGGTTCAAGAAGAACAGGGAACTGCTGGAGAGGGCACAGCAAAGGGCTACAAAGATGATTAGGGACTGGAACATCTCTCTTATGAAGAAAGGCTGAGGGATTTGGGTCTCTTCAGTCTGGAAAAAAAGACAGCTGAGGGGGGACCTTATGAACACTTATAAATACTTAAAGGGTGGGTGGCAGGAGGGTGGGGCCAGGCTCTTTTCAGTGTTGCCCAGCGACAGGACAAGGGGTAATGGGCACAAACTTGAGCATAGGAAGTTGCACCTAAACATGAGGAGGAACTTCTTTACTTTGAGGGTGGCAGAACACTGGAACAGGCTTCCCAGAGAGGTGGTGGAGTCTCCATCTCTAGAGACATTCCAAGCCCACCTGGACGTGTTCCTGTGCAACCTGCTCTGGGTGACCCTTCTCTGGCAGGGGGTTGGACTAGACAATCTCCAGAGGTCCCATCCAACCCTATGGTTCTATGATTCTATATCATGCTATCCTGGAAGCAACAGTTGGAATGCATTTTACCTCTCCACAGATGCATAAATGCGAATAATGGTAATGCATCTCCAGGATTTTTATGTCTGTTAATCCTGAATAGTGATGACACAATTTAATCTAAGCTATAAAATAATGATATTTTTATATATGTGTTTCTACATGCATATATGTATACCTAAACAATCACAGAGAGATTTATGCATAAATACATACCTGTGATTATGGTAAAGATACATTACTTTTTATATTTAGATTAAAAAACACTAAAGAAGAAGGTAGGAATGAGTTTTGCTATTTTACACCTGTACAAATAAAAGAAGAGAGATGTGAAACAAGTTACATAGTAAGTCACTTGCTAAACTGGGAAAAAAACCACACCCTGTTTCTCAACTGCAACTGCAACTGTTTTTTATCCACTTAGCACCACTGCTTCTCCTAATTCAATCCCAGCTATGGAGCAGATTAAAAAAACATGATAAAACTCATCTCAAGTGTTCACTCCACTGTCCTGATAAAAAAAAACAAAACAAAAACAAAACAAAACAAAACAAAACAAAAAAAAAACCAAAACAAAAAAAAAACAAACAAACACAAGAGCAACAAAAAAATCCCCACACTGTAAAACAGAGGCTAACATCAACAAGGCTGGAGCACTGGCCATAGGTCTCACAGCCATTTATGCCAGGTCTGCCCTCCTCCTCCTCACTCCCTGATAATTAACCGTCATTTCTGCACTTCCTCATCTTCTTCGTATTGATCTTTCATCATATAATGGGTGCAAACAGCAAGAGGAAGGCTTAATAACAAACATTAAAATGAATAAATAATTACAGCCACAAATCTTCCTCAACCAACTGATTATTTGTTCAGTGACAATATTACAAGAAATTGGCTTTACATAATTTAAAAGGACACTAGCAAGTAGGGATTTTTTTAATAGAATTTTTCCTCTCTACACTCTCTGAAAGGATGGGGGGGTGGGGTGGTCTTTTCTTTAAAAAACGATAAGGGCTTAACTTCCTAATAACTTTTTCTGCATCTTTGTTACATTCAGTAAATTTCTGAGGAAGTAAAAATGGCTCATCAGTGATTAGGAATTAATTACCTTTCTCAAAGATCTATGAGAGCATTGTCTCAGGGTATATGTGTGACCATTTTTCCTGTCCTGAACTTGGGTCTCTTACAGTTTGAGATAGAGCTCTAAGTAGACTGGTAAGAGTAGACAAAATGAAATGAGTGGAGGAGAGGGCAGGTGAAGAGACCTTGGATGAGGAGGGGTCTTCCCATGTGGAATGAACTGAATTCATCCTCACCCCTTCTTTCTGATGAGCAGTGCTGCTGTGGCATACTCACGGCCACATGATGGGATAGGAACAGGAGCAATGCTCAGGATCTTACAGTCTGCAAAGTCAAGGACCTTCCTGCATCTTCCTCTGCAAGACAGAGCTCAAGCCTGTGTCCTGGCCCTTGCTTAGGCATATCTTGTTTTTATTAGGATAGATCGGACTTTTGTGTAAGTGTCTCAATATTAGTAATAAGGGCTCAATATTCCATAGCTGACTTGGAAATGCTGCTTGCAGTGTTGTTTTGGAAGGTGAATATGAGGGAATGTCTGCCCTCAGTGTGGGAATTCTGTGCCATGATGACATGACAGGTCCCTGGTACAAGCTTGATACATTATGTTTAATTCAGAAATTCACCTTAATGCAATCACCGTTATCACAGAGACTACAAGCATCAGCATCATCAGGGGCATGAAAGTTTGCTGTTGCATCTGTCTTAAACGGTCTCTGACCTTAGTGCACACCATTAGCTATTTCAGAGCTGTCATGGCATTGCCTGATGGGAACACCTATTTGTGGCATGTCCCAGACCCCTGAAATGCAAGGAATTAAGAATACTAGCTTGTTTTAAGCCAAGATTTTGAAGGTGAGAGGTCAAGAGTGCTTTATTCATTAACACACTTCTCATTCAGAAAGCTCAGTAACTAGATGTCCACACGTTGAACAAGTAATGATCTGAAAACAGCACAATTTACAGGATGATATGCTGGCAGAAAGTTTTCTAACACCTCCCAGAAGTGCACTTTCCAGAAACCTACTGTACATAAACATAAAGGTCTGCAATCTGTCAGTTAATATTAATGTGGTCATTTGCTGGTAAGTTGTAATAACATGATGCACATGGGACTTGCTACACTGACCTTTTTGGTGGAAGTGATTCATTAAATGGTCACTCATTTAGACAGCAGTAACTATTTGCACAGCTATTAACATTTTAGAACTTAACTGGGTATTTATTGCTTTAAAAAAAAAATTTTTACCAAGGTTAGCTGAAGACCAGATTTTTCATTATTCAATAAAGGAAAGAATTTGAAATTCAGGAGCATCAATTGCAAAGGGGTGGGACATTTTGTATGAAATATCTAACTTCAGATTGGTCTAAATGGCTGAGCTATTATCTGTGTGCTTTTGAGCCCATGGCTACAAATCATTGCATTCACTGTCAAAAGCTAAAACAAAATGTTTCTTTCTTTCCTGGGCTGGTTTTTTCTTCTTTCATTCCCACACCATTTAAAAAGTACAGAGAAAGAACAGAAAGTAGTGAGAGCTGTTAAATCACTAATAATATACCCTTAAACTAAAAGTTTTCATCTTTAATAGGTGCCTTTTTCTGCCACCAGGTTTACTGCCTTCTGCTAATCTGGGTTTGAATTTTGCACAAAATCAAACTCAAATATAGATACAGAAATTCCTCTAGGAACACATTGATTTTAGCAAAATTCTAACACAAAAAAAGTATTTTTCCTTGATGTCTTGATGGGTGCCAGTCACATTTTTTTTCAGTTTACCTTCAAAGCTTCTCAGAATTGCCCCAGAGGACTGGCAGAAACTCAGAGCTAGCACATAGCCACACTCATCTTTTATTCTTTCTCTGCTCCCTTGGCTTTCTGACCATAGGTCAGTGAACTGGTGTTGTTAATTCCACTTATTTTAACAGATAGGGGACTCCCTCTGTCATAGACTGGTGGGAAGGTCTTTCTATTTCATGACAAATTTTGAAATTTGAGTGAAATAGAGGATATTTTGGTCTTGAAGTGTGTGGAAGAGTCCCTAGTGAATGCAGCAAAATTTCAGTCTGGCCACTGCTCAGGTGGAATTATGTGCGTGGATGTGGGGGAATAACATCCTGCTTTTTCTTTTACTGGATGATTTTTTGTTCCACATTTGTAGATATGTTTTGTAGACAGGTCAGTCACAAAATGCGGTGGCCCTTTGAGCCTTGCATGACACAAACTTATACATACTTTTATTTTCTTTTAAGTTTCAATTGTTGTCAGTAATTTAATATCCTGAGATGCAAAATAATAACCTAGAAACACAGACTCACCATTAAATCAGCAACAGTATCCTTCCATCAGAGCGGCATCTTTTCAAATTTCCCAATGCACTGCCTTCAGAGATGGTGTGATGAGGTATGCCATACATGACCAGCCATCAAATATTAAAAGTGACCATAGGAGTGACAAGATTGTTCAGTTGAATAGTTACAGTCAGTTTGGTTAGCAAGGGATCCTTCTTTGCTTCCCAATGAGCTGTTAAAAGGCTTACATTTTTTGCAAACCTCTCCAGTGTCTCCTCTGTTTGCAAAAAGCACTTGCATTAAAGCAAATCTAGGAAAACACAACTCCACTGGGAAGTAGAGCAGCCATGCAAAATCATTATCCTAACAGCCCTAAATGCTCCAAACTAGACTGTTGTTTCATAACATGTTGATCACAGCAAGGCTGAGTGGCATGTGCGTGTGCTGTAGATATATGGTACATTTGCTTATAAATGAAGTGGGGAAAACGGTCAGGGGAAAATAAGCTGTTAGCTTGGCCCATGGGAGAGCAGAGTTCAAGTTCTAATTTAACCACACAAACATCCACGGAGTAGTGTGACAGTTTACGATCTCATGTCTCCCTCTACTTTTGCAAAATGAGTGTGATAATTCCCTTTCCATAACATTATCATGAGGGGAAAACAAGCCCCTTTGTTAGCTTTCATTCACTGTTAAGACACTTAGTAATGTGTAAACATATAGATTGACACTTCTAACTGAAAGCAACTTTAAGCCCCAATTATTTAATATATATATATAAAGGGATTCAAGACTATCATAACAGACAGCCCACGAATAAGTTGCATTAATAACATGCCACCCTAAAAGAAAATAATAATAAGGAAATAAAATAAACACAATCCAGCTCTTGCATAGGACAAACTTCACTGTATGAAATCTTCAGTGTTTTCACAACTCTTGCTTTGCCTTCCTTTTTTTTAGTATTTAGCAACATTATTTCATGAGTACTTTACACTATGTTCAGTATTAATGGCATAATTAGCTGTGGAAAATATTTAGTTGTCGCTTTGTATTTATTTATGTTCCTGGGATCATGTAGAGTTCTGCTACATTAAAATTTAATTTGAAAGAAGAAGAATTTTATTCATTTTTCAGTGTAATGACCATTTCTGCTTGGCTTATATGAATGATAAAATATTGTTTGAACACGTTTTTCCATTTGTTTTCCAGGCATTTATGTAAACTCCTAAAGAAAACACTGCAATGCTTTGTTGGCTGACTATTTGACAAAAGAATTGTAGACACATATTTTATTCTCAGCATCCTGTCAGGAAATATTCACAGTCCCATCCATTATTTAGCACTTAATTTGTTAATCGATTGATCGATTGATTTGGGGATATTTTACACTGGTATTAACATGCGCACACACAAAAATCTTGTCTCTATGGTAAATTCAGGAGAATTGTATCAGAATGTAAAATGTTCTGGTGTTTACAGATGTAGATTGAATCTGTCATGGGTTGGCAACTACGGAAAATAATTCATTATTTGGAACATAAATATTTTGGTTCAAACCTTAAAACTCATTCAATTTGGTGTGATTATTTCTTCCATGTTCAAAGAATGTGAGCACAATCTATTGGAATGGAAATTGTGTTTATTACATCTTTTCTTCTGAAGAAATTATTTCCCCCCCAAAAAAGTCAGTCTCAGAAACCCAGTGTTCTTCAATGCCATGTTGTTTAAGGATCTCAGACCTTTTCACCACATTTCTCCTTGCCTCCTCAAAGTATTGGACTAATGGTCTAGGAAGTCCTTTAATTTATAATTGCCAGAAGCTATATACATATTTCTTGTATTAAGTTCATCTGAGATAGGGCTATAGTCTGAGCTATAGTCTGAGGATTGTTCCTTTTCACAGTTTCCTCCTCCTTCCCTGAGTTGTACCAGGATGATTGCCTGTGACACTACATGGTTGCCCGTGATAATGGGGCAGGTAGTCCTTTGGTTAGATGGAATGTGAGTGCTGTTATGATCCCTAAGTGAAGGATATTATGGCCTCTCTGTGACCCAGAATTTACAGACCTGCAAATCTGCAGTCCCAGCTCTTTAATGATTTGGACTAACTTACTCTTTATACTGTACTGCTGAGTATCCTTCAAATGTTAGTTTGGATAATCTGAAGAAACTCAGTGGAGCTTCTGTGGTCCCCTTTGAGTCACAACCTGTATATATCCCACCCAATATATTCAGCAGTGTGGTTACAGGTCTGTAATACCAGAGATGTGGGATAGTACGATTTGCTCAATGTTCTTCTGTGCTACTTATTCCTTAAACTTGTAGCATTATTGCTACTATTATACCACTGGGGTTCTTAAGGAGCATTCAAAATAAAATTACTTTTAATGATGCTTGGACTTGAATGAACTACTTCCATACAGAGCAAAATAACAATGTTTATCTGACCAAAAAACCTTTGCACAGCTTTTGAACTTATGCAATGACAAGTACTAAGCAGGATGTTAAATGGGGCAATTGCATACCTTCATATTTTGTCCATATGTTTCCTTCACTTACTGCTTTTGATAATATTCCAGTTTTGTTTTCTGTATTCCCCTTTCTGTTGAACGTGATTGTGCACTAAGACTCCCTTTTTGGTGAAAAGACAAAAAGAAAGAAGGAGTTATTGTAAAACTGGGGTGAAATCCAGCCACTATGGGCCAAGTTCTGTGATCAGATGTGCTCGTAGGTCTCCAACTGTCTTTCACTGTGTTCTTCACATAAGCATCCAAGAGTGGAGCTGCGTGTCTCATATTTGGATTTTTTTAGTGGAGCAGGTTGTACATTGAGAATACTGGGACATGGACCAATGTGGGAGGCAATCCAGAGCCTAAGAAAGCTGCCACTGTGCTAACTGAACTGCCTGAATTAAATCCCAAACTCCTCAGCATCAGATGCTCAAGTGATTTCTACTTCCATCTGAATGTGTTCCAGATTTACCATGAGGTTTACCTTTTGGTTTTGGAAGCCCTCTTTCCCCTGTTGATTTGACTGTGGTAAAACAACTTGCATACACACAAACATATGCAAGTGAATGAAAAAGAAACAGGCAGGGAGAAGGGGAGGGTGATGAGGATCAACAACTTGTTTATCAGATTCAAGTTGAACCATCTGTTGTTAATGATTAGATCTTCAGCTTCCAATTTTCATTTGAATGTTATTGCTCATTTCTAGCTGGGTACCGAAACGTCACTTACCACTGCATGCAGGATCTAAATAAGAGACTATTTAGATTGGAAATCTGTTGGAGGAGGAAATTATGTTCCCTATTATACAGCAAAATACCTTTTCTAACACTGACACTTTCTGGTATTCTGTTGTTGACTTTTTAAGGAAGGAGACTCAAGGTCTGAGGCTGAAAAATGAATTCACTGATGGTGCAAATTACATTTGGGCTAGAGGGGGTTTGGTGAATATCAAGGGTCCAGGTTCTGACCTGAGGCACAGTGGTGTAAAACAAGAAAAAAATGGTAGTCATCAAGTACCGATTACAGATCTACAGCAAAGAGAAGGGACTCGGCATTCGACCATGGAAGTTTAAGATGGTGCTTGTTATACCATAATGCTGGAAGATATATTTTAAAACAGAAATAACACAGCTTGCACCTGCTTACACTTCAGGTACTTGTTTTCACTGTTTTCACCTTTTCTAATTCCTTTTGTAAATATAGCAACTAAATAGTAACTCTCAGGGTGGAACCTGGCTGGATGCTTACTCCAGTGGGGAGAGTAGGATCAAATAAAAAACAGATGTACTTAATCTCATTTTTTCATTCTTCATTTATAAACTTCTGTATGGCTATCCACAGCTATTACAGAGACAGTAAAAGTTATATTTTTTTTTTTTAATAAAAAAAGGCAAATGTTACTGCACTTATCCATTGCTAGAACAATTAATTTTTTGTCTTATACCATAGTCTTTATATTCCTAACATTTCTGAAAGGCAAAGATATGCTATTAGTTCTATTTAAAAAGAAAAAAAATATCACAGAAGAATGTTTCTTAACACCATTTCTCAGTTTATAGCTCCTTTTCCTTTGATAGCCCCTCTTTCTTTGATAACAAAAGACAGCCCTTGAAAATACTTTGAATATTTAAAATTAAAATAAAAAGCATGAATACATATATATACAAAGGCAAACAAACAAATCAATGAAATAAAGAACAGTACAAAGTCTAGCCTTATTGTGAATTGTTTGTATACAAAAATCATTGTGACAGCCCTGCACAAGATGATCTATGTAATATTCTTTTTTCCAAAAGAGGTTACATGGTCTTTTTGGATTAAAATTGCTCTTGACCAAGTGATAAGATGACTTATCAAAGGACACCCATAGTAGAAAATCCCAAAGTATTATTTGGGCACTGAAAAATCCTTCAACAATATGAGGTACTTCCTCCTCTTTTTAAGTTGGAAATGAGAAAAATCTGGAAGTATCATTCTCCAAAGCACCTAAGTGACTTCTGCATACACACATAAATCACATAGGTACTTCGGAGTCTGGATCCCACTGGGATCCTAAATGCTTATATGATTTATGAAAATAGGACATACGGGGCTGTGTTACTTAGGTAATTCAGAAAAAAATTGCTCCTAAAGGAAGAGCTGATCTGGCCGGTTTTTACAGTTACTTTGTTTGCTCTGCAATCACATTTTACTTATGGAATCTTTGTGCTCTTATGTTTGCAGGCTGTGACAGAGCTTTAATTTGCTATTTTTCACAGCTTGCATTCACCATATAGAATTTGTTCTATTGATTGCAGGTAATTAAATTGTATTTATTTGTTTTCATCACTATCGTGGTTCATGTAGGAGTCTGACCCACAATCTCTATGGTAAATATAATAGTCTTTTATCTATACGGTACCTCAGTTTTAGCGTCAAATATATAGGACAGGGAGGACTTGGACAAGTTGGTGGTTTGCACTAAAAAAGGTGAAATACTTGTACCACTATGTTGAAAAGCTGAATCATTTATATACTACTCATTTTAACATCCCTTGGAAAAAGAATGAGACACAGCAATTTATTGTTGAATCAAATGCACTTTCTGTATCTCATGTGGCAAGAAGAGATACATTACCACAAACTGATTTAAGTGCTATGTGTATGTTAGAGCAAGGCTATGCAAACCTGAGAAATGCAAATCCTTATGGTTTCTGTGTAACAGAAGTAACGTGAAGATTAGAGGTATGACCAATATACAGCTAGATAATAGACTAATGAACAGGATGTTTGCACTCCATCAAAAGAATAAAAAAGATCTGTGAGTGCCACCTATGATATTATCCATTGAACACTGTGTAGTCCTGGAAGTATATAAATACAGTACTTAAAAATATGCATCTTGAACTCAAAATATCATATTGGTAACAACTGGGGATTGAGTCCTATTTAATGTATGAACACAGTAATTAACCCATTAAAAAGGAAATAACAGGTAGGTATACAATATACAAATGATATTTAAGAGGAGGATCCATGATGTGGTGTACAAAGAACTGATTAAATGAACAGTCATACCATGGGGTCTCTCAATTCAGGTACTTGGAAAGTGTTATTTGGTTATGGCTTCACATGAATACCTTACGTTATTCTGCACTTACCCTCAGCTGGACAAGAGCGCACTAGTCTAGTTCCTGAAAAAGTGAGTCTGAAAGCAAATCCTGGAGCAGTTAGCTGTGATTAGCTGCACCATGATGCGTCATTAAAATGTGGTGGTCCCCGGAGAGCTTGAAGACCCAGGTGTCTTGGGAATCATATGTAGATAACGTGATCTGTGGAAAAAAACAGTGTAACACAAACTTCTGAATTTCCTTGTCTCATAAGTGTGTAAAAACACCAGCTAAAAATTTCTGTAGTTGTTGGAATGCTTCAAAAAGGTCATGACATGACCACTGACCTTCATCTACTGACAGCGGCGTTTTAACTGAAATAATAAAAACACATGTTTTTAATTTTGAAGGACTTGAGCTCAACTTCAATAGATGGTGTGCCCACAAGCACTGCTAGCAGATTAACACTGTATGGATTGCAAACCAATAAGCAATATGTTCTTATCTTATCTCCCTGTCCTTTATAGGATGATTTTAAGGATTTAAGTGCTCAATAAACTGTACTTGTCTTAGATTAAAAGACATTTTAACGGAGAAACATTGCATTGCTACAAAAGACCTTATTCACGGGTTGGCTAAAACTTTCAGCCCTCAGGGCATGATGCCTCAGCGTAAGTGTAATGGTTACCATCATGGCCAGCACACTGGTGCTTCAATTGAGATGGTCTCCAGAATTAAACACATGAGCAGTTCTGTGCTTTGGAGCCAGTATTAAATAGCTGGAGGCTATACTGTGCCTGTGTTGTCTGTGAACTGGGAACAACTGTATTGTACAATTGCATTGTATTCTACACATTTCTCAGCACTGAGGTATACGTACTGGCTTCAGAAGAATAAAGTTTGTTCATAACTTCTGTTCTGTGGATTTTGAAATATCAGGAGATGTATGACCTTGGACTTCGGTATCTTTGGGACCCAGATAGTACTTTTCACCCACTGCTCATTTCAGTGTAGATGCAAAATAAAGCCATTTTGAGAACTTTGACTGATTTTTCAAATGGTTTCAGTTTGGAAAGAGAAAAAGAAAAAAAGAAAGTGAAAGACACCCCCAACTTCCAAATCAAAACATCTTGCTTCAGCATTTTTAAAATGTTTTGAGTTTTGGAACAACTTACATTTAAAATGATACACAGATTCAGAAATATTTTTCTTCAAAGAAAAAGAAAAAAGGAAAAATGTTTCACTTAAGGTATTATAAAAGAAAATCTATGCTTAATCTTTAATCATGATTACAATGAACTGCAACTGAACAAAGAAAAATGGCTGAAGCCTATAGCACTGTTCACATCACAGCATTTAAATTGTGCCTGCACAGCATCAAGATTGCCTTTCCAACCCCTGCCCACCAAAGGCCCATAAACTGTGATTAAACAAGAGGTTGGGAGGCAACATAGCTTGGACAGCTGATCCAGCCTGACCAAAGGGATATTCCCTACCATACCATGTTGTGCTCAGCAATAAGAGAAAGGAGAAGGATGAGGTGGGGGGGAGTGGTAGAAGCATTTATTATTAAGGCTTTTGTCTTCCAGAGCAACCACTGTACACATACTGAGTCCCTACTTCCCAGGAACTGGCTGGATATCACCTGCTGATGGGAAGTAGAGAATAAATCTGGTTTGTTCTTTTTCCTTTGTTTCCACACATGGCTTTTGCTTTCTTTTCTTAAACTGCATTTATCTCAACCCACAAGTTTTGAATTTTATTTTCTCCCGCTGTTCCATTAAGGAGCAGGAGTGAGAGAGTGGCTTGGTGGGCACCCAATGGCCAGCCAAGGTCAACCCATCACAGTATCTTTTCACTTTTTGAACATTTCCATTTCATTTTTTGCCTTCAAGATCCTGTATTATCAAAAGTAATGAATAATTGCTCCTCTTCTACCTCTTGCTCACTCATCACTTACCATCACAGGTTATAGATCTCCATGGGGGGCTCTTTCTTGCCTCCCTAAAGCTTCACCCTTCTTGAAGGAAAATATATTGACTTATACAGAACTACTCCCAGGCCAGTAGCATTCATTCTCCAAGACAAGTTCTTTGTTGATGAAGTAGAGTGTGAAGGCCTCTAGATTCTAGGTGGTTCAATTACCTACTTATCTAAATGTTATTGCACCTGCGGTCAGTAGAGGTATTTTGACTGCATTCTATCACCACTATAAAATTAACTTCAGCAAAAGCCAATTAACGACTGTAAATTATTCTACTTCAATTAAAAGAAACAGAAATGGTGAAGGATTTTAATATATTAATTTTAATCCACAGACTTCTGAGGCACCAAAAAGAAAACTTGAATTCTTTTTTTTTTTTTTTTTGTAAGAAATGAGAAATTATCTGGAAGAAATACAATAAAAAATAAGGATCGGGCTAAGTGTCATTATCATTTTAACTTAATTTGTCAACAGAGTAATATATCTAGCTATATTACTCAGTTGACAAATCAATTACAGTTATAATGAAACTTTATATGATTTTACTTTTATTTAATTAGTTGCATCAATATGTTTTGTTGTTTTTTTTTTTTACTTCAGTTGCACATGAATGCATTAAAGTATAAATGATGGAATAAGGTTAATTATAAGCCCTCAAAACATACATATTTTAGAAACAAAAAGAAATTTACAGTGCAAAATGTTATAAGTAATGCAAGCTGCAAGATGGTTTGTTAAGCTGGCTAGAGGCCATTTTCTTAAATAATAATAATAACAACAACAATAATCCATGTCTTTGTCACAAGTTATTTGAATTTTACAGAACGGTCTCAGATAATGGATGTGAAGCTATTCACCCAGATTTTTTTTTTTTTTTTTTTTTTTTTTTTTTTTTCCCAAATCTCTTTTCTCCCAAGGGTAACACATTTTATTCTCTGCGAGGGAATGTAACTCCAACACGAAGATAGTGAGTCATCTAAAAAAGTGTTATCCGGTTCATTGGTGCTAAATACATTTGATGCATTATGCATAGAGGAGGGGAGTGGTAATTTAAGAGAAATTTACACTATGCTATTTTATGTATTTATTTTTCTTTTTTTTTTTTAAACACTGTTCAGTAGACATGTTACAATCTTAGCAACTGCTGCATCAAATGACGATTATACTAACATTAAGCTGTAGATCACCTCCTTAAACAGACACTGGGAATTACATTTCTGTGGTGCTACACAGAGCTTTTAAAGTAGGCTGTTGCAATTATGCCACACAATTACCTAAGTGGCCCTGATTCAGGAACATATTAAACATGCTTAAAATTAAATTAAAATGAAGCTTGTGCTTAAATATTTTCCTCCATGAAGAAGGTGTCCTAATTTTTTTTTTTTTTTTTTTTTTTTTTTTGCTAGGTAGGAAATTGCTGTGTTAAATCAATAGATACCTTATTCAGGTCTTCACTGTTATGTAAAGGAACAGTACACTGAAGTCCCAGACAGACAGCATCCATTTCAGTTAAAATCCAAACAGCCATCACTGTATTCCCTTCATTACAGCTTTTTCACTCACAGTTTGTGATATACCACAGGGTACATGGATGAAAATTCACAGTTGATTGAGGGGAGTTGGGGCGGTGGCCAGCAGCGTGATTTTCACACAGTAAAGTTGGACCCATAATTTCACAGAATCATAGAATACTTTGTGTTGGACAGGACCTTTAACGGTCATCTAGTCCTACCTCTCCTGCAACAAATAGTGACATCTTCAACTAGATCGGGAAAACTTCTCAAAATGTCTCTTTTCAAAGTTAAACTGGACAGATCCTGGCCAGAGAAGTTGGAGTTTTATTTACTCTTTAATAGCTCACAAGAGACCTGTTTTCAGTTCCTTCCTCTTTTGGAGTGGACTCAAGACCACATTCCTTACCCTTAAATAAAGCATTTTAATCACTACAGTGATGGGCATTTAATAGGGGGAGAGTGTGGTTCTTATTCTTCGGAACATAAGATAATTAAAATTTGTTGGGCCAACAAGAGAAAAAGAGGGAGAAACAAAAGCTCCAAAACCTCAACTGCAATTCTTTGCTCAGTGAGTATGGCACTTTCTTGGCTTCTCTTCCCTCTTGTAAAGATTATTTGATGTAGAAGTCATAGATTGCCAAGAGCTCAAGTTTACCCTTCTTCTAAGTAATTCTCCTAACACTGATAGCAGAAATTCATATTGAGTCTCATTCTCTGGCATTTCATTCTCAGATGCTTGACTCTACCTCTCTGTCTTGTGGGAGACCCATATAAATGAGCACTGGGGAACAGAAAACTAGATTTACAAAACCTAAATACACTTGCTGGTCTGCCAGAATCACCTCTACTGGCAACACCAAAAGCACAGCTGTGTGCAAAGTGCTCCAAAATGAACTGAAGATGTAATTAAAAAAAAAAAAAAAAAAAAAAAAAAGGAAAAAAGAAATTTAAAAAATAAAAAGCTTTTTCTTCATCTCACTGGAGGCCTACCTGGGAAAATGTGTACCCCTGGCCTACTCTCTCCCAGGAGAGAAGAGAATGGGCAGGTATGTCCACAATGCAGTGCAAAGTGGAGCAGAGGTACAGTTTTAGTCCCCCAAAGGTGTAACGGTTGCACAGATGAGCACCTTCTGATTAACTGCTCATGGTTCCATGCTGGTACACCTTGAAGAAACAGGTGTAGTCATATCAGTTCCAGAATTAACTCCTGGGAATCATTGGTTTTGACTCCACTTCTGGATTCTGCTTTCTATTTCTGTCCCTTGTTTTCATTTTTCCATGTGGTAAATGAATAATTAATTACAGTAATGACAATATTCACCTTGTATAGCTATACTTTAAGCTGTATAGTATGACCTCTTATCTCAGCCTTTTATTATCAAGAAGGACTTCTTTTCCTACAAGTCAGTGGCTATTTATACAACTCTACTGCTCAGATATTTTTTAAAGGCTGGACTTTAGCTCCTCTCCTGCAGAGAAGAGAGTTCTTAAGGTCTGCTTCTGCACTGACAAGAAGATTTAAAGAAGTGAGGGAACCAGGCCATACCACAGCAGTCAATCTAAGTGTCTGGACCATCAAAGAAGACAATGTGAAGTTTATACAATATGAATATTCAGGTAAAAATTAGCCATTCACAGAGTCAATACTTCACTAAAGTTGCAATGCACACGTGTTGCTTTTGCTGGATCTCATCTGGAGTGCTTCGTTTTGCCACTTTCTCTCAAAGATTGGGATCCCTATGTCCACTTGGGAACAGTGAGGAAAAGACATAACAGTTCGGATATCTGATATTTTGGGGGCGGGGGGAGGGAGGGAAAAAAAGAAGAAAAAAAAGTCTTTTTTCCTCTTAGTCATTTTGTTTTTTGGACATCATTTTTCAAAATGGTAAAACCAAAAATTTGGGAGATAAGATACAGATTTCAAATGATAGGTATGTGACAAGAATAGAGAAACAATACATGGAATTATTACCTCTACATTAAGCACTGAAGATTCTGTCTGTCTACAGATGTAACAATAGCTAGTTTTCAACTTTCAGAATTTTTCAAGAAATTGATCATGGGAATTGTTTCAGTCCATAAGGATGGATTTTGTACAAACACTGGTATAATCTCAGAGCACAGTAATCACAAATTTGTTTATTTTCTGTAATAATAAAAGTGTTTCCATTTTAATTGTTAACATTTTTATTAAAAGCAAATAAAGATGTTGTTCCTTTCCCTTCTTTTCTCTTCCCTTTTATTCTTCATGTACTTCTTTCCCCTTTATATTTTATCACTCAGAAAGAAAAGAAATGTGTACCTAGAAAAGGATTCGGTATATACACACATCCTCCCTCCCCCAAACTAATGCATTTTTGCATTGGAAAAAGTTTTCAGTGTTGTTCAAGTTCATTCCTCTGAACTATTCGTTAAAAAGCTCCACAAGCTGCATAATGAAAATCTTTTAAAAGGAAACCAACATTTTTACATTTGTAATGAATTTGTAGGTACATTGAACAGGTAAAGTATATTTTAGAAGGCATATTAAACAGGTATTTGCTTTTATATAAATTCAAAGATGAAAGACTATTCAGATGCTATTATTTTTCTCATCTCACAACTGCAATAACTGTTTTAAGTCAAAGCACTTGCTCTGAAATCAAATGGCTATGAGTCGGTGGAAATTCAGGAACCCTCAAGGTGTATCTCAGCAAAGGTGACACTGTGTACCCATAGACCTGGTTCCTGGGTATACTTTTAGGTTCCTTTAATTTCTTATTCATGACTAGCCTCATCAGTTAGAAATGAGCTGATCTCACATGCCCAAAATTAGACAAAGCAAATTGAAGTTTAAACTCAAAGGGGAGAAAGAAATGTGAGCAGTAATAAAATGTGGAGCAAATATTAGATGTTTTTTAAAATATATTTTCAGAAAGTATTTTGATAGCTAGAGAAGAAACTATATTTACAAGTGGGTTTATATCCACTACTGCAGCTTTCCTTTGAAACAGCAAAATACAGGGAGTTGAAAACTATCTTGATCATAATTGTAACAGCCTGATTTGTGTTATCAGGAAACTTTTTTTCTCTAAATTGTATTATGGTTATAAAAAGTCTTTATAGTGCAGTTCTTTGTGAACATGTCCACAGTATAAACTCTGACATCTCTTGTGAAAAATGAGTGTGTCTTTGTTGCCACTTTTGATGGAAAACCTTGGGAATGGGTGAAGCTAGGAAAGTGAACACGCTGAGGATGAAACATAGGGTTTAGGACCTTGGTCTGCTCCTCTGGAGGCTCTTCCTCATCTAGAGCAGTAATGAGAAAGTTTTATTTTTCAGATATAATTACCTAACTTGCTGTGGAGGTCTGGAAAAATAAGAGATAAGCATATTCCTATATTATACTTACATCTGTGAGTATTGAAACTGTCTTCCCATAACTTTCATGGACACAGACAACAAGAAATTGTGCATTGCCAGCATCCAGCGGTCAGATCCTGCTAGCCTTAGTCTTTTCTCCTATATGCACTTTTTTTTTTTTTTTTTTTTTTTTTTTTTGTTGGAGGTAAGCTCTTGATTTGACCCAGAATCTTAGAAACCAAGACTTAAAAAAATCACACACCACGTTCAGCTTTTCCCCCCTCTTTCTTCTCAGATTCTCCCTGCTATCCCATCACGTCTCCAAATGCCTCTTCACCTCAGTAAGATTTTGACATTTGGGAAAAACTCTGTTTAAAAAAAAAAAAAAAAAAAGAATAAAACAGTTTGGCACAAGGGAGCTGCAGCTCTTCGGTTCCCATTAGAATTTCTGAAACGACAATAGCTGAAAGGTTAGGGCAAAACCTATTAGAAAAGAAAAGTTGAGGTAAATCAGGTGAGCTCATCGAAGAAAATAGGGAAAGATTGGTTCCCTTTTGGGATTAGGTCTAATTAAGGTGAGCAAGCAGCTGTGCCTGTTTGGAATAACAATTGTGCTAGCATGTCACTTTTTTTCTGCTTAGTTGAAATTTATATAGTTTGGGAATGGTGGATGTAAGAAAATTAGAGCTCATTTAGAATCTGTTGAAAGGACACTGCGCCTTCATTATTAGTTTTGCATCTGAATTTTCCTGGGGCTGTCCTCTCACTGTTATAGGTAATGGATTTTTCCCCAGATGTAATTGGATGAGTTTAATTTTTTCTTTCATTACCTGTCTAGAAGCCCTCTGCCCCTATTTCCCTTTGTGTTTTATTAGGACTGTAACCCCTATTTAAATAAAGGCTTTGATTGTGATTATATATGTTCAATCAGCACTTTCTGATTGAATAGTTCTGGTCACACAACGCTCTTGCCTAGCATTTTTTACTAATTACATTTTAGCCACGGATGTGTACTGTAGAACTAAAAACTGTTTGTTTTATACCTTTAAACTCTGTCTAAAAGTTTGTACCTCCCATGGGCCAAAGTACTTACAGCAAATGTAGGCATTTTCTGATACTAAGGTATATGAGCTGAGCTATAGGTCATTCTACCAGGTTAGAGTAGTTGCCCACTAAAAAGATGTAGCACTGATTAAATCTTCACTAAAGTTTTTGGCTTATAAATGAAGTTGGCTACTTTTTTAGAGTCTTACATAGTTTTGATTTTCAGAGCTTTCCTGTAGGTTTTGGGTTTTGGTTTTGTTGTTTGTTTGAGTTTTTTTTTCAGTTTCAAGATACATTTTTTCCATTTACATGTTGTAAAATTACTATCATGGGGTAAAAACATGTTGAGTTTTCTGCTGTCAGAAATGACCATACATGAAGTGATTTGTTTCTTACAAACATCTGATTTATTCTGATGTCATTCTGGTATTCTGGTATTCTTACACCACAGAAGTTACGCAGGGTGAGGAAGGAATTCCATTTTAGGTTTTTAGGTTTTACAAGGCTCATTGGGAACAAAATGTCTTCCTGTAAATCCTCCTCAGTGTCTTTATCTCCTTTAATTCGTGTAAGAGCCATAATGAAAATTTTTGAATACAGACGTTAGACCTAATTCAGAAGTATAAGTTTGGAAATCTAAAGACCTATCTCTTTTCAGCCTCATGCATTAATACAACAATTTTTTTTTTTTTTTTTTTTTTTTTTTTTTTTTTTTTTTTTTTTTTTCCCCATGGTACTCAAAGTACTATGTGAGACTAAGACTGCTTAAGTTAACAGCACTCAGCTGGAGACTTTAGGACCATTTATATCTCTTTCAAGTGAATGCAAAGTGGATTGAACGCATGACCAAATCAAAACGTTAGTGTTTGATATCATTCTGCATTAGCCTGTTACATTTCTCAGGAAAGGTGTTTACACAAAGCTGCAAAAAATCCATATTTACTCTGACACAACTTGCTCCTTACACCGCATCTCCTGGTCTATAGCTAACATTAAAGAACCTGGCTCAGGATTTAATGATGGAGAATGTACCAGAAAATACCAGTTTTCCTTGTAACTGGGAAAGGGACCACTTAGGTCTGTATCTCTAGTCTAAATTAAACAAAGCTGTCACCAACTGTGGGATACATCAACCTCATACTAGGTTATAGAATCTGCTTTTTCAGGGTATCAGTGGTTAGAGAATATTGAATGGACACTTTATTATCTATATATTTCCAGCATTGTTTTGTTATCTGCAGATGCAATTCGAGCAGATCTATTTGGTATTTCAGCTTTGAAACATTTTCATCCATCACATTATTACAAAATGACTAAACAGTGGGTGGTTATAAGAGATCACTATTGGAAGAAGCTTACAGATTGCTTTTATTACCATCCTATTGTGCATACAAACAGCTTGTATCCTTCCATACATATTTATATAACTTATATGCTTTAGAATTCTTTTATCCTGAATAATATCAACACCACAGAAAAGCTACTTTAAAACCAATACACAACCTCAATGTAAAATACTTACAATAACAGAATCCTGTAGTTATAAATAAATAAATAAACAAATAAAATTAAGTTTCTCACCTTAAGACTGCATTAGTTACTGTATTTCTTTGGAGAATTCTCATCAGATATAACATGATGAATTCACAATAAATACCAAACATCTTAGTTTCAGAACTCAAAAAGCAAAGCATCAAGGTTTTTACTGACAAAACAAATTCTGCCTCTAAAAACAGGATAAGCATTCATGAGAACACAGTGAAACATGACGTTAAATCATCAACTTGAAACATTCTGAAGAAATAAGTTTTAGAAATTCTTGTACTCAGTTTACCCGTTTGCTTTTCTCCACCCATTTGCTCCTTGGTTGTCCCAACTACACACTTAGTGTCTCCAGTTCTCACTAAACCAATTATTCTCTTTGGTGATGATTCTTAGGTCTGGTCTTTAGGAATAATATAGACACAAACTGGTTCCTAACAGCCCAGGAGCAAAGGTTTTGCTTGGCGTAGATTACAAAGGCAATACAGAACTAAGCATTCACTATCAAAGAACAGAGAAAAGGAGGAAAGTAATATCAAGGTCAGATAATTTGCAAAAAGAAGGCAGAGGTGACCACAGAGAGACCAGCTGTATCAGCCAAATGCTGTTTTCATATCTTCCAGGGCAAGATATGTCTGCTAATAGTTTGTACAGTGCATTTACAAAAGGTTCATTGTTTCTGAAAATAGAACATGTGAAGGTGATATTTAGGAAAATTATTTCAAAAGAAAATATACTGAAGTTAAATGGAAGTTTTATTAGTGATTCCTGTGGACCATGATGATATTAATAACAAGAGCTTTTGAAAATTGCAGCAAGAATTTCTGATACTAACAACAGATTTCTTGCTAGCTTCTTCCCTTTACAAAGTATTTTCATAGTTTTAATATTAACATAAAAGTGAGAAATATAGGTGTCTTGTATATCCAACATACATATTGCAGATATTCATGATTATTTTCATTCAAAAATATTGAAAATAACCAATTAATTTTTATATTGTATTCATAATGCAGACAGCTTTGTGGACATCTAAGTAAAAGCTGTAATGAAGTTACATCAAACAAACAAGTAATGAATTTCTAATTTTATTTTATTGAGGATGAATTTTCACAATTCTTTTTTTCTGTCCTCACGCTAAAAACAGCATCTGCTACTAAGCATGATCTTCAACTAAAAATGAAATTAAAGTAAAAACCAAAGTGTTTTCTCAGGGGAAACTACAGTGCATATCTTTTTTCATATTGCTATTTTTTTCGAAATCATAATAATAATATTTGTCGTGTTTGTTTGTGTATTTGGTTTTTTTCTGGTTGGTTTTTTTGGTGTTTTCTTTTGTTGTTGTTGTTTTCTTTCCTCCCCCCCAGCTATTCTTTTTCTGTTGTGTTTTTAAGGAATTGCTTCCCAAAAGTTCAAAATCTCACACGGCAGAGACAGCAATATTTTTTTTTGCCGTTTGAAGCATATTCTAAACATTATTTTTAGCTTATTTGGATGGTTTCATCTCTTAGTAGCTAATAATGGCATTGATATATAGTAATGTCAAAAGGGTTCCAGACTTCAGTGCTTAATGCAAATGGAGTCTGTTTTGTAGGAGTTAACAAATTTACTCATTACCAAGTTCTCCATGGAATTATAGCTACCAATGGACAACCAAAATTAGGGCAGTTATCTAACCTAAATTTATAAATTTTTATACAATAAGCAAATTATTCTCCACCCTCCAATAAGCCTTTTGGGGGAAATTTAACTTTAGAAGGATACAATTACTAGGGATACGCAAATAATGGATTTTTTTTCATGAATATTCATTCAAATAGAGAGAAATCTCTCTGATTATTTTGTGATGTCGTATGACAGTCACAAGTTCTTGTTTTGCTGACATTAACACTTCCAAAACTGAAAATATGTTGTACAGAGTTTATTTATTGGACTAGCATGTTATTTTTCTGTTCTTCATTGAACAATTTATGCAAGTAGTCAAGCTTCATTTCCAAGTTCTCAAGTGCTCAGTAACATCATAACAATTTGACATTACTTTTAGGTTAAAACTTTGATAATAGAGATACTTTGTGATCTACAATATTTTGCAGGTATACTGTAATTGTTGATGGGCGCTACTACAGTTTCTTATTAAAAAAAAAGGATACTTATTTCTCATTGATAATGTTCACTCAAGGGAAATGGATATATAAAGATCTTCTATTTCATCTTTTGGGAGACCATCTGCTGGCAGACAGAGACATCTAAATTTAAGAAAAATGTACTATAGGAGAAATCAATGTCCAAGCACCCGTTATAGTTAATGGAGATCTAGTCAATGCAGACTCTAGAAGCACATTGAGTTGAAAAACTGCAGAGGCTCAACTTAGATGACTTTATGGTCAGCCATGACTATTTGACAGGCCCATGCATTTTTTCTACAGATGTTGCTCCAGTTTGGCTTGGTGTTATGTGGGTGTCATGTTCCAGGTCAACACTGATATCTTTAGATAGGACAGGCTTTGGACACGTGTCCTATCCAAACCAGTATACACAACTAAACTGAGCCCCATGACCTGATCTGAGTGCCTCTGTGTCTTCATCTAATTATATTAATAATTTCTACAGTACCTGTAATGGGAGTTAGACTTATAGATCAGATGTACGTTCCTGATTGTAGAGATTAATTTTGCCAACAGAAAACTTTTAAGATCGGAAGTGTGCTTTATGAAACACAGAAGAAAAACCCTGAAGAAAATGCAGGCTATTGCAGTATATTGCTTGTGAGCTGGAGTCTGATAATCAGATGAGTACAGGTAAATGAAATTCATTTTTTTAAGACATATGAGCTGTACCTTTAGTAATTGAACACCCATTTAATAAAAATAAATAAATAATTTTTAAAAAAAATTATATTCTTCAACTTGAGAAAATTTAACCTCAGTAGTAAAACACTCTAAGGAGCTGAGTCAAGCAATGAATAACTGGACATTTTGAATTATGATGCACTATTTCTGTAAAAGTTGAGCACTATGCAAAAAAGAATTTATTATTCAGGGAGGTAAAAGGAAAGAAACAAAAGAGAGATGGCTGCAGCACTATGGTTAGATATCCAGCTGAAAGAAGGTGAACCTCGAAGATGTCTGTTTTGCATGAAGTTGGCCAATTGTCCATTGTGGAATACACAGTCTAAAGAACCACAGATATAATGAAGCTGGATGAAGAAATAATTGGAGTAATATTAGTAACAACAGCAGGATTTATAAGAGTCATAGTAACTTTACATTAATTTGAAATTTGCAAGTCTATATTAACTAATATTTATTAACTAATATTAATAAAAGTTGGAGTCTGAATGCATTATCCTTGTATAATCAAATCCAATGCACGTTCTGCTCCTGACTGCTTTATGCACAGACTCCAGCTCAGCAGATAAAACTCAGCTAATTTCCACTCATGACTTACACTGTCTTTGGCAAGAGCTTATCGCTAGAACAACAGTGATGACATATTACGTTAGGAATAGGTCTGAGACTCTTAATGAATATCACTTTAATTTGGGAGGACCTAAGCAGAGGTACTACTCAATTTGCTAGTATATGCTTTCTGTGTAATTCACTTCATAAGGATAATAATCAGCATGGGCAGTATATTTACACTGAAATAAAGTTAACTAAAATTTCATTCATACAGTTCACTATTGCTTTGAGACAAGGAGATGTTGTAAATCATCATCTACTTCAGAGAAGACATAAAAGATGAATTTGGTTTGTAGTATTTTCTTACTGATTGTCAGACATATCACAGATGATGCTCATGGACTTGGCCCCTGATGGAAAACCTTCAAAGGAAGTAAAATGCAACACATGGTCATGACTTCCAGCTAGCAAAAGCAGCAGATACGTCCCTGGAGTTCAACAAACTTCTGGGGAATACTTTTATTTCAATACATCATCCTAACCTCAATCTGTGGAAATCACAGTGAATCCTCTGGAGGAAAGTCAGCATCTGTATCTGTGATTTATAGGCGGGATACAGCAGAAGCTCACATAGTTGTGACTGCCATGGTAAGAAGGGGAAAAGTGCTGTACATGCACATAACCATTACTGTATCATAGAGCTTGGATCATATATTGCAGCTGCCAACTAATGGGGAAAGATGGAGAAGAAATAGTTCCGGAAGTCCCTCTTACCCCACAGTAAATGAATGCCTGTTGTGCACGCAGATTAATTGAAAATAATAACAAAGTTAGTAATCCAACCTGCACCACTTGAATCCTTTTACCAAACTGCATTTCTGAGAAGGTTTGAGTCTAAATTGCTTTGCATTGCACACTAATGCTGAGACTATCAGTACTTATAAAGCCAAAATATTTTCAAATTCTCAAAGTCTGGATGAATGTGGTTTGTTGCATTCTTCACAGAAAGTTTTCTAAATGAGATTTTTCAAGTGGGAAGGAGATCTAAAATAAATAAAACTGCATTTCTATGCTAGTTGTAACAAACTACCTGAACTTTGATCCTGCAAAATGCTGGTTTCCCCTTCACTATGTTCACCCTAGTAAATAGCAACATCTGTTAGCTAAGGCAATAGGCCTGTACCTACTGAGAGTGTTTTCTCTTCCCTTCAGCATCCCTGGAAATTGAAAGACCACAGAATTCAGTAGGATAGGAACAATGGTCTCAATTTCCAACTCTTTCTTTCTACAGACAGGATTTCTGAAGAGTGATGTTCTTTTGAGATGGTAAAAGGATTACTCCATTGATGCATATCATCAGTTTATATTTAGGAGCAAAGATGGAAGTGACTTGGAAAGAAGGGAATTCTGTTACCTTACTAATTGAATCGGAATGTCTTATTAGTATCCTCTCTCAGTAATCTGATATGAAAGTCACTAATATGATACGACTGTAACATTGTATTAGCCCCAATATATTCTGCTATGATATGAATGCTAATGCAATACAAAGGAATGTTGCTAATCTGCTAATCGGATAAGATATTGCTAATGAGATATGAGAGACTCCACTAAAAAAAAAATCACATTACTTCCTTTAACTTTTTGAAGATAGCATTAACCTTGCTCACCAGGGGTACTGTAAAATGTCCTTTTGCTCTTTCCTGGGTATTTAGGGTTCTCTCTGTCCACATTTCAGGTTTGTAGATACTGTGTTTTTACTGACAGAGTATTTGGCCTCAATAATAAAGAGAATAAATAAGTGCAGAGTGATTTGTATAGTCTGAAAACAGTATGTATGGATGTAGTAGCTACTTAACATGGGGATAACGTGCATATTTAGGCAACTTTTTCAACTGATCTCCAATAGCCTTGCAAAAATTAAGACTTAAGGCTCACAGCATCCATGTCAAAGAGAGTGGTGTCTTTCACCACATTACACAGGAAGAAACTAAGGCTTAGAAAAGAGAATTATCCATCACATAACTGGATGTCAATCTAGACAGAACTGTAGAATTCCTGTAGGCAGAGGTCTCTTTTATTAATGAGATTTTTCTTTCCTCTCCAACTGTAAATTCTCATTTTCATTTTCTTTTTCATTTTTTGGTGTATTCTCAAGCACAATGAAAGGAATTATGGTAGTATGAAGGTATTGGACTGGAGCTGCAATGGTTGTCCTTTGCTCCCCCATCTATGAGACACCAAATGGGGAGGGGAAAAAAAGAAAAAAAAAAAAAGTGTGAATTCAGGTGTAAAGTTTTAAGCTAATTTGCCTGAAAATGTTGCATACTTAATATTTGGGCCATGCTTCAGCTGATATAAATCAGAGCAGCTCTGCTGACTTCAGTGAAGTTATGACCTCTCTGCTACATAATAAACTATGCATTTCAAAAAGATATTCATATTTTCCTGTTAATGGAGGAAGGGAAACATGAGCCATCTTAAGGCTGGTAGTGTCCATTTGCAAATTCTGCTGTCTTAGGTCAAAAATAGGAAACCTGCATCGTATGCGTTAGAATTGTCATGAAGCACTGAAGAGATGCCATACACCCAAAACATTATGTCAGGTTGTCCTTGGTTTCACAGTCCTACGTACAAGCCTGATAAACAGACATGCTGTTTTGAGAAACAGTTAATAAGTACTGATGGGAAGTGAAGAAGATTTCGATGTAGTGTTAGTCTAACTACTGCAAAGCGCTTTAATGTTGCTTTTTCTATACCGATCTCAATATCAGGCCTTTTTTTATATACAAATAGATGTGGCAACAAAAACCCAGCACCCTTTATGGATTTTAAAATTCAGTTTTGGCCGTAGAAATATAGCCAGTATTGTGGAAAGATCAAGATATTTAGTGGTTTTCCTTTCATTTCTAGCACTGGGACAGAGTACAATCTAAAAAAAACCAGGTGCTAAAACAGCTGAATTAAAGGCTGCATTGAACTTTTCTAGTTATTTAAGGCAAGACAAGGGTTTTAAAGACCAAAGTGTAGTTTGGTAAATAGTTGAGATTTCAAGTTGTCTCATATTAATCCTACATTCTTCCTTCTCCATGCATTTTTGAGTAATATCTATCTGCCCGTCAACTTTGCCGTCCTGCTTCTCATGTTGTTTGTTTATTTTGGTCTGTTTAAGAGATAACATAGCAGCCCCCTCCAAGAGAAGATCTGTGCTCCTCCCTGCTGTTCATCACTGTCTGGCAGTGTCCCCAGATCACTATTTAGGTAATGTCAGTGTCATGTCAGGTGACAGGCAGACCAAAATTTATTGCAAATCTTTCTTAACTTATTGCCACACCATACTTTTGTTAAAATAACAAGGGAATTCACTCATAAATGGGTATTTCCCTAAAATCCATTGCAACCTGGAGCTCTTCAAAGACATATATTTTTGTTTGGCTAGGTAATGATCATCCTCACATACTGTAGGAGGACTGACAATTTCAACACTGTTAGGTGCTGAAAATTTCAGTTCCTGTTAATGAACTAAATACAGCATATTTAACCCCACACTATGTTCCCTTTTCTTATTTTTATGTTTTCACATAAAATGAGTCTATATGTTGTCCTGTACCACCAGGGAAAGTAAAAAGCCTTCCTCCCGACACACCCTTTTTAATTGTGTAAGAATGAATCTTAAGAGAAGTGAAAGAACCTTTTGTGCTCTGGTCCTGGATATATCATTTTTTTTTTCAAGAATGCAGTGAATTGGTGAAGCTGGTGAAGGGTCTAAAGCACAAGTCCTATGAGGAGTGGTTGACAGATCTGGGGTTGTTTAGTCTAGAGAGAAGGAGGCTGAGGGGAGTCCTTATCGTTCTACACAGCTACATGAAAGGAGGTTGTACAGAGGGAGGGGTTGGTCTCTTCTCCCAAGTAACAAGCAATAGGATAAGAGGAAATGACCTCAGGTTGCACCAGGGGAGGTTTAGATTGGATAGTAGGAAAAATTTCTTCACAAAAACATCTGTCAAGCATTGTAACAGGCTGCCCAGGGAAGTGATGGAATCACCATCCCTAGAGGTATTAAGAAATGCGTAGATGTAGTGCTGAGGGACAAGGTTTAGTGGTGGTTTTGGCTATTCTAGGTTGACGGTTGGACTTGAATTGTCTTAATTCTATTTTCAATAGACATAACAGATATTCTAGGCAGAAATGTCTAGGAAAGGGTATGATGTATGTGGGGTGTTTTTTTTGTTCATTTTAGTTAACTGGGTAGTATGTAAGGTCATCTTTTTGTACTCAGAGTTAAACTGACATGATTTTCGTAACAGTTTCATCTTTTCTAGTTCCTGGCAGCTTGTAGGTGGAGTATCTCTTCCAAAGAACAGTGTGTTACTACACGAGTTAAAACAGGAACAAAAGACAGGGAACACAACCTTCCTTCTTCTTTTGCTTCTTGGATCCCCCTTTTTTCTTTTTTCTTTTTTTTTTTTTTTTTTTTTCATTTTGGCAAAGTTACATGGTTATTTTGTGGTTTAGATTATCTGCAAAATGGGTGTATTAATAATTACCTTCTTGCAGAGGTAATTATAAACTGTTTAATACTGATGAATAATTTGAAATGTTTTAATCCCCTTACAGGAAGGGTATTAAATGCAAAGTACTATTATTACTGTTAATAATGCACTGTGAACTTTCATGCTTATATGTAGTGGTTTCTTCTTTTATTCATTTCCCAACTTAACACTTAGTTTTTAAATTGAAACTATATTAGGCAAGGTTATTCAGGATAAAGCAGAATGGTGGATGCAAGGGTAAATTTGAGGTAGGGGGGTGGTGAGGGAAGGGAAATGAAGCCACTGACTTCATTGTGTCTTACAATAGAATGGAGGAAAGCAGCACAAAAGAACTATTAGTATTATATGAATAATGACCTATAAATATTCCATTTGTTAACCATGTAATCAATTCTCTGGTCTCAATGGATGTCTATCTTCCCTTTTGTATATTTGTATATTATAATTTAAATGCATACATTATAATCACTTCTTTGGCTTACTGGTTTAATGTATGAGAGATTATTCATTTAGCAGTCAGATATTTATTCATTTATATTGGATTGGAATTGCAAAATCCTTGCTTAGCAGATTTAGTACACTAAGTAGTTCTTCCATAGGGTAGTAAGGTTAAAAGTTATATGATGCAGGGGTTTCCAAAGCTGACAGAGGCATCTGGTGCTCAGCTTTGGGTACTGCTGGTAGAGGCATTGTTTAGACAGGTTTCAGCCATAATCACTCTGTTAGATCCCCTGTGTTGGATGTGTAAGCTCCATACCAGAAGAACATAAATTTGTTTCAAATTGTAGCCTGCTGACATTCACCAAGTATTTACAGGTTGGCAGACTAAAAATGGAAAGTTAGAACATTTATCACACTGTCCTTGGAGACAGTATTAGGCAGAGGCGTGTTCAACAAAATAATTTCATCAGTATGAACTTTTCCTCATCTGTTTTGTCCACCCAATAGGGTTGTTTGACTCCAGGTAGACTTAAGACCTTAAGAAAGGTTTGTGGAACTGGTTTGTGACAAACATTGAGGTAAGAAATCTAGTGTCTCTAGCTTTGCTCTTCTCTCTTCCCAAGGTTTTAAATAGGTGTTGTGGTTTAACTCTGTTAGACAGCACCACACAGCTGCTTTTCATTCCCCCTGCATGGAATGAGGAGGAGAATTGGAAGGGTAAAAGTGTGAAAACTAGTGCATTGCAATAAAGACACTTTAAAAGCAAAAGTCATGTGCGTAAGCAAAGCTAACAAATTCATTCACAACTTGCCATCAGTGGGCAGGTGTTAAGCCATATCCAGGAAAGTAAGGCTTCATCATTCTTATTGGTTTCTTGGCAAGACAAAACGTTGTAACTCTCATTGCCTTCAGCTTCCTCCTTCTTCCCCCAGCTTTTATTGCTGAGCATTACATTATATGGTATTAAATATCCCTTTGATCAGCTGTCCTAGCTGTGTCCCCTCCAGCTTCTTGTGAACCCCCAGCCTACTCACAGGGGGCAGAAAAGGCCTTGACACTGTGTAAGCACTGCTCAGCAATAACTAAAACACCCTTGTGCTATCAACACTGTTTTCATCACAAATACAAAACAACTCCAGGCAAGCTACTATGAAAAATATTGACTCTATCCCAGTCAAAACCAGTGCAATGCATAAACTAGATACTGGTTTCCAAAGATGTAGATGAAATTAACTTCCCTTTTCCCTTCTTACAAGTAAATGGCTTTCCCAAATATTGGATCTGTATGCCATGGAAATTATGATCACTCTCAAAAACAAGTAGTCTGTGTATATTTCCTTAGTGAGAAAAATTTTGAAATTACCTGGGGGGAAAAAAAAAAAAAGCCTAATAAGAGAACTTTTCACCTTCTTTTACTTCTTACAGTCCTATTTTTTATAACACAGGGCTTCAGCTGCGTCTTCAAAATATAATGAGTCTTCTGAAGGGTGTGTGCTGTATTATGGGTTTCCTAGATGTCTAAAATGTCACCAGAGTTCTAGGCAAATGAGTATTCAGTGACCATAAAGGTCTATCAGATAGTCAGAGATGTTCACATGCTTGTAGGTATGGAAGAACAGGGGAACATCTCTGTAAACATCTGAAAGTGGTCTAGCTGCTGAGCCTTGCTCTCTTACAGACGTCTGTCTACTCTTCCATCTCAAATATAGGTGTATCTATTGTAATAGTTGGGCAGAAAGACATATGGATAGCCACATATTGATGGATGGTTGGTTGGATAAAGCTAGCATTGAGCAAAGAGGTGATGAATAACTTTGATAGAGATTAAAGCCAGTACTTTTCAAGCTTTGCACATACAGGAAGCTGGACCTACTCATTGCCATTATCACTAAGGGCACAGCTTCCCCAAAGAGCATCCCAAATTGTCCTCTTATCAAACTGTTACAGGACTGTTGTCTTTTAGATGCTCTCTGAATCCTTCAGCTTCTTTTGGCTCAGAAAGAAAGATAAAACTCTAATACCTGTGTCCCATCTGCTCAACATTTCAGTTTGAAAGAGAAAGAAAGAGAATAAAGTTTCAGGTTGGAAGGGGACTTAAACCTTGCACCTGTAACACTGTCCATATTTCTCATAGATTTCCATTACTGGCTGCTTTAATAATGTCTCTCACTCACTCCCTCTTTCTTGCACAAACTTGGCTTTTGTTCCATTTATTCCTTTCCTTCTGATAGACTATAGATCTGTTCATCCGGTCATAAATCCTCACTAGTATGATACACAATAGAGATTTAGGGACTGTCTTTTTGGTCCAACGAAGACTTCAGAATCTCTCTCAATAACATTATCTCCTACCTTTTTAATTTTTTAGCAGAAACATTTTCTGTAAAATTGAAATCCTTTATCTTAAAACAATAGATCTTATCTGTGACCTTGTACCCTTTAAATATGAATAAAAGACATTACGGAATGGTACCTTTCCTATTTTGCCTGGTCAGCTTACAGTATTGTTTGCTATTCTGTGCTGCTTCAGAAACAGCCATCCTCTGTTTATCCACAGTAGTAAATTTTCTTTTTGGCCCGAGGGAGCTTAAAGGAAATTTATTCCACATGGAGGTTTTTTGGTTGTTAGGTGGGTTTTTTTGGGTTTTTTTTTTTTTTTTTTGTGTGTGTGTGTGTGTGTGTGTGTGTGTGTTTTTTTTGTTGTTGGTGTTGTTTTTTTGTAGGTTTGTTTTTTTTTTTTCACTGTGAGTTATCAAGGTTATTGGAATTTCAATTTGGATTTTTTTCATGTCTTTTAGTTAAGATGATAGTATTACTGGAGTTAAAAACTATTGCTTAAGAAATATGACTTTATGTTCTATTTCTACTCTTCTGTAGCATTTAATCAAGGAATTCTCAGTGTCAGTCAATTTGCATCAATATTACACTTTTCAAGCAAGTACTTTATAATTTTGTTTGTTTGTTTTTTTAAGGAATTAGAATAAAGTAATAGCTAAACTGCTAGAGAGAGAAAAGACAAGTCAAATTTGAGAAGATTTAGCCTGTTTGATTAATTAAATTAATGTTTGAGACACTGCACATGTGGACAAGGTTTTGCCCATTTTCCAGTTATGGAAAATTTCCCTTTTTACAGGTCTACTAAAAAACCAAACCAAACCAAACCAAAAAAAAAAAAAAAAAAAAAAAAGGAACAACAATAAAACCATGAGCTATGTAAATTACCTTTGATACACCACCAGGTTTTGTTTTGGTTTGTTTGTGGGTTTTTTTTCTGTTGTGTGTTACATACTATGTTATGTATATTATATGGTTTCTTTTTCTAGTTTTCAAATAATCTCAGCCAACACATCATATTCTCTTCTCCATTAGTTAATTTGAGTATGATGAAAGGAAATACCACAATTTGGAAAGTTGTATAAACAGATTTTACCACCACCTATTTTACTATTACTTTTCCAGAATCCCACTCAAACAAATATTCACAGGAGTACCAATCTAACTTTCAAGCAAATGGTAATGTTTCACATTTTATAATGTTGTTAATTCACAGAGCATATTAATCTGGGCTAGCACGGGGTGTCCTAACATATTGCATTAAAAGTAAGATATCCTGCCCATTGATTGCTAACAGACCTCATTCACCCTTTTTTCATTCTTTTCTTAGGAAGGGGAGGACGAGACCACTGAATAAAGAGGAAAACAGTCTGTCTTGCACAACATATGCAGTTAAACTGGAAGTAAGTCAGCGGTTTGTATTTTTTAATATAAAGAATTCAAAGGACTTAGAGTCCCGTGAATTCAAAGTTTCAGGTGTGATTCATTGGACTTTAAATAGATGTATACAGAGCAGACATTTTCGTCTGAGCTAGTCACTGTCACTGAGTACTCTCTCTATAGCAAATGGACAGAAGTAATCACGTTCAAGGCATAATTCCTCTCATTTTAAAGCAGGGATCTAAAACATGCTGTGAAACACATAATTCTGTTCACTGGTTGTAAAGAAAGGTTACCTAAGATGCAGACATCATTGTACATATTTAAAGCTTGATAAAAGCTAACTCTTAATTAACTAAATATATAAAGATATTCCTACTCTGATTAGAAAAAAAAAATATATATATTTAGGCATAGCTCAAATTTCTATGGATATCAAAGATATTTATCACTATTCATGCTCTGTTTAAATAATTATGTAAATCTCACAAGATACCTATCAGTTTTTGATACTGACAATTCCTATGTCATTCTCTTAATCTGGGCTTGGAATATTTGTTATAACCTTCCCCATTTTGTGTTTTAGGATTTGATATAATTTAAAAGTCCCTCCAGGCCGTGGAATGTCTCCAGCTTAAAGTATTGGGACATGTTCCCCAGAAATGCCAGACCTAGAGCTGTTTGCACTAACACACATTGACTTCAACAATACCACACTACTTTCAGCACTGAGAAAAAGAGAAAAAACACCTACCACATAATAGAAAAATCTGAGGTAAAGCATATAAGTTGGGGGAAAAAAGTGCCTGAAATGTGGATTTAAAAAAAAAACAAAAACAAAAACAAAAACAAAAACAAACCAACACCAAACAACAACAACAAAAAAAGGAAAAAGTAAATGTAAAACCCTCCACAAACAAGAAGCGACAAAGCAAACAGTGCCTGGAATCCCAGCCTTTCTTTTTACACATATTCCGCTATGTGCAGCTTCTTAAGTGTCCATTTGTTTGCTATGGTAATTTATGTCATTCTAGATTGTATTATACACCTAATGCACAGCTGGTCTTCTAATGTAGATTTCTTCACTCTTGCTTCCACGTAACCCTTCTTTGCACCAAGTACTTATCTTTACAATTATTTTCCATGGTCTCTGATTCTCTGGCAGCATAATATTTCTGGTTGCCAAGCTGCTGGAGCAGCCTGGGCACATTCAAATCCAAATGTTAATGTTTTCTACTTCCTACATGGGTAAAATGGGAATTTTGCTTCTTTTAAGCACACAGCTTGTTGTTCAATGCTTCTCGGTACAATACCAAGCTGTAGCACTGAGGAAACTTATGAAAAAGAGAAAGATAAGGGGTTTGTTGTTGTTGCTGCTATTGGTTTTTATTTGTTTGTTTGTTTCTTTCTTAAACTAATTTGTGTTGCAAAACATTGACACAAAAAAAAAGTAGAAATTGTTTCTTAACTACCTTCTTGGAACTGAATGGTGTAATTTCAGAGCAATTAAAACAGCTTGCAAAAGCCCCAGAAGTGGTAGTCTGAGCATTGTCCTGGACTTGGCTAGATATAGACAACCAGACAATTGGAGAGCTAGAGATGTCTAGACAACAAAATTTTTATGCATTTACCTTTTGTTGACTCTGCAAAAAATTCAGTAGGAATCCATGTGTCATGGAAGGTATTCCAAGATTCATGGATGAGACTTTCCCTACTTTTCATGTATTATGTAAATGTACCGGAGCTAAACTTGTAGTGGACTGAATGTACAGCAGAGTTCAGAAAGAACTAAGTACCCAGGTATCTACCTGGGTAGATGTGTTAGTGGACTTTTCCTGACCACACAGCTTCAGTCACAGTATCGATTACACTGGAGAAAAGCCATTCTGTTGTAAGAGACCAGGCACAGTTTTCAAAGTGAATTTTCCATTGAGCTATTTGAAAGGGACTCAAGAGCGTCTCATACCATTGCAGCATGTAAAGACTCCAGAGTAGATTGTGAATAGATGAGTTTGAGAACAAATGGCAGCAGCAGTCCTGTTTCCCGTTGCATGAACCTTTGGAAGTTGCGGTAGCTTCTCTACAGCTTTAAGGTTATTCACAAGACTTCTCTTTGCACAAAGCTGTAGGAAGAAGGCTTTGCACACTGAGAATTAGGACGTGCACATCTTAGAACATACAACTCACAAAACATAGACCAAAGAAGGAAGTGCAAGAGACACCACTCTTCCCTCCATTTCTTCCTTCTTCCAAGAGCTTGTGTGGGTCCTTACTGGAGTTGCCCTTATATCAACATCTACCTTTCATGAAGGTTTTCTAAGGGCTGCTTCGAAGAAGCACAATAAACAGAAAGCAAAAGATTCCGGGGAGTGCACCCACCACCAGAGCACCACCCAGTGTGATAATAATCTCAGCAAGGTGCCTATAGATAACAGTTACATTCTTTCAAGGAAAAAACAAAAACAAAAAAAAAAAAAAACCAAAAAAAAAAAAACCAAAAAAACCAAAAACAAACCACCAGAACCAAACTAACCAAAAAAATCAAAACAAAACACTTAAGAAGTCCCATTTCTCCCTTGTTCCCTTTAAGTGGTATAAAAGCCCAAGAAAAAATAAAATGACCCCCCTTAAATCTGGTAAGGGATTGAGCACCTCCAAAATGTGTACCCCAGTGGGTGAAGAAAAGCATGAAATTCATTACTCTGGTGTCTGTTCTTTCTCCTGCTACCCTGAATTACTCTTCAATTTGGCTAATATACTGTTGCTTGCTAAGATCATCACTAACTGAATGATTTTCCTCCATCTGTCTAAAAAGGAAAGAAAAGTAATGAATAGGTTAAGATACCCTCTCACCCCTAGAAAATGCCCTTTCCAGGTCAAGGTTAGAGTCAGAATGGTAAGAGGTGTGTGCTATGGGAGCTTGTTTCTGTTGTAATTGCTAGCAGACTAAGCAGACCTGAGCCTCTAGGGATGTCGGTCCGTCAGTGATAAATTGATAGAAAACATTCTTGAAAAGTTTGTTTTTCTGCCATTATGCTAATATTTGCTTAGTGGATATGGGTTTTGTGTGAAACGCCTGCAATCCAGGGGAGAATGAGGCACTTTAAATTAATAAATAACAATAACAATGATGACATCAGGGTCAACAGAAAGAATGGCTAATGAAAACCATCACCTGCGCCCAGACAGAGCACGAGAATGAATCCAGCTTGATGTGCACTAGGGAATTCTGGGAATTTAACAATTAAAGGCTGTTTCTCCAGAGAAGAGAGGGCTCCATCTTCCTCGACATTGTTAATGAAGTGTAATTCATTTTACGTCTTCCCCACCTTTCAAAATCAAAGTTCAAGAGGCCGTAGCAGACAAATTTCAAAGGAGAGGCATGCATACCCCTTGCAATGCTGCTCATGCTCTTTAGGGAATATCCTCATGTTCTATTAATTATTGTACTTCTCTGGCATTATTATTCATGGACTAGCATCTCAAAATACTTGACTTAGCAATGGTTCTGGAACTAATACTAATAAGTATGAGGCTGTGCCTTGGTTGAAACATGTTTTTTTCTTATGGGTACAACAGAGGGTAGTGTTTTTTCCTCACAATTCAGCCAGGGTTTTTTGGTGTTTTTTTTGTTTGTTTGTTTGTTTATTTCTTTTTTTTTTTTTTCCATCTGCAAACAGAAGACAGTCATTTGGTTAATTATACTCATTTCAATATTTAAGAGGCATCGTTTAGACCATATCATTGGGAACTCTGGTGCAGCACCCATATACACACAATCCTAAGTGGTGTTGCTGCCATATAACCAGCAGTATATCAGCAGACAGAAGTGTGAACAGATAGAAAAGTCCCACACTACTGTCAAAGATACCAACCTAGCTGCTTAACAGAGGTAAAAAGCTGCTTTGTAGATTCACAGAGGTAACCATAACAGTGTACATTTCCAGGAGAGAGACTTTTGATCCTGCATCCTGCCACAGCACTTGCTTGGACGTGAGCTCAAACAGCATTGGAGTATTGGTATCTCAGACAGTGGAGGTGTCATGGTTTAACCTCAGCCAGAAACTAAGCACCACACAGCCACGCGCTCAGTCCCCCCGGGGGGGATGGAGATAAGCATCAGAAGACTGAAAGGGAGAAAACTCATGGGTTGAGATAAGAACAGTGTAATAATTGAAATAAAATAAAACACCACTACTACTACTACTACTACTACTACTACTACTACTACTAATAATAATAATAATAATAATAATAGTTGTAAAGAAAAGGAAAACAACAAAGATAGAGAAATAAAACCGACAAAGACAAGTGATACAAATGAAAACAATTGCTCACCACCAACCAACCGATGCCCAGTCAGTCCCCGAGCAACGACCTCTCTGTCAACCTTCCCATTAGTTTTATTGTTGATCATGATGGCATACAGTATGGAGTATCTCTTTGGTCAGTTGGGGTCAGCTGTCCAAGCTGTGTCTCCTCTCAACTTCTTGTGCACCCCTTGCCCACTCGCTGGCAGGGAGGTATTGAAGTAGGGTTTGATATATTAAATCTTAGTCTTATATTAAATCTGAGTCTTAACTTCAGCATTTCATGGCATCAGTTCAAGGGGCAGAAAAGGCCTTGACTCTGTGTAAGCACTGCTCAACACTAACTGAAACTTCTGTGTATTATCAACACTGTTTTCAGCACAAATCCAAATTGTAGCCCAGAAGTAAAACCCAAATCATAGTTTCTACTCTGAGGAAAATTAACTCTATCCCAGCCAAAACCAGCATAGGAGGTCATTGGGAAAAATAACTAGTGAGAAGCTAGGAGTTAATATCATAGTTTGCAAGGAGATGTTGGACTTACTAAGGCTAAAGAAACTGGCATTAGCAACTTGAATGGCTGGAAGAGATTCCCTTTTGAAAGTCCTTGACATTAAACTGGTTTGTACTGCGGAACTGAAAGGCCAGAGAATCAATGTTTTAAACCTGAGTGAATGAAATTAGGCTTTAAAAAATACATATTTTTTTCATGGTTTTAGGCAACTAAAGGTCTTCAAAGTAAAAAAGAACAAGCTCTGTATTTAACCGTACTTTTTATTTTCCCTGCCTCATCTCTGCTTACTGCAGGGGGGTTGGACTAGAAGACCTTTAAAGGTTCCTTCCCACCCAACACATTCTATGATTCTGTGATCTCATTTTAGGGACCCAGGAAACCTGGAACTTCAGTCTCACTTTACTAAATATCTCTAGTTAAATTGGAAAGTTTCCCACCTAGATTTTGGACATTAGAGATGTTCAAACTGCAAACAAGGGTCTGAAATGAGCTCCAACTCTGAGCTTTTCCATGATATAAGGATATTCTCCTGTGGGACAGTTTAGTCTTTCTTCAACATGAAACTTGCTTTGTTATCAAGAGAATTAACTTACTAACCAATGCTGAAATAGGTATCTTATAATGTTAAGAATTTAAAATAAGTTCATGTTCAATTTTTTGAATTTAAAAATAATTCAAAGTGCCCTATAAGTTATAAGTCATTTCTAATTTGAAAAATAGGCAAGCATTCTGCTATCAAGCAGTCAACTGGATATAATCCTAACATGAATTGCACTGCTAGGAAAGAACAATTCCTTTTTTATTTTACAGGAATGTGATTTCTTCCTCTGACTACATAACAAATGCACTTTTAAAATATATATATAAATTTTGGCAGGAAAACAAGGAACAAAAAAAACCTTCTTAGCTGTTGACTGTTCCTGGTATTTCCTTACTTATTGGATATCAGTGTGAAGAGCAGATTGCAATGTTTAACTGTCTAATATATGCTGTGAAAGATTTCATTGATACTGCCATGCTGAATTGTTAGCCATTAAAAGTCTTTCATATTATGTACATTTCTACACATTGTTGCTAGAGATTGCTTTGTACAAAAGCGCTTTATTAGGATAAAACAATTTGATAGATTTCAAACAACATAGAATATATGTTACACTTTATGTATAGATATATTATATATATAAAAAATGAAACATGAAGAAAAATTTGATGCCTTGTAGTAACACACTGTGTATTTGTGAAAGGTATATGACAATTAGTGTTACAGTTTTAGAACAATACATGCTGTTATAGCTTTAATTCCAAAAATATACACACCCTAATATGGTAGTTGTCATCCCAGAAATATACATGCTGTGATAGTTGTCATTATAGAAATATACATACTGTGATAGCTGTCATTGTGAAATACGTACTCAGTAATAGATGTCAGCAATGAAATATAATAATAATACTAACATCTCGCTATTTTTCATCCTGGGTCCGAAAGAGTTTTAAAAATATAGTATCATGCCCAATTTTCAGATGGAGGAACTGCTGTCCAGAGAGGATAAGTGATTTGCCCAAGGTCATGCAGCAGACCCATGGTGGAGGTGGGAACAGAATGCAGATTTCTTTTCCTCTGGCCTGGACGTTGCGCCACATCTCATCAAAATCACTCTGTATTTGAAAGAAATGGATATTCTCCCACAACGGGACTTGAGACTGTTTAGAAACTGGCAGGACTGCCTCAGCACCTTCCAGAATCAAGGCTCATTCCCCTTGAACAGAGATAACAGAACAATTCACAACAAATCATTTATCTGACAAATTAGCTTCCTTCTACTTCCCAGCAGATCACAGCCTTCTCAGATTTATTTGCTATCTGAAATGATTTGACACTTTTCTGCCTTATTTTTTTTAGTATTAATCCTGTAGAGATACTGTGATGATTTTGTTTTTTTTTTTCCTGCCATTTTAACTCAGTGCTTATTTGCAATTGGCAAGAGAAATTTCATAATCTTAATACAGTCTTCTTGACCGGGTAAAAGAGCAAGCACATCTCACTGAAAATATTTGCAGCTTTAAAACTATTACTGCTAATAGTAATAAGTGTTTGATAAACACATTCCTGGCAGGAAATCTCAGTGCCTTAAATGTTCATAGAAAAGTGAGTATGAGGGAAATTAATTCATGTAGAAAATCACGTAAGATTTTTTACAGTGTTTTTTTGGACTCCAGTAATTAGATATATTAATTCCTAAGATTAGTCTGCACAAAAAAGCTGATGCAATTAGAAGCATTCAGTACAAGAAATACTGGTAACAGAACATGAACGTGTGAAAGTTGTTAGAAAAAATAATATGACTTAATAACAGCAAAGGTGTCATTACAAGCCTTGGTCATCGTGCAAGGCACTGTACAAGTATAGCATGGAAAGATACATTTATTCAAAATAGTCTTTGAGATGTGGATATTTTTAGTCAATGATTTTTGTTTCCACTCAGAATACTGCTGCCAGGTGAATTCTTTACAGAACAAGAGTGGAAGTCTTTCTCTCTTGGGACCGTAACAGCGTGCATAAAGAACACATTCAAAAGGCCACAAATTTCCAAAGTAAATACTTGGAGAATCTGCAGGGAGAAGTTTGAGTAGCAATTGATCTAGAAAATGGTTTTATTTCATTTCTATAGAACTGTTTAGGTCCAAATCACATTCTTTGCCCTGTTCCATCTATGTGCACATAAGTAATGACTGAAGGCAACCCTCAGATAATGAGTAAATCAGCCAAAAACTCACTTCAGCTTTTGCTTTTCCATCTTTCCTTTTCAATTGTACTAAACAGCTGAAATTATTATTAGTACAAATTAAAAGCAGGTACTTGCATTACCGTTACAGACAACGATAACAGGAGACTAATACACTACAGTGGAAGATCATCAAATATTGTATGAAGTTATGAAGGTAGAAGAATTAAATATATATATAACTGTTACCACCAGCAGTAATTATATAATTAAAATGTAGACATAGTGGGGAAAAAAAATCCCCTTAAAATGGAAAAGATTAACTCATCCCCATGTTTAACTCCAGAGGACATGAGTTAGAAACTAGAACACTCAAGGAATGTTGTGCCCAAATAAGGAAGGAGAAAATTTAGCAACACTTTTAAGTCTTCTGTGAAAGGTACCTCTCCTTCTCCTAGGGCAATTCAGCAGTGTCCTAGCAGTCTGGTAATAGACCTGTTTGGTCTTTGGGGACTAAGGGAACTGCAGTTCAGAAGCTATGCTGGGAGAAAACTGCAGAGGTTTTTTTTCCCAGTGACTGTTTGCTTGGCCATGCTGATGTGTGGGGTCTAAAATCCTGGTTTTCTCCTAGATAGACAAAGTCTATACAGCATACAAACACGGGACACATCCTTAGCTGACAAGTGAGCTAGATGCTTTTAGGTCTAGTGGGAAAAAGAAAGAAAAAAGAGGGTGAAAACAAAAACCAAAAGTGTTGATCAGGCATTTTCTCAGCTCTGCTGTGAGTAATATTCATGCAAGACCATGCTAGCTTTGCACCTGGTTTTCTCATTTTCTATTCATCTTGTCACATTTGTTTACAATTTGTCTTATTTTGTCATTTTCTTTGTGCCTTCTACCCTATCCCAAACATACTTGGAATTTATTTGCAATTCAAAAAATGTATTTCTGATGAAGTGGGACAGTTTTTGATGGGTACCCCAAAGGGAAAGGAAGAGACTTCTTCTAACCAGAGCAGAGGTGAGACAAGTGAGACAACAGGTTGGGTAGAATCAAAATATTTCCCCTTGCTTTTCGATTGCAGTAAGGGGAAAGCATTTAACACTTATAAGTTTAATACTCATACAACAGGGAAGGGATAAATTGACTCAGGAGAAGAAGAAGAATTATAAAATCCCTCTTCATGCACTCATACCTTTGACAATAATCTAGCATGGTCTTTCAGCATGGTCTTCCATGGAATTGGGAAGAACCTGGTATAGGCCCCTGTTTTTCCATGCATGTAGCATGTAAGAAAAGACTAGAAGTTCTCTATTTTAATACCTTAACATTCATCTATGCAATGGATTTTCTGAGATATTTAAATGCATTTGTTTTGAAGTACTGTTCTGTCTGAAAAAAAAAAACAAAAAGAAAAAAGAAAGCAACAAAAACCCAACAAAAAACTCCCCCCAAAAAAGGCATAGAATTAAGGGGGAAAACACATAAAGCCAAATCCATAGTGGTATTAATTCATTTGAAGTCACAAGAAATATGCCAATTTACACCAGCTGTGGATCAGGCCCACAGTATTAAATACATTCCAAAATCATTTGGAAACTGTTTCTATTAAGTTGCTTCTCTGGCATATGCTAGATTTCAGCAAAGAACTGATTTTTTTAGAGTTTATTTTAGGAATTAGTCACAGATTTTATTATTGAATATAAAGGTTACCAGATCTATAATGTAACATGGTAAATGAAGTGGTAAGTGAATTCATGTTTGGTAATTTCCCACTTTAATTAGTATGCATTAAAATGGTACTTTGTTGCATATTACCTTTTTTGTATACTGTAATAATATTGAATTTACACAAAAGCCTCTTTTGGTGTGTATTTGCATTGTCTTAACTGCTGCGTGTACGTGAAACATGAGGCTGGTGGAAGGGTTGCTTTACAGGGTCATTCAAAAATTGTGGCCTTGGCCTCCTGTGTTTGTTCCTATCCATCTTTTTGTGAGAGCTGGGGCAGGGGGGTGTCACCTCCAGAGCCCATGGCCTTGTGCCAGTGAAGCTTAGTGCATTCCTTCCCTCTGAATTTCTTCTGCACGTTCAGGTGGCTAAATTATGCTTTCCTGCTGTGAGCTTGATCCAAACCTGCAGAAGTCAATGAAAGACTCACATCTATTTCAAAAAGGACCAGGCCCTCAATTTACTGTTGGCGATTTCACCCCAGAAGTGGCTTCCCTGTCTTGCTCTGAGTTTATCACTTTGCCCAGTCCTTCACATACTTGGCAATTTATTCAAATTAAAGGCACTGCAGCCCCTCTTCTCTCTCAATTTACATGTCAGTGAAAGTACCCTTACATCATGCTGCGTGCAGCAACTTTAATTTGGCTGTGCAAGGCAGCACAGAAACATTTTTCCAGCTCCTTCTCTTTCTTTGTGGTCATCTCTTAGCCCTAACTTTAGGCAAACCATTGTGCTAAAGAAAATGAGATTTCCTGAGTTACCTTCAGTATTGCTCTTATACTGGACTTTGCAAACCATTCCTGTTACAAACCAGTTTAAGAATGTACTAGACTGGTACCTTCAGTGATAAACTCTCCATAGAGAAGAATGAGTCACAAGGAGACAGAACTTGCATGTGGTTTTGGATACTTTTCTGTACCAAAAGATATTCATCTGCTCATGAACATGTGTGAGATATCCAGAAAACAAGGCTGAATTTTAAAAGGTGACTCAAATAAATGTAGTGCTATTTGAATATGTGTGTTTTTTCTGCAGAGTAGAACTAGCAGAGTTAACGTGTGATCATTTGTGTGTGTATATATATCTATATATGTATATATCTACATATATAGAAATATATTCACATATATGTTCACATATAGATATATATACACACAGAGGTACATACCTGCATGCATATATGTACATTTAAATATATGTGTATATTAAAAAAATGTTTAACTTAAAAATATGCCAGGAAAAGTACGTAATGCATCATACAATATATCATATGTTCATAATATCACTTACTATATTATATCTTAGTTTAAACAGTTAAAAGAATAGTAATCGCTTATCAATATTACAATTGTTTATTTTTATTGTGATGATTATTCTTCTATTATTATTGTTATTATTGCAGCACTGTTATAGCATCTGTTTTACTTCCTGATCCCAGAACAGCTATTTTTAGCTCACTTAAATGAAGATATATGAAACTGCTGAAGATTCATAAAGTTACAGAAGGATAAGCATGAATGATTTGTGATAGCAAAATAGTTTAGCATTAACCAACAGAGAAATAAGAAACAGAGGTCCTATGAGGTGAGTGGGAAATACACTCTGGAAGTCACCAGTGCAGAGATCTGCAATTTGCCCCTTCGATATATAGAGCTGAGAAAAGCTGGACTTCTGAACAGAGTTCAATGTGGAATGGGAACAGGTATTTTGTTGAAGTCTATTTCTGGTTTTTACTGAAAAGTCAGGGATTGATTTAATAAGAAGTCCACATTTAGAAAGAAAAAAAAAAAAAAAAAAACACACAAACCTAAATTGCTAAATTGACAGTAAACTATGAGCGGCAGGCCAAAACCTTGTCTCAGTTCTATATCCCGATATAACTTTTGGAGGCCTATCATCTGGCAAACTCAAAAGAAAAGAAAGTAATCAAATCCAGAGTCCGCTTCTTGAGACTCTTTACCTTCACAGTAAAGGCAATAGCAATGCAATATTGTTAAAAATCTACTTTGTGCTACTGAGTGATGCAACATTCAACTCACAGATTAGCAATAAATGGGTAGGATTAAGGTGGTTTCAAATTACCATATTTTTTTTTTTTTTCCTCCCAGCCACTGGGTTAAACCAGGAGCTGGAGAAGATTTCAATATCATTTTGAGATGCCTGGATGAATTGATGGGACCATCCTTTTGGTGCAATATGGGCTGCAGCATTGTCCAGAAACTTTTAAACACTAGTTCCTCATCTAAAGCAGAAATTGTTGTGCAGTTCAAAGTCTACATTACACTGGAGGTCAGTAAAGATAATCATAACAGCTTCTACGGATTTTAAAATACAGGATTCACCTGCTTACTTTTCTGCTTATATAAGCATGCCATATTATGGGGATACTCTGGGGGACATCTATACAATCTCAAAAGGATCTATCTCCACTGACTTCTTTATTTAATAATAAAATTATTTAATCTGTAATTCACAGCTATTTCAGTGATTCTATTCTTTCCCCATAAAGCAAACTGAAACAGAAAAGCAAATTTATTTCCGAAACCCTCCCTAGCACTTTACGTTAGGATTTTCTTTCTCGAAAAGAAAAACAGCTCATTCTCTTCCTCCTGACCTGAATATTTCTACCTGCTGTTGGGCTTGGACCCAGATATTTTCTACCCTGCTAATTTATGTTTTGTTAATTTCCTTTCCTGTCTCTTGTATGATACTTATCACTTCAGCTATACTTTATCTGTCATTTAAACCACAGTTCCTTATTTGATTTCTCTTTTATCAAGCACATGTTAATTTCCTTCTCTCATCCTCTGTGTCACTACCTCTCCTTTTCTCTAGCAAAATCCTCAGGGCCAAAAGTTATGCTTTTGCTCCTGAGCATTAGGATATTTTACAGAACTTTCCCCTCCTCCTCCCTTCAGACCTATCCGTCTTTATCTTTCACTGAACAACAACACTGCAAACTGACTGTGATTCAACACAGCTGAATGATTGATGCTCTCCAAGTCCTGAGTTTCTTTTCCTCACTTATTCACACAGTCACCCTCCTGAGTTAAGGGTTTCGGTTGGTACCTGCCATGATGACTAGAAAAACAAGGGTAAGCTGCCAAATCCAGTGACTGTTTTCTTGTTCTCATATTGCTTTTCCTTATCGGTTGTGACAATGTGCCACAATTAATGATAGCAGAAATACCTGTGTTTGATACCATATGCATCATACTTAGTGGTGATGGATTAGCAATCAAGAAAATTAATTCTGCCTTTACAAAGTAACATCTGAACTTTGAAGTTAGGCAAAAGCTTTATAGAGTAGTGCAGATAAAAAATTATCCTGGAAATGGGATAGCCGTGTTTCCATTGTACCTACATAATTTGTTTTGGACTGAGCCCAAACAGAATGGTATATTTCCTCAGAAAAATGGAAGGATCACTTATAAAGAATTGAATTTCACGTAGCTCTGTGATTCTCAGGCAAGTCTTTAAATATGAAACCAGTCCCAACGAGTAGGAGTCTGAAAAGGGGTTCAGGACAGCAGAATTTGATGCCAGGAGCACATCCAGATCTCCTGGATGACCTTGGATTAATATCTGCAGTTGTTCTGAGCCATAGTTTTTAATCTATAAAGTAGATCCTTCCTTAGTTCATAGATTATTTTTGTGAATAAATTTTTTAAATAAATTTGAGAAACTTCCATACTGTAGAGAGAACTATGCATGTACCTTGATTGTAGAATAGCAAAAACCCAATGATGGAAAAAGCTATTCAGTTACTCCATGCATCCTCCTTACCTCATAGTCTGCTTTAGTCAGCTTTAAAGAATCCCATATAAAACTAAGACAGTCAGAATTTAATGTGATGTTGGACACTGATTTACACAGCTTCCACTAAACACAGGTTATTTACCTTGCTAGAAAAGATTATAGCAACTTAAATTGTGGCCCCAAATTATGTACAGTATTTCTGTTTCCAGATAACACAGTGATCTTACCTGTTTGAATTTAAAAAAAAGGTTATGATCATTTTATGATCTCAAATCACTGTAGAAAGCAGAATAGATGCTTTCAAGAGGTTGAGACCCTTCTGAAGCTCATTGTGCAATCATGACAATGGTATTGATTCTGAAAAATGCCTTAGTGCTCACTGTGACTCTTTGGCTTGTTGCTTTTTATGCTAAGACTGGGATTAATTTTGACATTATTTCCAATAGATACAAGCTAGATGTCACCATTGCAGGCAGCCATTCCTCATTGTCTTTGTTCTTAATGGATTAAACCAGTAATTTGGGGAGGATATAGTATATATGTTTATGATATTTCATAAATGTACTTGAGGATGAGATGACTGTAATAACTAGATCTCCACTGATTATGAATGCTGAGGACTACTTCCTCCAATGAAGACATTCCTCTTTCAAGCATCTACACCTATGACCTGAACTTCAATTGTTTCTTTAGCTGTCTCTAAAATGAGAGCAATATCTTTCTTTACCAAATAAAATAGATGGAAACACACACACACACAAATGTGACAAATAAACTGACTGTACAGCATCCAGGATTTTCTTAGGACAAACAGTATTTTTCAAATAAAATAAAGATTGTGTTTAAGTTGGAAGTTTTGAGAAGCATCCAAATACAGTGACAAAAAACTGGTAAGAGTGAGAAGGAAGTTTTACACAGAGAAAAATACATGCCTGAAGACAGAAGACTAAACAAGCGGATATGATGCTTTAGGAAAATAAGAGGGCACCTCTTCTCTTTTAGATGAGAGTTTGAGAATGGTATTACATGAAGATACAATGCCCTTTAGCAAACTCTAACAGGAGAATTGGGAGGTTTGTATTTTTCATATGGTGTGACTTCATGCATATATGTATTTATTTAATAAAACTTCATAAAAAGGTATGGGTCTGTAATAATTAGGCATGCTTTTCTTTTTTTTTTTTTTTCATATATTCCATATCTTTTCATGACATACATATTTAGTCAGAGACTACTTTTATATGGACAGACTATGCTGATTAGAAGTTTCTAAAAGAGTTTCCATTCACTATAAATACTGATAGTTTTAACCTACTGAAGGATTGTTTATAGCAGTTTATTTTCATAACTGTTGTCCATAAGTCTGGCTTTTAGAAACAGCAGGGTTGATAAACCATGAAAGAGCAATTTATGGAAGATCCTGCAGCCTGGATTGCTGGAAAGAAAGGGAAGTAAAGAATTTTAAGAAATGACCACTATTGATTGCCTCATACAGTGGATGGCATTTTGCCTTCATCTTCAGGATAATTGGACCGGGGGATTACAAATCCATACAATAGGAGGCTTTCCTTACTATACCGTTAATGCACCATAAATGAGCTAGTAGAAATAGCTCCTGTGTTGCAGTCTAAGTATGTTTTCATTCATCTCATTTGCACTTCAAAGATGAAGTCGATAATTCAGCTCCAAGTAGGTGCAATTGGGGGATATTTACCTTTTGTAGAATATGAATACAAGCTGAGAAAATATCTAAATTCATTTGCACAAGACATTACCAGTCAGAGTCTGCTACTCAGACAAGCAGCCCAGCTTCCAACTGAAGTCAAGAGGTGAGCTTGTAGCTGCTCATAAATCCCTCAAGGTCTGTGTGTTGTGGCTAAACAATGTTTACTCACTATTGGTGATCAATTGATTTTGCTTAAGAGGTAAGCATAGCCTTTGTTTTTTAAATGCTAAATAAGCATTTAAATTCCCTGTCTTGTCTCTGGCAGGGTGACTCGAGGTAGGTGCCTTGAACCCAGTTTGTACAGCATCCCTCAGAGAGGAGGAGGGAAGGCAGCTCTAGGAAGGCACAAATGAGCTCCTCAAATCATGTGTCAATACTAGGTAAAGTTCAACTAGGCTTGAAATCAGAGAGAGACAGTCATCAAGAAGCGAAAAAAATAATTGAAGCTGGATCTTTGTTTTCACCTAGCGTTTTATGATATTTCTTCCAAATAAACCTCCCATCATAGCAGCAATGAAGAAAACCCTTAATTTGCCTTTCCTTCCCTCTCTCCCATACATAAACACACTCGCACACACATATACTAGATTACTTAGTCTTGTGCAGTACCTGGACATTATTATATTGCCACGCATTGTTTTGTGGTTTTTTCCCTACTTACATTATGTCTCAGAGCACAAAGAAATATGCATTCTTTTCAGTGCAGCTTGCAGCTTGGAATGAAGTGAATGTACAGACAGCTTTATCATTCCCATCTAGTTCCGTTTTCTACTGTGCTAAAAAATGGAATTGAATCCAAGTTGGTCAGAAATGGTCTGAAGTACCATCTCCAACAGAAGACGAGGTGGGATTTTTTTCCTCTGTGGTGAAGCTTTTTAACATTGAAATGTTTCTCAGGTTTAGGGGCTGAGAAGGAAGAGGAGAATGGGAATTTATTTCATATTTTACTGTTCAAACACAATACCTTTCCCTCAGAGCCTGGCTCTGCACCAGTACCATCTGAAGCTCACTTCAGTCATTAGAGCTGGTGCATGAACATTAGTTTTCAACATTTTTTTTTCTATTAGCTGGCCTTTGAAACTTTGAATCTATAGCTCCCACTGACAAGAAATCAAACTTCATGGCAATGAACTTGTTTTTCTTACCAACTATAAAAGTGACCTTTTTCTGAATAATCCACTAACTCTCCCAAGAGCTCAAGGTCACAGATGGAAAATTTCCATACTGACCTTCCATTTCTACAATCCAGTTTATAGTAGAGTGAAAGTATTGTCTGTCTATGGAAGTTTGTCTTAAGAAATAAAAATGCAAAAGTCAAGGAGCAGAATTTTCTTCTAGCATAGCATCAGTGGGTTACTGGGAAGATGGTCTTGCCTAATAGGTATCCAGGAAGGAGATAACTATAGGTCAAGCACTCCTAGCTGGGCACAGAAGAGGAAGGAATTCAAGCTTTGGGAAAAAATACAAAATAAGTTAGCAGAAATTGAGTGCTATCCATATTGATCCACTGAAGAAACTAATGTCTATTGAGAAGAGAGTTGAAATGTCATTGAGTTTGACAGGATATAGGTGACATGCTTAGATATCTCTGTGGTATCTGCTCTTGAAAAGAAACCCTGGGAATTCTCAGGAGGCTGAGTGGGTAGGTAAGACAACATATTATTAATGTAAAAAAAAAAAAAAAAAAAAAAAAAAGATAAAATCTTAAAAATAATAAAAAAAACAACCCACACATAAAAAAACCCAACAAAACAACAAAGAAACAAACAAACAAAAAAAAAACAACAAAACCAACAAACAAACAAAACAACACCCAAAACACAAACATGAAAACCAAGTCAGCCAGGTGCCAAAAGAAATGCAATATTACTTGAAAAGGATTCCATTGTCTACCAGAGATTGCTACGTACCTCAAGTTTTTGAAACTATTTTGCTACACGTATTTTTCAGTTTTTCTTCCGCATGTCTGCATCATTCCGGGCACAACGCAGCAAACCTATTTTAGAGTCAATCTAGATTATGTGGATGTGTAGCCACTTGACTCAGTCTCTCTTTGGCGTTTGCAGGTAGCTACCAAATGTGGAAATAAAAGCCCCATATTATACCAACAAAAATCAAAATAATTTGAAGTAATTTTGAATCAAAATGGTGTAAAAATGACAAGTAATTTTATCTCCAAAAGAATAATGTATTTTATTTTCAAGATTGGAATTGTGAACCTATGAATTGCTGTTCAATTCAATTAATCTCCATGGCTATCAGTGGTACAGTTTCTACTTCATTCAGTAAGCCAAAAATCCAGTTTTAATCTAATCCTTGTTTGACACCGATGTCCACATCAAAAAATTCATTTCCTATGTATAAGATATTTGAAAAGAGTGCCCAGACTGATAGCTTCCTCACAGTCCAAATAGAAATGTAGGATCAACTAGCCTGTTATTCCTATAACATTTTTGGCAGGGCTCGCTTCTGAAACAAAACTTAATGATGACTCAGAGCAAATCTAGGAGCCTTGGATACTGAAACGTACCATCTGTGATGGGTAACATTTGGGTGGACTGAGAACAGCTCTGAGGAGAAGGACTTGGGGGTGTTGGTTGATGAGAAGCTCAACACGAGATGGCAATGTGTGCTTGCAACCCAGAATGCCAACTGCATCCTGGGCTGCCTCAGAAGAAGTGTGGCCAGAAGGCTGAGGGAGGTAATTCTGCCCCTCTTCTCTGCTCTGGTGAAACCCCAACTGCAGTACTGTGTCCAGCTCTAGAGCCCCCAACATAAGAAGGACATGGACCTGTTGGAGCAAGTCCAGAGGAGGGCCACAAAGATGATCAGAGGGCTGGAGCACCTCTCCTGTGAAGACAGGCTGAGAGAGTTGGGATTGTCCAGCCTGGAGAAGACAAGGCTCTGGGGAGACCTTATAGCCCCTTTCAGTATTTCAAGGGGGCCTAAAGGAAAGATGGGGAGGGACTCTTTATCAGGGAGTGTAGAGATAGGATGAGGGGTAAAGGTTTTAAACTGAAAGAGAGGAGATTTAGATTTAGGAAGAAATTATTTACTGTGAGGGTGGTGAGACACTGGAAGAATGCCCCATCCCTGGAAGTGTTCAGGACCAGTGTGGCCTTGATGGGGTTTTGAGCAACCTGGTCTAGAGGAGGGTGTCCCTGCCTATGGTAGGGGGATTAGAACTAGATGATCTTTAAGGTCCCTTCCAACCCAAAACATTCTATGATTTCACTGCTTATCAGGTATTTTGTTCACTGGTACTGTGGCAATATTTGGAGGGAGGGATTGAATAAATATAAGGTTACTGGCAGTTTTGTTACTGATTTAGGTAAGAATTCAACCCCCAGAGTGTCTTTTTACTAGTCTTAACCAACATCCCCAGTGTGCTCTTGTGAGAAAATAGTGGGGCAATGCATTCTGCTAACCATCATTATCTCCTGCCACATGCTGCATGCTCAGGGTTCCAGGTATAAGCAGATCCATCTCCTGGTCTGCCATACTTTCTATTCAAAAGGCCCTATAACCTGCATTGATTGCAATTCAAATTCTGGGTAAGAAAGCCCTCTCCAGAGTTAGTCCTAAGCTAGATTGATTGTCCTTAGAGCCAGGGCCAGCTCAGCCTGGGGCTTCATGATGCTTCCCAGTCTCAGCTCTCTCATAACCTTTCTGATGGCCTCACACCAGCCTCTAGGTTTGTTCAAAAGCGTATGTAGCGTGTTCCACTCCTCTGAATCAAAACTGACCCTGTATTTTATTTTCTAAAAATGATTGTGTGTCTCAAAAATAAATCACACCTTGCTCATTCTCCCTGGTCTCCAACAGCAAAAAGGTCATTCCATCAAGGAATATATAACCATTTGATACTTTCAATCACTTTTTGGACCTCTCCCTGTGTTCACCAACCAGTCACAAAGACAGATCTCTGCTTTTAGGGTTCAGACTCGTAAAGGCTGAGACATAATAACTTGAAGGGAAGGCAGCAGTGTCATTCTTGTAAAACCAAATATTTCAGGGTCTGCTGTTTCCAAGACTCTAACCTAATTCTTGACTTATTTCCACAACCATCTGTGGCTTAGGTTATTTTTCTGATCCTGTTCATGTGTGGAGGCAAATTTAATGAATGAACAAACAGTTTGAGCATACATGTGATTTTCCTAGCCCTCTGTCGGAGGCTTTTGTTATGGCACCGGGTGGATAAAGCTTTCATGTCTTTTTTCCAATGGAGTTTCAAGTGAGTATGAAAAAAAAAAAAAAAAAAAAAAAAAGATAGATATATACTATAGTAGTAATGGAGGTTATTTATTTTGTATAAATCTTTTGAATTTAAGTCCAAATTATTCAGAGTTACTAAGTGACTGAACCCCATGTTCTTTAATAGGCACTTTTGCTTGAGTAGGATCTTAATTGGAATGGACTGGTGCAGAAAGGGTAAACATGCTGCCTTACATGCTGCCTTGCTTTGAAAATGGATCGTTTAGTTCCAATTTTTTAATGGTTGGGGGGGTGGGGGGTGGGGGTGGGTTTTGTTGTGGTGCTTTGTTTTTCTTTTTGCCTTTTTTTTTTTTGTTCAGTTTTTTGTATTTTTTTTTAAGCAAGATTTAGCAAGTGGTATTGATTATCTAATGGAACTTTGGTATGTTATAGGTACACACACAAACATCATCTCAATTTCTGTGCATAAAAGAGTAAAACAACATGTTTTAAGCTATTGGGCCATTATGTCATAAATGAAAATTCTTCTCAACCTTGGAAAACATATCCTTGTTATACAACTTGAAGAAGTAAAATCAAATGGAATTAGAACTTCTTAGAATCTAAAAATTAGTTATACAGTACAATTGTGGGGGGGGTGTGGTTTTTTTTGTTTTGTCTTGTTTTGTTTTGTTTTGTTTTGTTTTGTTTTTTTAAGCCACTAAGAAAAATTCTTACCTTTCATGGATCCCTTCATTTGTTTGCTTCTTTCTCCTATTTCCTGTATATGTTTGGCTTCAATGTAGAGGGCATCTGACATGAGATTTCACAACTTCCTTTTTTTTAAGTGTTTCCATGTATGTATAAGAGGTGCCACATTATATTAGAGGATACTGCTTTAAATTATAGATTGTGTTCTACCCAAGAGTCTCAAATTTGGGGATTTTCACAACTTCTCAGAGAGAATATTTCAAGCCTAATAATCCCAGCTGATGAGGATATTCTTCCTAACATCCCACTACAATTTTCCATTTCTTTGCTATGATGCCTTATTGGTTGTCAGACCATCTGCTCATCATTCTAATTATGGCTCCTCCCTTTGGTGTTTACAAACTTCAAATACTAATAATATCTGATCAGAGCTCACGTTGGCAAGCTTTCACTCAATCTCTGATGATGGGGCTGAGCTTCCTTTATAAAATCACCCTGAAACACTTGTGATTGGTTTAATAGAGGTGTAGATAACTGTTTGTGAACTTCAGTAGCCTTTGAGAAAGACTGCAAGTATCTCTTTAAAGTAATTCCTTCCAGTGACATTGCTAAAGCAGTTTGAATACATACGAATGCTGATAAAAAATATAATTTTAAAAATATTTATCTTCTATTATTAAAGGACACATAAGTATTCATCAGTTATACACACAGCTGTATTAAGATGGTCTAAATTACACAGCAGTTATTTTGATTTAATATAAAAATCTTTAAAAGTTGTCATCTAATCTATAAACAGATCCCGAGAAGGATGAGGTTTTTGAGGCAATGTACTGGGGGCGGGGAAAAAAAAAAAAAAAAAAAAAAAAAAAAAAAAAAAAAAAAAAAATGTTGCCCAAACCCATCAAAAACCAAAACCAAAACCAAAGCCAAACATCTGTTAAATATCTATCAAATAAGCAGTAGAATCATTATGTCATTATTCACTGATGGGTTTCTGCAAATAATGAAGACACGATAAAGAGGTAATAGACTCCAGGGTCTTACATACTAGCTTTCAAGTCAGAAAATCCAAGTTTTTGGCTAGGCTGTTACTGATTTACTTTGACACTATGACTCAGTTTCACCTCCCGCATTTTGTACAGCTTGATTATAAATTCATTGGCCCAGCAACCATTTATCCATACAGAGGGTCCAACATGCCTCTGAACTTGGATAAGGCCACTAGATACTGTTGTAATAATCCATTACTCTTTTGAGGTCAGAATGGTTGACCTAATGGACCTTCCCAGCCATCAATTCACCGAATAATGACTGCTTTGTAACAATCAGTACCAGTTTGCAAAGGATTTTTAAGGAATAAAAGAGGCCTAATTCATAGCAAATATTATCTACATTAAATGATGTGACCAGCACTACTCTGATCGTTGTTATTGCTCATCTCTCCAATGTACTGATGGAATCATTGTATTTGCAAAACTGTTGCTGGCATTTCCCTTTGCTATCTCTGACGAGCTCTTTTGTGTCAATTCCATTGCTTTTCGGGGATGCAGAACTAGTGTTTCCTTTTATAGCAAGCATGTTTCTAACGCACTCTTTGATGTATCCGAGGATAGTGTCATGCATGCTGACACATAGGACCAATTCAGCAGTGGAAGCTATGTCTGTCTTAAAGTTTTGTCCAAAGCTTGCTGACATTCTCCTTCCCAGGGGTGTTTTCAGAGCTTTTGTTTTCAAGTTTGCCCCATCAGGGTTGCATTTAGTAGGCAGTTGGGTTTTTTAAATTTTGTTTGTTTGTTTGTTTTTAATTATCTTAACTTGATGCAGCATTTGTATGCCATGGACAGATGAGAAAGGTGCTCTCGTGGCTCACTCATAGCCTAACTCCCTCCCAGAAGTCTATCCCTGTCCAAGCAACTGACTCACAAGATGAGGAAAGGATAGATGTTTAGAGACTAAATTTAAAGATGTTGAGCACTCAGTGCTTATTATAAAAAATGCACTTGGATTACAGCTTCTCTATAAGGGACATCCCTTCCATGATCCATTTCAGGACCTGAAAAATTGTTTAGATAATATAAGTTGATTACATTTCTCAGGCAGAGAGATGAAAATGAGTAATATTTTCCTCAAAAAAAAAACCAAACCCAAACAAACAAAAAAAAATACATTCTCAAAAGAATGAGGTTCAGCACATATATAAAGTGCTTGCATACATATGGTGCATACAAGACAGTTATCTCTCTGTCAAATTGGCATTGTACTGGGAGATTCTGTAAACCAGGAATGTTGTTTCATTATAGTTTTGCTTTTTCACTATTGTTTTGTGAAAGTCTTTCACATTTTTTTAGGTCAACTTTCTACAGAAAATGGGATATAAAAGCAGTAGAAGAAAAGAGATAGTGAAGCAGCGATTGCAGCTGGAGCAGTGAAGCAGCTGGAGTTCAATTCTCTGTTCATTGACTGATTTCGTATGTGACTGTGGAGCAGATAATTCTCTGTTTCTGCATCTCCAAGACCTACTAACACTTCATTCTTGTGAGGTTGAATCAGCTGAAAACTGAGATGCTCAGGCAGATATGTCAAAAGGAAGACACCAGTGTCTGGCTTCTGTCTCACATGCCACAGCAAGGGGGACAGTATTTCACAGGTCTGCAGCGATTGTTCCATGCTGCCATATGTTGACACAGCCAAGCAACACAACACTGAGCTGTTGCTTCTTTGGAGCCATGGGTCACGGGGACAGCTTGTGGATCTGTGCTGCAGAGGAGGCCTAGTGCCCAACCAAAAGCAGAAACCTGTGTTAGGGTCAGTCACTGACTGCAAAATAGTTTTGTGCCTCATCACTGATTTCCTGTTCAGTCTCACATGCTAGTAGATAAGAAAGCTGAGATTTTTCTCCTGGAGTATGTCAATAACAATGGATTTCTGTTGTGGAGACTTTGGCTGCAGTGGTTGCAGGACTGTAGTAACAAACAGTCCCTGGGTTTGGTGACCACTGTTCTCTGCAGTGCTAAAGGATGTTCTGGGTCTACTGATTTGTTATATAGATATAGGCCATTTCTTTCTCAGATGCATAATAAGGCAGTACACTAGGTAAAACCTATGTCTGTAGGCATATTCACACTAGGAACACAGCACAGAGGGCTCAAAATTAGCCACAGAGCTGACTACAGCTGAAGGCAATCCTTGCTGCTTCAGCTGCTGAAGAGCAGACATTTATAACTCAGCTCCAGTGTTGTGTTAATGCAATTTCTAGGACATCACCAAATAGATGTGAGTCGTGCTGCATCAGGCACCTGCATCAACCTGAGTAAGGCTGCATACCTTTATATCATGGTCCCTATGGCATGACAGAAACATGTCTTAGAAAACTGCTTCACAAGGAAGTCTAGCCAGTTATGAGAAACTTGCCGTACAGCTCCCCTGGAATGGTCCTCACTGCCAGCGTCACTCACTGCTAAGCAGCCCTCTGTGAGCCTGAACCACAAAATATGTGAGTTAATTACAGTTCCTGATTGTGGTAATTTGTTCTTATTTCAGGCTATAAAGACTTGTGCTATTTTCCTTTCCACAGACCATCCTGATTTAACTCTAGTATCACCCAAAATAGCAGACAGACACCAGCAGTACTAAGGGATGTATCAGAGTTATCTGAAGGTTACTTTAAAATTTGTGCAAATGCTGATCAGTTCTCTGAACTGCTCCAGGACTTACAGCATCTATCCTATTAACCCTGCTCCAGGCATGCAATGGGACAACTAATAATTGTGCTCCGTATTTAGAAACAATCTTGCTTTTGTAATTTCTGCCATTTTTCCCTCTTGTCCTTTTATCATTCAAAGCATTTGCATGAAGCCAGGATCTTCATTTCAGAGAAGTGCATCTGCTCTTGCTGCTCATTCTTTTCCTGAAGTCATAAACCTCTATTTGCAACTTCATAATCCTCTCACCACGGCAACCTGCAGTGAGGTCACAAGTGGAGGATTGTGACTTCAGGTGGGGAAATGAGCAGTAGGAGCAGATGAACTGTTAAGAAGCAAAGATCCCATTTTCATTGCAAATTTCCTTTGCATTAAAGAATGAAGGTAGGAAAAGGCAGCCAAGGGAGGCCACTGAAGCAGAAATTTGTGCACACAGAAAGCATATTCAAATGCTTTAAACAGTTACATATGGTGAAGTAGCTCTTGGAAGAGCAATATATTAAGATGTAAAACAAATAGTTTCTTCCAAAAACCATCTCCTCTCCTCCCCTCTCTCCCTTTCTATAGAGGGAGGCAGCTGATGGATAGTCCTAGCGAGTGAAATCCCTCCTCTTGCATGGAGCAACAGTTCCACCTCAGGCAGGAGGAGCCCAGGTTTTTCCCTCACCACCATGCAACAAATCTTGCACGGGGATCTGGGAGACCACATCTTGGTGATGAGAAATACCACACAGGCAAACTAGGAAGAAGAGCTCACCGCTGGATTTTCAAAACATCGAATAGCGTAAATATGAAAATGATGGGAACTGGGCATTTAATATTCGGGAACAATCTTTGTTTGTTTTGCCTGGCTCCTTTCTCAGTTTTGCAGACCCCATTAATGTCTAAGCAGCACATGTCTGAACCCAGAATAACTTTAAGTCAGCAGAGTCGCATTGTGTTTAGTCTGGTGGATCTGCTGCCCAAATGCAGCCCTCCCATTTTGCACAAGAAATCTGCTGCTCAGGGGGAGGCAGGCTTGCATGAGCAAGCCACAGACTGCAGCACACACAAACACCAGCACACACACATATACACATACACATTTTAAGTCCAAAGCAGTTGGATAGGAGACCAAACCCACTCTGACACTAAGGTAAGCACTTAACTACTTTTCCATTTTACTACTTAAGGAAAAGGGAAGTTGTTCCTTGAGATTCAAGCACCATAAAATCTCCCCTGGGAGATGGCCTGGTAAGAGGTGCAAAGTGAACCACGTTTGTCAGTGAATTTTATGTGTATTTAGTGGTCTGGAGAGGAAGGGCTGCAAACAGAATAACACGCTGCGAAGTGGCTCTGCCTGTTTTGACTTGAAAAAGGAAGGGGAGGAGTGGGCCAGAGAACATCTGACACTTTTTCCACTGACTCTTTCAAATACAAGATATATTACCTCTGGTGAAAAGTCACCCTGTCTATGTGAGTCCCGACACGCTCCCTGACGGGAGAAGGTGACATGGCTGTTTGACATTCAGGGCTACAAGGTTGCTGGGCTGTAATCTCTAGTTAAAATTGAATCTTGTACATTGCACCCTGCCAGCACAGCCAGACTCCTGATAATTATTTGGACGCTACTGTATTTGGATTTTATTTTCCCAGTGAAGAGAAGGGTTAGTTGGATTTATAGCTCATCACTGGCTGCACATTAAAGGAGGGTAAATTTTTGAAATTTTATGTAACATGCTTTTTCAAGAATCCACTGCAACTGAATAAAAGAACTTCTTTACTTACCCATCAATTGTTAATTTGCTTGTGCCCATGATCTAAGGAAGGAGAAAGTGCTATGTGAATGTCACAGTCTATAACAATACAAGTAACAGGAAGATTTTAGACAGAAGGAAGGGAGGTCAAATTCACTTAAGCAAACAGCCAAGGCAAAGAAATGGATTTAAACTTTACATTAAGACCTGATGTGTTATTGCATTTTAGGTTATTGCCATTTGATTGTTGTTTATATATATATACACACTATATATATATATATGGTAGAGAGGAAAATTTATCAAAAAGAAGACAGGTCTCAATAACTCCTTAGGTGCCACATTTTATGTGTTTTTGCAGCAATAATTTGTACGGTTTGAAAAAGGAAGACCTTCAGTCCAAGACACTTGTATTAATCTTGCTATCAGTTTTTTTTTTTTTTTTTTCATTGCAATACAGAACTGTTCAAATGGTTAGGGACCTGAGGATCTGAATCTTAAAAGGTTAGTGACAGAGAGGGACTAAGTAATCCAGAAGGATATTAAAACCATATTCAAGGGACTGTAGAAACTGATGAACCTTGGTGTTGCTTGTCAGCCTGTATTTGCCCTAGTATTACTATCTTAAACTTAACACCTATGAAGGTGGAATCTACATTTATTTAAGCAGTAGATAATGAATGCTTTTTTTTTTGACTACAGCTTTCCAAATACACTAGTGAAGGCAATGCTCCAGTGGCAGATGTTTTGAAGCTTGCAATGATGGGCAATATACATTGAACAGCAGGAAATGCTGAACTTAGAGAACAACCTGAAGTCCTAGAGGCATCCACAAAAGTAGATTTGGTCCCTTTATACCACTTGAGTGGATTACAGGAGAAATAAAGGAAGGAGAAATTACTCATTAAAGAAACCACTACATGAAGAACTCCACTTTTATTACAAAATATCCATAAGCCTTAGCCCCAATATATTGAAGTTCCAATTAAATGAGGAAGAAGGAAGGAGATGATGTGGAAAGACTGTCATTCAGCTTTTATCTTTGCCCCAAGGTTTCTAAGAATCAAAAGAGAGAAAAATAAAGCAGGTCAAAGTGGTGTGAAGGGCCATGAAGACTCTAAATAGCCCTTGAACACCATGAGAACCCAAACTCCCTCTTTTCCTCTTCTGGTGTTCCATGAATGAAAGATTAAACTGAATTTCAGTTGTCTTGTCACATCTTAACAAGCAACACATGTGTCACATAAGCAGTTCTCAAGTTCTTCCCCTGTATGATGTATCCTTGCAGTAATGTGCTGCTTTTTTTTTTTTTTTTTTTTTTTTTTTTTAATTTCAGAATAAAGAACCAATGTTCCCTTTTCTTCCCACCCAAAAATCAGCATTGTTTTGCAATATAAATCTGATATACTTAGAAATGAAAAACCACTTTTCAGCTGTCTGAAAAAGTATGTCTGATGTGCTGGTCCCTGCAAAGGGATCCCAAGCTGTTGGGAAAACTTGTTCTCAGTTTTTTGGAAAATGCCACCTCGGTCGCTTTTACAAGGCACGTTGTCATTACTGTCTCAGTAGAAACTTCTTCTTTTTTTTTTTTTTTTTTTTTTCCGGTATATATACAGCACTTAAATTAGTATTGCCAGTGACATTTGAAATGTTGTATCTCTTTTCCTCAGCTGGAACTGTGCTTGCAGTTCTTCCTGTGGATAGTTTTGTAGCAAACTGATGAAAGCCCGGTAAACTTTCTAATTTTTTTGACATGGAGTCTGCAAGACACACACACATACCACATCCTTCTTTTATAACGAAGCTAGTTTTCCCACTCACAGACCAGTGAGCTACCAAAATCAACATAATCATCTAAGTCACAAAGCAATAAGTTACCAGGACATTTTTTTTCTGCCTCACCAAGGGCATTTTTTACATGAAAACTTCTAGAGTAACTGATTTCTTGTTTCTTTACTCTCTGTTCTATGTAGGATATGTTAATATCAGGAAATGCTTGTAAGCTTATATGCCCGACAATACACACATCCCTTCTGGTTTCATGCAAAAGGCACTTCCTACACAAAAAAAAGCAATCCATAATACTAAAATTATCATTTGAAATTCCAGAATATTTCACTGATGGGAACAGAAGGTGTTTTTTAAAAATGTATCAAAACATGAAAATAAGCACCTGAAGGTGATCTAGAAATACAGGTAGAAGAGTTAGCCTCCTAATTCCATTTGCTTTCCAAAAGCGGTTACATACTTTTGAAAATCCTATTTGGTGCCTCCCTGCACCTTTGGAACCTAAATGCAGCTGTAAGTCTGTCTGTCAAGTCCTGCTTTTTATATGAAGCTGGAAAACTGCCTTTTCTATTGTATAATTACTTCCATTCCAATCCATGAAGGGGGGAAATACAGATCCCTAAATCTGTCACTGATACACACTCCACTTTTTATGTCACACTTGGGTGACACTTCAGAAAAAATGCAGAATTCCCTTGGTAGTGGAGGAAAAAAGAGAAAGAAAAAAAAAAAAAAAAAAAAGACAACTGGTGCAAGATGGTTTTTTTTTTTTTTTTTTTTATTCAGGTTAAGTGATCATCTTTTTTTTATAAATGCCTATCTGTCTGTTCACCCACCTCTTCATAACAATTTTTGATCTACCTAATGTAGTGATGACAAAATATTGAATTCTCAGCTTTTATAAAATTCTTATATAATAAAAGGAGTGATAATGCATTATTTACTCCTTTGAGGGAGAAGCAGCCATGCAAAGTCACCTCTTGTGAGACATAAGAAAGTCATGCTGAGATCCAAATTTTATTAATGTCCCATGTTCAGGAAAATATTCAGTCAGAGCTCATCTCCTGTTTGAAAGCCCAATAGCATGCCACAAAACTGTAGGAAACCAAGCATCACATGCTCTATCACCAGGGGATGATACATTTTTCATCTGCTTGAGATTGCTCAGGATCATTGCCAGATGTTTTCAGAGCAGACAGGGCAGTTAGAAACAATGGGCTTTGTCCTCTGCTCCTGTCATGTACCTCAAGAAGTTTGGTTCTGTGAGGGTCCTTTTGCGAAGCATCATTTAAGATAACATACATACTTGGCAAACAAGTAATCTTTCATGGCTGTCAGAGCAAATATGTGCCATTAAAGTTTTTCTATGCATCTGCTTTCCATATTCATTCACTGTCCATGATCTTAACTCCACTGGTGTTGTTGAAAAGACATTTATTGTTTGTGACTCAGCTTATCTGTCACAGAAAGTGGGATCTTTCTCAAGGGTAGAGACATATCTACCCTGACTTTTAAAGAAAGTTGGACAGACATCTTACAAAATCCCCCTTCATGCCACCAACTGGGCAGAAGACTGTTCAAAGTGTTCTTGGATTAATTAGCATTCAATAATGTGTACTGATGGCTTTTCATCTATTCCTGTGAAATATTTTGGTTCTGAAATCATTATGGTTGTGAGTCAGGGTAAATATGGCACCTAACTATACTCCCAGGTGGGTAAACTAAACCATGGCATACCTGGAAGAGGTCTTGTTATTATTGTTGTTCTTTTCATATGCAGCTCAGTGTGCCTTTGAAGAACTTCAATAGATTTCTTTGATTCTGGACCAGTAGTGCAAAAATACTCAATAGATGATTGAAGATAGGTTGTAGGGAAAGGTTTGTCAGTAGCAGCCTCAAGCAAAATGCAAAGATCATACCAGTAGATTTCAATAGATTTCCTCTATCTGTATCTAAAGTTCTAAACTTTGGGGGGTCTTATATGCAAGTGCGAATTTGAGCCATCTGTTTTTCTCAGGAATATAATGAGAAAAATCAACCACCACAAGTCTGACTCTCCTTTCTATAGTTTTTCAATATTTGATCTTCCAAAGCTTCTCTCATTCTTGCTGGGCACTGTCAAATTCAGAGCTTGACATTTCAAGTCTGTTTAAATGTTCTTTATTGTCAGTCATTTTTACATACACACAGCCCCCCAAACCAATTCACACATACACAAACACGTACAAAGTACTTCTCTTCATTTGCTGATCAGATTTCAGCAAAAGTTTTAGCAAAGGAGGAAAAACAAACCCCCAAACTATCCTTCTTTTTATCTCCTCCTGTTTTAGCATATTGGAGAGACAAAAGCTTTCCTGACCTAAAAGGACTCTTCACTTGTCTTGAAAAGGATATTTTTTTCAGATTGTTCTACTTAAGCTTCTTTTTAGTTACTTGCAACTTCACAATCCCATTCACAAACTGTTGCCATGGTAAATAATTATATCACAGATGAATTGTGTAGGCTCCCACTTCATGGCTGGACGAGAAATTGTAAAAAGAGAGGTGAGAATGAGAGAGAATGGGGGTAGGGGGGTGGGGGGAGGGAATCAAAATCCTTTAAAATTACAGGGGAGAGAGCTGAAAAATGATTGCTTCCTTGTTAACATAATTAACTCCATGAATTATAAATTGGTATTAGAACTTCTGACAAAAGGAGTAATTATATTTACTCATGTAAAATTAAACAATACCAAAAAAAAAAAAAAAAAGAAAAAAAAGGGATTCACCAGAAGCTCTGTTAATATTATCATACAATTCAGAGATCCAAATAGTTCCGATTCAGAAGTGATTTAGGCAGCATAAACTTCCGTGCTTCTTAGATTTCGATAGAGTGAACATGTTTCCTCAGTGGTTTATAATCAAACTGTGGCAAAAAAGCACATAAAACCACCCATTCTTCAGACAAGGGAGTACTAATATGCAGAGACAGCTGTATTCTTCCTAAACAGGGACTGCTCATAGGTAATTTTTCTGGTTTTGCAGGGAATTTGTACACACAAACAAAGATACATACAGCTACACAGACACTTCTCATGAGAAGAATAAATCCTGCAGTTGATCTATGAACTCTGGGAAAAGGAGGAGAATATAACGGATGCAACTGTAAGGCTAGAGGTAATCTAAGCCACTGTTTTGCCTTTGATGTTACCACTCCCACAAGTATATATTTGCTTCCGCTTAATGCACATCAACCGCATGAACAGGACCTTTATTACTTAAGTTTAGATATACAAAACTCAGGACTTATTCTGACATGGTTAGCCAGGTTTCTTCTGGAATCAGTGTAGAGAGGCAGCTCAAAAGCAGTGATTTGGCCCATCTGAAATGAGCTCTGTAGTAGATGGGGTTTGTTGCTTTATGGAGATGCCCTCCTTGTTTTTCTCCCAACTGAAAGGATACCTTTTAATCCTTTGGAGCTAAAAAAGTTGGTCCACTGAGAAATAGCCAGTGTGACAGGTTCTCTGCAGGGGTAGAAACTGGCAGAGATAGTATAATGTGCTACTGTTAAGGCAGTTGGCTATTTTAATTAATTGTTCATGGGTACAGTATCTACCCAGCTTCCAAACTTGGAACTTCCTTAACTCCAACACCAACCAGATGTTCTTAGCGTCTTTAGCTCATGAATCCAGCCAGATATTTTCAACTTTAGACGAATGATCAGCTTTGAAATCTGTTCTTCCCTGCCACCCCCCACTCACCACCCCACCCCCCCCCAACACACATATTGCACTTGGGGACTGCATTTAACTTTCAACAGGTTTTTGTATCGTGTATGAATCCTTCATTCCCCATCCTGGTCAGACACATAGAAAAGAGTAGTCATTTCACCCAAGGCTTGTCTGCATTTAGTATTTCACCAAGGGCATTAATTTCAATTTTAAAGTTTCTATGCTATTTTTTCCCCCCTGCTCTCTCTTTCTCTCTTACAACTTCGTATATGCCAAAAGCCTTACCTGCCAACTGTTGGGAAAAAAATGTGATTTCTATTGAATAGTGCACTTTGGAATGAAAGAAAACATTGTATAAACGAGGCTGAGGAACTCATTCACCTATGCCTATATTACTGTGAAATCAATTATGCAGGGCTCTTTCGAAAGTTACTGATTGTAGCAAATTGAATGGCCTCCATTTCAGCATAATTTGGAGAGGTTGATGTAATCAGAGACCTTACACCATGGTGAGATACAAGATTCGTGATATTCAGATGGGAAAAAGGCTACAATGGTTAAGCTTATTCTGTACTCTCCGCTTACCGGCTGTAATGCTTTCATAAGTACAAATGAAATTGTTTTGATGAAGGCAGAGATGGTTCTAAGGGACAGGAAAAGGAAAGAAAAAGAGAGAGGAGAGGGAAAACCAACCAACCTATATCAGGTTGTTTGAAATCAAGGTACTGTACTGTTAAGCGAGGCAGCAGTAGAATCTAATCCTGAGCATAATTGGTTGCAAATGAAACACTTTAATATCAAATCTTGAGTTGTGCCCTGGAGCTGCAGTTCAGGTTTGCATGAGCTACATGTAAGTGGAAGTAAAATGTCTTCCCCCCCCCCCCCTCCCCCTTTTTCCTTTTGCAAATGCACATTCTATTTCAGTCTGTTGGGAATTTGTGGGGCAAAATAATTGCTCTTAAGTTTATACGCAAAAATATTCTGCCCTGAGAAGTTTTGTCCTCCTTAAAATAATATCAAAACCCAAATAAATAAAAAGACTCAAGAATAACAAAAATAAACAAATTCCCAACAAAATCCATCTCATAATGTCAATCTGTGGCTCAGTATTCTGTGATCTGTGGATGTTTATTAAACCTGGTGATACTATGGTGATATTATATAATGACATTTTATTTGTATTGACAATCTTTCGGATAAGTGTCACACTAAACAGAGAGCAACAGAAAGTGAAGTTATCTTGAAAAGAGAGGAAGGAATATTATCGCTTTGGCTTCCTAATTTCTCCACTGCCCTGGTTTGGGGTGAAGCAGAGGCAACTTGCTGTTCAGTGAGAAAGGCTCTCGCTCACAGTTATTGCTGTGGCAATGACGGTCAGCTGGCTTGGTTGTTTACCCCATGGAGGGGTCTCATCTGTAGGGAGGAGGGGGATAGGTAAGGTGACCCAAAACTGACCAATAAGATATTCCATCCCATCTGCCATGCTCAGTATAAAAGATGAGTCCAAACCATCTGGGTTTCTTCTTCAGTCGCTTGGCTACTTCAATGATTATTTTTCTTCAATGACTGACATCTGAGGATGACCCTGTCAGTTAATTTACCTTTGATCCTGATCCGTGGGTTCTTGAATCAAGATCCAGAATCCAGTTCCAATTCATCACTGAGTCCAGTCTGGAACTTCCCCGGTGCCTGCTGGTGACATCTCCCTGGGACCTTGATACAGTTTGGGATATTTTTGTATATATTGCATCTATCTAATGATTTCCTTTTTATTTTACTGTTAAAGTAGTTTAGTTTTTCCTAAACTCATAACTCTCTTTATCTCTCTTCTTCCTCTCCTTGGAGTGAGAGGTGGGGGAGAGCATCTGTCATCTTGTCATTGGCCAACCCAGCCAAAACTGTGACATCCACTCACTAGAAAACTTCACATTCCAAATCTAATCTGGAGGTGAATTTTGTAATTTAGATTTGTGTCTCTTTGCAAAATAAAATTACACTAATTACATGCTCCAAGATCGTTTTTGGAGAGGGAAAAAAAAAAAAAAACAAAAAAAAAACCCACACACAGAAAAGAAAAGCTCATTCTTGCAGTAAAATCTGGAGTGAACAGTTCAAATCACTTTCTACTGTGTTCAGATCACGTACACCAGCATCCCCCAGTGTCTCTTGTCACTTTAAAGGATGTGATCTCTGCCTTCACTCTCCCAGTCTGTAAATTACAAATAATAACACTTCCTTCAGCTGTAGTAATTATCTGCTTTTTTTTTTTTTAAGGTAGGAATTAGACCATAAAATTTCCATGCAAAATACCAAGCATATCATGACACATCCCTCTGCTTATTGCTCAGTCCATCTACAATACTGTCAATAAATGAAACTCTCATTTCTAGATTTTCCCATTTACAGAACTAAGCAGCTTTTCAGTTTTTCAGATTTACTATAATTTGAGTATAGAAACAGTAAAATTGTCATAGAGGATCTTGCAATGTCACCTTAAGAATATTTTTCAGTTTAATCAACCTAAATAAATTAATAAATTCATTTATTTGATATTCAGTGTTTGAAGGTAAATGATTACTGCTTTGTTTCCTATGCTTATATCTAAACAAACAAAAAAAAAAAAAAATCAAAAACAACAAAAAAAAAACAACAACAAAAAAAAAAAACAAAGCAAACATACAAAGTTAATAAAGAAAGAAGAAGAAGAATTATGACTATTTCTTTTTAAATTATGTGAAACTGGAAACCTGAATCTCACACATACCATGTTGCTTCAGAAATTCTCAGTTCATGCAGATCTCTCAGTTTACAATGGCCCAAGATTTCCACTGTTGTGATCTTGGTATCCAACTCATCTCTAATAACCAACAAGTTAGGAAACTCATTAATGATGGAAACCTAAAATCCTGGGTCTTAACCCAGAAATGCTCACCTAGTATGGTTACAAGTGCCTGGAAGTTCATAATGTTTTCCATAGAATGCATATTTACTCAGTTAAATTTACCATAGACTGTAACAGAACTGCCTACCTTAATTTTCCTACCTACAAGAAAAAGAAAATTGACTTACTTCTGGGCACTTTAAGACTCTTTCTTTGCATGACAAATTTACTCTGTAGTATAGATGGCTGCAGTGCCTTCCCAGGGATGAAAAATAAAGAAATCTGGATTATGTATATTTAATGCAGCATGCACCCTGACTATAAATTTTATACAAAAGGGGAAAAAAGTATGGAAACATTATTGATTCTTGGCTGAGATTGTATGCAAGAATAACTAAGTGATATTAGGCTGATAGGGAGCTTGACAAAAAGGAGCCACAGCATCCTCCATAGTCTTTATATGTAGAAAGCAGAAAACTAAATGTGTTGTTTATCCAGACCCTTTACATTTACAAATATAAAACCGTAGATATTACTCCCAATAGGTGATTCTTGGAAAGTATTACAATCCTAGGGATAAAGTTCCTTAAAACACATTCTGTGTCACCATATGCTAACCAACAGCTCGCTGTCACAATGGAATCTCAATACCATTATAGAAAACAAATTAAAAGTAATATGGATTTCATTCAAAAGTAGAATATCCAAAGAAGGACCTAAAACAAAATTTTAAGTTTCTAAAGACATTGACTTTGAAGTAGTCTTATTTGGTTTCAGATATGAAGAAATATTTGCACGTTCAAAATAACATGTACTACACAAGTTGCCCAAATAATAGATATTGCCCATTCCTACAAACCCCGGTTTGCCTCAGCTGCTGACGGTCATTTCTATCTGCAGCTGTCTTGTCTCCTTAGCTAAATTCTTCTACAAACATCTCAAAATGCAGTCTGCTTTATTTTGCTCTTCTCTTTCTTTCACTAAAAAGACAAAACCAGAAAGCTACCTGTAACTTCCAATTACAACTAGTTCTCCAACTTCACTCTTAGTCCTTATTGTATGTGAGGAAAAGAGAAAAGGAAAAGGTTACAGCCTAGCTTGGTGATTACATACAACAAATACAATTGAATGGCAGCTGGGCAATTAACCACTTACAATATAGAACTCCTATTAACTATTTCAGACCATAAACCTGGGGTAGTGCACATAGTTCATAAGTAAGGAAACAACTAAGCCACCCATCCCTACTAGCTGAAGGATTTATCGGAAAACGTTTCTCATTTCCCTGAATTTCACTCTGCTGTTAATGTGAAAGGAGATGGGGACAGAGGGGAGGAAAGGACAAAAAAACCCTGCAGATAAATTTAAAATTTTACAAGGGGGGAAATAACTATAAAACAAGGGGGGAAAAAGACATTATAACCCAAAGAGAAGCATGTCTCTTGAAAATAAATATCTCCCAAGCTCATAAACAGTGAGGCCAATGGTCATGAACGTAGCAGATGTTTATTGCCTCATGCACCCTCTGCTGCTTTGGGATAATCACTTAAATATCACCAAATCCAGTTTGAATTTAAATTAGCTTCATATTTTCTTTCATGATTATTCCATTAAAAAAATCATATGATTAGCCAATTAAACAGAGAGGGAGAAGGGGCAGGAAAAAAAAAAAAAAAAAAAAAAAAAAAGCAGTAGGAGAGCAATAGCCTTTAATATTTTCAATTAAGATGCAGTGCCACCAATAAAAGAGGCTTACATTTTCATTTTATGGGCACCTATGGAGAGCATTATGACACAAATGACTCAGAGCAAGGTAATCGTTTCAAAATATATTGTAGTGAAGGACTGTAAACAGTGCAGTGTATTAGCTTAGATAGCATGTGATGAAAATACCAAGTTTCCAGAAGTGCACTCAGTATTGGTTTCAATATTTCTTAGAGCATGCATTCTCAGTGCATGACTTTTATGGGAGCCAAAGCAATGTCCTCACGGAGACCAAAGCCCACTGCCACAGAGGAGCCTGCTCCTCGAGCTGGGCTTACATCTCATGCTGGCTTTTGAACTCTACACAGATACATCAGGGCAAGGCACCAAGCTGTGGAAGAGATATCTAACAATATGCAATCCCATGATATCATTTGAGGCTGGTCTAGATGAACCGGTGTCAGAGGGGGTGTGGTAGGTTGACCCTGGCTGGACACCAGGTGCCCACCAAAGCCACTCTATCACTCCCCTCCTCAGCTGGTCAGGGGAGAGAAAATATTCAAAAGGCTCATTGGTTGAGATAAGGACAGGGAGATCACTCAACAGTTATTGTCACGGGCAAAACAGGCTCGACTCAGGGAAATTAGTTTAATTTATTGACAATTAGAAGTCAGAGTAGGATAATGAAAAATAAACCCCAAATCTCAAAAAAATCTTCCCTCCACTCCTCCCTTCTTCCTGGGCTCAACTTCAGTCCTGATTTCTCGACCTCTTCCGCCCCAGCAGTGCAAGGGGATTGGAAATGGGGGTTGTGGTCAGTTTATCACACATTGTGTCTGCTGCACTTTCCTCCTCAGGAGGAGGACTCCTCATGCTTTTACCCTGCTCCAATGTAGGGTCCCTCCCATGGGAGACAGTCCTCCACAAATTTCTCCAACATGAGTCCTTCCCACAGGTTGCAGTTCTTCATGAACTGATCCAGCGTGAGTCCTTTCCATGGGGTACTGTCCTTCAGGAACAGACTGCTCTGGCATGAGTCCCCCACAGGGTCACAAGTCCTGACAGCAAACCTGTTCCAACGTGGGCTCCTCTCTCCACGGGTCCACAGGTCCTGCCAGGACCCTGCTTCGGTGTGGGCTTCCCATGGGGTCACAGCCTCCTTTGGGCATCCACCTGCTCCAGCCTGGGGTCCTCCATGCTCTGCAGGTGGATATCTGCCCCACTGTTAGCCTCCATGGGCTGCAGGTGGACAGCCTGCCTCACCATGGGTGCACGGGAATCTCTGCTGTGGTGCCTGGAGCACCTCCTCCCTCTCCTTCTGCATTGACCTTAGTGTCTGCAGAGTTGTTGCTCACACATATTCTCACTCCTCTCAGCCATCTGTTGTTGTGCAGTTTGTTTTTTTCAAAGAATTATAAAATGGTTTGGGTTGGAAGGGACCTTAAAGGTCATTTAGTTCCAATCCCCCTGCCATGGGCAGGGACACCTCCCACTAGACCAGGTTGCTCAAAGCCCCATCCAGCCTGGCCTTGAACACCTCCAGGGATGGGGCATCCACAACTTCTCTGGGTGAAAACCACCTTCTTCTTTTCCTCTTCTTAACTATGTTATTCAAGAGGCGCTACCGCTGTCACTAATGGGCTTGGCCTTGGCCAGAGGCAGGTTCATCTTGGAGACAGCTGGCATCGGCTTTGTCAGAACTGAGGGAAGCTTCTAGCGTCTTCTCAGAGCAGCTACCCCTGTAACTCCCTTACTACCAAAACCTTGCCATGCAAACCCAATACAGGGGGAAATTACATATTTATCAACAAAATGTCAGCTAGGAGACACTATCACTGCCAAATATAACTTGAAGCAAACAGGATGAGTTTGTCAGAAATCCTTCCATCCCTAAAGCCAAGACAGAAACTCCATTATCTTCTTTATAGTAACATCTAAGAAAATATATTAAAGCCAGAAAAAACAGGTTTGAGTTTAGTAAGGGGTAATCACTTCCAGTAAACTGCAGTAAGTGATTTTTTATGAAGGTCTCTTCCTAGTTTAAAGATGTTTATCACCTTAGAATTTTATTTTATTTAAAACAAACTAACAAACGAAAAACAACAGACAAACCACAAACCTTAAAATAGGACAAAATCTCAGGACAGTACTTACATTGACTTTCTCCAGCAATTTTTTTTTCTTTCTTTCTTTTCTTCTCCCTCTTTTGGTACTCTACGCTTTTACCTTCATAGAAAAGAGGTTGCAAAACACAAAAAAAGGGTAGACCTGTTTAGTTAATACTTCACTAAATGGTCTCCTACTACCTTTTTGTCAGGAAAACACATGCCAAGCCATTAAGTAATTTCCTTATGAAGTACCTTCAGGTGGCATTCATTACAGCACTTAACTTGACTCTACCAGGCTACTTGATCTTGTCAGTCTCCTCTTTTTAACTAAAATATTAAAACAGGTGTACAGTGATACATAGGAAGGCACCTTTGGGTGACTCCACCTTCCTTGTTAAATGAAAAAAAGATGACAGGTGAAGGATTGCACAGGTCCTTAAAAGTCTGAATAAAACAGTAGCTAGGACTGAAGTCTGAAACAAAAAGGTCATTAAAGATGTATGAATTTGGAGACTGAAGTGGAGGAAGCAACTCTGTTGTTATTTTGTATATGCCTAGTAAGAAGACTTGTTATTTCTTTCCTGTATCCTTAGCAGCCACCACCCCCTCTCTGGGAAATTGCAGAGTCTAACTTCCAACTACTGACTTGAGTTGCCTACTGAAACTTTGTTCCTCCTTTTAAAATGTAACCCAAGGGAAGGAAGTCTTTGAATATAAATGGTAGATTAAATTTAACATCTGACAGGTAAGACTCATCATAGCTTTTTGTTATTTGCCAAGAAGGTCATGTTTATGACCAGCATTTCTGAAGCCTAAATATTTGAACTTAAGATCAAATTCTGTTGGAGTTATTTAACTGGACAGTAAAATGTCAAGTTTTCAATATAATGAGTAGAAATGGTATGATTTTGTATCAAAAGGAAATTGTCATGATTAGGGTGGAATGACAGTGAAGAACTTTACAATCTCCTAAGTCACTCTGTCAGCTTATGTTTCTCAGCAAGGTATTCTGTAATGGGAGTAGTATTCATGTATTTTACACTTCCTAGCCATATATTTTGTTAAATTCCTCTACTCTGATGATTTATTACAGATTAGCTGGTCAGATTGAGAACAGCTGTATGCAAGAATAATCAGTGGAGATGTTGGCAAATTACACCAGTGGAGGATAGGTGTTATAGGGGGTAAACATTATGTGCTGTTAAAATGGGTGCTTCATTAAACCACAGACGTGAGTTCTTAATAATGGTTTTGGATGCACTTCAATATTAAAATTTGCAGGAATGGTTTAGTTTCAGATACAAATGAAAATCAAGTCCTTTATGATCTTTGGAAGAAAGGGCAGGCCACTCATGAGGACTATAAAGACATTGTGAGGCTATGTAGGAAGAAAATCAGAAGGGCCAAAGCCCAACTAGAACTTAATCTGTCTACTGCCATAAAAAAAAAAAAAAAACAACAACAACAAAAAAAAAAAAAAAAAAAAACCCAAACAATAAAAAAGTTTATATAAATACATTAGCAATAAAAGACAGACTGAGTATAATCTCCATCCTTTATTAGATGGGGGCGGAAACATAGTGACAAAGGATGAGGAAAACGCTGAGGCACTTAATGTCTTCTTTGCCTCAGTCCTTCATAGTAGAACCAGTTGTTCCCTGAGTACCCAGCCCCCTGAGCTAGTAGGTAGGGATGGAGAGCAGAATGAAGACACCATAATCCAAGGAGAAATGGTGAGGGACCCACTACAGCACTTAGACATACACAAGTTTATGGGGCCAGATGGGATCCACCCAAGGGTACTGAGGGAGCTGGCAGAAGTGCTCACCAAACCACTTTCCACCATTTATCAGCAGTCCTGGCTAACTGGAGAGGTCCCAGTTGACTGGAGGTTAGCAAAAAGAAGGGCTGGAAGGATGATCCAGGGAACTACAGGCCTGTCAGTCTGGCCTCAGTGCCCGGGAAGGTTATGGAGCAGACCATCCTGAGTGCCATTATGCAGCACATGAAGGACAACCAGGTGATCAGGCCCAGTCAGCAGGGGTTCATGAAGGGCAGGTCCTACTTGATAAACCTGATCTCCTTCCATGGCAAGATGGCATGCGTGTTGATCTGCTTGAGGGTAGAATGGCTCTACAAATGGATATGGACAGGCTAGATCAATGGACTGAGGTTCAACAAGGCCAAGTGTGGATCCTGCACTGGGTCAAAAACAATCGCATGCAAGGTGATGGTTTGGGGAAGAGTGGCTGGAAAGCTGTCAGCAGAAAAGGATCTGGGGATGTTGGTGGACTGCCAGCTGAATATGCACCAACAGCATCCTGACATTTATCAGGAACAGTGTGGCCAGCAGGACTAGGGAAGTGATTGTCCCATGGTACTCAACACTGGTGAAGCCCCACCTCAAATACTGTGTCCAGTTTTGGGCCCCTCACAACAACACAGACATTGAGATTCTGGAGAGTGTTCAGAGAAGTACAACGAAGATGGTAAGGGGTATAGAGCACAAGTCTTATGAGGAGCGGTTGAGGGAACTGTGGTTGATTAGTCTGGAGAAAAGGAGGACCTTATTGCTCTCTACAGCTACCTGAAAGAAGGTTGTAGAGAGGTTTTCTGCCAAGTAATAAGCAATAGGACAAGAGGATGCGGCCTCAAGGTGTGGTAGCAGAGGTTTAGGTTGGATATTAGGAAAAGTTTCTTCACTGAAAGGGTTATCAAGCATTGGAACAGGCTGCCGAAGGGAGTGGTTGAATCATCATCCCCAGAAGTATTCAAAAGACGTGTAGATGTGGTGCTTAGGGACACGATTTAGTGGTAGTTTTGGCAGTGTTAGGTTGGACTTCATGATCTTAAAGTTTCCTTCCAACCTGGGAAATTCTAGTATTCTATGATTCTATATATTTATTCATTCAGATGCAGCAAATGGGAATGGTGGTATGGGAAAAGCTGACCTCAGACCTTCCAAAGGGTGGCAAATCCATAAGCAGAGTTGATTGTATGAATTGCCTGTTTAGTCAGCTTCAAAATGTGTGGACAACTTTTACATCAACAGTCCCATCATTCATGCTGAAAGAAGCACTTTTTAAATACATCAAAATACAACTCAATAGGCATGTGCCTCAGACAGATTCTTTGAGGGACAAATGTAATGGTCAAGGAAAATACTAATGGCAAGGGATTTGCATGTAGCAGAGAATAAGGGGAATGTTCTCAATTTTTGACCCTGAGCTTGGTTAAACATCATCAAGTGTTAATTTATTTGTTTTTGAGGGAAAGAGTTCAAGGAACAGGGTAAAGCTAGAGTAGCAGTGACAAAGGTACAAGCTTGTCAAGGGCATAATTCAGAAGCAAGCACTAGACATAATTACTCAGTGACATATGCATTGTTTCAGTACAGGGAATGAAAATAAAGAAGAGACATTAATCAGAAAGATAATCAGTCAATGATGCAATAATGGTGATCTAGCTGTACTTAGTTAGAACACCTCATGTCCAGGAAAATATCCAGGTAGTCACCATTTTCATACTGATTATATCATGAAAAATGAGAGTAATGATTCAGGTTTGGCAGCCACGGGGTTCTCTTGTGCTGAGAAACTAATAAATGGACACTAAATCTTGATATACTTATCACATCAGGGCTGTCAGGAGTGCATAATTTTCTCCAGAAAAGTTTCCTTGATCGTTTGGTGCACCACAGTTTACTTTTCCCACTTGACTAGCACATTTATAGCATAAAAATACTTAGTATTACTTAGTATTACATTAACACTTCCTTTGGATATTATGTTTCTGATAAGACATTGATACTCAAATAGTATCTCTTCAATAGAAGAGGGTGCATTAACTAAGAAGGGCCAGACTCTAATTTGGGCAGTATTATTTGCACTATAGGGATGCACCATAGTCCCTGTAGGCTCCATGAATATAGATTTTCGCACAGGCATGTTACCAGTTGGATTGAATCCGGGTAGATTTTTTTTTATTCTCTCCACCCACTCTACATGTTGAATGAGAGGAGTTATTACTTGGTTCTGCTATAGATAAAAATTAAATTACTTCCCTGTTCCTCCAAGCCGGAAGGAAGCAGGGTAGTTATTGTAGCTATAGAGAGTGCTTCCGTTTTTGAAAGCTCACCTATCAGAAGCTAGAAGTAAGTATACTATTTTTTTTTATAAAACATTTTGTTATCTTTTGAATGTTGGTTGGGTTTTTTTGTTTGTTTGGTTGGTTTGTGGACTTTTTTTTTTTTTCTTCCTTAATGGCAACCACAAAGCTGAAAATGGATGGTCATTCACAAGTAGTCACAAATGAAAACACTCATTTATAAGCTAAATTATAAGTAGTTTTGAGCAAATACAGAAAATTTAAGAGTTACCACACCTTCTAAGGAAAAGCCTATTGTCTCTGGGGCATCTTTACGAGTCTTCATTTTTTAGGTTACCTTTTTTGTTGTTGTTGTTTGGTTTGGTTTGGTTGGTACATTTTGTGGAATAGAAAGAGCATATCACAAAAGCTGTCAAGTTTCTTGCATGTCCAGGAAAATATAATTACTGTATTCCTCCTCTATCACAGCATCTAATGCTCTGGATGAGTGGGTTCTAATGCAAAGAGGCAGAAGAAAATTTAGAGGCACTTCCCAGTCTTTCACTGACTAAACTATTCTGCAATGATAGAGCTAAGATTTTTGATCTAGGTGAGGCTTTTGATGTTGTTTCATATGATACTATGAAGCAACCTGGATCAAGAACTATTTCATATTTCCATGAAAAACCTGAATGCATATGGAGAATTTTCCAATGCAAAGTTTCATGATTGGCAATCAACGAGCTGTACAACCACAGACATAGTTAGGCAGTAGTTCAAGCTGAAGGGACAAAAAAAATGTAGAAACAGGAATATTTTTAAGTGGACACATGAAAATATTAAAAAAATATTCAGTGTTGATAAACTCTCAGGTGGATTTTGAGCTGTGTTTCTCCGGAAACATTGCAATAATTTCTCTCTTTGAAGGCTTTTAAGGGCATATTGTACAAGCACTTCCACAACTGACTGTCTTATTTATTGTAACACATGACTTGAGAAGGCATTAGGGGAAGGGAGGGAACTTTCAGATTTATTTACTGTGACTTCTGATTCCTCTACTGAATTCCCACCAGGAAAAATGCAATCATGTAAGTAGTTCTTCCCACACGTACCTAAAGTGATGTACCTCTTAGATATCTGATGAGTTTTTCCAGGTCACATCCATATGAATATTCCTGTACCATTCCTTAGTTACGTGTACGTATGTGCTTGGGTGACGTAACAGAACAAGTCTACTCCAGACGTGTACTCCTCATAACAATGACACTGATGCATCCCATATCCCCTCAGGACATGTATCACTGCTCTGAGGGACCCATTCCCTTTTACCTCCATATCTGTTTATTCTTAATAAACACATTATAGGGTTTTGTTTATTTGCTTTTGCAAAGCTTTCCCGCTAATACCAATAACATGGTGTAACAAGAAAGTCATTGCCTTTGAATTCTATTTTCTTCCCCTTCAGTCCCTACCTTGGAGCATTTCTTTCTCCTCTTTATATTCCCTACTTATCAACCACTTAAATGCCTTGTGAGAGAGTGAAGCCAACTAATTGTCCATTTGATTCCTTGGCTCACTTATCTGCTTAAAGGTGTCTTGTTTATGTGGCATTTCTTATTATAGATGGAATATACTGTTACCCACACACAGGTATGGCATCTTTGTCTCTGAAGCAATGGCACTTAAACTCCATGAAATTTTAATAAAAAAGTCCACATTCAGACTCTCGCCCTTCTCTAAATACCTGCTGTGAAAAAGCTTTCTCTTTCCTGCTGCTTTGAAATAAACAATTAAAGGGAGTTCAACCTTGAGTAAGTCTGAGAACATGTGGGCATTTCTGGGTTTGGTGGATGGTGTCTCATCATGTGTTGTTACCATTTGGTTTTATTTCTCACAATATGATTGACATCACTTTTTGTGAAATCAATAGAAAAGATAAAAATTATGATAAAAATAGATTTTTGATAATAATCTGAGTTTAGGGAATGTTTTAACCATTTGCTGATAATCCAAATTTAAGGAATTTCATTTGACAAAGGGCAAAACTCGACTGCAGCTGGAACCTGTGAGGGTTCTTCAGATTTTCACACATTACTTCATTTCTCTACTCCCATTTTCTTCCCTGATTGAATTCCAACAACTACTTCTATCCACACTGCCTGATTCAAAACCTATCAAAGTCAATGGAAATGGTCTTATTAACTTCACTGGGCTTTGCTCCAGGTCCTGAGCCATATGGAGCTTGAACCAACCTTGACCTTAACGAAGATGAAACAAGTCACCTCCGACATTGTAACAGTAGTTTTCTACAATCCATCAGTAAGATGTGTCACATATGCAGCATGAGTGAATCCACCTGCCAAGAGCAATACTTTTACGCTACTGGCTGGTCGCCAGTCTGGTCAGTCATGCTATTCTCCCTGTATGATATGAGAAGTTATGCATATTAGGCATTTTTTGTTCCTATTCAAAAATGACAGCCTGGTTTCTCACTTTGCATTAACTGCTCATAAAGTTCTGCAAATTTCTCTCATTCCTTTTGTGATTAGCACATTAATGATCTTCAGATGGTCCAGAGCAATGCTGCAGAAAGTTTGGATGACTAACAGACCTTTCTATTGTCACTGCTGGGGAATGTTTAAAAAAAGGTGATACAATTAAGAAATATTCATACAAAATATAGGAGGAAAGGAATTGTGGTTTTGAGTTAAATAGCAAAGCATTAATACATTCCTCACAGCAGAACGTCCTTGCATCTCAGGCCATAAATATGCAGCTTAGGCTACTACTGAGTCATGATTCCCTTCAGTGAGTCAAGTGAATAGTGCTCTAAAACTGACAAAGAGTTGTTGTATATCATGTGCAATATAAAATTATCATGATCTCTTAATTGTAATAATAAAAATTAAGAAATTTTGCCTAATTATATCATCTACTTGCCTGTTACTGAAGGATACTTTTGCATTATGCATCCATTACAGTAATAGGCTTACGGGAAATATTTTTTTTCTTTCCACAGGTATTTTCAAGGATTCATTATTTTTCCCTATTCAAGGTACTTGACAAAATTTAAAAAGTCAAAATCTCAAAAATGCCCCTGAAAATATACTGCCCTTACTACAGCTACAGTAAAACTAGTAAAATTTATCCATCAGTCGCCTATTCTAAATTCTAAATCCTTTCCTATCAGTATCAATATTTTTAACCCAAATTTCTTTTACTTTATTTCCTGTACAGAATTCATTGCTTAACTCTACTTAAAAAAAATGTTCAGTTTTAAAGTTATCTTGCTTAGGAAAACCCATATCCTTGACAAAGAAATGTTTTTGACTTTGAAAAGTAAACATATGAGTAATAAAAGGGAAGCAGAAAGCCCCGTAATCCAGACTGTTGTACCAAAGGCTTCCTAGCCACAGTTACTAAGCAAAATTAGTCCTGAGCTGAAAATCTTCTGAAGATAACCAGATGCTTCAGGTAGTGATTCTCTATTCAGTAGCCTTTTTTTGTTGTTGTTTTTTTTTTTTTTTTGTTTTGTTTTGGTTTTTTTTGTTTTTCATTTTTTTAATCAGTACTAAACTACTGTCACAGAATAGTGATAAATACATTCCATAATTTGAATGATTGTCTTTTCTGGGAAGTGTTTATTTCTTGTTGCTACCTGTTAAGTCTCATGCTGTCAGTTACAGAACATGGTATGTACATATTGAAGCCCAAATGAAATAACTTCTTGGCTACATCCTGACTATTTAACATCTTGTGATGTCTTACAGAACAAATACGTGTTCTCCCCACCAAGGTTATTGTTCATTAAATTCTTGCAGAAGTAGATACACGTTCCTCAACAAAGTAGCTCCTGTTGCATGACTCTGCACATTGCGTGAGACTATATATCAGACATCCTGAGGCAGGTGTACTTTCTATAGTTTCCCACAGCAAGCAGAGGCTGCACCCTGCGTCAGTGAGAGATTTCACACTGGGGTCCAGGAGCTGCTATTCTTGTGCTTATTCTGTGTTGTTTATCTCTGAGAGTGCCTAATCAATCTCTAGTGGGGATATACAGACCTTACTATCCTTAGGAAATCCTTAGCATGGAAATCACCACATTACACCAATAATTATTGTCTTGCAGGATTTCTGTACGTGCAACATTTACAGTAAACTGAGTGGAGGAGATGTTGTGCGGATGAAAGGACGGGGAGAAAACTGACACCCCAGGGAGACATTACTCACAGAGTATGGTGGTCCTGTGGGCAGATTTCTCCTCACTGGCAATAGGTCTTGAAACTTATTTAACAGTGTGTAGCTCCATTCTCAGAACTATTTCATGCTGGCACAATGCCCCTTCTCTTTACCAATTTTTATGAATTTATCTATGACTCTCTTGGTTCATGTCAGACTGAGTGTTACAGGTCTGGCAGCTGAATGATCCTGAAAAGCTTTGAAGAGGTATCTCCTCAGATCTGTCTGATATACACAGCACAGATGGTTCTGCTGATTTATTTACTTATTCCCCTTCAAAATATGAATTAGCTTTTTGCTCTAATCAAGTAGCCTCTGCGTTTATACTAAGATCACCATATATTTTAGGCCATATCTCACAAATTGTTCACAGAGCAGTAATTGTGCTTCATAGCTTCTACTTCCATCTTATTCTTATCGGTCATACAGACATCATTTTGACACGGTTAATTGATGAGACCAAACTCAGAAATGAGGGATCAGAAACACTATGACTGTGTGAGATTTATGAACAACAAAAGATTATTATTAGCAGTTCTGTGATGGTGAGTGAAAAATAGTATTTAATGTTTAGAGTGGTGGGGGGGGAGAGATCAGGGGCTAAATCATGAGAAGTTTTTATAAACTCCATAGAAATTCCTGGGCTCTTACTTATTATATAGATTCACATGTAAAGGGTATACCTGTAAGCAGGGATTGCACAGTCTGTGTTTGGGGACTTCATCATAACAATACACTTGAAAGAAAGAAACAAAGAAAGTCTCCATTAAGTGGGCATCATTTCAGTTTCAGTACTGCTTTTGTCTCCCATTGTTTTTTCTAGGAATATTTTGGATCAAGGAGGGGAATATCCATGTGATATTGGGAAGGGATGCCATATTTATCAGAGATTTGTGCATCAACCAGAGATTGTGTAAGAAATTCAGGGGTCCAACATACTGCATGGATGCCATTGGATTGTACTCCAATAAGCAATTGGGATATGTTGGCCATAAGGCACGTGCAGAAGCTGACAGCACGAGTGTAGAAAGAATCACGAGCTTCCAGGATATGTCATGTTCCCTGTGTATGTGCTGCACAGTTCATAAATGCATTGGAAGAAAGCTTGGCACATCTGGAAAAGCCTTTGACTTACAGAACCTGTGCACACAATCTTGTAGTGTTTGTGTACTGAAGATAGCTGTCTTCAAGACACATCTGTAGTATGCAAGCTTCATAAAATTGATTAGACTATCCACAGAGATGTTTTGGCCAGCAGTCCAGGTACACAATAGCCTGTTCCAAATAATTACTCTGTCAGTACAAGTCTTAATTTTTTGTTTGTTTGTTTGATTGATTGTTTACTTGTTTGTTTCTTTTCACCTCCTTGGAAACATCTCTGGGAAATTCATTCCAATGGTAGTCCTACTTCAGGGGAACCTGGCACCAAGGGCTGAATTCACCATTGCTGCAAGGATCTTGTGTGACCTTGACTAAGTCACTTCTCTTTGTTCCTCAGCTTCTATCTGTAGAATGGAGATAATTGCATTTCCATACCTCATGGGGGCCTGCTAAAATGCATTCATTACCAAGAAGTAGGTTTTATCTCCAATTTACACATTTTTTTCTCTGCTGTCCTTGCTAGAAATGTGATAGTCCAGCCAGTCACAATATAAACCCTCTCGCTTCTGAGTGGAAGCCAGGATCTACCTATTAAACTTCTTAGAACTACCTATTGAATATTTTTTCCTCTCTGAAGCCACCAGTACTGCTCTTTTTATATACAGAATTCTGGACTGAACAGGAAGCTTTTCTGACCCAGACTGACTGTTCCTGTATTGCTCATTTTGTGTTGGGTACCATTCAGAGAATAGTGTCAATGCTTAAGAACAACTTTCTTGAAGTCATCAAAATGCAGACATTAATTACTGAGGAACCGGTGCTAATCAAATCAGAGAGACTGTTGTGGTTTGGGCTGGACTGGCTACTGAAATGAATGACAGATGCTTTCTGCAACCAGGACAGAAATACAGATTGCAGCATTTATGGAGATCATCTGATCTTACATTTTCAGATCACTAAAAAGTAGGGAAACTTCTGGACCAATATCCAATTCCATCAAAACTGTCTTTTTTATGATGTAATCACACACACACACACACACACACACACACACACACACACACACACACACAATTATAAATCTAGAGAAAAAGGTGCTGGTAAAACACTATGACTGGGTTATAAGTTGTTTTGTTGACCAAAAAATGAAAATGTTAAGACATGTCAAGATGTCTTCAACTTCTGCTCGCTCTGGTTTTATTTTTATTTTTTTCCCCCCATTGGCAACCTTTTTTTTTCCTCTGGGTCTTTGTAGATTTTATAGCTGTGTCATAAGGAAATAGTCAGTTGGCTGTTATTTCCAGCTTGGTTAATGGGCACCAGAGAAAAAACACACACATAGTTGTATCATACTGTCAAATTTCAGATGAGCTGAGGTTTTCAGCGGGGGAAAAAAAAAAAAAAAGAAAAATAAAAAAAGGATATAACTGAATGGGCCAAAAAGCATTTGTATTTCTGCAGTGCAGTAGCAGGGACAAGAGGTTTTGATGCTTTTTAGTAACAGGTCACCTTTGCCTTCAACAGTGAGGTCAAAAAGATCTGAACAAAGCAAGGATCAAAATAAAATAACCTCTGTCTAGGAAATCTGCTTGTGGTGAATGTGCAGCTGGGACCTTGTCTGCTACAGAGCTCCTCCGCAAAAAAGCTGAAACATGGCTAATGTCTCTTTGAGCAGCGGTGAAGAGCTGGAGTGGAAAAGGCACCAGCAGGAGGAGGAAGGCAAAGGAGAGTGTGGAGCACCTCTGAGAACCTGATTTACACAGGTTTTACCCTTTCTCTGTAGGCAAGGGAACAAACTGTAGATCTCTACTGCTATCACTTAATTTGGGTATCCTTTGGGGTGAAGAAACTGATGTGCTCCAAAGATGAATTCCCTACAGTTTGTATAGAGAACTGTTAGTAAAGTACAAACAATAAGGGAAAGTAGCTAGGGTCAATTTTCTCATCAATCATTAAAAATCAAAGCAGGAGTGGGTTTAGGACTGTGGTCCATGAACACACAGACAAAATATTACTAGTGGTTTCTTCATTGATCAGGTTCTCCTGAGCTCCTAGTTCATTCACTTTATTGTTTTCCCTTTAAAATGGTTCTGCCAGCTTAGTTATTGTTTCACAGTACTTAACAATAAATAGCATTTTAGTTCATGACAAGTATTCATACAATGTAAATTAATTTTATATTTTTAAGGGTGAAAAAGGTTTATACTACATTTTCCACATTTCATTTTCTTTCCAATAAGAAACTGCATATGACAAAACTTAGCTTCTTTTTAACTGCCACACAGTACCCTGTAACAAGTAAATTCCATGAAGACCATATTACACATTTCTCCCATCTGTTTTAGTCATCTAGATACCATTTAAGGTACACAGCCTTGTGACAGCACTTATTCAACTAAAAATGTGGGAATTTCAATTGAGCATAACCTCAAACCAGTTAACTGTATGAAAAATTATAATGTAACAATCCAACATTTTAGCACCATCTAGATTCTTAGTCTCAAAACTCTGACACACATGGAATATTTTTTATTCATACCATTGAACTTGTCCTACTAGTTAAAATATGTTGCTGTGGTAGTCAAAATCTTACTATTGGCAGCAATATAAATTTAGTATTATTTTAAGGCCCATGCCCATTTTATGGCAGTGTGTATGTCTGCTGGTTTCTGTTATGATGAAACATATGGATCTGTCTTCTGTGATCTGCATAGCTGTTAATTATTCATTGATCATTTATCCTTAGTTTTGCAGGATCTTTATGCTCATGAGATTGAGTGGTCTTGGTCAGCAGATGCCAACTGTGGATGGTTTGAATGCACCTCACACTAAACTACAGAGCAGCTAAGAACTTTACATTGCACAGATGCTAAGCTTAAATAAGATGGGGAAGCATTGGCCCAGTAATTAAAGAATTACATCAACACATTGTACAAGACTTAATATAGAAGGGGCACTTACGTAATAGCCTTTTATGAAGGCCTGGATAAATTCCACCTAATTTTTGGGTAGACAGCTCAGGCACTCAAGCTGGGCTACTAGTGGCCTTAGTTTCTATAGCTACCTCTAAGGAAAGATGCAGTCCATCCAGTATCTGAAAACCTTTCAGACACCAGCAGTTCTCAGTTTTCTGAAAAAGTAGAACAGGAGAAGAATGGAATGGAGTGGAATGGGGTAGAATAGAATAGAATAGAATAGAATAGAATAGAATAGAATAGAATAGAACAGAACAGAACAGAACGGAATATTTTAATTGGAAGGGACCTACAGTTCAGTCTTTCTGTTTAGATATCTGGGTGTGTTAAAATGAGGTGAGGTGAGGCCGGACTGGGAAGTTGCAGCTGTCACAATGTCACCCTCTAAGATTCTAAGAGGCTTAAAGTCTGAAGCTCCAGCCTTGTGTGTCCTGAAATGCCTTATTAGTCAGCATTTTGTCAATGCTTTAATAGAGACATAGGATTTTATCAGCACTTTTACTTCATGGGAAATGGCTTTTTGCCAATACCACTTATCTCACAAACTCCCAGTTGAGGAATCCCACAATTTCACTGTGGATACAACATAGACAGTTCCATAGTCAAGTCACAAAACTTTATGTATGCAAACTTGAAGTTTACTTTCCAAGGTCAAAACTTCTCTCCACTCTGTGGGGTTGTAAGGCCGCTTTTACAATATCCAGCCAGGCATCTCTTTCAAGACATATCTCCAGAATATTTCAGAAAGAGTGCAACCCTGACTTGACTTGACTTTCATAAGACAACACTTGCCTTCAGCTCTGCATCTTTGATATGCCATGGCTCCTCTGCATTGCAGGCTGGCCTTCAGCTTCAAAGCCTGTCTTCACATGAGAAATCCACACTGTGTTACTTTTTTATGACAGTCAGAGAAGTGAAATTGCGCATCAGATGCTGATTAAACCATCTGTTCTGGGGCAGATGCTTTCAAACCATATGGGGCAGGAACATCTGATTGCTATTTGCAAAGCTCAACAGCACCAGTGTTTACTACATTGTATAATCCACTGTACTTCTCACCTGAGCAAGCCCTAGAATGGTCTTAAAGACTTGAACCAGTCTGTTGAATGCAAAAGAGAGTGAAAACAGGAAGAGAAGCTGCCAAAGCTCAGAACACAGGGCTGAACTCTTGCATGACATCTTCTGAGCAAGGGCAACTCATAGCTGCGCCTTTGAAAGGATTGTGGCTAGGATGACAAAATACAGAGTTATGAGCTATACAAGTGAAATATACCTTTAGTTGTCCTAGGCCTCCTAAGTAGCCTTTAATCTATTTTCCTTTCTTAAAAAACAAACAAACAAAAAAACCCCAAAGGAATATGCTTTTAAATCCATTAATAAAACTCCTCAAGATGTTAAAAGAAACATCCCAAATATGCTGGCAATTTGAGAAGGAAAAGGATAAAACAAAGATAGTCACAATCTCTGGGACACCAAGTGCATTGAAACCTAAGAGAAACATATTCAGATGGTTATGATCATCCTCAGCAGTTTTTATTCTCTATTATCTTACCTGAACTTTAACCCTCTGGTCTCCCATGAATGAGACACATTGAGGGATGCCTGTCTGTGATGGGTTAGAGAGGAGACAGCAGAAAAGCGTGTTGTTTATTGCATAGTATAATGTTTCCAGCTAGCCAACTGTTGCATCATTTTCCATTCAATGAGCACTTGAATGTTAGCAGATTGCCTCCAGGTTGAGTGCACAAAATGCTGTAGGTGCTTTTTGTGGCTCACTGAAGGGAATGTAACTGACACTGGCGCTATCTGGAGCTGAGACAACATTAATACAATGAGACAGAAACAGAGTCAGGCCATGGAAAGAGTTTGGCCTGAATGCTGTCTACAGATTCCTTTTCTCTTTTTCTTTCAAGAGCTGCCCATGCTCTACATCAGAGGTGACTGCATTGGAGCAATATGTTTAGCATCAGCTTCAGTAGATTAAATTCTGTTCTCAAATTTATGTACAAAATTTACAGGCACTTAGAGGGAATTCTGTTCGAGGAACACTGTTTTATTCTTGCTTGGTAAACGTCTTCAGAAGTATATAGGGTGAAAGACATGGCAGCATGAGGCATTTGACTGTCACATTGTAATAGTCAATCTGTATCTTTATCAAGGATCCTGTAGCAATATTTATACAAATAAATTGAACTTGTTTAGTGGCAGGGAATGTATCTGGGCACAGGAACCTGATCAACTACAACATTATACACTTAGACCTGCCGGTGTTATATTTTTGACCTAAGCCATCTAGAACTCTTTGAATCAATTCTCAGACATGGATAATGAGTTAGCTTAATCCAGAGTTGATTTCTAATGAGTAGTTCCCATGCAATTACTTTGTTTCAGAGGATAAGCAAGTTAAGCCAATGCAGGTCAGGGTCATTCCACTCCTTTCAGTGCCCAAGAAGAAACCCAGGTGCTTTTCATTTCTGAGGACAGATGTAGGCACTAGTGTCACAGAAACTTGTCACAGAGGACTGACTCCCTGCGCTATTGGAATGTTGGCAAAGGGCGTGGCCACCTCTGCAGCAATATTTCTTTTCCTTGGATAAAAACACTGGACAGCTTGCACAAGATCATGCCACGTTTTCTCACCTGGGTAACGCTCCCATTTAAAAGTCCTTGTGGCAAGAAGTCCTTTGAAGAGAACGAGTGGCAGGACAGAGACCTCAACTGATTCACAAGGACACAAAATAGATACGGAAGGAGCAGACCTAGCTCTCAATTCAAGGAAATTCAAGGGTGTGCCACAGATTCAATATCTGGATGAAAGTAAGGAAAATAGCTATAGGGCTTACCACACAGACACAGCTAACAGGTTCATCTCATCTGAGAAAAATGAGTCAAAAGATATCCCACACGCACTTGCAAGCTGATTCTATGAATGTTTTAGTTTTTTGGGGATTTCTTTTTTTTTTTTTTTTCCCCCCCTCTGTGAAAGAAGATCACCATTACTGCACTGTGAGTGATGTGGGCTGCTTGCAGATATACAATATTGTCCTGAGTGACAAAGCAGTGAATTGAAAGGCTTGTGCTGGCAAAAAAAGAAAAGAAAAGAAAAGAAAAGAAAAGAAAAGAAAAGAAAAGAAAAGAAAAGAAAAGAAAAGAAAAGAAAAGAAAAGAAAAGAAAAGAAAAGAAAAGAAAAGAAAAGAAAAGAAAAGAAAAGAAAAGAAAAGAAAAGAAAAGAAAAGAAAAGAAAAGAAAAGAAAAGAAAGAAAAGAAAAGAAAAGAAAAAAAGAAAAGAAAAGAAAAGAGAGCAAACAAACACAGAATGATCCTCCTAAAGACAGAGGCATAACAGCAAGAAATCATCTGAGACTTGATTACAAAGATTTAGAAGAATGTAATGTGTAAACTGTAAGCAGCTCAAGGTCCAAGATGAAGCCCAGTGAAAGTTTTTAAAAGGCATCTGAAATGAACCAAAGAGATAGTCACATCATAAAATGATGTGGGTAGGAGACTGAGACTTGTGAAATGTCTGTCTCCATTACCCTGACAAAGAAACCACTGTTGTGATAAAAAGAGAAGAGAAAAAAAAAGCATAGTTTTCATGTACTTCTGCATTAACTGGTCAGAAGTGAAACTGAGCTGATCTTGTTGAATTATCAAAGCAGAAAAATCCTAAACACAAAAAAAGGTGCAGTAACACAATCATAAGCAATAAAGCATCATACTTTTAAACCTCTCAAAACCAGTAAGTTAGCTTAAAACACTGCAGGTGTTTTTAAGCAGTAAATATAAACATTAAATGTTCAATGAATTTGACCGGTTTAAAACCCATAGCTATACAGCTATCATCATAGAATCAAAAAATCATTTTGGTTGGAAAAGACCTTTGGGATCATCGACTCCAACTGTAAACCTAACACTGCCAAAACCACCACTAAATCGTGTCCCTAAGCATCACATCTACATGTCTTTTAAATACTTCTGGGGATGATGATTCAACCACTCCCTTTGGCAGCAAGTTCCAATGTTTGATAACCCTTTCAGTGGAGAAATTTTTCCTAATATCCAACCTAAACCTCTGCTAACACATCTTGAGGCCATATCCTCTTGTCCTATTGCTTATTACTTGGCAGAAAAGACCAACACCCACCTCTCTACAACCTTCTTTCAGGTAGCTGTAGAGAGCGATAAGGTATCCCCTCAGCCTCCTTTTCTCCAGACTAATCAACCCCAGTTCCCTCAGCCGCTCCTCATAAGCTTCATTGACCTTCTCTGGACATGCCCCAGAATCTCATTGTCTTTTTTGTGGTGAGGGGCGCAAAACTGGATACAGTGCTCGAGGTGGGACCTCACCAGTGTTGAGTACCAGGGGACAATCACTTCCCTAGTCCTGCTGGCCACACTATTCCTGATAAAGGCCAGGATGCTGTTGGCTTTCTTGGCCACCTGGGCACACTACTGGCTCGTATTCAGCTGGCAGTCCACCAGCACCCCCAGGTCCTTTTCTGCTGGCAGCTTTCCAGCCACTCTACCCCAGGCCTGTAGCACTGCATGGGGTTGTTGTGACCCAAGTGCAGGACCCAGCACTTGGGTTTCTTGAGCCTCCTACAATTGGCCTTGGCCCATCAATCCAGCCTGTCCAGATCCCTTTGTAGACCCATCCTAACCCTCAAGCAATTCAACATTCCCACCCATCTCGGTGTCATCTGCAAACTTACTGAGGGTGCACTTGATTCCATTGTCCAGATCATCAATAATGAAAGTAAACAGAACCAATCCCAGTACTGAGCCCTGGAGAGCACCACTTGTGGGCAGCCACAAACTGAATTTAACTCTATTCACCACAACTCTTTGGGCTTGACAATCTAGACAATTTTTTACCCAGCAAAGGGTACACCATTCAAAGCCATGAGCAGATATGTTTTATTTTGATCTGGGCCCGCTTGGTTCATCCTGTTTCATGATCTACTGTTGAACTGTCTAGGACCTGTAGCTCTTATTCCCACGTGACCTCCTTGTTCTGCTAGTCAGGAGACATCCAGATTCATCACAACTGTGACCTACTCCAATACCTTCTGGAGTGCTAAACTCAGCAGAATGAGTTTCTGAAGTATGAAAACAAAATTAAAGAAAAGGTTTATTTTTTTTTTCCAGACAAATAATTAAAAAAGAAAGAAAAAAAGATCAATAAAGCTAACATTTTCAGAATTTTCATAATTGTTAGGATTTTTCAATTTGAATTTCCATCTTAGGCTGACTTTAAAAGTCATTATTACTTTTAATATAAAAATGGCAAAAAATCTAATAAAAATGAAGTCATAATTATATATTTTGATTTTAGTAAGATGTTTTGGTTGACCCCAAGCATTCAATATTTTAATTCATGAGAATGTCAAATTGCGTGTGTATATGTTAGCTTGTCTTGTAGTTATTTTGGTTCAAATTCCATAGGAAAGTATTTAAATAATGAAATATAAGGTATTTCCTTGTTAAGGAAAAAAAAACAAACACACAAACAAAACCACTTCCAAAACAACAAAAAAAAAAAAACATGTTCAAAGAAACCACTAATTTCCTGACTAGAAAATGTTGTGTTACTTGGATCCAACTGCAATGGACTATTGAGTTTTCAGGCAGAGAGATGCTTTCTTAATTTGCAAGGACATATTAATTAAAATACATCTGAAAACTATGTGTTCAGTAATTTTGAATTTCTAAATGAACACAGTACAGCAAGTTTTTTAGAAAGCATTTACATGTGAGTGAAATGGGTCATGTTACGTTGTCACGAGGTTAAATTATTCTCTGTACCATACCCAATGTTTTCAACCTCATTTCACACCTGTATATTTTATTCTTTGTGGCACCTGAAAGAAATAAAATGAAATGGCATCAAATAATTCAATGCTAAGAAGCGCTTCTCTTTTAATAGTAAGAATAACAATATCTTTAAAAGAATGCTTATAAGTAGGCAGGGTGGAAAAGTTAGTGAGAGAAGCTGAAATTGGAAAACCATGAGTGTTAAGAATGAAATGAAAATTATATTAAAAAAACCTCCTTTTTACCTTACTTAGTCTCTAGTGGAACTGATTTGTGATCACTGGAGTGTCATTGTGGTGTGCTTTGTTTCACCTATATCTACTTTACTTCATTATAACCATATATCCCCTTAAAACTATTTATAGGGAAACCACTGTATGCTCAGTATCTTTCTACATGTCTTTACTCCTTATATCCTATGAGTGATTCTTTATCCCAAAAATATATGTCTGTACGTCTCTATCTATATTTAAAAGAAAAAAAAAAAAAAAAAAAAAAAGAAACGCAAAATTTGCTTAAAAATAAGAAATGTCAGAATCAAGGTTATCTAAGCAACATGATTATACCTGCCTTATGTCTATACACGGTCACAAGCTGACTTCCATACTAATTAAAGATGTGTGAGTCACCACAGTGTCTCAGCAGTTGTAGTTACTGTTCTTTCGTGTTTTTTTCCTGAGCCCTGACCTTAGTCTGCCTGCGTCATATGTGGTGCATTGATGTCTTTGCCTGTAGCTGTGGTTCAAAACTCCTACAGCAAAATATTTCTGATATTCTGTCCTCTCCACATCCCTGCCTCAGATCCTCCCTCCCCTTCTGATCATTCCTCCTGATAAGATGGTATGTCCATGATGCAGGAGTGCACAGGCAAAGCACCAGTGGAAGGCACCTAAGAGTTTGTACAATCGTTTTGCTAAACGCAGAAAACTTATTGTTATCCTCAACAAATAAGCTATAGTACGTGATTTTTAAATAAAGGTATTAGTATTTTACAGATTAGAATGGCAAACCCATGTCTTTCTTTGAATAGATTTGACTGTGAGTTACCAAGGGACTTTATAGTGCCTTTCTTTTCATTGTCAGGATTGAGTAGATGCTCATGATTCTTCATGAAAATGGAAGCCCCTTATAATAAGGAAAGTTTCTTCTTTTTTTTTTTTTTTTTCCTTGAAATTATTAAGTGGCAGGATTTTGAATCCATGACATTCATGAGGGCTTGTTTCCTGTGTCATTGCAATGACATTTTTGTGTCATAAGGCTGCATGCTAATACTGTGGGGTCCTGGGAAAACAGGCCAGTAAAGAATGGTCACAGAGAGAATTTTGCAGACTACATCGCTCTCTTTCATTAGAAAGGAAGCATCACTGGGGACATGAACAGCCAGGTTTCTCTGGTGACATTCCATATTCATTTATATAAATTAAGGAAAGAACTCCAATATTTCAATTTCCCAAACTTAGTTTCTGTTGGAAGGATTGCTCAGATGAATCCTGAGCAACATATATTATAAATAATACAAATTATATATATTTGTAATCCAAAATTAATAACTCATCTTTTTCATTAAAATTTATTTATTAAGTGTTTTCCTGTTCTTAAATACTCAGTATTAAAGCTTTTGGAGGATAAAAACATCATGAAGTAATCATTTCAACACCTAACAGTTATTAATATCTTTTCTAATGCCTTTCCTGCAATGTCAGAAAGTGTGAGAGTGTGAAGGAACTGGAGGAGGAAGGAATAGTACCACCTTTTCACAGTTTCATTCTGGAAACATAGAATAACTTCAAAAGAACATCCTGAAATGGTCAAATATGGGAAATATTCTGGTCTTCTTACTGGCTGCATTTTAAAAAAAGCCCAAAGAAACCTGAGGAAAGCAGAATAATTTCACAAAGGAAACATTCTTTCTGTTTTCTATGCAGAAGCTATGGACTCTTTTACTAATCAAAGAACATAGAAAATTCAGTTTGAATGTTATTATGCCAAAGCAGGAGAGCAAATTCAATCTTTCAGCTGTAAAAAAAGAGATTTTACTCCTATTTTAAATGCAAATCCCCAGACATCTTTGCATAGTGTCTCTACTCACCCCTTATAATGAATGGATTCTTCACTGCTGAAATCTTGAAATCTTTATCAAAACGAAGTGCCTTTCACCAATGTGTGTTCTAGTTCAATGACGGGCTTTAGGATTAGGTATAGGAACAGCGCAAGCCTATGCTGTGACTCATGTAGGTCAGATTACTTATCCACGAGGTCCTTTTGTGGTTGTAAACCCAATGAATCTAATAATCATATACAAAGGTGGAAAAGGACTTAGGTGAGAAGGGAGGCAAAGCAGAACAGGTGTAATCCAACAGTTTTCTAAATTCCCAAAGGAAACAAAAAATAATGAAAATGGCTTGGAAGGGAAAAATGCAAAAAAATATTCTGATTTTCTCATGTATATGCATACACACATATTGCACCTTGGAGATCATCTTAATTTGGAAGCTCAGAGCTGTGTAGATTATTTTTCTAAGAAGTCATTGCAGTAATGCAGTTTATATTTTACCTGCTACAACAACGGATGATCTGATTTAACCCTACCAAAAACTTGCTTCGCTATGCAAAATCATTAATAGGCAGTGTAAATACATGCCCACGATGACTGCTGCCATCCTGGACACTCTGCAATTGGGAAGCGATTAATCACAGAATTGCAGAATCAATGAATAACAGGGGTTGGAAGGGACCTCTAGAGATCATCTAGCCCAACCCCCCTGCCAGAGCAGGGTCACCCAGAGAAGGTTGTACAGGAATGCATCCAGGTGGTATTTGAATGTCTCCAGAGATGGAGACTCCACCACCTCTCTGGGCAGCCTGTGCCAGTGCTCTGTCACCCTCAAAGTAAAGAAGTTCCTCCTCATGTTGAGATGGAACTTCCTATGCTCAAGCTTGTGTGTGTTACTTCGTGTCCTGTTGCTGGGCACCACTGAAAGGAGCCTGGTCCCATCCTCCTGACACCCATCCTTTAAGTATTTATAAGCATTGATAAGATCCCCCCTCAGTCATCTTTTTTCCAGACTAAAAAGACCCAAAGTCCCCTAATCATCCACTGCACTCCCCTCATCTATCTATCGATCCAGTCATGCCATCATAGAAGGCTATCAGATTAGTCAGACATGTTTTCCCCTTGGTGAATCTGTGTTGACTACTTCTGACAGCTTTCTTTTCCTCCACATGCCTTGAGATGACGTTGCAAGGTAGAAATATAGAATTCAACTCACAAGGGACAAATCCACAGCTTTATGTTTGTTAAAGTGAGATTTTTCATCTCATATAGTTTATATAGGGACAAACAACAATGAACAATATACCTTAACTCAAAAGTCATCACTCAGCAGCAGATCTACAGTAACGGAACCTATAGATATTTCTAGCCTGTTGCAAATGAAAAGTAAGCTGGTTTGCTTGAACCATTATGGTTACTCATTACAGGGAGTCTAGAACGCAGGGAGTCCAGGCTGTGTCACTAGGTTTTCTTTATGTCATCAATAATTTTGCCTATAGAAGAAAAAGATTATACCTTTGGAAAAGCTATAATCTGTTTATCATTGATGATCTTACATAGAAAGTTGTCTTAGGAAGATATTATGAACTAGAGTGAAGCATATTGTTGATTATTACAGCTTGACTGACTTGTTAAAACCATGTTAATGATTATCTGCCAATGCTGCCAGTGGCTCTGCCACTGCATTTCATTCAATTATTGGATTTTATGGAATTTTATTCCATTTCAAAACTATATTCTACAGAAAAGTATGAGTTTTGTGGAGCAGAGAAACAAAACTCCAGTGAAACAGCTGACATCCATCCCTGAACAGATAATCATTTCAAGACTTAGATCAAGTAATGGAAAAAAGTAGGGCTTCATCCACCTCCTTGTCTGGGGGCAAAATTTTAAGCATTACTCTCTAGTCATGCAGTGTAAGAGATGGGAAACAGTTTTTTCAGGTTTAATGATTTTTTTTTGTTTGTTTGGTTGGTTGGATGTAAGCGTTTGGGGAAAGAGTAATATTACAATTCTTCTTTCTTTTTCTCTCATTTACTATTATATGTGGGTGAGTAGGGGATAGTGAACAATAAATTACACTACTTAGAGATGTAGGCTAAGGCTTTTCTTGTCAGTTGTGTCAATAAAGTACACACATAACATCAGTTTCCCATTATACACATCATTCAGGCTCATATATTACTCAGTATAATGGGAAAAGGGGCCACTGAAATCTAAAATGAAAAGAGAAATTGAAGTACAACCAGCAAGTAGCAGCTGAGCCAAAAAGCAGCTGTGGCAGTGAAACATTTAGTCACTGCTGCTGGAAAAAGAACTATCGGCATTGAGGGCATACAGTGCCACATGCTGGGAAGCTTTGCAGCAGATGGGTTTCTGTGGGACTGGAAGGTACTTATTTCTTAATCTTTTTTCCTTTTTTTTTTTTTTTTTTTCCTAATGCATTTGCATTTCATTTAAAATAATTGAATACAAGCACAAAACACAACCCAGGTCATGCTATTGGCCAAGTCTTGCCAGCTGCCTTTATTGCTTGTTTTACATTAAAGGGCAGATGCCAAAATTTGTTCTTAGGCTAAATTCATGTCTTACCATTTGTTCTACTGGGTTACTTTGCAGTAGTGCTGTAAAGCCTCATATCTGGATCACCTTATGTTCAGAGTTAATGTTAGGTTTTGGAGCAGTATGGTTCACTCATATGACTCATAGGATCAATCTTCCTTTTTCAAGCAAATTGTGCTCTGTATATTGTAGTGGTCAAACCAGTAATTCTCCATGTAGGTTGCTTGTAATAATACACTTCAAAACGTGTGATGAATGGCCACAGGTCATTGATAACATGTAGAAAGTCTCTATTATAGACTGTGTATTTTCCATGGAAGTACATACAAGTACGTCTTTTGACATTTCTTAACAGCCAGAACACAGAGAGTGTGTTATATACAGTCTAAGGTTAAAACTGATAAATTCTCCCTTGTTTCAACTTATGCTGTCTGAACACTCACCAGTAGCTCCTGCGATTTTCATTATTACTGTTGCTTGCATTGTGTTGTTACTATTATCATAGAGCCATAAAATCATTGAATGGTTTTGGTTGGAAGAGACCTTTAAGGATTACGTAGTCCAAATGCCCTGATATGGGCAGGGATTTATTTCACTAAACCACATTGCTCAAAGCCCCATCCAGCCTGACCTTGAATACTGTCAATGACGGGGTATCCACAACTTCTCTGGCAAACCTGTTCCAGCATCTCACCACCTGTTGTTTCATAGTAAGGCAAAAATGGATGCAACTCACAGGATCAGTTACTCTGTTCGGATAAGTAGTTACTTCCTCTCCCTACTTAGGAAGTGTCATAGCTTGTTCTGAAGGATGCATACAATAGAAAGCCCCCAACAGCATAAAAGGTAACATGTTATCATCCCTATTTCACAGAAATGGGAAGACTAAAGAGCAAGGAAGTAGAACTGGAACCCCAGGCCATTATTTTTATGCCTGAGTTCTCTTTCTATAAAATTTATGGAGTGAACGGAAGATGGAAGAGCAGCCTCAGTTCTGATTTTAAAGCTGTGAAAAGTAAAACAGCATTGAGGTTCATTATTAATTATAACACACTAGAAAGGGAGGGAGAGGGGTGGTGGAATTAAAGTCTATTTTCTGAACTAATACTTATAAAAACTGGATGGCAACGTCTGTGATTTCATAAATGTTCTGGAAGAAAGTGTAGTGATTGCATAATAGACCCATCAAAAGGGTGGCTGATTAGTTTAGTCAATTTGGCATACATTTTAGCTATTATTTTTATTTGTGAAGCAGAGGCTGAATGACACTGTTGCTTTTATCCTGCACACTTTGCAAATGAACACCCTAAAGCTGACGTGGTTCTTCCTTACTTCTCCACAACTTGGGACATAACTGTGACAACAGTGTTGGAAGATCATGGAGTCAAAAAACTATTCAATGCTTCATGTTTGAAGGGAGTTATGGATGTCTTATTTTGCAGTCATCCACCCAAAACAGGGCCCAAACCCTGCATAACTTATCTCCTATAAGTGTTCCAATTTATTTCTGCCATTAGTAGATCACTGCAATATCTCTAAGAAGATCATTAATACCACCACATAGTTATTCTCTGTGCCACTTGTCAAACAGTTGGACATTTCCATTGTCTCTACTCCTCTCAACTGGAGTCTTTTGACTGGAACTGGGTGCTCGCTGAGATATTTGCCCGCACCCAAAGGAACATCATTAGCTTCACAGCTGTGAAACTCATAGCTGAAACTGTGCTGGAGAGTATTTAGACCACCTCAAATTACTCATTTAGTATCAAATAGCTATTTAATGCAGATTTTGCATGACCACAAAATCTGTATTTTAGAAGTTCTGTTTCTCTTCTGATAAACCCTCTAGTTATATCCACCATCAGTATTTTATCCAAATCTGATCTCATCAATTAATTTCTTTTTTTTTTTTTTTTTTTTTTTTGGGAGGGGGGGGCTTCTGTTGATTCTGAACAATAGCTCAATGCCATACCCTTCCTCATTCATTACATTTAGAGGAGGATTAACTAGTTCAAATGTACTGCTATGTCACTATGATTCTATGGAAACACCATAGGTGTTCTGGACATCCTAAATTGGGAGAAAAGGAACTTAATTCTGTTTTCATACATCTAAGTAGGCCTGTCCTAGATGAGACTAAATGAGACATAGGAACTGAAGCTACACTGTCAATATCTAAATTGGGGGACCTTGAGACATTCTGAATTTTTGAGTCCCAGGTATAAATGTAGTCATGGTCTAAAGCTTCTTCAACAGAAACTAGGCCTTTATCCTGTGTATTTGTTTACAAAGAAAAAAAAAACCTACAACCTTGTATGAACAAATCTAGCATCACTGACGGTATGGTACAATCAAATCTCGTGCTAGTATACTGTGGAGTGCAGGATCTCAGGGTGTGTTCTGCTTGATGCCCCAGGCCAGTTGAGACATGCATACCCACTGGCCTGGGTTGCTAATAATTTGAAGAGGTTATCATAAAATATTTTTATTAGCTGTCTTGAATATATCTTCTCTCCCAATCCTTGCTAGCATTCTGAAACATTCTTCACTCTAGGGACATTTTGTATATTTTTCAGGAAAGTGAAAGGATCTATGAAAGGATCAAAACCCCTTTAACTATCACTGTTCATAATTGTATATATGCTTCCAGATACACCAAAGTAAACACGATGTGGAGTCTAAGTATGCACGACATGGCTTTAGGAATCCCCCATACTTCTTGCAGGGAATCTTGTGTTTTCTATACGTCCAGATGGAGAGTACCAGATGGGAAGCAGGAACAGAGCAACTCTGCCATCACAACTTGTCGGAGGAAGAAGGCAATGCGAATTCTTCCAGCTATTTTCTTTCATCCATTCTTATCTTGTTGTGTCTCCCAGAACTTCCTTTGTATTCCTCTCTTTTTTATCCTGTTTCTCTTGGTTCTAGTCTGTCATTTACTTTCTTGCTTTGTGTCTTATCTTTCCTCTTCTTTCTTTCCTTCCAAACCACTCCTTCTTTGTCAGTTTGCATCCATCCCCATCTCTGTAAAACAGAGCTTTCAAAGTTTATGTAGTTAGTGCATGGTGCTTGCTCTGAGAGAATGAGGGACACAGAAAGTAGTGACTAATATCAGAATCATGAGTGAAGATATGTTTTATTCATAAACCCTGCATCTCCAGTGAAATTAAAAGCAAAGCAAAGGGTCAAAGCTCTGAACCCTCTTTCCTGGAGCCTGTAAACCAATAAAGGCTTTATATTAGCTATCGATATCTATCTCTGACTTGGCTTAATAACATCTTATTCCCTGTTTTCAGCAGCCATCAATAATATTTCTGCCTGCCCGCTCAGGTCCCCATCTCTGCGTGCAATTGCATTATAAGGGTCTATAAGCCCAATTTGCTTCACATTCTTATTTTTGGAAAAGGCTGGCTGGCTTTTGTAATGAGAGCAGCTGCCAAGAAGGCTTGACAGAATTTGTGGCCCATCTGGCTTATAATCTTCATTCAATATCGCAGGAGCCTAAACTCCCAGACCAACTGATAAGTCAGAGCGTATAGGCAAGCGGTTGCAGTAATCTTCCTTGTGATTTCTCATTAAGGATAGGGACATCTCAGTGAATCTCTCATATCCTGGATATCATATAATTTTTTTTTCTCTTTTTTCTTCCTTTTTTTTTTTTTTTCTAACAAGACCACTGTTGTTCCACTTTTTCAAATTATAATAAAAGACAGCAGTTTAAAAAGTATTTGGGTTGCTTTGTATCATGTTTAAGAAACTAGGAAACATGGTTTGATTCTGCCTTTAAAATCAGCAGCAGTTTACCACTGTTCACACTTAAAATATGTGTACTGGTGTTGTCCTCCCAGAATCACGGAAAGCAAGGCAATAAATGATCCTGAGAAAACATCTAGTAAGTTTCCCTGCCACAAAGTGGGATCAGATACATCTTCAGGATCATCAGGTGTCAGTCACCTTTGTAGCATCTCCAGATCATCTCTTTAGTGCTTTAAATCCTTGCTCTTCAAAGGTTTTTCCTGTTATCTCAAGTCTTCCACAACTTGCTGTTTCCACTCTGAACTCAGAAATTAGTTGATTGTCCCGCATGCAGTCCTGTCCCACACATCCTTCACAAATATCTCCACTTATTTTTTACTCTTTCCTCATAAGTCATGTTTTCTAGAGCTCGGCTCATCTCCACTGCTGCTTTCATGCTGAGTTCACTTTGTTCCCTGCTAAATGACATACAGAGATGCACCCCAGATACACCTGCCTTGCCAGGGAGGCTGCTCAGCTTCCTGAATTGAAGACCTATTGTCCTGTAGCATTTCATACAGCTTCAGCCATCTGAAAATTAAGCTTTCACTTTAAACTTAGCACTTTGGCTCTTTCTAGGAGCCAAGACAACCTTCAAATGGCAGAGATGGATAGCTCCAGAGTGCTAATTATCTCACCTAGTTTAGAAATTTATCTTCAAAAGGTTAAGATGCCTTTTGAGATAACAGACTTCCTCTGTGGACTACAGGGGGACAAGCTATGACCAGAGGCCCAACTTTTACAGGACTATCAAGATCAATTTCTCTATTAGCAGAGGAAATGAATAATGTATTTTTTTTTTCTTACAGTCCTGCATGTCACATCTAATTTTTTTTTTATTTCTTGTAAGATGAGAAGCCCACATTTTTTGTTCCCCTCTGCTAAGGCATTTTTTACCCTTGTGAGAAAAATTGAGCTCTCACAATGGTTATCGTTAATATGTTGGCTTTATTTTATGTACATACTTTCCACAAGAGCCTCAGAGATCTCCTAGTTCTCTTTCCTGATCAGAAATAAACCAGGACATATTAAGGGAAGGGATATCAGGTCAACTGGAGGAACACAGGAACAAACATATGTTCATATGGTATTTTTCACACATTCTTATGACGCATTTTTGTAATGCTGAAAACCTCTCTGAAAGTATAAAGAACCCAATTATGAAATGAAATGAAATGAAATAAAATAAAGTAAAATAAAATAAAATAAAATAAAATAAAATAAAATTAAATTAAATTAAATTAAATTAAATTAAATTAAATAATATAAAATAAATAAATAAAATAAAAATAAAATAAATAAAATACAAAGAATTCTAGCTTATCTGAAAGGACAATTTCATGAAAATGAGGATAAAGAACATTTGAAAAGCATATGACCTGACACTGGAAAAGAGAATGGATAGTTTAGAAAATTTAGGAATTTATTTTAGGAATCTAACAATCCTCGTTATCAATACAGGCTGGGGGATGATGTGATAGAGGGCAGCCCTGTGGAAAAGGACTTGGGGGTACTCGTGGATGAAAAGCTGGACATGAGCCAATAATGTGTGCTGGCAGCCCAGAAGGCCAACCGCATCCTGGGCTGCATCAAAAGAACGGTGGCCAGAAGATCCAGAAAGGTGATTCTGCCCCTCTACTCTGCTCTCGTGAGACCCCACCTGGAGTACTGTGTCCAGTTCTGGAGCCCTCAGCACAAGAAAGACATGGACCTGTTGGAGCGGGCCCAGAGGAGGGCCATGAAGATGATCCAAAGGCTGGAGCACCTCTCCTACAAAGACAGGTTGAGACAGTTGGGGTTGCTCAACCTGGAGAAGAGAAGGCTCTGGGGAGACCTTATAGCAGCCTCCAGTACCTGAAGGGGGCCTATAAGAAAGCTGGGGAGGGGCTGTTTGCAAGGGTATGTAGTGATAGGATGAGGGGCAATGGTTTTAAACTAGAGCAGGGTAGGTTTAGATTAGACATTAGGATGAAGTTCTTTACAATGAGGGTGGTGAGACACTGGCCCAGGTTGCCCAGAGAGGTGGTGGAGGCCCCATCCCTGGAGACATTCAAGGCCAGGCTGAGTGAGGCTCTGAGCAACCTGATCTAGTTGAAGATGTCCCTGCTTCCTGCAGGGGGGTTGGACTAGAGGACCTTTAAATGTCCCTTCCAACCCAACACATTCTATGATTCTATCATTCTATTTGTCCATTAATCTTTTTTTTTTTTTTTTTTTTTTTTTTTGGTCAAATCTAGTTGCAAACCTGTTAAACACTGCCAAAAAGTAACCAAGTGGACATTTTGCTTTAAAAGTCTTTCAACTGTGTGGTCATCTTCTGCTTCATAGTATGAGGTTTTATGGTATGAAACTCTGCACAACATGACAAATAATTTACTTCACAGGGGGGTCTACTGATTTTTTTGGGGGCTCATTACTATTTGGATAAGAATGCTGTTTAAGTTCTATCACTACTTATTGTACTGCTACCATGTCATGAGAATTGCAGGATAAGAAAAGTAGTCCAGGCTGAACAAATTTTACTTTATTTTTTGGTTAAACTGTTCTCTACTCAAGTAGTTCCCCATATTCTCAATTATGGTGGATGGATATGGCAAGGATTCTTATACTACTTTTCACATGGGTGGTAAGAGGTTATATTGAAGTTTGGGAAAAGTAGAGCTAAAGTTAGAAATAGGTAACTAAAGATAAAACACAACCTGGAAACCACATATTACCTGCTTGCAGCAGAGAACCTCAGCTCATTAGACTGCTAACTCACAAACTCATTAGCCCTCTGCTCATTAAGTACTTAGCTCCATCTAGTTCACTGCTCATCTTTCTGTTCAGCTCTTACCTATTATTTGCTCCGTGCACCATATCTGACTCAGAGCTCGTATAAAGCACTTCATTTCAGTGAAACTCATCAAAGTTTAACTATAAAACTTGCCCCCACACTCATATTTTTTTTTTTTACATCTGTATTGTATAGAATTTATATGATGAGAACAATAAAGTAAAGGCAAGCAAAAAAAGCAGTCATCAACCTTTAGTGTATTTGAAAAAAATAATATGCCAGAACAGATTTGTTTCCAGATTTAATCTTTGTGGTTTTCTTCATCAAACTTGAAACCATATTTTCCTGAAATCTTTAAAACTGCAAATTGTCTGGTGTGTGAAAAACTGATGTTTGTTCAGTTCAGGGATGTGTGCTTCTCGTTTGTAAAGAACTTCAGCTCTTGCTTGTAACATTAAAAATGAGTATAGGCACTGCAGTCAAAAGGATTAGTCATGCGCCAAAAGTGAAGCAGAGCATCCTGCAGAAAACTTAAAATTGAAAGGAAAACCAGAAGCTGTCTAAAAAAATGCTACCTTAATTTGTTGAACTGGGATCACAAGCACCAAAAATATCAAAAACTTGTGGCAACTTGTGGCTTGGAAAGTTAACTTATGCTTGTGGATCTTCACCAAAGTCAGATAGACTGAAATGTATTATAATTTTTGAGTTTCCAGCCTTTTCCAAAAATAGATGCATTGCGACCCATTCCCTTTTGACTTAGTGGTGTAAAAAGATAAGAAAAAAAATCCTACTTGCCTGTAGTTATGTACTTGGTAATTAATTTTGGGTGCAACCATTTGCTAGAGTGATTATAGCTCCTTCTCCAAGAGAAAAGTACCATTTTGACACTGATGTAACTCAAACCAGCATTAGGCTCAGAACACTTTTTTTTTTTTTAATGTCTGAGCACCAAGGAAGTACGTTGTTATAACTTACAGAAGAATCACGTTTCCATGTTTTGGGGTGATAAGACTTCAGATATTGCAGTGTTGTGGTTATATTACCCAGAGTTGCTCCTGCTGTTTATACTTGTCACCAAATGGAAAGGTAGAAAATGGTGACAAGAGTGAGAAAGAAATAAAAATTACACCGAATTAAGAGCAAATAGAATTATTTCCAAATCCTCCCCACAGGGTCAGTAGTAGCCTATATTCCTAATACTGTAAGAAGCAGAAAGAAAATGGGGGTGGGGATGGGGGGGGCGGAGGGAGGAAAGGTGCATGACGGGAAAAAAAGAAGGCTCTATAAAACTTCAACTTCTTTAATGGGAGATACTGCAAGAGGGGAGTTCAGGGATTCATTATCTCAAAGATAGCAGTCCAATCTGACAGGAGTGGGTGAAAACTTCCTGACCCCATGGACCAGTGGATTTCATAGCTCCTTGCATTTGTCTTTTTAAAAGTTAGGAGGTGGGGGAGAAGAAAATGAAAAGGAATAGCCTGTTCTCTGAAGCCTTGGGGCTTTTCTGCTGCTGCGGAAGGGAGGTAGAGGGAAAAAGAAGCATAAACAAACTAGAGCTCCTGCCCGCAAATAACCAATAGAGAGTAAAAATACTATTACAACTGTACAATAGTTTAAGGTCAATGTATTCCTTTTCTAAACCTGTGAAAACCTGACCCACATAAGGTATTAAAATTCATAACACATGAAAATTAGGAACTCCTGGAAGCAGTTTCTCCTTCTATAAGTACAAATTTTCACTGCCTACATCTAGCATTTAAAGGAAACCATCCAGATAATTAAAATGCCTATAAATGAAATGTCAAAGTTAAATGTTTTTCTTCTTTTCTTTGCCTTTTTTTTTTTTTTAAATCCTGATGCTTAGGGAAAGTGAAACCTTTATTCTAAAATAATATGCCTTAAATACCAGCATCTTTGTAAAAGAACAGAATAATTAAGGTTTGCCAAGCAAAAAGGGTCTGCAGGTCTAACCATTTCACCACTCAATATGTAACCTTTATGAAGGAGGGGAGGTTTATAATAAGTGTATATATTGTTTTAAATACTGCCATCATTTCATTATTTTAAACATCAGTCAGAGTGCATGTAGCTGTCAGTCCAGTGTTCTAGGAAGAAATTAATCATATACACAGAAAAAATTAATAAAAAGTCAGTATTTGGCAGCCTTCAGATTCTTTTCATAACTCTCATTTTTCTCTGATAGATGGAGCTGATGAAACAAGGAAATAAATCATGCACAATTAAAATGAGTAAAAGCTGAAAAGACTGTATCAGTGATTATGTTAAAGAAAATGGGAGGTGGAGGGAAGCTGTACTGTTAAGAGAATTCAAACATGGGTTGGATCCCCTCATTTGTCATTCATTGACACCAATACCTGAATTTTAATTGAAACCTCCCATGTGGTTGGCATATGTCAGGATGAAGTAGTTCTTCAGCAGGAAGAGGGGCAAACTTAGTTGTAAGCTGAATTTCAAGAGCGACAGGAAGCAGTAGGAGCCCTTCTTGTCAGTTCCCATCGTGGGAACGATCCTGGAGGCTCAGGGAGGGTGATTTTCCCTTTTCATCATGAACGGGACTGAAACAACATACAGCATTTTGTGTCTCCTCACTTTGTCAGTTAAATGAGTATATTACTTTTTATATCGTGGGAGTTGTAATCCATTCACAGAGCCACAGCTCTGAGGAGGAATTGCAGCCAAAATATTTCTGAGGCGTTGTGTTACCATTTGAACAAACATATTTAACCTGGTTTTTTGAGAGGTATAAACCAAAATACTGGTACAGTTTTTTAACCACAGAGCAATTCTTTTTGCATTATTTTTCTGCTTATTTATACAATAATTTAACTACTATCCATAAAGGATGTTGTGCAAAAGAAAAAAGGGTCTGTTTTCAAAGGACAATCCTTCTTGTTACTGGAAATATCATGCACACCATTAGATTTGTCAACGTTCTGGTCTTCCATACAGAAAAGAAAACAAACAAACAAGCAAACAAACAAAATACAACTCTGAGTTTTCCTAAAGAACTAAGCAATCAGGTTAATAGAGTTTAACAGATTAATTTCTTCTGTGTGTAAAGAATGGCACTGATTGACCAGTTGATTTCCTTTGTGTGGACTGTCTTGCTTTTCAGTTTGAAAATGCTCAAGCCATACCTGCCTAACTTATTCTTACTTCTTCCCCACTGCTTGGTGTAGATAGGAACTTAATTCTAATTCAGTTGGGGTATCTTGCACTAATGCCTTTAGGTAGCAAGAGTCTAGTAAGAAAATGATTCAGCAGAATACTATACTCTAACATTTTCTCATTTACTGAGTGATGGATGAGTTTTACTACCACTTTTCCCCTCTTATTTCTGAAAGGAAGAAGAATAAATGTGACCGTTATGGTTTTCACAGTATCAAAAGAAAACTCTATATCCTGACTACAGTATAAAGTGAAAGAGTAATTTATCTGGTACTATGCTACAGGTGATACTGAAACAAGTCTCAAGTTACACCCAAGAATACAGAGGGAGGGATTACGAAGGTTGTCTACTGAGATATGAAAACTCAGCTCTCACCAGAAGCTTAAGGGAATTAAGTTTCAAAGCCAAACACATTCAACAGCTTTAATAATTACCCATCGACTGTAAAAGGAAAACTGACCCAGCTGTTGAGAAACTAAGCTGAAACTCAATAAATCCATTTTCCTTGTTTAACTGATATCACCAACTTCTTCAACATTTTCCAAATTATTTCATCTCTTAGTTCTTCAGTATTCCAACTATAACATGCGGATAATCTTACTCATGTCTCAAAATAATGCTGGGAGTATAAGTATTCTGTTTTCTTTTAGTTTTTGTTTGTTTGTTTGTTTGTTTTTTAATATAACTTCAGATTCTCTGGTAATGGAAGTCAGACAAAAGAATAAGATAAGCAACACAAACGAATATAAAGGGGAAAAAAAAAAAGAGATAAAAAAAAAGATTTTCATCAGATTTATAGTATGCTTTCATAATCTCAGCTGAATCCATGAAACAGATGGGTCTTTCCCAGGTTCGCATGTGACAAAGAGGGGTTAGCTTTCAATCCACTCTTACTTTTTTCATTCTTTTTGGATGTCTTGACAAGGGGGAACATTTTAATCCTCACAATTTTTCTCATAAGGAAATTTGGTACAAAGGAGAAAGGACTTTCCTGGGGTGATGAGCAACACAAAGAGCATACAATATTTTGTTTGCACTCTGAAACATATAGAGGAAGCAGCACCAAAAGGCTACACTAGCAATAACTTGTGATAATATAAAAAAATATTGCAGTTTTGTGTGGAAAAATGTTTGGAATTTTACATTTCTGATCAGCATCTCGGTATTTCTTTCTATTCTTTTATCAGAGAAAGGCAATAAGAATCAGAGAAATGAAGTCTTTATGAATAAAAAGTGGGAGGGTGTAGCCAGACTAACATCAACACAGGAACCGGGCATAAAGCATTAATTGATATGTCATGTCATATGTACAATTTGACCTTCATAGACTTGGCAGGGTCCTGCATATTGAATCATATATGTTAGCACGGATCGAAACTCACTGCTTCTGGCTGTAAATCTCCACATCCTTAGGGTGGAGGATGCTTACTGGCATCTGACAGTACCGACAATATTGTCACAACTGGTGACAACCACCACTGGTTCTGCTGGTTTTGTGGTATCCTACAGCTGGATTTTGCACAATGGATATGTTTCACAAAATCGGGCACTGTAATTCATTTGAATTCAGGTGTCTACGGATATATTCACACAGAGTAAGAAGTAACTACAGGACTTTAAATTAAAGGTGATGATAAATAGTGGTGTATTGAGTTGTGGGAATGACTCTAATGACGTGTCTTAAGGACTAGTGCTGGGTCCAGCTTTATCTTCACTAATGATCTGTAAATGAGAGTCAATAGCACAGTTATTAAATTAATGGATGCAACTAAATTGGGAGGTGTTGCAAAGCTGAGTGAGATGAGAAGAGATGTAAAAGGATATATGAGGCATGGTGATAAAAGAACAATCCACAAGTCAAAGCTGTAGCGTAGGCTGAAAAGCACCTGGAGAATAGCTATATACTGGAGGAGAAAGAGAGAAAGACTTGGAAAGTAGTGCTGCAAAAGGAAAAAAAAAATAGAAATAACATTGTTTAGCAGAATGGATGCCAGTTTGCAATGTAATGTAATACTTAGAGCAGAGAGAAAAATAATAGATACACCTCTGTTTGCATACACAGAGATGTTATTTCAGGGGCAAGGATGTAGTGAATTACCTTTCTGTTGCACTGTAAAGATAAAAGATTTTGAGCTGTGCAAGTAAGAGACAAATTTCTGCCCAGGTGAAAAGGTGTTAGTAAGCCTTACTTTATTTCCTCTTTACCTGATGAAAGACCAAGGATTAGATTCTTCAGAGTTTTCAGGTATTTAGATAGATATGTGCCTAGTGAGCTTTTCAAAACCATCTATGCATTGATTTTGATGAGAATTAGGCATATGTGAACAGTTGGAATACTCATTTGATGTCTATTTGCCTCTTTATGCATGTTAATAGCTATATAAGTGTTTAAGCTACTTCTGAAAATGGATCTTAGCTATTTAAATGAATTGGATCTTATGATGCTTAGGCTGAAATAGCTTTAAAAATCTAGGCATTAAAACCTGATTCCTGATATTTCACTTACAGTTAAATGTAGGAGTCATCTCCCCTAACACTGGTTGCCTAAAATTTTAGCCTCCTGTCTAAGCTAGATGTCAAGACTTTCTGTAATCAATGAAGGGAGTTAGATACCTCCAGAGAGTGATTTATCCTAAAATGTTGCCTAAGAGAGGTGACCCATTTCCACCTCTCTCCATTAAGTACAGACACATGCTAGAAAATGATCCTTGCCTAGAATTCAGCTTTTAGACAGCGTAAATTAGGGGAAATAATCCCCACTGCTATGATCCTCAAAGGTAAACTCCCAAAACATTGATTTCTGGTTAATGTCACCTATAAAAAAATAATAAAGGTTTGATTTCAGCAGAGAGGTAGAATATCTGTTACAAATATCCAGAATTATGAAGGACAATTTTCTGTCATCGATATTGATGTAATATTCAGCTGCGAAGTACAAAGAGAAAAATTGAATAGCAAGTTTTATGTGTTCTAGATAGTATAAAATAATGTTCATTTGAGATATTTATCCTTAATCTTTATTAAATTATTTTTTAAGTGGTGAACCCCATTTGTGGTCCCTTTGGCAAGTACTACCTACTGTTCTAAGCTAAATTTAAGCTGAACTGAAATTGCACTACTTCTTTTCATTTCCTTCCTACTGAATTTCAGAATAATTATGAGAAGCATTTGTTAGGTACGTCCCTCTTTACCATATGAAGTAAATAATACCCCTGTTGGCCCAAACTTTTGTTATTCAGCTTTCAGCAGGTAATCCAAGCAAAACAGGATCTTGTTCCCAGATAAAAATAAGTTCCCCAGGCAGAGTTTGGAAAGGGGAGAGAAGTGCATGTGACTGAAAGACAGTGCTGCCAGCATGGTGCTGTGTGCTAGCAGACTGCCAAAAATAATAGCAACAGCTTTTCCTTTTTTATTTTCCTTTTTGAGGAGCTGGTTACAGAGGACCTTTTATGTTTAGACAAGAAAAAATCTATACTAAATTCTTTTTAAACTTTGCCGCTTTGTTGCGTTTCTTTAAGTTTATGTCCACAGGGAGAAGCAATGCCTGTGGGTTATGAAAGATGGCAAAGATATGATTAAATTAGCCCTCCAATTTCAACAACAACATTAAGAAAAGTTGTCATAGTGCAGTAAGGTCTTCCAATAGAATATGGTGGAGGGGTTTGTTGCTGTTAGGTTTTGTTTTGTTTTTTAAATTATTTAAAACCATTGTTATTCATTAATAATTCTTAATGCTTCCATACTAAAGCAGTATTTGGCTAAAGAGCTCAAACTTTTTTATACACATATCAGTGGCACCATTTTTTCCCTTTGTGCATATGAATATTTAGGCAAAAAATGATTATGGGAGTTCTCCAAGGTTGCACAGAAATTCAGAGAAGGGGGAAGGCTTAGCAGTGACATGTATGCACATTGGCTTCACAGAAGGAGGAAAGACAGCAAAACTTAGCTTTTGGGAAACAAATGTACATACTAAAAAGGTTTCTTAGCAGCACAATGAAGATCTTTGTATGTTTTTTTCTTTCTGCATCTATGTTTTATTGCTGCTTTTTAAGAGAACTGTTTTCTTTTGTGTAGCTATGCACTTTCATTTTTCTTCACAAAAAAAGAAATCTCATCATACCCTTCACTACTGTTACTCTGAGAGACAACTTATAGATGGGCAAGTAAGTCACAAAACACTTAAAATGTAGCTGCAAGGCTATGTGAGGACTGAGGAACTGCAAAGACGAATACCCTACCCCTTTGATAGGACAAGTGGTAATGGTTTTAAACTAAAAGAAGGTAGATTTAGACTAGATAGAAGGAAGACATTTTTTACGCTGAAGGTGGTGAAACATTGGCACAGGTTACCCAGAGAGGTAGTAGGTGCCCCATCCCTGGAAACATCCAAAGTCAGGGGCTCTGAGCAACAGGATCTAGTTGAAGATGGCCCTGCTCGTTGCTGGGGGGTTTGAATAGGTGACCTTTAAAGGTCTCTTCCAACCCAAACTATTCTATGATTCTATAATTCTGATTGATTCTATAATTCTATGATTCAATGATTCTATGCAGCACGAGACTTCCTTTGGGAAGCTTGAACATTGGACTTATGGTTCTAATCTTCATTAATTTTACAAATTACATTTTCAGCATAAATCTAAAGTCACAGATGGCTTATAAACAAATAAATGATTGAACAGTGCTTGAATGCTAATAGCGTTGACACGATATCTAACTGGGTTTATCCGTGACCTAGATGTGGAAACTTGATGTATTCCGTAGCTCTTCTCTTATCCCTGGGGACAAACAGTCTTCTAAAGGTATATCTCTATTTTTATCTATATCAGGAACATTAATCTGAGGATTATACCCTTAGGCCATCTAAATTACTTGTTGCTTAAAGAGATGATATTGTCAGATACATGCACAATTACCCAATCTGCATATGCAAATTCAGGCTCTAAATAATGATCTTGACTAATTGAACCCTTATCGGTCAGTCCATTGGGTTTAACATACATGAATAATTTCTACAGAGTTTTTTGAGCATCCTTAAATTTTTTTGTTACACAGTTCAAGCCATCTATAGGTAATTAATAGTCTCTAAATTTAGAGAAACTTCTCAAGTATCTATTTAAGAAGAAGAAACACAATGATTCCATCATGCCTTCTGTTTAGTACTTCCACAAGCAGGCTTTACACTTAATTAGCTTCTTATAATGGAAAGAATGCTGCATTTTGAGAAATGAAAGCCCCAAACATATAAACAATTGCTGTTCACTTTAAGGTATTAAAGGGCACTCACTTATTATTATTCTACATGGAATAAGTGTGCTTATTTGTAGTAATATCAAATAAATTTACTATTATTTAGATTAAACCTTGTTTCCTCTGTCTGTATGTGCATGTATTTTTATCAGGATATTATGTATTCCTTTTTAATGTATAAGTGGCTTCCTTAATTGTTTGTTTGAGTCTTTCATGTCTTCACAACTGAAATAAGAGAAATGGAATCAAACAATGAGACCAAAGAGTAAAAATGCAGAAGATAAAAGATGGGATTGTATTGTTATGGCCACTTCTGAAATGACTGTAGCGTCTTTAGTTATTATTATTATTATTGACTAGATTCCAAGTAGGTGTCTTTAAATGGAATATCTTTCCTTCATCATTGTATGGACAGGATAATTGGAGCAAAGAAAGAGCATCTGTGGTTATTAGACACTCTCAAGCTGCAGTTCGGGGCATTTTGTCTTCTAAAATTTGTACTGAAAATTTGGATTGAAGAAGTATCCTAAGAAGATGCAAAAGGGTGAATCAGATATTGTTCTTGACAGAAAACAAAACAAAACAAAACAAAACAAAATAAAACAGAACAGAACTTGAGATGACTCTTCAAATGGGAACTTTCCTTGGGATCAGAAGATTTAATTCCTTTCACTGGGTCTCAGTCTTTGAATTTTGGTGCTGTTTGAGTGTTGATGGAATAAGTTACTTTTAATTACATACATTACATCTTCATGTAAAATTGAAAAAGGGATTGAAAAGGAAGCTGGGGCACATATTAAGCCTATACTTACCGTGGCTTTATTCTAACAGTGATTTAGAGTGAAATAATAGAAATGAACAAATAGAGGTGAATATCCACCAACGTGGTAATAATTCAGGATCTCTGACAGTCTTGTACTGTGGTTATTACTCTGTGCTAGACTATACTACAGTCTATTCACAGTTGTTATGATCTAAGCCAGCTAGGCAGAAGCTCATACAATTATTTGACTCCAGTTTTAAATTAACATTCCTTTTGACAAGCATCGCTTAAAGTATTTTTGAAAATCTCAATCTACATCATTAAATAATATCTAAATCTAGTGCCCAATTTGAGTAAAGTTTAATAGATATTGGATTAGGCCCTTAGAATGCAGCCCTGCAGCCTCTACTTAGTTCATTAAGGGCATGATCCAATGCCCAGTGGCATCAATAATAGCTTTTGTATTGACTTCGCTGGTTTTTTGATCAGACCGTAAATCTCCAATCCAAGCAAAGCTCTTAAGCCTGTGCTTAAATTCATTGCTGGATCCAGTCCTGATTCGTTACAGATAATGCCTGTTATAGTTCTCTAGATTCTTTGTGCAGTTTCTCTTTTATTGCTGTGATTAAAATGGTGAATGGGAACAATATTTTCACAAACTCTCTGATGTGTGTACAGATCAAAGTTACTTTCCCAACTGTTTTACTGCAGAAAACTGCACAGGACGGATCGTGGCAGATCTATGGACTCTCTAAGCTCACAAAAATATGTCATAAAATATTTCATTAAAGCTGAATGTTATTTCATTTTGTCTGTTTTCAGATCCCTAAATTGTTAAAAGAATTGAGGACTATATTGCACTGACTGAAAGAAAAAAAAAAAAAAAAAATCACTACTAACCCACAAGTTGTAAGAGAAGTTAGCTCAGGAAGAAAAAGCTTTAGATCTAGGTTACAATAGAGCTGCAAATGCCAACAGATGACAAAGCATGGACTCTGAACAGTGTTAGACTTTTCTAATGTTATAGATTTTAACATAATTATCAATGCTTTCCTTTCAGCTATTATGCCATTTTAATTGCATGCAGCTTATTTCTATGGTTTATAGAGCTATATTTGCAACAAGAAAATGGAAGCAGCAAAATGAAAATGGAAGAATTATGCTAAAGAATCTTCTGAGTTCTGAATCAGTGTTTTTTACTTTATATGTGATTCATTTTTTCTGTTTTTGCCTTTATACTGATGGTTATTACAGGTCAATGACTGTGTAGGTGTTTTTTTTTTTTCCTGTTAAAGGACTTATTTTGCAAAATTATGAAGCTCCAAAACTTCTGAAATTTCACTTGTCAAAGTTACATTTTCAATTTCTTTGTTTTGTTAATTACTCTAAATAACCAAGAAAATTTTTCCATTGTCTTCTATGTCTCTTTCATTCATCTTTTGGTTTCTTTCCCACCCCCATCTCCAGATAGATGTTCAGCACTTAACCAAGAAACTCAGAAATGTCTCAGGCCCTGTCAGAACAACCTCATCCAATGCATTTATCTCTATTTTTCTCTCACTCAATGATGTTAGCCCGTTCCTTTACACTCTGTGGGAATACATTTCAAAGCAACTATGTCTCTATTCATTTTAAACTTGAGCTGGGCGCCTCCTTGGTTTCACTGGTGCTGGGGTTTACAGAGCTATCTGCTTAAGTGGAATTGTTCCTTTTCTCTTGCCTTAACACAACCACCTTAACAGCTTAGGAGTTTCATCATGATTAATGTTATTACAAAGATGACCAAAGGAATTAATAATGATTAGATGCTTATTGCTAAGCTCTGTGGCATGAAACTGTCATCTGCAATGTGTGTGAAAAGCACCTAGCTCAAGAAGAGCCCACCTTTGTCTAGAGCCTCCATGGCACTACAGGGGGTATATTGAAAGTGATATTATCTATCCACAATATAAAATACAAGAATCTGGCCTGCCCTAGCTCCAAACCATGCAGTTGCTGTCGAGCTCTGAGCCAAAAATAATAAGCTCTGGTGGGAGGGAAACTGAATTACTTTGGCCTGAACAACGCAGTAACTCTGCCACACAGCTTTTAAATTGGAGCTGTGTCATAGTGTGTAGTAGTGGAGCTAAATGTCTCATGCCATGGTCAGAACTATCTTGCATCTGCCCCAAATCAGCCAGTCAGATTGATCCTAACACGTACATAACTGTTAATAATAATTGACTGTTTCAGTGCTTTTATTAAGACATTTTATTTACCCTCCAGGAACTGATATCAGAATCTCGTCCAGTTTATACGTACATGTGTAAATATACTAACTGCCAGCAGGTGTGCTGAAGAAAAATAAGAGGGTTAAAAAATGTATTGCAGATCAGAATTTCTTTTTAAATTTTAATTTTTTAGCCTGCTCCCCTCCCCCCACTCTGGCCCCCAATATCTCTGACTGTAAACTTTGTCTTTAAACTTTTTTTTTTATTATTATTATTATCGTCATCGTAGCTAGAGCACATACAGGCAGAACATCGGTTTAGTGTGACCTTTCTGAAATCATAAGCAATTCTTTCTCTTTGTCATAGCGATAATAGAATGGATCAGATACTTCCTGAAGACATTATAATAGAGTTCAACTGTCTAAGCTGTACACTAATGAAAAATGTAAAATCCATCTCTTCTCTACAGTGGTCTCTAGTAGAACAGAGATGCTGTCTTGCAGAGAGCTTTCCATATGGTACATTGGGATCTGATGTTTCTTGTACTGTATGGCAGATTTCAGCATGGTCAGGTCCTTTTTTTCTTCCCCTTCTGTGTGCCATTTCTATAAAGACATGAAAGTATTAACTAACAAGCTTTTATCTACCTTCACTCACTCTTTCCTGACTTCCCTTGTAATAGCAAACTACAATGTGATACATTTTCTGTTTCAAAGAGCAGAGACAGTGGAGGATTGTGATAAATGCTTAACTCCTTTGACTTTTTTTACTGAATCTAATTCTTCAGCAGGTGTAAATCAGTGTACTTCACTGATTTCACTGCACTTTTGCAGCCACACCAGTTGAGCATTCATTGCACAATGTTTAAAGAAATTATTGGTCTGGTCCTTATGTGTAAAAAGGGAAGTATTTTAAACTTCTTAGATGTAGTTTTTGGTACAAATAGTATAGGAACAGAGGGAAGCTTCTGTAAACAGCAACTCTTGTCTCCATTTCTAGAACAAACATAACAGTGCTAGATGTCTGTTTTTCTTTTAACTCCTTAAAAAAAAACAAAAACAAACACACACACACAAAAAAACCCTCCACAAAACAAATCAAACAAAAAAAAAACCAAACCAAACCACAACACCTTCTTTGTCAATCTGTTTGGGGTCTGGTTTTTGTTTTTTTTTTTTTTTTCTTTTTAATAGAGATGCCATCAGTGTCGTTCCCTCTTCATTCTTTTAACCTCTTGATTTGGTGGAGGAGGAAAGGAAGATGGTGAAAGATAATGTAACATACTGCTTGAATTGACAATTTTCTGAAGTCAAAATGTTCAATGAGGTGTTGCATTTGGATTGAAAATAGGGAATTTTGCATTGTGACCTTTCCAAACAGACAGATTTGAGAAGTTTTTCTTCTGTAAAATGTTCATTAATTTGACTTTTCTTTGTGCTTCAGAATAGAAACTTATATTGAAATACCAGAGCTTTTTACCGGACAACCACTCTATTTTTGGGACAGTCCTAATTTTAGTTCTTGGCCTCTCTGGTAAAACTGCCAATAAGACTGCTAATTAGTGTCCATTTAGATTATGACATTTTTTATCTGTATCTCTATATATTCACTTTTAAAAAGGAGAGGACACTGTGTTCTTAGTACGTTTGTATATGTCTCTCATTTCTGGAATATCAGTTAAATAATTCTTTTGTACAGCACTTCTTAGGATGTTCTGTGACTGTGTGTTGTGTTTTAACCCCAGCTGGCAACTAAGCACCACACAGCCACTTGCTCACTCCACCCTGGTGGGATGGGGGAGAGAATCAGGAAAGTAAAAATTAGAAAACTCGTAGTTTGAGATAATGACAGTTTAACAGGTAAAGCAAAAGCTGTGCATGCAAGGAAAGCAAAACAAGGAATTCATTCACTAATTTCCATCGGCAGGCAGGTGTTCAGCCAGCTCCAGGAAAGCAGAGCTCCATCATGCATAGCTGTTACTGGGGAAGACAAAATGTGTTAACTGCAAAAGTCCTCCCCTTCCTTCTTCTTCCCCCAGCTTTATATGCTGAGCATGACGTCATACGGCATGGAATATCCCTTTGGTCATCTTGGGATCAGTTGTCCTGGTTGTGTCTCCTCCCAACTTTTTGTGCACCCCCAGCCTACTCGCTGGTGGAGTGGGGTGAGGAGCATAAAAGGCCTTGACACTATGTAAGCGCTGCTCAGCAGTAACAAAAACATCCCCATATTATCAACAGTGTTTTCAGCACAAATCCAAAACATAGCCCAATACCAACTACAATAGAAAGTTAACCCTACCCCAGCCAAAAACAGCATACTATTCAAGGTGCAGTTTCAGCCAGGAATTTAGAGACTGGACTTTCCATCTCTGCCACTGGTTTCCAATGTTATTTTTGATATTTCAGTTTGTTTCTGTTCCTTTCTCATTTTTTAATTAAGCTAGGGTATCAAAAAATATCACATCAGCTATGATAATAGTGAAATTTATTTTTTTTTTTTTTTTCCAACACCCTGAGGAAAAGGTTAGGGTTTTATTTTTGTCTTTCATTTTAGAAAGTGGAATGTAGGACATGTAACTGGCCACTGAGGTTTCCATATGGATTTTCTCTGTTTCTCTCTCTGAAGGCTCAGCTCTGATCAAGCATTTTATAATGTTGTTGTTTTGGGTTTTTTTTTTAATTTTGGCCAGATATGATGTGAAAGGAATATGATGGAGTACTGGTTACTGACCTCTGCATGAGAAAAAAGTGATCAGTCTGTTACATTAGTTTGCATGGCTAGTGAGAAAAGTAACCATTGTTTTTCAAGCCCAAGGAATTAAAATTAGGGTGGCTGAAGGATAAGATTTTTGTTTTGTGAAAAATGCCAACATATATGAGGTCTTAGTTCTGAGTATCAGTGCCTGAGATCTTTCAAATTTTACACTAAATTGCAAAAGTCCCTCCAATGGCTTAGTAACACTGCTTCATTTATGCTAGTCATGCGGCATGTATTAAAAAAAAAAAACCTACCAGATCTGGAATAGGAACTTTGGTTACATTTTAACATAGCAGGTAAACGCTATCCTTTGACTATCAGCACAAAGAATTGTCACCTTTCTTCCTCTGAGACTTCCTGACTATTTATAGGAAGAAAAATAGATTCAGCAGAAAAGGTTCAGATCTTAATTCCAGAAAAACGAGAATTCTGGAGATTAAAATAGTGAATTATGACAATGAAGGCAGCAGTTCACATTCTAAATCAAATAATATAGACCTGAAAAATGAGTTCATCAACCCAGTGAACTGCTAGAGAAGCTGGACTACTGATCAAGTGAAGAAAATTTGATAGAGTATTGATAATCTGTTTAATCACACACCAAAAGTCAGTAATTCTCAATCTGTTTGAGTGAGACATGACAACCAAAATCAAGTGTGTAATAAAAACATGGGAAAGATTCAACCCAGGTACCATTTGAAGTGGAGCATGAAGGTCAGTTTGTGTCCTTGCTCCCTTAATGTACATCACAAACCGATTTACTTGTTTCATACACACACACCCGACTCTTAGCAAAAAACCAAACAGACAAACCCAACAACAGTAAAATTCTTACATGGGTCTTCATTAGATTGATTTGCAAAAATGCCTATGTATTTTCTGCAGTGACTTTGCTTCAGGAAAAGAAAGAAACTCTGGTTGGTTCTGAGATTGTCCTTCTTTGCACCTGAAAGATTTTTCATAGAAATGGAGCATGAGAAGAAAATCAAGAGCTCCTTTAATTGTCTCCAGTCAAAAGGAACAGAGCACTTTCTTACCAGAAAACTTTCAAAAGAAAAGTTCTGATTTTCTTGTTGCTGTTCATAAGTTGTAGTAAATTCTAAGAGCAGTTGAAAAGCCTATATTTCCCACTCTGAGAAAATAACTTTGGTACCGTCTTCTGATCTTTTATATTCTCTTTCTAGATAATATCTGATTCAATGGATTGTTGATGATAGGGCTTAAAATGATCCTCAGAGGGCATCTAGTCTTCCCCTCTGCCATAAAATAAGATCAACAACTGCAATGTTGTTCCTGACAGATGTCTGTTTAGCTTTGCACTTACTAACTTGCATGGAGCTTCTTCTGGCATCTGGATAAAATCTCTTGGTACAATACGTTTCTTGTGCCAAACATGGAAAGAAGGTTTTCCCTTACCTTTGCATTGACCTTTTCTTTGCATATCCAAGGTGTATTTCTTCATTTTCTTGCTGTTTTTTTCGTTGTTTTTTTGTTTTTTTGTTTTTTTTTTTTTTTCCCTTAATTCATGTTTTCTAGGCATCTGACAGTTCACCTTACTCTCCTCTGGGCTTTTACAAGCTGACTCATGTATATCTTCAAATGTGAGACCTCAAACCAGCTGTAGTACTTGAAAAATGGCCACGAGCAAGAAAATCAAAAAGATTATGTGTGTGTCTTGCATGTGATACTTTTTCAAATACATGCCACTATTTTAGTGGGGTTTGTTGCTTGTTCTTTATTCAAGTCTGAAACTGTTGGGTCATGTTAGGAATGTGACTCACAGAAAGCATCAGATCTACTTTATTCAGAAATTTTGCCTGATCATTGGTTCCTCATCTTATATTTGTGCAGTTAATTATTTTAAAATGCATATGTCCTTTTTAAATTGCGTCATATTTTTCCAGACCATTTCTCCAATTTGTCAAGATCATTTTACGTTCTAATCCTGTCCTCTAAAGTACTTGCAGATCCTCCCTGCTTGGTATCCTCTGTGTATTTAATAACCATAATCTCTCTTCCATTATTCAACTCTTTAACATTTATTAAAGGAACCGAGTTCTGAAATTATCCTAATGTCTCAAAACTACAGTGTATCCAGAACCTCCCTTTAAAACATACATAGGACAACTTTCCATTAACCCTGTAGCAGTTCCGAGAAATATCACACACTAATCAGACTGCCAAAACTGCTGTTTGTCTAAAACAAACAAACAAATACAAAAGTGTAATTACTGATATTAACTACTGATGCAATTAATAAACATGCTGAAGGAAAAACACTTAAGTTTGGAGAACTTGAATGGCTGAATAATACCATCCCATATTTTTGCTTAATAGCAAAATCACGTGATAGGATAATAATATTGCGGCAAGGAATGACAGGCAGTGGGCCTACATGTTCTGAAAGGTGCACAGAAAACACGGAATTAATATTTTTTTATTTTTTTTTTTTTTTTAGATTTTATTTTTACTTTTAAGATTATAGTCTTCATTTTGAATCTAGTAAAGACCAAAACAGTTTCAGAAATGCAGCTAACAGGACTGACTATTATGTATATAGTGCAACTCTTCCATGTTTCCTAAGGTCCTTTTGTGTACTTGCAGTAATGACCTTCAGATACCTTTACAGCTCAGATACCTTCCAGTTGGCTTTAGATATTGAGCAGCTAACTAACCCTAACCCTACAGTACAGTAGCTCTGGCACTGGTGCTCTCTGGTTGATATTTTTTTAACCTTGAAACTCCCTCAGTGTATTTTTTGCTACAGACAGAAAAAGTTCACGGAGTATGAAGCTATATTAATTTTATTTATTTCTTCAGGTTTTTTTTTCCCCAGATGGTATTTTTTTCCCTCTTAAAATGTAGAAAAAGGAAACCGTAGCAAGTGATCTTTCACACTTAAAAAATAAATAAACCAATCTATACTTCTTTGTGTAGGGGAGAAAAATAAAGTCTATGTCTGTGAGCAGTGTGAAATTCTCTTGCCCCCAGAAAAGGATGTTTCTTGGGTTTTTTAGGGTCTTTTTTATTTCATAGGCAAAGCTCCATCTTTTTTTTTTTTCTTTTTTTTTTCTTTTTTTTTTGAATGCAGCTGTTGTTATGATTTCAAGAAGAATAAGCAATGAATAGATTTGGACTTTTTATAGTAGATCTGGGAAAAGATAAGCTACTGTGACAGGGCAATTGATATACCTGTTTTTATTTCTCTAATTATAAATGCCAGAGAAATTAAAATAAGAAATACTGTATCAGCCATTGCTGAAAGCTTTGATATTAGATTTCACCAGGTTTACTTTAGACGGATAGGCCCTGTGCAACAGCACATGTTGAGGGCCAACCGGGTAGAAAGCAGCTTGGCAGCAAAGATTGCAGGTCCTTGGTGGACGTCAGCAATGTGCCCTTGCAGTGAAGAGGTCAGACACATCCTGGGCTACATAGGCAACAACAAAGCCAGCAGCTCCTGGGAAACGTTCGGTCCCCTCTATTTGAGCCATCTGGGACTGCATCAAGAGCCTTACTATGTCCAGCTTTGGGGTCTTCAGACAAGAAAGACACCGAGAGACTGGAGCAAGCCCAAGGGAGTCCACCAAGGTGGGCAGGGGTCTGGAGCACACCATGGGGAGGATGAGAGCATTGTGTTTGCTCAGCATTCAGTAGGGAATGGATGTGGGGAGACCAAACAGGAGAGGAAGACAGTGATCAGAACAGAGATCTTCTAGAAGCTGCACAACACAAGGGAAAAAAGCAACATAAGTTACAACACAGGAAATTCCAATCAGATACAATGGTTTTCTTTTTTCTTTTTTCCCCCTCACCTGAAGGTGGTCAAATACTGGAACAGTAAGGCTCAAAGAAGGTGCTAGAATTCCATTCTTGAGAGACTTTCAGAATTCAGCTGGATTACTCCTGAAAAACCTGCTCTGGCTGCTCCCTACAAAAAGATATCATTCTGTGATATTATACATTCTTTTAAATTTGAGGGCTTTGCCTGTGTTACAAGGAAGAAAGTCAAAATAAAGTTGGGGGAGCCAACACAATCCTAAGAAATCCCAAAGACAATTCCAAAATTGTTCTTACAGATCTGAGCAAGAATGCTGGAAAAAGTTGCTTGAAGCAGTGCCGTGGAATGAAAAAGTAATTCCTATAAGTGGGAAAGGTGGCTTTAATTCATCAATCTTTTTGAGAAGATATTGCTCCTCCTGCACAATGTCTGATAATTTCTGGGCTACGGACTGACTATGGTGGATGAGTAAGAAAATTCTTATGTATCAAATACTGAAGTTCTGTTGGACAGGGAGGAGGGGGGAATAAAAATCTTCCTCTCCACTTTTTTTTTTTTTTTTTTTTTTTTTTAATTGTGATTTTGCCAGGGCAAGATCCCCACAGTATCTCATTGCTAGGAAAAAAAAAGTTCCTTGTGAGCTGGGGGTCCCTAGTGCATCTCTTCATAGTAAGCAGTTCAGTATGAAAATCTTGGCCTCTGAGTAAGGTTTTCAAGAGCATTTAGTTGACCTTGATGTCAGAACATATATTCCAAGGCAATTCTTGCCTATTACAGTTGCAATCCACCTACAGTGCTAATAAGAACTAAGCCTCTAACTGCCTTCCTAATTCTTAAAAAAAAACCAAACAAAACAAACAAACAAACAAACAAACAAACAAAAAACACACAAAAAAACCCCAAAACCAAAAAAGGGAGCTTGGAATCCCAAATCATTAAATGTTACTCAAAGACCTCCAAAATCCTGCAGACTGTAGTGATCAAAAGTATTTAGGCACCATGCAGAGAGGCCCCTTTGGACTTGGCCTGGGGCATTTCAGCAAATGGTATCCAATTCCCTGACACATTTTATACTAGGACCCCACCTATAAACAGTTTACAAAGAACTAAAACATGATTGCTAGAAGCTACAGACATAAGAAATCTGTGTTATGGATGGCTGGAGGGACATGAGTGAATTGTGTTATAGATTGTTGTAAGCCATCTATTGACCTTTTAGCCTCCAAGACCTACTCTAACCATTTATCGAAACCTATATTAATCATTTATTAACCATTTAGAAGCTATAAAAAGAAACTGTAATATAAAGTGTGGCTTCTGTATTTCTACATCTCCTGCCAGGGGGGACACAGTGGCAACAAAAAAGACAGATTGAATATGGCAAGGGTTCCTGTTTCCTGAAAAATAAAGATATATTCTGAGCCCTTAGCTGGGATTTAGGAGCAAAAATAAATATGTCATCCTCTTGCTTCTCTTCAGGCAGAAGTCCATTCGATCCTCAGTTGCAATTTGAAACTGTATGTAGGACAGTTTTCTATATCTAAGGATGGGAGAAGGGGACCTAAAATGATATTGCAGTAAAATTAAAACCAGAAAAATTCTTGCTTACACAAGCTGCTCAGAGAACAGGACTTGTGCAGTGACTTCTATATCCAACCTGAAACTGAAGACACAACAGTAGTGATATGCTGTTGTTTTACTGTTGTTGCTTGGAAAGGTCCTCTGTTTTCATGGCTGCAATAAGGATGTTGGGTGCCAGCAGTCTGAGGAGGGTTGTCACAGGCAAGTGACACTCTGGTCTAGTTGTGAATGATCAGATGGTATCTCACTGAACCGAATCCCCAAGTAAAGTGCAGTCTGTTCTCAGAATATGTGAATACGTCATAAATGTTAATGTATTTAAGGTAAGAACATTCCTGACAGGTAAGGAAGTGCTCACATCCCTGTATTTCAGATTTGTAAACTGATATTAAAAATAATAATAACCAGAAAAATAACACACAAGACACCTATGACAGACCTGTATTAAAACTATGAAACCTAGTAATTTTTCCCAGTGCCATACTATTAGTGAGTAGGCATGGCAAAGTCAGATATCTCAGATGAATCTGAGGGTATTTGTTTAACTAGGTATGGTTAAGTCTAATTCTGCGTCACTTATCTTTCTTTTGAACTTAGACATAACTGATGAACATAAGGAGTCTGATACAACAGTTTTACCAGTCTCCAGGTTAGGTATCAAATCATCCTTCCCTCTTTTTATACATAGGAGCAGTGAGAAAACTGTGTTATCAAACCAGCGTTGGGATATTTTCATCTCAGACTGTCTTGCAGTTACAGTTGCTTATACCTGCAGTAGATCTTTTGTAGTCAGATAAAATTAGTACCACTCTGTGATTGTTGACTGAGGTCATGATGCAGAAAGAGGTTTGGGGGTGGGGGCAGGGAAGACTTAAAAAAACCCTAGTCAAGTTCAACAATTATGATAAGAGACTACCATAAATACCCTGAAGATGTTCTGCTTTTGTTTCTATGGAATAATATTTTAGATTAATTATACTACTTTTTAAGGTCTTAGGAGCTGACATGCAATGAAAATGTGAAGAATAAAAATGGAAGATGAACCATGATCCTAGTAAAAAAAAAATCCTGTGTTATAGTTCAAAACTTGTAGCAATTCAGCTCCCTTTGGGTTGAGCTAACTACAAATTTCAGATTTTTCTTGTGTTGGTCATTTGAGATCCATTTCATTTCAAATGACCCCAAGGGATAAAGTTAATGATGTCACTTAGAAGTTGCTTCTTATCATATGAGATGCAAGAATGGATTAGTGTCCATTGGAAATACATATTAAAAGTGGATTAGTTTAAACCACTTCCAAGGATCTTCCATGAGTCTTCATACGAAAAAATGGAGTAAACTAATTTCTTCTGCTTTGCATTGTAGTGGACTAGTTTCACATGTGTGCAATTGTTGTGCCTCTGCTGAAAGTTTGTAACATTTTTACAATATTTCATTTCACGACTTCTATCATATTGTCATATACTCAGACATTGCTTTCTCCTACTTCTGTCTGTAACAGGTACAATACAAGGTACCTATGAAATAGATAGTGAAAAGTCTTTATCGAAACAGCTCAACTCTTGAATATGAAGAGCTGGAAAACTAGGATGAAGTTATAATTCAAAATAGAACAACTATGAAACAGAGTGGTAAACAAAATCCAGACCCTCCAACTCCCCAATCACTATCACTCCCACTGGATGATATTTCGTACAAAAATAATTTCTGTTCAGGATTTCCATCTGAAGAAAAAAGCCATATATGAGACCAAAGACCTGAAGTGAAAGAATGTGAGAAGCAAAGAAATCATAAGTGTTACATTAGCTTGAAGTTAACACTATGTCTTATTTACCTTTTCTGTAAAAACTTTAAAGGGTTCCGGATATCTTGTCTAAATTATTGTATCTGAAACCTTGATAGCCCTGCAATGGGTTTATATAATCTGTTATGTCAAACTAAAAATATGTTATTTTTTACAAAAAAACCCCAAAACCAAACCAAAGAAAATCCCAAAACCCAACCCTAGCTTCTGCTAAAATTTGTTATTCTCGACCCTGCATGTATTAGGCTATTGCCAATGAAGGTGAAAATTCATATGTCCCTGTTAGGCTAAAGAAGGTGATCCTTAAACTGACATGTCACTGAAGGAGAAACATCTCTAAATTTGAAATCTCAAAAATTTGCATCTCTGCATGACTCTTTATGAGTTGAACACTTGAGTGTTCTACATTTCAAATTTAACCACTCCTCCTACATGTATTTGTAAGACTGGGAGGTTCTTCTGGACTAAAATCAAGCTGCCTCCTCCTGTAGGCAGCCATGGTGTATAATCTCATTTATAAATTTATCAAGCTCCATTTTTAAACTAGTTATGTTGTTTGATCTCGCTAGTCCCATTGAAAGACTGTTCCAGAACTCCACTCCTCTGATGGTAAAAACCTCCTTCTAATTTCAAGGCTAAATTTATTCATGGGCTGTTTATACCCATTTGTTCTTGTGCCAATATTGGCCTTTAGTTTAAAAAGCTCTTCTCTCTCCCTGATGTATATTGAACTGTTAAAATATCTGTTAAGCTGGAAATACATTAGACACTGGGTGAAAATCCACCCCTTCAAAGATTAATAAACGTCAAAGACAAAGGAATTGCAATTCCTATGAATTGCAACTCACAGTTATATCTTTAGAATATAAGCTCTTTTACTGCGAACCAATGAAGCTTGTTTTTATCCTTCTCTTCCTAACCAAACCAATACATTGTATAGTGCTGTGTCCTTGTAGAAATGTGTTAATAATAAATAAGAATGGTACATCAGTTTTTGTTACGAGAATCAAGAGATCCTGATGGTAATTACTCTCTTTAGCCCTATGAATCCAGATTTAAAGTTTGGATCTTACAGTTGTGCTTTAATAAAAATATAATCACGAATGCTTCCCTGATATGCAGATACCAATTGTCTTCAGTGGGAACTGGCTCAGGTCCTTATTCAGTTTTAATCAGCGTGATTTTCTTCTCCACACAGCTTTTTGGAACTGCGACTCATTAACTGATACAGGAAATAACTTCCCTTTTTCCTTTTCTTTCCTCTCTTTTTTTTTTTTTTTTTTTGTGTAATAGAAGCTATTGCATTGTGTTCCCTTAATTACACCATGTCATGCCACCTCGCAATGTAAAATGACACAGTGTAACACTTTGTGACATGTGATAACTATGATGAATTACATTCAGAACAAAGACCTGCTTTGAAAGGATATATCTGATCTGGGAGAGAGCAGGTATTTCAAGCACTCCATGGATATTTTGGATTAACAGATAATTCCCCATCACATATCACAAATGTTTAATAATAAGATTATGAACATGCTGGTAGAGGATTTTTCCTGACTTTTATCCTAACATATCAATTTTTTATTTACTGTAGCAAATTAATAATTTCTGTGCTTACAGTGTTTTTATATATATATATATATATAAAGCTAACAACTTTCAAAGAGATAAGCTCCCTATTTGATTTCCTGGAATAATCACATTAAGTGATGAAGTTAACGTCAGAGAGGAGAGGGGTGTTCACCCTAGCAGCAGTGATCCCTTAATAATAAAAACATAATAAAATTATACTAGTACACCAATGTTAAAAGAAAAAAAAAAAAAAACAAACCAAAAAACAAACAAAAAACCAAAACAACAAAACAAACAACAAAAAAAAAAAAACATAAAAAAACAAAACAACCCATCACTGTTAATTTTATCAGTCATCATAGAAAGTTTAAGCATGAATTCTCTTAAACTGTAGTTTTAAAGTTAAAAAAAAAAAAAAGCATCTGGAATGTGTCCAGAAAATGCCATTTTTAGACTCTCACAGTGACTTTCAGATCAAATGTGCCTGATTCATGTCAAAACACGATATTTTTTTTTTTCCCCTTGACTGCCAGTAGTACAGCTGCAAGTTGGGATATGAAAATCAAGCCGTGTTCTTCTGTCATTGCGCCATCACCAGCAATGAGGATCTTGCAAAGACAGCTTAGCTGCTGACAATTTTGTTGATGATGCATGAGGCAGAGAAGAATCCAGCACTCTTGTCCAGACTTGTACTGATTCTGCAATGGGAAGTTTATAAAAAAAAAGCTTTTTCTTTCTTTTTTTTTTTTTTTTTTTTTTTTTTTTTTTTTTTTGTTTCCTGAGTAAATTTGGCAGATATATCTGGAAAACAAACAGGGAGCTGGGCTAGAGAATTGGTAGTTCTGTTTCATGTGCATATTTCTCTAGCTCCAGAGGTATTTCACATTCTTATTTTAAAAATCATGAAATAAAGAGTGGGTTGTAATCTTTTCCTTTGCTTATTGAATTTACTATGTTTTAAAGGTAAACTATTTGAATATTTTTTTTTATTTTATAGCACCTGCCCTGTTCAAGCTGAAATAAACCTGGCAGCACCCTGCAGTCCATTAGGAGTTTCAGGCCAACATAAGACAGGATCATCAAAGCCTATTTAAAGGGATTCAAAAATGTCCTTGTACAAACTGATGAAAATAAAATGTATAACTAAATGATAAAAATGAATAAAAAAATAATAAAACTGTGAGGAAATTAGTCTCTTATTACTTTAGAGGAAGCTCAAATTTCCCATATTTACATTTGAGACCTACTTTCTATTTAAAACCATCACACACCACCATGGAAAACACGTGCCTGAACAGCCCCTTCTTTCTCAGATCCTTCTTCTGCCGTGTATTTTTACCAGACTTTGCATCTGTATAAAAGCTTTGTTAGGCCAAAATTTGCTGTGCTTTTGAGAAATCATTTCAGTACTCTGTATTTGGTATTTTAGATGTGGGACTACAGCTCTAGCATTTTATATCATCTGCTTCTTATAAGGTTTTTTTGGGGGTTGGTTTGTGTTTTGTTTTGGGTTTGTTTTTTTTTTTCCTGACATGTTTCAAACTCAAAATGATGGCTCCATTTCTGAGTACTTTTCCATTTATCTCACCTGCAGTTTAACTCCTCCTACTTCTAGGAGAAAAAAAAAAAATATTGGAGAAGTTATCAGAAGATGGGTACAGCTCTCTGTAAAAGCATATGCAGAAATAGCAAGACTAAGTAGCAGGTTTACTGACAGTTTGTGGTGGCAGTCATTTCATGATTCCGAGAGGCAAGATGATGTCATTGAAATCAAATCATATTCACACATGCTAGCAGAAAAAAAACACAGTAAGGAAACCATGGTTTTTCTACCACTCCTTGTAGTTTATTGTCCAGAAAAAAATTCTGCTTTGCTTAAGACCTGGAGTGACCTTACACACTAAAATTTTGAATGTGTTCCATGGTAAAAATATAAGAACCATCCATAGGCATGTTAGAAAAAGATTGAAAGTGAGCACATGAAGTCATTTGGGCCATACTTCTCCATAAGGTAAAAAGTCACCTCTACCCAAGTCATTCCCCACAGCCATTTCTCTTACCTGCACTTAAACTGCTCTTAAAGACCTCTAGAGGTGGACATCTTAACCCCTTGATCTTGTCTGTCTCACAGGAGTTGGGTTCTTTCTCTAAAAAAGTAAAAAAAAAAAAAAAACAGAAAAAAAAAAAAGAAAAAAAAAGAAAAAAGAAAAAGAAAAAAAACCAACAACAAAAAACTTTTGGAAAGGTGTCTTGCTAATTTGTAGAACTAATTTAGAAGGGGCTCTAACCATTTCTGAAAGATAATAAATTACACATTCTCGAGGCAGATATGTGAGAAAGGTTGCTGGACATGTTGCTCCTTTTCCACATGGGGAATTATTATAGCAGAGCGCCAGCTCTGATTAACTAGAGGGGAAGATGAAAGACAGTGAGGATAATGTAATCGTGTTTGCTGAACAGTGGACCTGAATGTGCTTAAGGTCAAGCATTGCTAATATGCAGTCCCTTAATAGGAAAAACTCACAACATTTTTGGAAGGAGTAACATTGTCTTTATGCCAGTGATGAAGAAGAATATATTGGAAAAGAGGTGGTTGGATAAATTAAGACTGCTATAAAATTAGAGGAGGGAGAGTCTAGGGGGGTGCGTGTAGGAAAAGAGGAGGAAGAAAGGAAGCGTTAGGCCAAAAAGCAGTGAAACATCACTGCAGTTCCTGGGTGTTATTAACAGTCCCCGAGAATTATCTGTTTTCCAGCTGAATTCAATAAAGCAGAATTAAGTGGAGGAGAGATTAGCTGGAGAAGCAAAGCAGATTTGCTTTTGTAGTCTGGTGATCTGTGAGTCCCAGCTTTTCCTACACCCCATGGGTATGCTAAATCTGTACTTGAGAGGACGTGGTCTGCTGAGTCATGCCATAGCCAAAAAATCCAAGTCTTTCCTTCCTGCAGGGGAAGTGAGCAGTGAAAGGGGAAACAGGGGTTTCATGAGGGCCATATAGACACACCATGTCAGACACAAGCACAAAGAGGAGTTGTATTTGGGGAGGCAGTGCAGCTTTGGGTAGAGCCAAATGGAGATAACTTGTTTTCTGTTCTAACATAGAAGCACCGGTTTTGCTCAGCAGAAAGATGGTTTCATACCCCATTCCCCCCTATGCATACCCTGTTCCCTGAATGTTCTACACTACCTAAAAAAGCAGAGAGTAAGTCTGTGTATTACGAGTGTATTGGGTCATCGCTCAAGGAGGGAAGAATTAAGGTCAGATTGGCGTGTACCTTAACGCTTCATTACTTGGTTTTCAGAAGATTAATTTTAGGCACTCTCTACATTCTGGAAGGCCATTAGGCACCACTGGGCCACCTTAGCTCTATAATAATGAAGTCTGGGTCACTTTTTTTTTTTTTTTTTAAACCCAGAAACAGAATAACAGTTGTCAATTCTGTGGTGTCCCTTTGGATTTACAGTGGCGCAATGGGAAGCAGAATAGGGTCCAGTACAAAGAATAGGTGAAAACACACCACCATTGAATACTCACAGTTTAAATTGGTTCAGGATTTAATTCAATGAGCCTTACCCTGTGGGATGCCCAATTATTGATGCCTGATGAAGTATCTTTAAAGATAAAGGTATTTTTTTCATTGTCTTTAAAGAGAGTTGGTTGAATGGATCCAGTGTTGAACATTGCCAGCTGCCACTGATATTGTAAAAGACTAACCTTACTGAAAGTCAAGTTCTTTCTCGCTGAAGTTTGTTATTAACATCATGCAGATCAATAGGAGTTATAAGCCTAAGACAGACGTGCAACATTCCTCCCATCCTCAGATTTACTTACAGTAGAAAAAACAGTGCTGAAGGCTGCACATGAATTCAAAATGTATAACTCTTTCATGCAGTAATTCTATCATTACAGGCATAAATTATTTGCCTCTCTACGGAAGAATGTCCTATGACAGTTTCTTTAATGGTATAAGTAGAAGGCATATGTATAGTTCACATTGCACACAGTTACGTACTTCACATCCCTAACAATTTGTGGAAGGTATATTTATTAACATACAGCTACATACACAATTGCAGAAGAAATTGAAATATCTGAAAGATGAGAAGTAGGAGAAATTCAAAAGACTCGACCTAGAAAGAGAGAAAAAATCCCCACTAGAAAGATATAAAATGGTTGCTTTGCTATCTGGAGTATATCAAAGATCTTGAAAATCTTGAAGGTTGCAGGGTTTTTTTGTTGTTTTTTTGGTTGGTTTTTTTTTTAAACAAACAAACAAACAAACAAACAAATGTCTTCACTTTAAAGAAAATATGCAGCTGTTCCTTTAACATTTTATAATTATAAGACAGGCAGAAATTGTTGAAACAGGGAAGTGTATGTGAATGGGGGTTAGCATGCTGAGACATTGTATTTCAGCTGTGAAAATCAATACATGCTCCAGAGATAGGGCACTTGATCAGAAAGGATATTGCAAGATACAAAAGAGCAGATATGAAATACCATTCCTGTGAAGTTCATTTCTTGCTCTTATTATATCAGTTCAGTAGAAAACACGGTGTGCATGAAACTATGGCAGTGCCAGCAATTTGTTTTGCTCACCCAAGATTTTTAGATTTGCATGAGATTTTAACAAAATTGTGCTTTGTGTTCCTTCTTTACCAATAATTCAGAACCTGGAGGTCCAGTTGATGCAGCTGTGAAGGGTTTCTTCTCTACTATTCTCTTTTTCTCCTGTTACCAATTAAAACAACTGCAGTTCTGTGTGACTCTGCTCAGAAAACAAGATCATTATTTTCTTTTATTTCTACTTTTGAGATGACTTTTTTTATATTATTTTTTATTTTTTGTGCATGTGTGTGTATGTGTGAGAGAGAGAGAGAGAGAGCAAGCGGGAAAAAAAAAAAAAAGAGAATGAGATACAGAGGACGAAATTGACCCTGGGAATACATTAGCTTGGGATACTGTTTTCACTCTTTTCACATTTTGCTAATGCAAATAGAAAACTTGCCTGTTATCTTTCTTGCTTTCTTGTCTCTGGCCAGCAATTGTATCCTGGGTCTGAGAAAATTTCACAAAATCACTGTTATACAGAGATTAAAAAAAAAAAAAAAAGAAAAAGAAAAAGAAAAAAGGAAAAAAAAAAACCAGGTTCATTTGAGATATTGGTGGTTTCCAGCCACAAAAGATGTTTGCTGTAGAGAAATCATGACCTGTTCTCACTGGGACTAAACAACCCAGTAAGACCTTTCTCTGTTACTAGCTGTGTAAACATATTCGAACCATTTCACATTTCTGTTTTTTTCTTTCATTTTTCATGCTGATAAAATACTTACCAAGCTATGCAGAATAACTTGAATTCTATAAGGAAGGAAAGTAACTCTGTATATATGTAAGTTCTGCTTTTTATTAGTTGTCTCCTTTCTAAAAAAAAAAAAAAAAAAAGTACCGGTAGCCAAGTTTAACTTCATTTTGAAGCTCCTGAAAAAAAAAAAAAAAAAAAAAAAAAAAAAAAGTATCTGAAATGTTGTATTAATAAAAGAGAAATTTTAGACAGTTTGCAGTTTTGGAGGGATTGAACTTTTTGGGGGGAGGGGGTTTGGTTGGTTGGTTGGTTTGGTTTTGTTTAGTGGGTTTTGCCATAACCTTGTTTAGACACCTGAAGTTAAACTGAAGCTCTTTGAATAGAAATAAATGAAGGCTTGGTGAAGGTCCAATGCATTCAGGGCCCTGCAGACCAACCCAGAGATACCTGTAACATGGATGCACTAGTACCATATTGACCTTTCCTAGCATGAAATCAATCGCTGCCAGCTTCATCACAGGAGTGGAGCAAACTTTGAGAGGAATCAAAAGCACCTGTGTCAACTTGTGACTTTCTAGCTGTGCCTCAGCTGGGAGTGTTTTCCTTGCATAACATTTGACTGGCCATGTTCAGATACAGACCCACTCGTGAGACTGGTCCTTGCTGCGGCGTAAGAGGATGAAGCCCCATGGGTGAAACGCTTTGTACTGGTAAAAGAGTAATTCCCCTCCTTTCCCTCTTTCACAGTGAAACGGCATCTCTGACACTCCTTCAGTGACAGAGCTATGCTGGCAGAAGGCTGTGTCACAGGCAGCTTTCAAATTGCAGCTGGTTGCTAGCCCACTCCTGCAGCAGAGCCGCGACACTGCCCCTTCCATGCAGCTTGTAGCAAAAGATATATTTAACTTAGAATAATATCCCAGCGAGAAGGTGGAAAAGACAAGTGAAATGGCCTGTTCTGGCAATCATTCCAAAGCTGCTGTTAATGTCTTTGGATTGCAAAGTGGAGAAAAATAAATAGCTGAAGTGCTTTACCGATTAATGCAAAGCAAATAACTCTCAACAACCAGGGTCAATGACTGTCACTGTTGCAGCTGCGATCATCACGCAAACTGTCGTCACTTCATTCCTGTAATGTCCTACACCTGTGTGCTGGCTGTTAAGAGTCCCCAAAGTGCCTGCTGAGTCACAAAAAATGGCACTGGAATGGGAGGAGAGGTATCAGTTTAACTGCCCATATAGCAATGCTTGTTGGGGAACATTTGGTTCTCATCCAGAGGGCACTGACAAAAGTTTTTCTCGCTAATACCATCCTCACAGCTTCTCCTTTCTTACCCACCCGGGTTTTTCTAAGAGGGAAAATAAATAGCTGAGTGAATTAAATCTAGCAAACGGGACGTTTGCTTTTTTTTAAATGCTTGTCAATAACAATATACTTATTTCATGTTTCTGTTTGAACATAATCCTAGAGATTAGCAATTAGGAGGAAATAATAGGGCCTGATCTTATGCGATAGGGAAAGCATTATTATTCCTGCTATACAGATGGAAAGAAAATTGGAAAAGGTTCAGAAAAAGGGCTAAAAGGATAAGTCATGCCTTCTAAACATGGCTTATAGGTAGCTCTGTCTACCTAGCTTATTAAAGAGAAGGCTAAGAAGAGGTGATTTGGTTGTAGTCAATACATATGTAAAATTTCTCACAGAGGCTGCTGTGAGATAGAAAATATAGCATAAAAAGTTTCAGGGTCTGGAAGACCTCTCTGGTATAAACCACATTTGTAACAATAAAACTATAATAACTTTGAGTAATAATGGACTCACAATTACTTAATGTCATTTCATCAAGATTTCATTTCCCTCCACCCTATGAAGGACATGCTATCATTCATCCACCAGATAAGTATTTGCTGTACAAGCTGAGTGAAATCCATTGGTTAAACCAAATCACAATAATACAGTTTTCTGTTCTTATAAATCCATTTACATCTCATATATGAGTTTTGCTTCTCTTTTTGCTTTTTGCACCATTGATGCAGAGCTTCCTAGGCTCTTCCTTCAGAATATACTGCTATTTAAAATTTTAAAAATCACAATTTTCATAGCAGCCACCTTCAAAGATTTACATGAGTGCCTGGCCACTGTATGGGGAGAAATGGGGAATCTTTTGCCACATCCAGCCATAGTTAAGATTCCTAACAGTGATTTTCTGAAGTAAGAAGTTCTGCAGTATTTTCTGCTGTACAGTCTAATATGATTTTTAGATGATACACAAGTTAAAATACTTGTGAAATCAAGATGAAACACAGATAAACCTGAGCTTACTGGCATTTAATTTTAGAGGTTTCTGCCACCCAGCAATGTGTTACAAGACACAATATCGAAAAAAAAAAAAAAAAGGTTTTTTTTTGCTTAAGCTGCAACATCTTGTGTTTTTATTGGGAATTGGAAGTTCCTCGTTCAGACTTCAGTGTCTTGGCCAAGATAGCATCTATCACATTTAGATACAGAGGCTTAATTCAGTGCATGGTCAGTCAACCATGAAGTTCATATTTGGTTCTTGATATTAAGTTTCCAGGCATTCAAGGAGGCTTGTGTCTGTGAAGTTGTTTTGGGCCCATGCCTAGTGCAATGCAAAGGAGAATAAAATACATTGGTGCATGGTAGGAACCTTCGGTCTGTAAGTCTGGCCCTTGCTGTACACAAGCGGGTAGCACAAACCAAAAAGGCTGCTAAACCATTAGCGCCAGAAACGAATGACAGCAAGAAATGTGGCCAGCGTACAACTACTGTGAATTTTTACAGCAAAGCAACATCATGTTATTTAGCACAGGTTTTCTGTAATTGTGATAGAGTGGGAAAAATCACAGTGTTCAATAGCCCTTAAACTGTGCCTTCCATCTCTGTGATGCGGTCATCTTGCTGTTGATATGTAGGGTGCAGGGGACCATAACACAAAACACGCAGAAATAATGGATGACTCAGGATCTGTTAAAGAACCTCTTTGTTTCCAACACTGTTAGTGCTTCAATTGTTTGTTTCAGTATTTATAGAAAGGTTCACAGTTCCTTTGCCACTCCTGCTGTGTTACCATCAACCATTAACTTTCCTTTGAAATTTCTGAAACATGGGGATATACCTGTTTCATTCAGCACTGCAGGAGGTTGCAATGCACTGGGACATTTTCAGTCCAACCAGAAGACGATCATATGTTGGTTACCTAGGCAAATCTTTAAATCTCTATGAAAAATCTGAAAAATTTTGCATTAGCTTCAGACATATCTGAAGAGATGAGAATAAGACTGATAGGTGCTTATTGGGAAAATAAAAATACTCCAAGTTTTCTACTATGCAATTTGGAGAAGTCATGGGGAAAAAAGAAGTGGTGAAGAATGCGAAAATTTATGTCAAAACCACCCATGAAAATAGGAGAAAAGTTCTAGGAAGCCCATTTTACTGCCAAGAGTAAATAGGTTTATAAAATACAGAAGGAGAAGTGGACAATGTCAGTAGAACAAACTCAGTATCTGAAAAAGAGTCCAGAGACATAAGAATTTAATAGGCAATAACAGGTAATAACAGGCAAAGCTGGATAGTATTTTAATGAAAGTCAGAAGGCAAAAACACAGTCATAAAGGGCAGAGAGAAATGGAAAATGCCAAACAGTCTATGTAAATTTCTACAGAAACAAGAAAAGATAGTGAGCTTTAGCCAAGACAGATTCACTAGATGGGAGCTATTTTGCACCTCAGCCACTCCCGAGACCTTATTCCCTAAACACAGTGTCCCTGAACCCAGCACAAATTCAAACTCCCAGCAAACTCTTTAGCATCTTGCTTGTGCTGCCCAGAGCACTGGAAAAGCTTGCACTTGGAACATGCACGGGTGCTTCTAAAATGTATGATATTATCCTTGACTATTTACAGCTAATACAAGTTCTCTAGCAATGAGGCACCGCCATCTATTATTGCTATTCAGGTTTGAAACACCAATGTCTGTCATCATTCTTGGCTGAGAATTTTTCCCAGCTTTGATCTTAACCAAGACATGTTGGATCAATGTCTGCTGTTCTGTTCCTCCCACAGAAGTCTGCAAACACACCTGAATTATTTCAGCTGCTCTCTGAGTGGTTTTGCTTCTTTAGAGGGTGCTACGGGGTATTCACAGAATGTTTTGTGATCACAGGACAAAATTTTGGATGTGTTCCTACTCTCGCTGAAACTATACTAGACAACTTAGAGAATTCATCTTTCAGTTTGAAAACACAGTGCTCTGATGAACAGCTAGAGATTACAGATATGTATCCACTTGAGGGCATTGTTATGGCCTAGTTAAACTGAAATAAATTGCACACTTTTATACTTGCAAGTTTTCTAGTGGGAATACTTCAGTGTATAAACCTGTTCTAAATATTGGCCTAAATGTGAGGGTAGGACCCAAGGGGAAATTGTTGATCAGCTTTGAAATGAAACATTGTTCTTTAAATACGAATGGGTTTACAAATAAGAATTGTACAATTTGGAATGCCATTTTTTTACTGTTATTATTATCATAATAAGCAAACAAACAAACAAACAAAACCAACTTACTGAGCATGGTAATTGGAGTATACTTCATCCTGATCTGCAAATTAATCAGAAAAAGGTACAAGACACTGAATGGGGAAGTACATTTATCATGTAAAAAGTCACCTACAAATGCTTAAACAACCTTAAACTCAAGTCCTGCAGTCCAAAACAAGTGAAAGTAAGACAGTACATGTGGATATGCATATACATCTACAGAGTATACAGGCATAGCTCTCAGTATTTTAGGTAATAGCATCTTTTCTGGGATGAAAAAAAAAAAATAGTTTTAATGTATGTTTCTTTTTTCAAGGAAAGAGAAAAGGTGACATTTTCCAGTTTGCAATTGAAAAAACTTCTTTTAAGCTGCTCTTTACTTTCCCCTCTAGCAGTTTTCAACTGAGTTTTGCTTGGGATTGGAGAAGGGGAGGAGGAAGAAGTTATTTAATGTTTTCTTTTAACCCTCATTTTTTCCCAGCAAAAACACTAATATGAATGTATTAAAAACTACATCAAACATGATCTCTCTTCTCCTCTTTCTTTCATAGTTACTCCTTCACACACATTGATACGAACCACAAACATTATATGAGTAAATTTTATATGACCAGTACTTCTATTACTTTTATTTTATTCAACTTGTCTAGGAGCAGTGGTCTAAGTAACAGATTTGCTGATAGTTGAAACCCTTTATTTTAAACCTTTGCATAGGATGATAAATTCTGTTTTTTCAGTGTTGAACTCTGAAAAAATGAAGTTATAGGCACATACTAATTCAGCCATGCATACCTACTTATGATGGGGGAAGTAATATCCCATTCCTTACACTTGGGCACATGAATGAACAGAGAGGTAAAGCATTGCATAATAAATTTTAAAAGTAGCAGAAATGTTTAATAGTCATTTGACATTTGGAATAGTTCCTTCAGTTTTATTCTCCAGTTATTAAATGGTGATATTTATTTTCTTACCTTTGGAGAAAACCAGCTGCTAACAGGTTAATGCCCGAGCACAGTGTCACACCTGCAATTGCATTGGTCTTCTGAGTTCCCAGCAGACTGTCTGCAGCTCCGCTGGTGTAATGCTGTTGGCTACACTTTAACTTTCCTCTTTGTGCTGTGCGTATGTACTCACTTTATTACAAGGGAGAAAGATAACCCATTTCCAATCCATCTATCCCAATACCATAAGAAGCTGAGGCAATAACAATTATCTCTATCCTTACATTTTCTCTCTTCTCTGGGTAGTTCTTGTACAGTAATGAATTGTAACAGCTCCTTCACACAGACTTCTCTCCCATATAATTAATGTCCTAAGATATTCTATTTACTGGTGAAGCAGTTTGAATCAAGAAGTGATTACTTTTGAAGTAAACAGAGCTGCTAACCACATTCCACAAAGGCGACAGCGATTTCCCTTATAAAAAAAAAAAAACAAAACAAAAAAAAAAAAACAAAAACAAAACAAAACCAACCAAACAAAACAAAACACCAACACACACATAGACCAAAGGCAAAAAAAAAAAAAAACAAAAAAAACAAAAAAAAACAAAACACCACCAACAACAACGACGACAACAAAAAACCACCCAAAAACCCCCAAACCAGAACAAAACAAACATCTTTGCAAAACCAGACTTTTTGCATTGGGGTATTTTCCCTTCATACACACCCCTTTCAACAACCACCACCACTTTTTTCTTTCATGTTTTTTATTCTATAAGTAGAACAGGGAGTGTCTTAATCAGCAGGCTGTTTTTGAACTCTGGATATTCACAGGTTGAATTAGAATATGCTGCTTCTCTTCAAATTAAAAATGTAGTAAGATACACAAACCAGCAGAAAGCAGTCTTTTTCAGAAAGACAGCTTCCCAAGGAAACTTCAGAGAGAAATATTTTCATTTTTAATATGTGTGATGAAATACCTAATATTCTTATGAAATTGTAGATACATAATGAGCATGCACACAAAATGAGATAACTGGTGCTAACTGGCACTGGATTGATAGCCCAGAAGATCCCTTATAATTTAGCCCCTACAATTTGAGCAAGGGCAAAAGAGACTCTCCATTATTTTGCAGAGGAATTGTTTCTGGAAACATTGCTTATTTACTCACCTAAACCTTTTCCTGTCTCCTGGTTTTGAGTCTTCTAGAAAGGGAATTTAATGTGTGTGAAAGAATATGTTAGGGAAGGGATCGCTGACACTTCCTGCTACAAGCCAAAATAAAAAAAAACCCTCCTGTTTAGTTCCACATATTTACAGCATTAAAGTGTAATTATGCTGCATTGCGCTTTAGACATACAAAGTCCTATTCAGTTCTTTGGGAAGTTAAGACAGGTGCTTCTTCCTGGCACTACTTATGGTAAAGGCATTTTCCTGGAAAATGGAAGCTGATCATCTGTGATTCTCCCTATCCCTTGTCAGGGAGTGAGGTATTTCCTATTTTAGCATAAACCATAAACACTAGGCTTTTGCAGTGTAAGTCATAACCACTCTGTTGTTCTCCTGAACAATTGCATACGATCTGAATCCTGAAAGTACTGCTGTGAAACTCTGAGCTAGTAATCTCTTTCCTTGTCCCACTGCCTATGCTCCATGTTGCAATTCTTTTTGGAAGCTCAGCTTAGGAAAACTCAGTCAACCAACATGAATCCTTAGCCTCCTACACAGATAATGAAAAGGAATACGTTTCACTAGTACACCATGAATCACCCTTCAGAGACATCAAACACTCCCCTGTTCATCATACTAGGAGCCTGTGCATTTAAAATGCACCCCCAGAAGCACCTCTGTTGGTGCCAGGCATCTACATTTCAGATACTGACAAATCTAGATTAGGCTTCTGAAATAAACCATCGCGGTGTGGTTTGCTTGCTTGTGGTTTGCAAGCTTGCAGTTACTTGCTTTCTTAGACATTATGAAGACCAAAACCAGGTGCCTCTGTTAGCCCCTCCAAACATAGCCTGAGGTCAAAATAAGGAAATTAATCTGAATTTCCCATAATGTCATTAACAGTGTTTGTTCTCTGTTTTGAACTCTATATTTTCTAGGTCATATTTAATCATTTACAACTCACCGATGGATCTTCTTAGTAAGGGCATGTCTATGCTTGTAACAGAGGGCATAATTTCACATTCATGAGAAACAAAGCGCCTAGTAAGTCTCATAACATCAATAGGCACTTGCAGCACTGATCTCCTTCCAACCCCATACCCTTCACTGTCTTTCCTTACTTTCTTTGCCTTTGAGATGTTTGGAAATCCTTAGCACTCACATTTTAATATTCATGTCTCCAGGCTGGAGAGTTGGGCGGAGAGGAACCTAATAAAATTCAAAAAGAGTAAGTGTAGAGTCCTGCACCCAGGGAGGAATAACCCCATGCCAGTACAGCCTAGGGGCTGACCTGCTGGAAAGCAACTCTGCAGAGAGATCTGGGAGTCCTAGTGGAAAACAAGTTGACCATGAGCCAGTAATGTGCCCTTGTGACAAAGAAGGCCAATGGTCTCCTGGGCTGCATGAAAAACAGTGTGGCCAGCGGGTCGAGGGAGGTCATCCTCCCCCTCTACTCTGCCCTGGTGAGGCCACATCTGGAGTACTGTGTCCAGTTCTGAGCCCTCCAGTTCAAGAAACACAGGCAGCTACTGCAGAGAGTCTAGCAGAGGGTTACAAAGATAATCAAGGGACTGGAGAACCTCTCTTATGAGGAAAGGCTGAGAGACGTGGGTCTGTTTAGCCTGGAGAAGAGAAGACTGAGAGGGGATCTCATCAGTGCTTATAAATATATACAGGTGGGTGCCAAGACGGTGGGGTTAGACTCTTCTCAGTGGTGCCCAGTGATAGGACAAGAGGCAATTGACACAAGCTGGAACACAGGAAATTCCATCTCAACATAAGGAAAACCTTTTTTACTTTGAGGGTGTCAGAGCACTGGAACAGGCTGCCCAGAGAGGTGGTGGAGTCTCTGCCTCTGGAGATGTTCAAAACCCACCTGGATGCATTCCTGTACAATCTACTCTAGATGAACCTGCTTTGTCAGGGGGCTTGGACTAGATGATCTCTGAAGGTCCTTTCTAACCACTGCAATTCTGTGATTCTGTGTGATCTCCATAATTTAGTGGAGGATCTCCTTATTCGAGCAGCTGATTTATTAGTGCAAGACAGCTAAGTGGAATAACTAATGAACTGGATGTTCCTATAGAGAAAAAAGACATTGTTTTCCAGCAACGATTTTGGTAAAGGTTTGTTAATAGCAAATAGGTTACTTTTGGAAGAATCCTGTACAGCAGAATTACAGTTGTACATGATGGTCTCGATTTTCAGCCAAGATGGCTCAACAAATGCAAAGTAGAGCAAACCTTCACAAGTGTCCAGTTTTGGACTAATGGAAGGATATGACCTCATAGTTTCAGAAGACAATTTCTCCTTTCCAAGAACTTGGTCTGGACATCATCTAATCTATAGAATGTTCATAAATGGAGGACTAAGATCTTTGGGATCTGCAGAAGGGCTTTCAAAAGTGAGGTTATGAACTGCTGCAGCTTAAGCTAAACACAGTGCAAGTCCCACAGGTGGTAGTGGTAGGAGACCCATATGTTGCCTTGCTTACACACAGATGCAACGTGTAATAGATGGTGAACAGCTAAAGACTTAAAATATCAACTTCTTTCTTCCTAAATGTTTTGTGAATGCTTGCACAGTTCCAGTGGCAAAAACTGCATTGGTAATGTGGCTCCAGCCTTCATCAAAGTATAAACACTAATTATGTCCTCTCTCTAACAGGAAATTCAGCCCATTATTATAATAGAAATTATCTAGCCATCCAGTATCCATGCAGTCTCAACAAAATGTATATCTTCTTTGCTGAAGAGAATTATAATTTCCTCTTTCTGATGTATAGGTAAAGCTTCAGTATATAACTGAGTGTCTGCTACATTATGTTTAGCATTGCATTTCTCCTCACTGATAAGATTCAGTAATATGATAAAGAAACCATCTCATTATTTGACATAAATATCACATATTTATCAACTTTTAAAAATAGAGTGTACAACTACATATTTACTTAATCATTTATAATCGCCATTATTTTGGAAATAATTCTATTTCTCCCCCCAAAAAAAGTATTGTTAACTGCTTTTCCAACATCTGTCTCTATGGAATCTGGAACCTTTTAAAATTATGTTTTGTACAAGGTAATATAAAGTCATATTTGGTCTGCAATTATCCCTCCTTACAGACCCTGACTGAGTACTGTTCTTGCTATCTCTGATATTCATGAACCAATGGATAGAATGGGTCACTGTTTATTCCAGTTGCCTCTAAATAGTTTGCTACACCACATGCAATCTTGAGTTAAAAAAAAAAAAAACATCTCCTTTTAAACATATTTTTAAAATTCAGGTCATATGCATTATTGTTAATTTCAAAGTGTGTAGATTCACTTTTTTTCATCTTGTTAATGACATGGAGATTTAGATTCTCTTAGTCATGGAATGCCCTATTCTCTACTGGAAAATAGTGGAGAACTGTTTTCATGGTAGTTATGAGATATGAAAAAATAAAATACAGAACATGTCAAGATCTTTGAATTCAAGCGTAAGGTAAGATTTTTGTTTAGCAGCTGACTGAATGTAGGTTTATTTTTTCCTTCAGATGATAGAGCACTCAGGCTTTGTAGCAGGATTTGTTTGTTAATAAATGCATGAGCCTTGTATGGAATTATTATTCTATGCTGTTATTTATTTTTTTTCCATTTGAAGAACACGGTAGTTCAAAGTTCAGACAAGAGATGAGAAAGTAGCACATCTGTCTACTTTCCTCTAATTTACAATTCAATTCTTCCATGTCTTTTATCTTTTTTTTTTTTTTTTCTTTTAACACAATCTTAAATGAATCGTGAGCAAATAAGTGTGGAACAAAGAGGAGCAACGTAAGTGATGGTAATGCTGGAGATTTTTGCTCAATTATCTGTAGAGAATGTCCTACTAAAGAAGTTACAGTTTGAATCCTATTGTTCTTCCCGCTTACCAAAAGGTATTGTATTAATTAAGTGTCCACAAAGCAAAAGTGCTTGTAAACCTTTTTTACTGTTTAAACTAGTGGAGACTTTTGATAAAATATTTGGTAGCAATAAAATATTAGTTTCTACGTTTCTGTGAAGAATGCACACTTTTGAGGAAGGACTGTCATACAGTGAAGCTGATGAGATGAGAAATAGAACTTCCCTCATTCTCTGTCCTTAGGAGGAGCCTCCCATGCGACTTCACAACAGAAGGCTTTTACTGTCTGACCTTTAAATTAGAGTATTTGTTCCTTTTCCTTTCTGTCATTACACAGAGAAATTTTTCAGACAGTGACTCTCTCAATAAAAGTTTATATGATGCTTAAGAATGTGGGACTATGGTGTTCCTTGGACAATTATTTCTGCTGCAAAGCAAATAAACACCAAAACCTACTTTGAAACTCGGTGTGGCTAAGAGAAACCTGCTTTTCAGACTCTTGCCAATATAGAAGGGAACCGTAAGTTCTCTACTAACCTGTTCATATATCCATGCACTGGTTTCAGCAATATATTATCTGAAAACATTGCATAATTCTAAGCAATATTATTAACATCTCTCATTTATGATTCATGCTTTCATCTGGTCAATGGAAAAGGGCACACACACACACACACCCCCCCACACCCTGAATATCTTTTTTTTTTTTTTTTGCTTTGTTACGGTAGGAGATTCTGTTTTGATTTGGGGGATGTGACTAAGTATGCTTACTGTTCCAGGTTTATGCTAGAAACTGTATTGCATGTTGATGTTTTTAAGTATTTCAACTTTTTTTTTGCTTGATTGGTTATTTTTTGAATCATCTGAGTCCAGACTCCAAAAATCCTGTCTCTGACATGGACAACCTTTAAGCACATTATCCTAAGAGACAAGACAACCAACACAGTCTTCATTATTATGCTCTTTGGCTAATCATTCAGATTGTGTGGAGCTCATTGAGTCAGATACAGAAGACCTGTAAAGGTCCTAAACTTGTTTCCTAAGGAAGACAAGGTAGGAAAGAGAGGATAATTCTGATGTTTTCGTAGTAGCTAGTGCTGAGTGAGTACTGTGCAGTGTTTTTATGCTAGTTAGACTTTCTTGCAAGCAAACAAGTCCATGTCTAGATCGGAGGCATTAATTTTATAAATCATACTGGAGGCAGCAGTTATTTGAAGTGAGGCTAAGTCTACCATTTTGGAAGTTTTCTTAACCAACCACCAGCTTAATTTCTCAGATGTACTGATATATATGAGTTTCACCTCCAAGAGGAGCCCAGCAGCAGAGTCCAGTTGACCAGTAAGTAATCCACAAATGCCTGCTAAAAATATGCAGGTAAAATTGGGATATAAGATCTTACCTGCAGATTTTTTAGACTGTCTTTGCTACAGCTTTTCTGAGAAATACTAGTGTCAGTTTTCCAAAAGGAGCAATCCTCCCTAAGCATAGCCTGTGTCACATTAAAATGAACTCTATTCTAACACAGGAAGGAAGCAGCACAAATGCCATGGTAGAAATACTGCCCATAAGATAGGGTTATAATGGATTTTGATTATTGTAATTTATTATTCCATATTAGGTTTCATCTGGCAAATTGACACGTTAATATTGTAGGAAATACGCTGAATTAGGAAAATCCTCTGTCCGATGACTTCCTGGTCCAATTCAGTCAATGCGACAGGCAAATGTCAATGCAATAACAGCTTTATCCAACACACAGGCATACACGCATGCATCTATAGTCAGGCTTCTGCATATTGCTACAAACATTCAATCCAGATCCCTGTCTTTCCAAAGGGCTCTTTAAGCTATGCCAAATGGGACCCTTCTTGTGGTTGTGCCAGTAAGCACCATGCTGAGACTGTCTCAGCTGGAAGCCACCCTCAGCATCTATTACAATGCTGCAGCTGTGTTAATAATATTTGGTGACTCCTTTGTTTCCAATTTGAAGCTGAAATGTGCAATCTGTACAGGATATGAGCTTATTTCTAAATCCCGATGGATGAATGTTCTGTATCTTAATAAATTATTTGTGGAATATAAAACCTAGTTGTAAATTAAGGCGTCTGTTCCGATGTGAGTTTATCTTGGATAATGCTGACACTTGCTGGAGGGCTCAGATAGTTTGTAAGTTGTATTGGATTTGTCCCTTCCATCCTCCAAACAGAACAGTCAAAAAATGGCAAATTTGATTTTAGACAGACTGAAAGGATCATAAAAACACTTAATATCAAAGTAGGGAGGAAAAGAAAGAATTCTTAAGCTTCTAAAATATATTTTTTCTAAATGTTATCTCAAGTACATATGTCTCAGGGAAGCAGAGATCCTTTTTGTTTGTGAAATATGGTGGCAAGAGGAACAGTTCAAAGCAAAATAATTTCATTATGTTATTGTTCAATATGTATAGGAGCCGTGGCATGAATCAGCCCAACTCTTGCAGTCTGATTCAAAATCTACTGAACTTCAAATTAGTTTTACTTATTACCTGAAAATATTGTGGATTAGACTAGATTTGGACGTAGAGTTTTGTTTATGTGTTAGGGGAAGAAAATAAGATCATAGGACTGTTCTCCTAGAGGAAGAGACAGGAACACCATCACAGGGGTTGTTGAAGTTAGATAAAAAAGCCATTGAAAAGGCACTGTAGCATTCATTAATTTCATATGTCTAAAGCCACCTTGGTGCGCTGTAGGTTGCTAACATTTGAACTGGGGTGAAGAAACAAAGCATGGAGGCTGTGATTTCAAACTCACCAGAAGTGTTTGTTCCAATGACATGAAGGAATGGATTCAATATGATAGGTATTTGTTTGATGGTGGGTCTTGGGATTGAAAAGCTTATGAGTGCAATCTCTACTTTCCCCTCTCCCTTTTCCAGCATCAGTACTTTCATCAAGAGGTGTTACTGTAAGACTAATGAACGAAGTCACTCACATTTCTCTGGCAGAAAATGGCTTCTCCATGTCCCATCCCATCACACCCACCCTACTGTGCAAAACAACCACTTCCTGAAGATTCTTTATTTTACATTAGTTTGACCCTTAAAATATTCCAACTTAAGCTTGACACATTTTCATTAAAAAGTTTCACATATTCCCATTTGGACTATAACACACGGTTTGTTATAGTCCAAAACTCAGAGCTGTACTGTGGTTTTGCAAAGAACAGTTGCCACAGTACATGTAACACTACAAGAATGGGATGCCATGTTGTCTGCTGGAAAGTAGATTTGGAAGAAGTGGAATATTTACAATAGTTACCACAACAACTTTTCTTACAGCATTTTCAGGTAACATTTGGAAGAGGAAGGGAAGGGAAGGGAAGGGAAAGGAAGGGAAGGGAAGGGAAGGGAAGGGAAGGGAAGGGAAGGGAAGGGAAGGGAAGGGAAGGGAAGGGAAGGGAAGGGAAGGGAAGGGAAGGGAAGGGAAGGGAAGGGAAGGGAAGGGAAGGGAAGGGAAGGGAAGGGAAGGGAAGGGAAGGGAAGGGAAGGGAAGGGAAGGGAAGGGAATAGTTTTCAGTTCTTTCAAGAAGATTTCTTGTGGGAATGGAAGAGGGGGGAAAACACATCACCCTTTTTTATTACTATTATTTTTAGTAGCAGTTCTAATGTTCAACATTCTGTTTCTCACAGGATTTGGGAGTTTCCCATTCTGTCCTGCTTGAGATCTTAAAGTGCAAATCTACTCTGTAAAATGGGTAAGAAACAATAAAACACCCATTACAGCAAGCTTTTTAGCCTACTGAAATGAGATATTGATAGCACAGTTTATATGCAAATGTCCTTATTGGCATCTGAAATATAACATCTGACCAGGCTCAGCAACCTATATTTAGGCTTCAAATCTTCCCACCTTCTGGTGTTTACAAGTGCAACTGGAAACTTAGCTATAAATATTGAACAGCATCTAAATGTTCAGAAAAATAAAAGGCTCAGAGGAGAGCTTTAACTATTTGCACTTCATGGGAAAGATGATTTTATCAATAGAATTAGAGGTTACTATAAGACCTAGATGTAGGATACCCTTAACACTTACTTTAATATTATTCAAGTGGCAATATCTAAGACTGAATTTCAAATGGTGAATCTCAAAGGGCTGGGATTCATCCCATGCAGCTTTTGCTGCCCGATAAAGAGACAATTGACTATGCGGTCTCTACAGATAATAAAGAAAATCAGACACTTCTGGAAGCCAATTCACCCTATCCTACAACTGTTTTAAAGTAGACAGGAACATTTCAGATGACTGAAGTTAGGGAAAACAAGGGTTTTCTAGGGGTAAATACGCTTATAGCTAAAGAAATAAAAATGTTTTACTTCAGAACTAAATATATGGGATAAGGGTTCAATTCAACTGAACAGTTTCTCAACAGGCTGATATCTTTGTCCCTTCTTATGTTTAGGAGCAATATTTAATAAAACCCTCTCGAGTATCTGGGCTCCAATGACCTCACCTTCCATCCCCACAGAGGGGAGGTATCCACAGCTCAGTGCTTTCAGGGTGTCCCTACTTTTTGCACTTAACACAACTGACACCCGGTAACTTTTGTTGCTGGTATGGCTCTAAAGACAGTAGTAGGGAAAAAAGCTTGAACAGAGATCCTAAGCCTTTCTTTGACATAGACAGAGCTTTCCCCATGCATTGCCCAGCATTACCTCAACCTCTCTCAAGACAGCCCAGTTGTTAATATGAATTTATAAGTCCAAGATTTCCTCTGTAATAAGCAAAGCCCCTTCCATAGCTCCGTCCCTCTCAGCCTGACTTGCAAGGAGGGAATGGCTGGGCCCCTGCTTAATACAGCCTTTGCCATTGTTGCCTGACCAATTTGTTTTCTTCCAGGTGACCAAAGATGCCTACAAGGTGATGCTTTTGCCAAGGCAAAGACTTCCCTGACCATCCAGTTGTTCTCATTAGGAGAACGCTTGTTTTATTAGATGGTTTTGTTTGAATAGAGAACCACCTCCACTTAACAGTCCTCAGATATTAAGCCCATGCCTCCTCCTCTCCTAATGTCAGTCCGACATGAAAAAGTGGAGGGGGAAGGGAAATGACAGAAGTAGAAGGCTCTGCATCCACATGGTGCCATCATTTTAAGATTCATATGAGAACTCATAGCCACTGGCAGTATTCATAGGTTATACAGATGTGTATCACAAATCATGACTTTGCCCCTACCAGAGGTAGTGTATTGAAATTTGTTAAAATGATATACACAGTGTACAATTAATCTACATAGCTCAGTCCCAAAAGATGTCTTTGTGTCCCTGAGCTCAGCAACATCAAACTATTTTTTTATTTAAATAAGGTATTTATTTATATAACAACATAACAACTATCATAAAAAATGAATATATTAATGTGTAATATTTAATATATAATGTGTAACATTATATAATATGATAAATAATATATAATACATAACATAATATGATATGACTATATATATGTATATATATATATGTAGATATAAGCATATAATGAAAGAAGTTAGGGAAGAAACATGGATAGAACTGTCTGGCACACAATTGAGAGGTGACTAGGAAGTAAGCTTCCATGTGGGGAGGCTGCCGCTCTTTGGCCTAGTACAGCTTTTCACCTATCTTTGTCTGAAGCCTGAAGGAAGACCCTGAAAGCCATAATTGTGGTCCTTGTGGTCCTTATATTCCTATAGCAAACGAATGCAAGTTTCTCATTTCCTTCAAATAACTGCTATCCCAATGGCAACAAAACGTCAAACCAGTGAGTAAGAAAGTATGTGGCTCCGTGCTATTTCTCATTTACTGGAGACACAGATGTTCATTTTCTATACAGTTGCTTTATCTTTATTGCTACTTGTCCTTTGCTTGTTTGCCTCTTGCAGGAGGCAGAAAAAATGTGTGGTGTTGTCTTCTTCTGCACTCCCCTAAAGAAATAAAATTAAGTTTAAAAGTAAAGTCTTTTATAGGCAAAATAAATTACAGGTAAGTGTTATGGATAGTTACAAGGTAAATTGATTTCTGTGTACTAAATGTACTTTTTGTGATTTGATGATAAAATTTTAATGTTATATATGTTAGAACTGTTAAACACATCACAAGGAAATGGAAAATTTATTCCTTTAACTGTTTTTTCCTTTTATCACTTTATTTTTAAAAGCAGTTCCTATCATAATATTGGAAATTGTGCACATCAGGTAAGCAGCAAATAGAATCCTTAGCCATTATGAAAAGTACATTACAGCACAAACTTTCATATCTTAGCTATTGCATGCTTGGATATCTGGTTATCTTATAAGTAGGAGGAAGGAGAATAGAAGTTAAAATTAGTACTAAAGCTGGGAGAAAACACCAATAGCAAAAAAAAAAAAAAAAAAAAAAAAATAGTTCTTTAAGTATTGTTTTGAAACTGCTGAATAAAAAAAAATTAACTCTTAAATTTAGAATTTAGAAAGTCCCAACAGATGGAGCATATTCAAATCTGCAAACACATATGCACAAAGGTGGACTAGGAATTGGGATTGCTTTGTCAGCATATGGAATGGAAAGCTTCCAAGAAAGATTAGTTAAAGTTTTGAAGAAAGTAGAAGAAAAAGAGAGACGAATTCCACACCAGAGACTACTTGTGAGGGTAAGGAATACTTTAAAGACTAAACATATATAATAAGTCATTTTGGGTCTGAGCCACTGAGCACTGAAAAAAAGAAGGCTCCTATGATTATTTGTCCATTTGAACTACAATAGTGCCACACAGTGTGAAAAAAAATTCTGAGATAGAATATGCAAAACATTGTACATGGACTTTTTTAATTTTGCAGCTCATGAGTCAAGGCAGCTGAAGCATAGAAGAAAGAACCTCAAAAAGTGTCTGCATAAAAAAAAGAAATATAACATTTATCATCTTGCAAAGATTATAGAAGTTTTGACAGTTTTAGTCAGGATGATGATCACAAGGAACTTTCACTTTCCAAAAGGAATTCTGTCAAAATCTCAAGTCTAAATCTTTCAACATTCTCTTTCTCTCTTCCTCTTTTTATCTCTTTCTCCCTTTCTCTCTCTCCTATTCTCTCTTTCTTTCTCTCCCTCTCTGTCTTTCCCTTTTCTGCTTCCTCTTTCCAGTTCTTTTCTTCTCATTCATTTATTAGTTAATAAGATGGGGAAAAGCTCACTCTGGATGTGGTAATTTCTGTATTGACTGACAGTTAGACAGAAAGGACTTCAGTACTAACTTTCCTTCTGGCAATGAATATTCACCATTTTTAAACACTTAGAGATTCCATCTTTGCCCTTAGAATGGCTGTTGAACAAGGCAGAACATATCCCTGTCATAAAGGTTTCTCCGGTATTCAGCCAAACTTTTTATTTTATTTCGTTACTTGAACTGAACCCTAGTAATACTTGTCTGACCTTAGTGATTGTCCCATTAAAAGGTCCATGGTCTGGCACGTCCTATCAGGGACATTTCGCTCAGATTTAATTCTTCAGACCTCCCCCCTCAAATTTGTTCCTTTATCTGAGAGACAGGCTGAAGAACACTGTTCCAAAGCCAATGAAGTCAACAGGACCTTTTCCAACATCTTCTGAATTTTTAAAAAGTGAAAGAAATGATGCATATAACAAGAGGAGTAACTAGTGAACAAATGAAAGAATGCAGATAATTACATTACAGAAGGAAGAACAAGAAAAGTAGAGAGGTAACAAGTACTCCATTCCACCTTTTTAACCTCTTCCAGAGACATGTGGGATTGGTTTTATGTCTACTGATCAATCCCTAATGTTTTATCGAACCTTATTTTAAATTACTCAAGCAACAGGGCTTTCACTTTTCCCCCTTGCTTAATTTCATCCCATTTTTTTTAATTGTACTCCTTGGAACCACCCTGAAGTATTTCTGCCCCTTTTTGCTCCACCTTTCAAATGCCCTTTGTTATGTGTCTTGTTCTCCCATTCCCAGATCTTTGTTTACCCAGGCTAAACAAATTCCACTCTTTACATCTGATAATGCCTGAATGTGAAAGAGGGGGATGGTGACTCCAGAATTGTTTCATTCAGAGAACAAGGTTAAAAATATATTTCTGGCTGAGTATCCTGTTTTATTAACAGTGCTTAATTGATCATGGTGGAAAGGCTGTTATAGTCAAGTGGAGGAGGGTGTTACCTTCCAAAGCATTTTCCAGCAAATTTACTTAATTGTTTCTGTTTACTGCATACCCATTAGTGCTCTATCACGCATTAAAAGCAATGGGCAAGATTAATAACAGCCCGCTCACCCCCAAAATATCAGAGCCACTTTATGTATTGATGGCAAGTGACTCATTAAGTTTAAATGGGTATAAGCTATAATTTTCATCACATTCCTGTCTTTTCTTTTTTCTTCTTTTTTCTCTCCTTTTTTTTTTTTTTTTTTTTTTTTTTTTTGTTCTTCCTGAAACCATAACTCTAATGATTTAATACTTTATAGAAAAGGGGTAGATCAGAAGATTTGCCAACTCCAATCATGAGGAAGGATAAATACTTGGTAATATTAATGCATAACACAAAACCAGCTAATTAGCATCTTTAGCATGTTTGCTGCATTTCTTATTTACAGAGTACAGCGCATTTTCTGAAAGGGACTAAGCAGTGTCCAACAGAGACAGTAAGAAGAACAAAGTTCTCAGTGCTGTTTTGAAGGTCTCACAGAGCAGAAAATTGCTTCTGCTTTGGAAAATGTACCTGCTGCTTTAGACTTAAGATAAGTGGATTCCTACAAATCTATGAGGCAAATGAGAGACTCAGGCTCAAAGAGGTCTCTAACAATATAATATGGAGTATCTTACACATATTATAATAAGATAACAAGCAAATTCCCCACATCCACCCAACTGTTTTTCTTTAACAGAGAAACAAAAGTACAACAAAGCCAGTTTCTAACCCCATCTTTCTGGTTCTCCCCGGTCATATAACCAAAACCAACAGAACTGCTTTTTTTGTTTTGTTTGTTTGGGGTTTTTTTTGGTTTGTTTTTTTTTTTTTTTTTTTTTGACACATGGCAAAATTATGATAACTATGACTCCTGCTAGCTGGAACTGTTCTCAGGCTACATTGCCTGAATCTGCCTTTGCGGGTGAAATTCCCAGGCACTTCTCAGGGTATGAAACCTTGGTTTTGCCAGTTTACAGATCTCGGAATCAGATTCAGGCAAATACTCATCTACTTGAAAGTAACTGGGGACTAGATGCAAGCTCCTTCCAGCACTGCAGGATCCTCTACAGTCAGTATGGAGTACTCACAAAATAAGACCTTCCACACATGAATCTAGTGACTAGTTCATAACTCTTTTTGTAAGGTTCACTAATATTACTTACTTTAAAATGTTGGAGTGGCCTGTAGTGGCCAATAAACAAGAAACCACAGAGTGATTATTGGAACCTGTGATCAGTGCAGTGATCAAGTGAGCCCTGTTTTCTTCCTGTGTCACTGTTTAAGGTAGGAAGGAAGCCACGAGCCTTTCTCTCCTGTCTGTCCTCCATTCATTGGTAGCGCTGTATATCTCTGTTTCTGCTTATAATGCTGACTTTCTTACACACAGCACTTAAATTTCTGTGTCTGGTGTCGAATTTTCACATAAACTTGGAATGGTTCTACTGACTTAAGTGGAGTTAGTCCTAATGGAATTTCATGTTACAAAAGGCAGTGCGGTATATATTTATATAGTTATCCACAGAGTTATGCTCCACAACATCTTTCAACACTTTTAGTGTAAAAACACAACTGAAAATCCTGTTTCATTCTTCATTCTTCCTGCTATTCTTCCTGCCCCCTTATTTTCACTATGTATTTGTCCCTAACACAAGACTGCAAAATGTATTTGCGCACAGTGAAAACAGCAGATTTCTATTTATGATTTGTTTAAGTCAGATAAGATCCTCATTGTGTACGTAATTTCTCTTTATCTGTCTTGTGCCTCTCATTTTTTCTTTCATTTTAATGACTTTATTTTCAGCTTTGATTTCATACTCAGTATCTTTCTTAGTTACTGGATCTTTGGGGCTGTTTCCCCCTTGCAACGCAAGATGATTAATTCTAAGCCTTACAGATTCCTGAATTATTTTTGTTATGGTCACGATTCTTCAAGTTTTGTGTTTTTAACAATACTGGAGTGCTAAATTTTATGCTTAGTAACAAACATCTGTATAAGGGAACTGTATCTCTTGAATTGTTTGTCATAAGTTGGTGTCAATTCACAGGAAAGGCTGCCTTTTAAAGCCTATGTCCTTCCCATGCGTCCCTCTAGGTTCTTAACCATGCATTTGTACTTGCAGACTGAGTAGATATGCTGCTTGATAGCATAAAAATTGTCCTTTCCTGCATGAAACAGGCGCATGTGTGAACAGACCTGATTGAATCATTTATCCAGAATTTTGTTCAGTTTCAAATCATCCTCTTGGTTGCAAGAATCTCTGACAAAATATGCATACGTGCCTCAATGTAGGTGCAACTTTAACAAAAGCTCAAAGGTAAAAGTCAAAGCAACTTGCCTAACAAAGCAAACAACAGAACAATATTTCATTTTAATTAGTAGAGCTTGTGCTTTGAGTGATGTGTGTTAAGTGAAAAAAAAAAACAAAAAACAACAAAAAAAAAACAAAAACAAAAAAAAAAAAAAAAAAAAAAACCCAAACCCAAACAAAAAAAACCAAAACAAAACAAAACAAAAATGAAGCCAGCTACTAGAAGGTTTATGTAACAGCAGATCCTCTTGGATGTGATGACCAGCTGGACAATCTGCAGACTTTTGCTACTGGTGACTACTACTTCTCTTCTAGAAGTTATTGGAAAGAGTGTTCTACAGGCACACAGAATTTAGTAGCTTTGTTAATATCCTGCAACATCCATTCAGCGTAGCACAAGCTCTAATTTACATCTCTTATCTATTCTTATTTGTCTATCTTCCTGATGCAATGACTTACACTGAAATACCATCTGTCTGAAATGCATGGTTGGCATCACCTAACCTGGAGTTAAGCTGTTGGGTTTTTTTCACTTCCTAAATAATTCTTTCATTTACCTTAGCACTGGACACCAATTGTTGGTAGCTCATGCTTGCACACTAACACTTCCCTGGAGTTTGCATAATGGGGGCTCATTGGGATGCATTCACATCACGGATTTTAACACTCTGCCTCCCTATTTCATCAAGTGCTTTCAAAAAGTTATGAGTAATTGCACCCAGAGCTTTATAGCATAAAATAATTTACTACCCAAACTCCATCTTTCCCCTAATGTAATCGACAAATTATCCATTAACCAATAAAATAATGTGAAAGAGAGAGATTTTGTGAGATTATGACCCAACTAAAAGGTTCTCCAGCTATGCTGTACTAATTAGTTTTGAGTGATTTCTTTTTATAAATTGACTATTCTAAATTTTCAGAAGTAATTTGTGATTTTATTGTGTAGTATTGTTAACTCAAATGCTTCTGAAAACAATTAGTTAATTTTTTCCAAAACCATTAAGTTTTCATCAAAAATATGTCTGTACATGATTTGCATATATCGTTACAGATTTTTGCTATGGTTTCCTTATATACTAAGGTCTTCTATACCGTTCTTCAGAAATATGGACTAAAACCAACGTAATAAAAATGAAAATGCTTTTTCTATTAGTAGTACCTGAGAGTTGGTGCTTTAGTAACATGTCAAGTACTATAAAAAAAAATAGAGTGAGAGAAAGAATTGAAGAACACAAGGAAAGATAGAGAATAGGAGGACTTTCTGAGATGCCACCCCGAAACATGATCATATGGCCTGTCTTCAGTCACATCATTTCTCATTACTTCCCATTGCTCCTGTTTCCTATTACATTCTGAATTTAACCTTCCAAACATTGTTAAAACTAATATAAAAAGTCACTTTTCAATAAGAAAATGGAGTACTGTAAGATCTTAAAACAGAAGGAAAGAAATTGATTTTGATTCATATAAATTAAGCTTCCTTACTATAGTAATTTATGAATCATAGAATTAGATTTATCTAACTGGTGTTAATCTTACTCCAGATAAGAAGCTTCTGACCCAATACATAATTAAAAATCAAAATAAGATTTATGTTCATTTGTTTATTCGTTTTGTAAATCTATAGGCCATTTTGCTGGCAAAGTCTGGAGTAGAAAGATCCAAGAAATATTGATTTTTTTCTTCTTCATGACTATTTAATTGGTTAAAGTGTGCACCATTCGCACGAGCCAGCTAGTTGATGCTGGTTACATTTTAATAAATGTACTCCTCACCCGATCAATACATCCCTGGGAAAAAAAGTGCTGCTCTATCATATGTTAATGGGAAGAAAATCTTTTTACTATAGTCAGTCATCATGACAAACAAGAATATGAAAAGTGTTAATGAAATGACCAGCTGTCTATAAAATGAAAGACTCACAAGACAGTTTCCTTTCTTCCTTTAATTCAATGAAACAAAATGGAAAATGAGACTGGAGCTTGTTGAACAGGAGGTAATGTTCACAGTCAGAAATCAAATGCCATAAAGAAAGTCAGAATTGGACCTAATTTGCTTATGAGCCAGAGACTGGAATTCACTATAGTGGTGTCAACATAGAATATATGCAAATGTCCATAGTGGAGCAATTCAGGCCCGGTCCCAAAGATGGATGTAGAGTTCTGACTCCTATTTGGGTTTCAAGCTGCCTATTGATTTAATTGATTTCAGGAAATCAATCTGAGGTTAGGAGAGTCCTAAGCAGAATCTGAGAGCCTAAATGTGTTGATAGATGTTACGCTTAGAACCGTATTTTTTTTCCTTTATCACTCTTATCTCATTAATATTTCCAATGGAGGCAGTGGGACTACCTGAACCATGACATATCTGGCCTTTGTAACTTACTAGGAGTCTAACCTAAATAGATCAGATGCCGTCTCCCGGATTTCATATATTTAAAGATTTAAGACCAGTAGAATCATTAGCTTATCTAGCCTGATATCTCAGGCTCTTGGCATTTATTAGTTCATCATGTTGACTTACATTTGCCTACTCAAGTCTTCAGTGGATGCAAGAACAGTTCTTTTTTTTATTTATGCATTTACAGTATAAGTTTTATAATCCTGTTTTGATTACCAAATCAAGTGTGCTTGTAAGGCACCAAAACTTTATACTTTACTATCTGATTTGAAGTTGAAGATTAGATCTAAAAAAAATATTTAAATATCTCATAATTTGGAATGAGCTGGCCATTTCTGGGAAGACATTTTAACTATTAACAAACTGAATGGGTTGGGGCCTATATTCCCTATATACCAACCAAAAAAAAAAAAAAAAAAAAAAAAGTATAAGGAACTGAAGAGTCCACAACAGCTGATACATTGAACATGGAAAAATCTTTGGGAGGCAATAAGAACCAGTAAAGAGAGAGGGCCACATTTGAAGCTTTATTTCTTTTTGAGGTTTGGGCACTTGTATCAAAGGAATAGTTAGGCCACTGTGTTAAAATGGAAATTCAAATGAACTCTGAAGCATCAGGCACTTCAGTCAATCATTTAAGAACAAAAAGAAGTGTCCGTTGCTTGATTTATTTCTATGAATCATTATACAAGAGCTCAAAAAGCTGTATTTAATTTCCTTTGTTGTTTGATTTCTGTAATGGGTTCTCCCTAAGCTGAAAACTTCTTTATTATATCTGTGGAAGCTAGACTGTGACACTGAAGACTAATTCTTAGGGAACTCAGGTAGGAATGGGAAGAAATCAATGCTGATGCTTGTTGACAGTTGAAACTGAGATTAATGGGACTTTTTGGATACATGTTGTCTCTATTTTTGATCCAATGTTTGCTTCCTTCCAGTGAAATGGACAAAATCCAGCTTCATTCTTCCATTTAACTATTCTTCTGCTCTTGTGATTTTTCCATGTCTCATTAAACAGCAGCATGTAATATGTGGTGAAGACTATGCAGACGTATGGCAGCATGAACTCTACTACACTCTTGAGTACATGCAGGAATACCTCTGCATAGGCTGAGTAATTTGGGTTTCTACCACCCAAATCACCAATATGTATGACCAGTTGCTTCTTTTAGTGTCACTTTTGTTTGAACATTATTCTGTCAAAAGTGAAATCCATTCATCGTACAAAAAATTCAGAGGTGATGGGATGGGACAGAATGGGGAAAATAGCAAAAAGTCTTTGCTCTTAAGATCTTCAAGAACCTTCTTTCAAATCTCTATTGTAAATCATAGAAAATTTCTCACATTAAATAATTCTAAGTCCCTATATTCCAGGATAATTACAAAATCAATAGCTACTCTTCTTTCCTTTTGGCCCCTCCCCCAAAATCCATCTTAATTTATATGTTCTCAGCAAACTGTTGTTCTTTTCTTTTCCTAAAGTTTTGCAAAAAATTCTTTCCAACTCCAATAAAGATCTCTTTGTTCAAATACCATGATTCTGGGCTCAAACTAGAATGTGTTTCAGATTCACATGCATTTCACCAACACAAGCATCTCCTCCACATTGTTTAACAAAACAATGTTATTGCTTCATAGCACTAATTCAAAGTTTTCTGCTTTATTATTCAAACCCACTGGGGAAAAAAAAAAAAAAAAAAAAAAAAAGACCAAAACCAAAACAACTGTCTTTTTTCTGTTTCTTTTACTTTCTGCTCTTACACCTTTTAGCTCTTCCACATTTTTTTTTTTTTCTTTTACTAGTAAAGGAAGTTTCTTCCTTCAAGACACTACTTCTATAACAGCATATCTAGCTAATTTCAGTTGTTCTGAAAATTCAACTAATAACATATGTAATTTTAGATCCTGTCTGTCTCCTGTAGTAATGTATTTACCTAGGCTATTTAAGTGTGAGACAAATGCTAAAATATACTTTATTAGTAAATTGGACAAATAAATACCTAGCAAAGCAAATTATTGACCAGACACTTTTCCATCAATGTAAATAACTTTGGCTATCTGAAAGGTTAGCATCTAGCTACTCTAGTCAGACAGCAGAGAAAATACCTTCAGGACACAAGGAGTTAGAGATATCTGGAAGTCCCTAACCTTAACCATGGTCTACAGTTTTGACTTACCACATTACTATTTGAAAATAGCATTAAGTGTAATGAAGACTACCCTAAGTGCGGTAGAAATATTGACTTAATTTTTTAAAGTAAATTATTATTATAACCTTTACCAGAACATGTCTTTGTGTTACTGTTTAAATGTTTTGTTTTGTTGTTTTTTTGCTTGATTTTAGGGATAAAACACCCCACAAAACCAAAAAACCAAACCCACAAAAAAAAAAAAAAAAAAAAAACACAAAAAAAAAAAACCAAAAAAAACCCAAAAAACCCCAACAAATGAACAAACCAACCAAAAACCACATGCGGTCAGGTTTGACTAGCTGATATAAGAAACTGCATACGATGACTGAATCTTTCTCTGTGCTACTTATTTTGTTCCATTCTTTTATTACTTCTATGATCTTAACAGATGAATGCACCAACAGCTCATTTTGGTCCTAACTCAGCTCTGCCTGTCTGGTTTACTGCCATCAATATTGTGGATACGATATTGCATCTGGAACTTAAACGTGGTGAATGCTTTAAACATTGCTAAGGTCTTGAACCAATTCTCACTGACGAGACTTGCTGAATGCGAATCTTCCCACTGATTTCAATAGGTTCATCAAGGCTTAACCGGTAAGTTACATCAGAGAATATTCACTAAATTTGGGTCTAAATTTATAGTGTCTGTTATTTTATAATTCACAGCAAAAGAGCATGGATGAGAAGTATTTATACTCATGAAAGTGGAAAAGAAAGAGCTGTCTAAACAAGGGAACATTTGCAAAACATAATGAACCAGGTTCTTTAAAAGCAGACCTGACCAAAGACCTTAAGTAGTTCAGTTAGCGGGTAAGAATTGGTGAAGGCCCATAGAGAACATATTTTGCTGTGAGGTGTTTTTTAAAGTATACTTTAACTTCTCTTTAAGTTAGGAACACTATGCACTGTATTATGTATGCTGAGAAGATAGCTGTGTAAAATAAATCCTTTCTTAGTTATCTTATTATTGCTCCCCTCCCCCCTCCCCCGTTTTTTGGTTTGTTTGTTTTTTTTTTTCCCCCCCTAATTGCTGCTACTTTTCAAGGAATTCCATGGAGACAGACTGTCAGATGTAAAAACACCTGAAAACTCAAGAGTTTATGAAGCCTCAGTCCTTAAGTAAGGTTTTAATCACAAGAGACATACAGGTGATTTTTTTCCACCTCTGGCAAGTGAACACAATGGAAGAAGAAACCTAAACGTTCTAGCCTGAAGAGGTGGTAATTAATGAAAATGGAAACAAGTGCCTTGGTATGTTGTGATAAATGTGGATCTTTTGGGGATTAGTCTTACTACCTGAAAGAATTGACTCTGCTTTTCATTCTCAGAAACACTGAAATTATTTGAAATAAACTTTCTCAGTTCACACACGTCCGTACACGAAATCATTCGGTCCCCGTCTCTATTTGCTGACTCAATATTTTATGGGAAAGAGAGGATCAGCACGAGCATTCAAGGGAGAAAACACAGACCGGATAAGTCATTTCTTCTTCAGGTGGTCTCCACATATTCCCACTGAATAGCTTGGGAAAGAGAAAACTGAAGAAGGAAAAAATAAGTCTTGATTTAAGAGGCATTGGGGACCCACTCTTCCAAACGTCAAGGATAGGTCCTATATGCTGCATCAGTGTTAGATTGTAAATTAGCAAAGGGAGTTCCATATTGCAACATCTGAAAAATGGTATGTTCCTCTCTCTCTCTCTCTCTCTATGTATATAACACCACTGTTTTTATACAGGACTTTGTGAGATTTAACCTAACTCCTTCTGAAACAAGATAGGATGTCACCATGTAGGAGTGCTGTACTAATGATCAAATTCCTCTTTACAACATCTGAGAAATGACAGGGTTACTCAGGTAATATTCAGTATTAGAAATAAACTAGATGATTCTCTGAATATTTTGAACTCTCAAGGAACCAGTTAAAATCTTTTTGAATTGAAATGCAAAACATCCAAAAATATGTGTGTTGTGGTGACACAAATAAGCTGACAACTAAGCACCACACAGCCACTCGCTTATTCCCAGCCCGCTAGGATGGGGGAGAGAATTAAAAGTGTAAAAGTGAGAAAACTTGGGGGTTGAGATAATGACAGTTTAATAGCTAAAGCAAAAGCTGTGCATGCAAGCAAAGCAAAACAAGGAATTCATTCACTAATTCCCACCAGCAGGCAGGTGTTTAAAGCCATCTCCAGGAAAGCAGGGCTCCATCACACGTAATGGTTACTTGGGAAGACAAAACACCTTTACTTTGTCCCCCCATTCCTTCTTCTTTCTCCAGCTTTATATCCTGAGCATGATGTCGTATGTTACGGAATATACTTTTAATCAGTTGGGGTCAGCTGTCACGGCCGTGTCTCCTCCCAGCTTCTGTGCACTCCCAGCCTACTGGGTGGGGTGGGGTGAGAAGCAGAAACGGACATGAGTCTGTGTAAGCACTGCTCTATAATAACAAAAATATCTCTCTATTATCAACACTGTTTTCAGCACGAATCCGAAACATACACCCATACTAGCTACTATAAAGAAAATTAACTCTGTCCTAGCCAAAACTAGAACAATACGATCTCATAAAAATGCACTAGAAGTTGACTGATTACCAAAGATAATTGCCTTTAATATTTTAAAAATAAAATAAATACCTTCCATGTTAAATTTAGACATATTATGGCATCATATACTGTGAAAACAAAGTGTTGAACAATGTTAAGATGTTGAAGATGCAATGAAGACATAAAAGGTAAAATTAGAAGCTGACATTGTACATTACAAAATAAAATTCCTACATTTCTCCAAAGATACTGTTTTTGCCAAGACAAGCCATCAAAGTGCATATTACCTGGGCGGGGGGTGGGGAGAAGGGAAAAATGCTAAACTGTAACAACACGTCTTGAATTTATTTTATCCAAGTATTTAACATGATTTTTAATGGAAAATATATATATATATATAGGATTTTTTTAATATTAATTGATTTTTAAAAGGTACTATCTCAGAGAGGGTAATTTTGTTATTAAGCAACCATCTCTAGGCAGAAGAGCTTTAAGTTCTGCATCAAGAAAGTACAATGTGTACTGAAGAAGCTGTAACACAAGCCAGACGTAATTGTAAGAGAAAAGGAAAATGATCTGTGATAAGTGTGTTTAATCACAAAGATCAGCTGGAATTTCATGTGGAGAATTCAGCACCAATATCCTTTCTATTTGATCTAAGCAACAGTGCTTTAAAGAAGACCACAGTTGTTTTTTTTTTTTTTTTTCTTTTCATTTTTAGAAGAAGAGACATAGTCCAGCACACCAAAATGAGGTATACTGGTAAAATTTGGGAGATGAAGAAATGAAAAGAAGGAGGAAATTAACATCTACCCTTTGCAACTTCTTGATCTTTACAGCCTTATGGTCTGCTGAGTTAGTTAAGGGGAATTTTTTTTTCCAAAAATTTATGGTGAAATTAATCTGTTTTAATATCACCCATCTGGATAGTAGACTCCCAAAACTTAGCTAAGATCCCTGTAAAGTAATCACCTCTAAAGGGCGATTCTTCTGACTGATTCAAGACATCCATCACAGAATCCAAAACTTGCCCTCTGGATGGGCCTATTTCTGCTCACTGAACTAGAAGAGGAACAGGCCATGACTGTCACACTTACTGGGTGATGCTGTGCTCATCTAAATGGTGAGTGGTGCTGGTGTACAAATATGTCTGAATATGAGGTGCATTGGATCAGCTGCCTGGACATGAAGGTCAGTCAGCACTCTCCTTCCATGGACCCTTCAGAGTGATTCTTAGTAAAATTATCAAAATATGCTTCACTGTGACTTTAAAAAAAAAAAAAAAAAAAAAAATCAAGCAGATATTTCTTCAGAAAATGCTCATATCCAGACAGCCAAGCAAATGCAGAGACATCAATTTTATTCTTTCTCCAAAAATGAGTTAGTAAAAAGGAATGACAGATTTGGGTAGGGTTTTTTGGTTGATTTTTTTTTTTTTTTTGGGGGGGGGGGAGTGGGGGGGGTGGGTTTTGGGGTTGTTTTGTGTTTGTGTTTTTTGGGGTTTTTTGGGGGGGTTGTTGGGCTGGTGGTTTTGTTTAGCTCTGTTTTGTTTTCTTAACCAAGAAACAAAATATCCAACTAAACCATGAGTTTTTAACAGGAACCAAGAAAAAAAAAAAATAGCCCAATTTTTTTTGTGGAAGACAGAACTAAATGACAAAAATTGAGTTTAAATAAATATCGGAAATCCTCTAAGATAATGACAAAAGCAATAAGTTTGGTTTTATTGCATTTTCTTTGAAAGTACATCATAATAACCAAAAGATCCCAATTCTAATTAAAGAGAGTTGATAGTGTGTTTCAGGTAGAATGCTCAGAGAGATGTGAAGAATATTATTACCTTAATAAACAACGAAGACTATGGAAGAAATTACCTATTCTATACTTGGAATATTATACCCATGTGCCCTGTTGTTTACTTGTCAACTGATAGTGCATCAAACCTGTCCTTCAGCCTTTATGTATCTTGTAATAAGTATTTTATCTGAATGAATCTTTATCCTGTAGTCTAAATAAATTCAACTGTATAAATAAGTTAAATCCTATTTTCAAAAGATGCATTTATTTACATCTATTCTTTTACAGCACATCACTGGAAAGTATTTCATTTGATTTGAGAAGGAGAGAGCAGACTGCAAAAAACAGAATTAACACACAGTAGCATTCCCATAAAAAGCTATCTTTTTTCACAAATACTTGTGCATTTGTGGGAGTGCTCTGTGCAGCCAGGAAATGTCACTGCAGATGAATTTTAAATAAAGTGTTCATATTTCTTTGGGGACTTTCAGATCAGAAAAGGAAATGGAATATTTACAATTTGGTGCATAATTCATTTTCTGTGGGTAACTACCAGTTTTATTTCCACCGCCAGCCTGAATGCATTGAAACCTTGTTAAAAAATCAAAATCATAAATATTCAGCTATAAACATGAAGGCTAGGAGGTAGCAGTAGTAATAATAGTAACAATTATTATTAGTTTAATTTTTTTTTGGTTTGGTTTGGTTTGGTTTGTTTGTTTTGGTTTTTTTTCTGTCCACATAAAATAAAAGAAAGGAGTAGAAATTTCTGACAGATGTCTTGGATCATCCTTTGAGGAAGAAGTGTGGTTAAGCAAAACACAGCCACTTTGGCATTGTCCTAATGCAGATTTTGGACATCTGTAGACCGTATGTCTCTCTCTCATCCTATCACCAATTTTACATTATCAGAGTATCATTGATTTCAGTAGAGCTGCCTCACAGTTTTGTCTGTAATTGCGTAAACATTTGGCCCAGCAATTGCCATTCTACCATGGCATAGGCATTGCACTAAGTAGAAACAATCCTTTTTTTGTGAGTTTTTGGTACAAAGCTCAGTAAAGCAGAGTCCTAATTCTTGACCTGTATACCACCTCAACAATAATAATGCACTAATAATTAATTATTTTTATGTTTATACAGTTCTTTAAGATAAAAGATGAAGAGTGTGGTATGTGTGCAAAATACTCATATATTTTGTTTTCTTCTTTGGGGGAAAAATCTAGCAAAGGTCGTCTCATCTCACTCCTAACCTGATATACAGCAGATAAAAAGTTTCAGTCTGATTTCATGCCTGTCATAGCCCCTATATCACTCTGCATTTATGGAATATTTCAAAGTTGCGTTCATTTCTACCCCAGTCAGATCTCAGAGAGGGCTTTGCACTTGATAACAGAATGAGGTTGCCAAGTTCCTTATAAAGGAGGAAATGGCAGGAGTGCATTTAACCTATTTTGAACAAATTGCATTGGCTGACAGTCAAATATCATATTGATTTTAACATTGCTCACTTTATAATTTGCTACATGGTTCTAGTCCAGTGTATCTCAGTGACCTTCTTATACCGCTGCGTTACAGGCAGCTTCAGGTTTACTGAGGTATATTTCTAACTTGTTTTAATGACGCAACACACACTGCCCCCTGCTGAAATGCAACCAAAAGGCTTGTGGGTACACTAACCTTTCTTCAGACTATGTTGTCACCAGTATTGGACGTATGAATGATTTTCGGGCCTAAACTTGAGTGATGTAGATGGCTCAGTTTCCCATTTTAGGACTGTGAATACGATACATAGAATTGTTTAGGTTGGAAGGAACGTTGAAGTTCATCTAGTTCCCTACCTCCCACTAGACCAGGTTGCTCAAAGCCCCCTCTGAACAAGCTCAAACCTGATCTTGAACACTTCCACAGACGGGCCTCAACAACTTCCCTGGGCAGCTTGTTCCAGTGCCTCACCACCCTCATAGTGAGGTATCTAATAAAAATCTACCCTCTTGCAGTTTGAGGCCATTACTCCTCATCTTATTGATACATGACCTTGTAAAAAGTCCCTCTCCAGCTTTCTTTTAAGCCCCCTTCAGATACTGGAAGGCCACTATAAGGTGTCCCTTATACCAGTTAAGTTTTTGGCCATCCAAAAGCCGTATTAGGTGCTTTTGGCTTTTGTCTCCAATGTCAAACAAGTCTTATACCCAGTGTTTAGGTTCACTGAACAATCACACTGTTAGCAGAAGTTAAAAGATTTTTTTCAGGTAATAGCTGTCTTTTGGAACAGTCTAACAAAGGGCATTTGGAGATACTCATCTTTCCTAGCCTCAGACATCTAAAATTTAGCTCTGTAGTCTAACCTACCAAAATAGGTTTCTACTGCAGTCCGTGGAGGGATATCAGAAGGCAATTCATCCATTCTCAGAAACTTGTCTTAGGATGGGACAAATTGTGCTCTCTGTCTGCCTCTCCCTCCTTCACTAAATCTGTTTCAGATTATGTAGCTGAATTTAAGAGACGATTCTCACCTTTAAAGCACACAAGCATCCAACTGAAGACCATTCTATGTCTTTAAAAATAAACTGTAGATCTTGTTGCATTTCTTTGTTCTTATTTTTCTAGGTCTGATATTTTTTGAGGATGTATTTCTTCAAAAGCTATTCTCATTTATTGAATTACGAGTAAGCCAATATATAAAAGGTTAGCATGCCTTTGTGATTTTATAAAAACAAACAAAAAGAATTCATCCCCTAAACCAGAAATCACAGTCCTCTCTGCAAAACTACAAGAAAGGTTGTTGTTATACAAGTTTAACACAGAGGGCTTTGCTTTTCCTATGCGTGATCAGAAATTGTTCTGTTTTGAACTGTACCCTTGGCATTTCTTAAACCTACTGTACAGAACAGCTCTTTGCATTAACAGAACAACCAGCAGAATAACCTCCCAGGCCTTTGATAGCTCTAATTTCCTGTCTTTCACAATGACAGGTTGCCTGGAGGCTGTTGGGAAGTGCTAACCTGGAACATTAAGTCATATTAACCAATGACTGTGCTACGAGTGGCGGAAGATGCTGAGGGTTCTCGTAACAATGTGTCACATGTTCTCACTAATCAGATGACTGAGTCGTGCGCCACATTCCTCTTACAGGAATTCTTTTAATGACATATTGGTAGAGTTCTTGATACGAACATGGCCATGTTCGCTGTTGAATTTCTTTGCAATTTTAAAAGGTTAAATATGAAAAATATCCCAGCCAGAAAGTGAATTTCTTTACTTACATATCTTCTCCACGGGAAAAAGCTGTGGATAGTTTCAGAGATTAATTGTTGAATCCACCTTCTGCGGGGCACATATCTTTAAAAAGGATCCTGCTGCTTACTGCTATTCACCACTTCATTCCTAAGCACTTGCTTTTCGTTTGAATATAATGATCATTTCTATTTGCAGAAATCAGTACAGGCTGCTAAAGAGAGATGTTTCTAATATGCAGAAAGCCTTACCTCATAAGGTCACCTGTGTTTTGTCATGTTTTGTGTTTGTTGTTTGTTTTTTGTATTTTTTTTTATGGTACCATTTCTATCTGAATACAGATTTTATTTACTTTTTTCCCCTTGTTTTATGTTTACATGGTACTTGCTTGAGGTCATAACTTGTTGTCTGATATCTGTTCAAACAGCATGATATTTTGGTACATAAGAGCTGTTCTTAAATATTGTCATAACTGTTACTGAGAAGGCAACACAGCCATATTCATTCCTTAAACTAACGAAAGTCAGGAAATTATTATTTAATCTCCCTCTCTAGTCTTTCAAAGAGTATATGCCTTGTGTGTCTTCTTTTTCGATGGGATATATACTGAATCTAAGTCAATAATGTTCCCCACAAAGGTGTTCTGGTTAGGTGCCCTGGGTTTGGACCTTTGTTTTCTTCATAAGATGTTTTATTGCTGCTTCTCCTCATTCAGTAATTCCTCTAAATGGATACCAAAATAACACTTTTGATTGAAGAGACCTTTTGTTGAAAGTAGGAATGTTCTGCAGCATTTTTTCACTTGTTCATCCATGTCCCATGGTGTGTGCTTTATGAATGAGCCTCTGTTCATATATGTGCTTAGAGCAGTCTTTTGTACTAATAAACATAAAATAAGGGGAACACAGTGGAGAATATTTTAGATTAAAATTGTATTGAACAGAAATTTTACACTGACCAATAATAATAATAAAAGTTATGATCCACCTAATGTGGAAACACTTGGGTAGTTCTAGGACATGAATTGTCTTAATAGTGGACAGATTGGGGAAATTAGCCTTACTGTTGACATAAGTAAATTAAGGTTAAATTAATAAAAATTTAGCTTTCTCCTTTGTGAAAGAGAATGTATGTGCACTGAGGAAAGAATTTAGTTTCATGTCTTCTTCAGTATACTTTAAAGTCTCATCTCTAAATGCTTCTTTCCTAGAGTGGCCTTAACTATTATTGGGATAATTCTGTAATCAGACAAAGCACTTCTTTTGGGTCTGTTAAGGTAAGGACTGACTGCAAGTCACTAAATTCAATTACTCACAAATCTCTATTTTTCTTAATATTGGGGTGTGGGCGGAGACAACACTGTTAAAGTTTTTGCTTGACTCGAACAGAAATTTTGAGAAAAATAATAATCAAAGAAACCATAACATTTAAAGTGTCCTTGGATTTTATTTTGGGACTTAAAACCCCTTCTTTGGATGTTTGAGAATAGTCCTTTTTTTTTTTTTCAAATAAAAATGTTTTAAAATTAAAATATATAAACCGTTTTTTCCAAATTTTTCTGCAGTGCACTGAGTTTAAGTTATTGTTGCAATTGCTTGATAATCAGAAAACCAGATTTCTTAACAATCAAATCACAGTTACTAGCTATAATAAAGGTACTTTAAAATAATCACCCTCTCCCACTTATAGCCAAAAAATTGCGGTTAGCAAATTTGCAGGATCAGGGAGCACTACTGACTCCGGATTTATCAGGGCCTTCAAGTATATTTTTGTATTTCAGAAGCTTTAAGCATATGTTTAATTGCTTCTCTGAACCAGGGCCTGAATCACGACTCACACCTATTCTTTCTCTACCTGCATCAGCACTGAAACATCAACTGTATTTCTGCTTACAATTTTTCATAACACTATCAATGCATGAACAAGAACTCTGCAGGTATTTTTTTTCCCCTTGCCTGCAAATAGTTTTCATCAAAAAGGCTGAATAAAATAACTATCCAAAATAATGTAGATATTTGTTTATCTTACCCTAAGAAGAAATAAAACACATATTTATACACTTTCAGAGACACACACAGATGTGCTAAAGGGATGAAGTACTGCCTTCATTGCAGATGACAAAGAAACCAAATGGATTGCTAAAAGCAATATAGCTTCTTCTCCCTCCGCAAGGGGAAATGGCTGTAGCTTCTGTACATTAGCTGTCTAGAAAAAACTTTATTATGCTTTCTCTGTCTTGCTCTTTCCCCTCCTCTCTCTCCCCCCTTTTCCCTTTCAGTTTATCAGTTCATCACATAGCAAATGCGACGTCTCCTCAATATATCTCCCTTTCAGATTTCATTGACCTATGACCCATAATGTCCCAATTTGCTTCAAGTACTTTTATTTATGCCATTCCTAGGACCCATACATTTTGATCTAAGAAACAGTATTCTCTCCTCAGTGCCTACAGAGCACACTTTGCAGGTACCATCAGTTCAGAAAAAGCAGTCACCCAATATATGAGATTGTGACAAGGTATAATGTAATGGTAGTTATGTGAACCTCCAATAAACTAGTGGTACTTCACAGATTACTTGGAAAGAAAGTCTTTTAGCGTGCTTGAAGAAGTATGAAATGAATTTCATTTCCTTCTCATTTGCCTTGCTTTTGAAAGGTTTCATGCAAGATATGTGACCAACTATTATAGTACTAATCCATCCATGACAGAGCTCAATTTTCCCTGAGAATTTACTTCTGAATGGGCTGCAGAAAAACTTGAAAGCTCAAAATTAAAGTACACTGAACAGAGCAACCACTGAGCTGTGGGCAGCTGTCTGTCAAGAAAACCAGTTGGAACAAAAATGTAAATTAGATTTTATTTTTATTTATGTTTTTAAAGCAATCCAGAGGTAAAGTTTTACAGCCCTGTGCGTAAACAAGAGCAACGAGATGGAAGTGATGACAAGCTGCTGTTGTTGTGAGTTATTCTCATTAAAGTAAATATAAAAAAAAGGACTATGGGTTACTGACAGTTTTAAAACAGAGCACTGTACTGCATTTAGTCACCCATTATGAGCAGAAACTCTGTGGTAATTCAGGCACTGATTTTATTTTTTTTTTTCCCTTCATGACACTAGGCAGATAACTTTGGTATGTCATAGCTGCAATTCTTGAATAGAGTCCTGAAAGTGGCTAAAATGAATTTTAAAATACATAGCGCAATTTAAGGTAATGCTATATCCATATAGTGCTCAAAGGAGTGAAGTAAGCCCATTACCGTTAAGATGCAGACAAGACTGCGATGGCACCGTACTCACCTACCCCATGATGGAGACAGTCCACATCACACCGTGTGGTGCAGGCAAGAAGTATGCAGTCCTTCCCACTGCTGCTTCTTGTCAGAGGAACAAGGGTGAGAGGGGAGATGGATGGGATGCTGGTCAGGGAAGGTGGTGTGTCAGGGAAGACACACGATAAGGGGATTTCATATGTGACTTCTTTAATTGATGCCAAAAGCTGGTCTAGCTTCAAATACACTGGGAGCAAGACAAATGAATGGGAGTCTTATCTCACACACCTGCTTCCCATCTTATATAGATATCACCATATGTGAAACTCAGGGTGGGATTTCCTTATTCCTGACTGTGGATGGCAGAATACAGATGTTTCTATGTGAGGTAGTCACCATGGCCTCCTCAAGGGGGAAAATCAGACCATTTTAGAGCACGCTTCATTTGACCCATCTTAGATGTGTGCCTGAGATGATCATTGTCCTAAAAGCTCCCATTTTTCTTCACTGGACATGAAGCAGTCTGGATGAGTAGCTCAGATGGAGATGTCTACATGTAGGGAGAGCAATCTCATCCTGATGTGTATCCTTACATTAACAATGTAGTAATTCTCACTTTGCAACTGCCTGTACATGAGGACTAATGTCTTCACAAATATTGAGAAATTTAATCTTGACCTGAAAAGCTCTCTAGTTTGACTGTGAAAAGAACTATTTTTGTGGCACATATGATTACATTCTACCTCTGCAGCAAAACTGCAAATATTTGTCAATTTGCCTGAGGCAAAAAGTTACCGTTTCGCAAATTATATGCTGTCTCCAACATCTGATAATCACTGCCCTGGCGAATGAAAGGTGAAATGGAAGGATATTTGGTGAAACCAGAAAAACATGAGATTCCCTCTCCTCAAATAGAATTGCAAGTAATAGGTCAGATCAGTAGAGTTGCAGCAATTTATGCCAGTTGAGAATATGACCCAGAGCCCATTTCTCAAAAATATTCTTTTTTTTTTTTTTTTTCCAATAAATGTTACAGGTAATATAATCTAGAAGAGGAAAATATGTCCATCCCCTTGCCACCATATGACATTGAAGAAATATTTCTGAAAATATTTTTCAATGCCTTTACAAGTACATTGTTCTCAGATCCTTACAGAAAATTTTCAAGGTCTTAGCCACAGGGAGGTTCACAGTGTCTATGAAATAGGTGTCCATAAAGTTGGCCAGTAATGCAAGAACTTCATTGGACAGAGTGGGCTTTTTGTGAAGATGGTCCATATATCAAGAGGCATTTTATGGGCACCAGCATGTCAAACTTTTTTACACTCAAGTTGAAGTTCCATGATTGATCCCAAAATATCTAGGAGATTTAATGAAAACACCTTTTTTCCCCACACAGATGATTTACTTGCTGTCTAGTACACAGTTGCGCTTATCTGTATTTAATTCTAGGTACTTTTCTGTACCTAATTTTATCCTATCATTGCACCCACATGCATACAGGCATCATTTAATGTGTCTTGTTGGGTTTAATTAAGTATTTCCACAGAGATGTTGCTCATTTGTATTTAAAAGATATAAGTTTTCATGAAAGGTCTTAATACTATATTGGAAAGACATCAGTATTAAACCAGAAGTTAAAAATTCCATTTATTTTTAAGACTCTGAGGTCCTGGAAGAGATATTCTGTCTCTTTTTGCTTGCAGATAGCTTACATCACTTGCAATAAGGAGTTGCTTCATTACATGATGAGGTACGGTATTAGTAAAGGAAAGCATATTCTGCAGAGTAAAACCATCTGCATCTCAAATTATTTGCTCTCCTCGAAGAGAGGATACCTCCTGCTACTTTTCCTTTAAGGATGCTTTACATTTCATGTCAGTGTTGCAGGATCTCAGCTGTCAGTCTCTATCAAATGTGACATTGGTTTTGCTGTAAAGGAGGAGAACTTGCCAGGTCTCCAGCAGCAACCATGTCTTAAGGATTTACTGGCAAATGACAGTTTAGGAGCTGCCATGCTGGATGTGTGTTGGTTTGTCCAGCCCTGTGTCCTGCCTTTATTAGTGGCTGGTGCCCAGGATTCTAATGGTGCTGCAAAAGACCGTGCTCCTGGAGAGGTCTCTTTGCAGGAAAAGTGCTCCTGACTTCCCAGAGTGTCTACTGTCAGACTTGAGTATTCTCTCCTCTTCTATTTATACTCCAGTCTGTGGAATTTCGTAACAGCAATTTCTGCCTTTCGTGAATTTAAGTACCTGAAGACAGAGGAAGGCAAAAAAGAAAGCAGCTCTCTTCAAAAATATTGAGTATAGGAATGAAACTCCTTCTGTCTAAAATTCCATTTATTTGAATAAAGAACTAAAACTGTACTATTGTCTTGTAGAAACAAACAAACAAACAAACTAAAATTCTCTCTAAAACTTGGTCTTCTGTCATTGTATGTGACTGACATGCATCTACAAGTTTGTTGGGTGACAGATCATAAAGTGGTGGAATTTATGTCAATTCTAAGCAACATCATATGCATTGCAGAGTTCAAAGCCCAGCTGTTTTCAAAGTACTTCCTCTGCCTCCTGCCACACCTGTTTTGTTATATATCTATCTTGCTATGAAATAAGATTTTAGGCAGCAGAAACTTGCACATTTTTAGATTATTGGTATTTTCAATTACTAGTCTAAACTAGACATTTGCGGTCACCTAGGGGCAAGAATCATGATAAAAATCATGAGGCAGACACTGCTTCTGCTCCATGGATAGGTCATATGATAAAGGCTTGATCCTACTTAGTACCAACTGCCTATTGCAAACTGTGAAGCTGTTTTAGCTCTTTTTTACCTTGTACTAATGCTAATTTTCTTAAATTTAACCTGTCAGTTCAGATTTTTCCAGTATCATGAATCACATTTTGATATAGTCACAATGAAATATGCTTTCATTTTCTTCTGAAGTGGCTTTTCATGTTGGATTATTATTTTTCTAATTGTGCATTGAGCCATATTTCAATCTTTTTTTTTTTTTTTTCCAAGGGATTTTTATACAAATTTTAAGACTTTCCCTTTGCAGGTTTTGTTCCAATTTCTGTATTTCTCCCTGCTTCTTCACAGAAGAGGAATTCTCCCATTCATTGGAAAATAATTGTCATTTTCACATTTTTCTAAATTTCTTGAGAAATCACTCCTATTAACAACTTTCTTTTATTCTATCACTAGGTAAAACTCAGGCCTCCTTAGATGGTAAGTCACAGTGCTTATCAGTGTAGGATATTAATGAATTAGTTACCAATGATAAAGCATTTTGAAGTGCATTAGTTAATGGAGCATCTACAACAACGGTAGTGCAGTGCAACAACAGTGCATTCTCCCTTTTCAATCAAGAGTGGTTATATATTTGCACATATGTGAAATACAAATATAAGTAAGTGGGTAAATGGATGAAACATAATGTGTTGTTATTTTGAGGACTCTTCCCAGCCTAAATTGCTCAAGGTCTAATAACAGCCATGCCTTTCCATCTATAGGCACTAAAATATATAAAATTAAGAAGTCCCTCTTTAGAGCCTAAAAAAGTTACATTTGCAGCTTAATCACTGTGCTGGGATATGGCAGAACTGTATTAATTCCCAATCTTGCTGTAAAATCTTAGTCCCATCAGAATTGGAAATGTGAAAATTGTAAGATTCAGCTAGGTGCAATATGGGATACCCATTTTATCTACACACTATACAAAGATGGCCAAGTTTGACCATGGATGATCACTGTGGTTATCAGGCTCTTCAAAGTAAGGGGCAATATATATCATACTGCCTCAGCACCAAACACAGGTTTCTCACTAATTTTGACACAAACTGCTTTCAAGCAATGTACTGTATGACTTGTGATTTGGAAACTTCAAGAGGAAATAACTTTTATACTGTACCTAATAAATCATCTCTGAGAAAAAAAAAAAAAAAAAATCTTCGGTCTTATGCCATTTAATTAAATACCACATTTCTTATTGCATTAAAAAAGAACAAAGACAATTTTATATATTGAAAAATTTTGCTGAAATACATTCCCATGAAGAAAGAAAAAGTGCCAGCACACTATTTTTAAGTTAAAATTTAGAAATAAACTCCAGGAAAAAGAACACAAAACCAACAACAATAAAATCAAAACCCAAAAAACAGCTAGCAAATGTAATGTGAATAGTCCAACATTACACTAATTGATACTTATTTAGATGTGGCTGGAGATTGGGGTGGAGAATAATGACACACAGGCCACTCAGGTATGTAACTTGCTGAGGTATTGAAATGAAAAACAAAACAAAACAAAACAAAACAAAACAACAAAACCAAAAACAAAACACAAAAAAAAAAGAAAAAAAAAAACCAAAACCAAACAAATAAATAAATAAATAAATAAATAAATTAAAAAAAAAAAGAAAAAACAAACAAACAAAAGAACCCCAAACACAAGTAAGAGTTATTTTCACTTGCATGGATGAATGCCATTGAAAATGTAGTTCTTTACTCTCCTTCTGTATCATTTCATTGTGTCCCATAAAATGTCAATGTTGCATTTCTCAGCTTTGTGTTCTAACAGAATAATTTCTGTGTTTAAGCAGCACTTAGAACATGAGACTCTGGATTTAAGACCTTGAGCTACTACTGTGATGAGAATAATTTGTAAGTAAATCCAGGTGGGAATCTGCTATAGCCATTGTCTGTCTCTCTACCTTTAATTCAGCTGGAAATGTAGGACTATTTATCTTCCAGCAAAAACTTTGGAACCTTTTTTCTCTGCAATATCTTTTCATATTTTTACTCATACGTTAAAGCCAAGACCAGAATATTTTAATTAATAATAAGGATTCCTTGAGATCTTCCAATACTAGATATGCTACAAAACCAAAAGTTATTTAGTTTTCATCTATTTATCTATTTTTTTAATGGAAGCTTGATTCAAGTGGCTAAGATTTCCCAGCATGGTAAAACAGATATTTAGGGAAACATAATTTCAGACTCTATGGTTTTCTTGTAGTTCTTACCTACTTGTAGTTTTGAAGCAGATATTGATTCTGTGTCTAGAAATCTGCTGATAATCACCTATTGAAATGAGGTTGAAAAGAGAAGGAAGAACCTACAAATAATAGGACAGAAGCATGGAAGCAGGAAGAGGGAGAAGACTACAAATTATTAATGTAAAAACCAGCAATAAAAAGAAAAGACCAGGGGAAATAGTCAGCTCGTAGGAACTCATGCTGGGTCTTTTGTTACAGAAGGAAGAGCCTGGAAAACAAACACAAACATAAAGTCTGTGCTCAGCGTGTGCCTTTAAGCCATTGGCATTAATTAAGATTCTATGGCTTACAAACAATTATGACATAATTAAAGTAAGATTCTTTCTACAGTAAAACAATAAGAAACGACTTTTAGAAACCGTGGGAACTATTAAAACAGCACATCAGTACCAAAATGAGCAATATTTACTAGTATTAGCACTATTAAAATGCCTTTTGAAGACAAACTTAGGCAATTATTACTCAGAAAAAACCTCACACTTCAAGATATAGAATAGTGATAATTAAATCCCTTTCTCTATATATATCTCCACTTTTTGGTGTTTGACAGAATGGAGTCTTTAAGAGAATCTATTTTAATGGTCTTGAATTAGCAAGATTTTCAAACAGAGAGAGTGCACTTAGCGGGAGGTTGATATCTACTGAAAGCTTTATTATTGGTATTATTATATAGGTTAGGAAGCTGTTTTACGGGCCCATTCTACAGAGACATACCCATGATGTCTAAGTACTGTAATATCTTGCAAAATTTCAGAGGTTGGATATTGTGCATTTAGGCTGAGTCTCTACTTATTGCAGGAATTTTGGAGCACAAGATGAATTAGAATTACATTTATGCTATTAAGATTTTATGGGGGGAAATAGGTTACTTCTACCTTTAAATAAAATCTTATTTTGCTTGAAGTCAAACAAAGAAAATAAACATACCACTTCAGCTTTGACTAAAGAAAATTTTGGGGAAGGAAAAATAATAACAAAAATACACATAAAAAAATAGATAAAAGCAGCAGCAAAGAGTGAAAGAGTAATTTGAATTGAAAGGAGTGGGCTGCTGAGTCCAGTGTTCAGAAGCAGAAAAGATCAGATTTCTTGGTCATTATCCTTTGCATTGTTCATTATACCATAATGTTCATCTTTGGAATATAACTGCATTAGAAGAGAGAAAATATTATTTATCATCCCTATTTAAAAATATATACATTTCTTAGAAAATCTTGGAAAGGCAACAAAGTGAATCCTATTTGTGATTGACAGTGGCTGAACATCTCTATTGCGCGTATTATTGCAGGGGATTTGACACTAGGTGCCATGGTATGGTCTTTTCACAATAAAATTCAATCCATCCTGTTTGTGAAGTAAAGAAGGCATTAAGTACCTCAGCCTTCTCCTCATCCTTTGTCACTGTGTTACCACCTTCATCTGATAAAGGATGGAGATTTTCCCGAGTCCTCTTTTTGTTACTAATATATTTATAGACACTCTTTTTATTGTTCCTAACATCCAAAGCCTGGTTAAGTTTTAATTGGACTTTGGCCTTTCTAATTTTCTCCCTACATAGCCTTGCAACATCTTTGTAGCCTTCCTGTGTGGCCTGCCTCTTCTTACAAAGGCCATAAACTCTCCTTTTTTCCTGGAGTTGTAACCATACCCCTCTGTTCAGCCAGGCTGGTCTTTTCCCCCATCAGCTCGTTTTTGGGCACACAGTGACAGCCTGCTCCTGTGCCTGTAAGACTTCCTTCTTAAACAATGCCCAGCCTTTCTGGACACCTTTGCCCTTCAGGACTGCCTCCCAAGGGACTCTGTCAAGGAGGCTCCTGAAAAGACCAAAGTTTGCCCTCCATAAGTCCGTGGTGGCAGTTCTGCTGACCCCTTTCCTTGCTTTTCTGAGAATTGAAAACTCTATAATTTCATGGTCACTATGCTCAAGATGGCCTCCAACCATCACATCCCCAACAAGTTCTTCTCTGTTTACAAACAGCAGGTCCAGCAGGGCTCCTTCCCTAGTTGTCTCCCTCACCAGCTGTGTCAGGAAGTTATCCCCAACACACTCCAGGAACCTCCTAGGCTGTTCCTTTCCTGCTTCTTTTCATGTAGCCCAGGATGTAGTTGGCTTTCTGGGTTGCAAGTGCACATTGCTGGCTCATGTTGAGCTTCTCATGCACTAACACTCCCAAGTCCTTCTCCCCAGGGCTGCTGTATATCCATTCCCCTCCCAATTTTTATTTGTTCTTGGGATTGCCCCATCCAAGGTTCAGGACCTGGCACTTGGCCTGGTTGAACTTCATGATGTTTGCATGGGCCCACCTCTTGAGCCTGTCCAGCTTCCATCTGGATTGCATCCCTTCTCTCCAGTGTGTCAAACGCACCACACAGCTTGGTGTCATCAGCAAACTTGCCGAGGGTGCTTTCAATCCCACTGTCCATGTCGCCAACAAAGATGTTAAACAGCATCAGTCCCAGTACTGACCCCTGAGGAATGCCACTCGTCGCTGGTTTCCATTTGGACATTGAGCCATTGACCACAACTCTTTGAGTGTGGCCATCCAGCCAATTTCTTATCCACCGAGTGGTCCACCCATCAAATCTATGGCTCTCCAATTTAGAGACCAGGATGTTGTGTGGGACAGTGTCAAATGCTTTGCATAAGTCCAGGTAAATGATGTTTGTTGCTCTCCCCTTATCTACCAACGCTGTAACACTGTCGTAGAAGGCCACCAAATTTGTCAGGCATGACTTGCCCTTGGTGAAGCCATGTTGACTGTCACCAGTCACCTCCTTATTTTCCATGTGCCTTAGCAGAGTTTTTAGGAGGATCTACTCCATGATCTTGTGGGGTACAGAGGTGATACTGATTGGCCTGTAGTTCTCCGGGTCTTCCTTTTTTCTCTTTTTGGAAATGGGTGCTATATTTCTGCTTTTCCAGTCATGGAAAAATGTTACAAAGCATTTTATTAGTTTGACTGTTTGATTCAACACAAAACCAGATATGAATATGATGAATGAAAATTCTGATTCTTGGTCATTTATATGCTACACTGCTTCAGGAATGATATCTTTGTCATGAGAACCCCACTCTACCCACATCAGTATATTCCAAGATAATGGCCTCACTCTATAGGGTTTTTAACTCCAATATTGAGACCGTGTTCTCCTGCAAAGACAGCTGTCTGAAACTGACTGAATGTAACCAAAACTCCAATTTCAACACAAAAGTCTAGACCTGTTGTGCATAAACCTCAAATGGGATTGCTGGCCTGATCAGCCTTGCATTTTAACTCAGCAAGGCTGAGTAAAGGCCTCCTTGAGATTCATGGCACCCACAATATTAGGCACTTACTATTTCATAGGAGCTAACTCAAGCACTTGTTGACCTGTCTGGATCCCCGTGTTTTGATCCTCCAGGCAGAACAGAACACACTGGCACTAGTTTTTCAGATCAGCCCATCCCTTCTTCAGAGACCACAGCCTCCTGAGAGTTATTCCAGCACAAGCAATGATGGTTTTTAGCACTTCACAGTTACAAAAAGCTATTGTTTCAGCTCTGTTCCATATCTGTGAAGCAGGGAGCTTCCTTACTCCATCAAGGAATTTGGTATACTAAAATTTTATTATTTACTACTATGTCTTATCCATCATACCTCTTTCTTACTTAAAATGTTCATCTGGCAAAATTAGTGGACCTAGTTTTCATATAATTTATAATTGAGAAATTAGCAAAGTCAACAAAAGTACTGTTTATATATAAATTGGTCTAAAGACTAATAATTGGTCTCATCAGCAGACTAAAAAGTGTGCTCTGTTCAGCTTTTCCTTTTTTCTTTTTCTTGGCTGAAACAACAAAGTCCTGAAACTTTCATTGGATGGCTGGATAATTTCCAGGTGCTCTCTTTTCTTATTGTAGAAGGGCAAAGAAAAACATCTTGCCCTGAGTTCTTTACAAAGTAGAACATTTCTGAAAAAATTCCATTGTAGTGAAGACCATAGTCTTGGCTGGTGATAGTGCGTGGTGTCTGGATCTAAAATAAATTAATCTACGAGTTCAGATAGTCGGCCATTTCTAAGGCAATGGTTATTATTAGCAGATTAAGCATAGAGCCTTCACTGAAATACAGACTGCATTAATGGGCTACCATAAATATATGTCTAAAGATCATACATGCTCCTTAGATTTGTTAACCTTAAGGTCTTCTCTCACTTCTTTCTTCACAGCAAGGCTATTCATTCTTTTCTCCCACATAATGCAAGGAGGTTTTTTTCAAGAACTGTCTTAATGTATATTTAAACACCAAAGAAATCACATGACCTCAGAAGAAAGTTGCCCTTGTAACTAGAATTTCATTGGCATAAAAAGTATTGAGGTAATCCCAATGTACTAAAAAACATACCTCAAAAGACCACAGCTTTCTCTTTTCTGTTCACTAGCAATTTTAGCTAGTGGCAATCTACAATAGCATAGGAGCCAGAACTTTGTCTTTACAATGTTATGTAGAATAAGAGACACATCTGGGCAAAATTTTTCCCTGTTGTTTTCCTGCTCATATTTTCTATTTGAACTCCACTTGCCAAGATGATGAGTCCTCATTAGAAGCATCCCATTTGGTCCCACAGACAAATAAAAGCAAAACCAAACCATGTTGAAACTCTTCTTACATCTCTCCCTTTATTTGGTGCCCAGAAAATGATGTGCCAGGGAATTTCTGCTCTTGGCTTCTGAATTTCATTCAGTACCTGGCTCATCACTCTTGTAGAAGAGTATATTAACACATACAGAACAGGAGTACATTAGCAATCATAATTTCTTTCAGGTGCTAAAGGCAGTTCATTTTGTTGGTGCAAAAAGCCTCAGGTGTTAAGTAGGTGGTATAAGCTGGAAAAAGAACCTCATAAATAATTAAAAAAATAATAATTAGGTATAGCTGCATGGAGGCTTAGCAGTAATTTCCATAAATGGACATCTTGCATATTAGGTTAGCTGATGTGACTTTTTTCTGTGATAAACCATAAAACCTCAGATTCAACCATTTTCATAGCTAATGTTTTGCATATCCTGTAATATAATGTATTTTTTTAAATCACTACAGATGGGGAAATGCAATGGCTCATGAAATTGGTGAGGGAATATAAGGTCTTTGGATCAAATATGCTCTTACACAAGTATGACTTTGTAGCTATAAGACTGCAAACCAATCTTCTGGAGCAAGGCAAACCTTAAACTTTAAACCTTGCAAGAAGGTCAGTAGGAAAAAATAAAAGAAGAAATACACTTTCTGCTGATTATTCTTGCATTGATAAGCAGCAGAGGTTCAGACATTTCCAGAACCAACTGAAGCCTGGTGATAACTCTCTTTAGGTTCCCTGGCAGAGCTCTCTGAGTCACAGCACTTGCCAGAGGTTGGTTGAACATGGTTGACTTCTGTCTTGCCTGTTCTCCTTATGAGGGGGAGTAAGGTTTGGACAGACGGAGAGATATACATCAGCTTGGCATGGCTAGTGTTTGTTATGTTTTCCTGTTCAGCTTTAGGTGGAATTGAGTTACCTTCGCTCTGCCTGCAAAGCACCACATGTACATACTGCAAACCAGGATCTGGCTCAAACACGGGAAGCAGATTTTTTAGTGCTGGTTTGTATCTGAATACAGCTGGGTCTACTGGCACCAAAGGGAACATTTTTTTGTTGATTTTAAGGAAAAGAGGTGACATTGGACACCATGTATTTTTTCCAAAACATGTATCACACTGCATTACATCTGGTAGCTTGTTTTTCCTCATGGGAGCTAAGAGAGCTTCTGGTGTGTAAGAATTCTTTCATTACCAGAATTAAAATCTATATATAAAGGCCAAATATTAATTGTTACTGCTATTTTGCTTTAGTATATGTAATATTATCTTTTGGAAGCATTTCTAGAAATTAGAGAAATTAATTATACAACCTAATAGCGGCTACTGAGTGGCCTTTATGAAATCCTTTTCATAGTCCTTTGGCTGGAAGGCAGATATTCACGTTAAGAAAAAACATGCTGCTGTAATTAGTTATAATTGGAGTCTTCTAACACTATGGGCCTGACTGAGTCCCTTTGAAGTCGAAGGGAGTCAGTTATAGGAGAGACTTTGTTGTAGCTCAACAGAGCAGTCAGCTTGCAAGCCTTCCCACACATTGGTTTGCAAGCCTTCCATTCACCATGACTGGGAAACTACCAACCAGATCCGAGGAAAGAAGAAATAAAGAAATAAATAAGAAAAAGCTGTGAGAAAAGAGTGAGAGAAGAGAGATGGAGGTAGTGCCGGCAAAGATTAATGCACTGTTTTTTATCCATTTGAAAACACAGTCTGAAAACCTACTCTAGTTGTCCTAGGCCAAATAAAAGCTAGAGTATCCCCACCACAAAACTTCAGCATAGAGAAGTTCAGCAGCATGCAGCTATTTGTAACGCACTGTTTAGAATGTTCCATTTGTGGATGAAAAAAAAAAAAAAAAAAAAAGGTGGGAAATGTGGTGGTATACAACTGCATCTGTCATCCCAAAAGAAATAGGTATTTCCAGATGAGGAGAGAAATTTTTTGTTGGAGGAAAGGCACAGGTCATTTCCTCCAGGTGTACCTTGCTACAGCATGAACCTTGCTACAGCAGGAGCAAACATTCATCATCTGTTTAAAAAATAAACAAGGGGAAAACATAAAAGGATATCTGCAACAAATTAGAGTCTAGAAAATGTTGATACTGTCGACAATTTGATTCAGTTAAAAAGAAAATGCAACAGCTCCTGCAATAACTGTCATTCTTTTCATTAATACATGTGCAAGGAAAACAGAAGGGTTTCTTTCCCTGTGAAATGTATGCACACACACACACACGACAAGTTAACAAGACCTTAACCTGACCACAGGTATTCTAATCTCACTAGTTGTTAGGAAAAAGCTGGAGGATCAGTTTTGAGTTTCCAGTTGAAATAATGAGGCACAACATTACAGAAAAAACAAACAAACAAACAAACAAAACAAACAAACAAACAAAAAAAAAAAGAAAAGGAAAGGAAAGGAAAAGAATGGCGGGGGGGAGGAAGAAGTTTTATGTCTTTATTTACCCTGTTTTTAGCTGAGTAAGCAGCCACTGTATGACACCACAACATGATCCATGCTGTAGTCCTAAAAGATGCTAAAAATTGTTTCCCTAAACATTCCCACCCATCTTCAGGCAACTGGAGGATGCCTGAGTATCTCATGCCAGTTTTCCAGTTCCCATTTCCCCAAACGCTCTAATCAGACTTCTCTAGTTGATGAAGTCTATGAAATGACTGATGCTTTTTGCAGACATATAAGAGATATTAGCTCAGATACCTCAAGCTGAGTGAATATCCCAGCGTCAAAACAGTGGAACCTCTCAAGTTCATTTTGTGTCTCAATACACATATGGAAAAATAGTTCACATTTATGTTTGAGCTGCTGTGAGCACTGTTGCAGTCAGTTCTGGAGTCTGTTGATTTCAAGATAGTTTATGCTCCAAATGTCTGTGACTGCAAGGTATTCCTAGACCTTATACCGGCTGAAAGAGTGCAGCTTCACCAGACCTATTCCCAAACTGTCCAAGTACAGCTGGTGAAAGACTGAAAAGATGACTCTGGGATCATGCAGAATCAAGTGCATTTTCAGGCTGCACAGTGAGCTGGAAGAAAAATGTGAGCTCACTAACAGGGTCCACAGCACAGCCTAACATCACCCATCTCTACTGTGCGCTCAGTCACCCTCAGGCACACCTTGAGGTAAGCAGACACCATAAACTTCACCAGGTAATTTCATTCTGCTTACGTTTGTCAGTAAATTAATCCAGCCAGGCTGCTGGACATACTGGAATCCCAAAAACCTTCTTATCATCCCACAAATGCATTCAAATGAGATGTATTTTAAGGTGGTCAAATGTAAGGTTTGTCCACATACTTCTATGTGTGTGTATACTTTCAGTGTATATATATATATATATAGTTGTACAAAATGCCAAATATATATGACATGCACATGCACACTGACATACAAACAAATAAACAATTATAGATATATAAATAAATTGTGAACACAAAACAAGGGCATATTTGCAGAAGGGGGGAGATCCAGCCTCAACAGGTTAAACACAAGGTCTTAATAAAGGTGTAGTGGTGTGAAAGTTTTTGTGATTCCTGAGCATGCAGTCAGGAGGATGCTGTAACCACCAGGTGTGACGCTTGTGCTGGAATGTTCCACCTTGTTGCTGTACGAGATTTTTAGCAGAGATGTTAAAATCCAAGAAGATAGAGACGTAAGAAATGTAAGGTGTAGAAAATGGAGTACTGTTACTCCAAGGACTCAGACTGTTAAACTTATCTGTAAGGAGATCAACAATAGTCTTGTTTACAGCCTATAAATACTGTCAAGAGAAGATATGTGAAGAACTTACAAGCCCTCAGAGAAAAGAGACTGGACTAGACCAGGGTGAATGACCTTACAACAGTCCAGTTCATATTTTTTCCTAAAACTTAAGAATGAACTCAAGAATATGGACTTCAACCATTTCTGGCAGCCAGTCAATACTAATGGAAGGTCATGGAAAACATGCATCCTCCACTTCTTATCCAAATGCAGATCACAGCCCGTTTTTGCTACCCCTTACTTATTTTCCTCAGTCGCACTACTTTGATGAAAAGGAGCTTAACTTCTGAGTTTAATTTTATATTTACATCTTTGCTGAAGACCTATCTGGCTGTCAGTGTGAGACCATATGATGTCTGTCACCTTTAAAACGTTTGTTTTCTTAACTTAAGGAAATACGCGCACACCTGCCCCTTCACCCTTACAGCTCTGTCTTTCTTTGTCTCTCACACAAAGGTATGAAAACAAAACTCTATGTTAAAATAACATCATTAAGGTTGCAAAGTCAAGCCTGCAGAAATTAGAGAATGTGAAAATTAAGTTTTCCTGTGAACCTTAATTAGCTGAAGGTGGCAGGCACCCTGTGGAAAAAATAGCATGTGATCGTGTAATTAAAGACTGTGCCATAATGCCCCCACACAAGGGTGCCAAATTAATGTTGCGCGGGCAAACTTAATTCAAGCATTCCCTAACTTGTTTTGAGTGCTTGACTTTGCAACCTTAATAATGTTCCTTTAATGCAGTTTTGTATGTGTAATTTTAGACAGAACTATCTTAAAGAAGCTTTTTGTCTGAAATATTACTGTCACTGAATCTTATTTAGACCCTTATTATATTATCATGATTTCATGGCATTTTAATTTATATTGCATTATTGGACTGTTAACTTACTTCCACTACTCAATTAGGCTGGTAATATTGTTTCACTTCTAATATGCTTCTCTTGCTATTCAACATATTATAATTATTAGAAGGCTATTTATATTTACCTAATGCCAGTTAAATAAGATTCTGTTGAGTGTCGCCATGTTAGCTACAGACCTTGACAGGAAAGAAATTATCTTAATACAGTCATATAAACATGTTTATGAACTTCTTAAGCTTATGTGCAGAACATAATAGTACAAATAAAATTATAAAAAAAAAAGGGCAGTGTAAGACCACACTTAACGTGAATGGAGTCTGACATTGATTAGACCTTTGATTATTTGATGGCATACTTCTGAGAATATTGCATGCATGCTTTTATTGGTATCCCTTATAACCTCTCATAATGTCATGACAATTTAATAGATTTTTGTATATTGAATACTTTTTACAATAAATATTCTTATATCTTTTACTAATATCTCCTTGTTGTTTGAAACAACAATTCTAAATTCAGAAAGCTGTAAAAATCAGAAATCACTGATACATAAACTCAGAAAACTGCAATTGCATTAATGGATGTGCTTTTCTTGAGGTGCTGTTGGAGATATCTCAAAAAACGTACACTAGCATATGCTTTTTAAAATGCCTGCTGTTCTTTATTGATTACATAGGATACCAATCCAATAAGTTAGATAGTAATTACTGCTGGGATCCAATTGGATCAGTCTTGTTCTGAAGATTGATTCCTAATGGACCTCATCCATTAAAAGAAAATATTGGGGACAGCCCCTTCCCTTTACTCAATGTTTTAGGCAGTGAGCAGGTCTATCACTGGGTGAGGTTTGGAGGCAACAGCCTGTTTTATGAAAAAAAAAAACAACAAAAAAAACCAAAACAAAAAAACAAAAAAAAACCAAACCACAAACAAAACAAACAAACAAACAACCCCCCCCCAAAAACAACCAAAAAAATGCTTCTTCCATCTTGGAGGGCTTTCTCATGGCTTTTGCAGATTTCGGCAGCCTGTAATGTAACAGATCTCTTAACAGGAGGAAGGTGCAGAGGTTTCTGAAGCAAGCCATCCTGAGCCTCCATGTTTGATAAAAGTTAAATAGTTGGAAAATACACTACAGTCAGGGCAACACCTGCAATTTCAGCTAGGCTCAGCTTGTAGATTGTTAGGTTCACTTCCTGGGATTTATGTATGCCCAACGTATTGGAGGATTTATTCCAACAGTCCTGCTCCATGCCGTTGCAGAATTCAATTATCTCATTTTTAATATTAGTTGTAGTACTGCCTTCAGGAAATAAAAAGTGATTCAGTCCCTCCCTGAAGTTAAAAATACACACTGCATATATAGGTAACAATATCAGGTGCCTTCCTCAGTAATCAATTAGGAAAGCTGTACCTATTTGTGGGTGTATGTGAGAGGGAGCTTAACTCACCTCATTTTGCAGCACAAGTTAATAGCTTTCTTCCTCTAATTAATTTTGCTGCTAGTCTAAACTCACTGTAATTGGTATATTCAAAAGCAAGGATTAACAGAGTGGACCAGACCATTGCCCTGTTCATTTTAGCAGCTTGCTTCTGACAGTGGATAGTTATAAAAATTCAGGAAGATGGTACCTGAAACCTTGCAATGAACAGGTGCCCTATTATTTCCTGTAAAACCCATATCTTCCTCAAGCTTTTTGTGTTTGTTTACATAACATTTTGCAGGCAAGAGAGAGCTTGGACTTGCAATAGTCCAGACATAACCAGTTCTTCATCAGAATCCCAATAAGCACTTATTTGCAGACTTATACAGCATAAATGTATGTCTGTTCTGAATACGGCTGCACAGCTGATCTTTCAAACCTGTGTAATTTAAACTGACTAATTTAAATTTTAGGCAGTGCTTTCTTGGCTCTCCTTGGGGAATCCTATGGACATATACTCTGCTAGCGTTCGTCTGCTCTGTGAGGCACAGGAACTTCCCAGTGTCTCCTCAATAGTGAGGTGAAAGAAGGGAGCACAATGAACATTAATTCTGAGTATTGGAGGGGGAAAAAGGTAATATGGGGGTCAGGTTAGCCGTTTGCACTACAAGAGTCAATCCATAACTGCCATGTGCCAACACTGCAGAAGGAAGAGCAGAACAGAAAACAAGTGACTGAGAGATGTCATATCAGTGCCTTCCCACTGATAGCCATTTTTCCCCTGCTCCAGCACCATTTAAGTTGAGAACACTCCTGCAGACTCTGCTCACCTCATTTCTGAGGCAAAGCTGACTGTACTTTCTGACATTATCACTTTTGTCCTGGTTTGGCAAAAAGTCTTAAACTCGTCTTTCTTAGAAGTCTTCAAAAGATTAAAGAACAAATTTGAACTCCACACAGAAAAGGAGGTGGGTCAAAGGAAGATCCATAGCTTGAAGAGGAATATTTTTTTTCAGCTTTGCTGCATTCTTCTGTCTCAGACCCATCCATGGTATCAATAGAGGAAGTTTTCCATTCTTTCCCACTAATCATCTCTGACATGTACTTGACAATCTTGTCCATAAGAATCTGCCTGTAATATTCTAGGCCATCCTCAAGGAGAAAAAATGTAGATACATCACCTTTGAATAGTAAGATATAAAAGGTGCTTTTTTTTTTTTTTTTTAACTGTTGTTTTGCTTTGCAATGTTTTAAACAGGGACAGAATGAATACCAAAATCAGTGGTTAAGAAAGATTTCTAAGCACACTGATCCCTAATAAGTAAAAAAAAAAAAAAAAAAAAAAAAAAAAATTCTCTGTTATTTTTTAACAGTAGGAGAGAGTCTCAGCTTAAAGTTATGTGCTTCCTTTTATGACAGGACTCTCATCAGCGCTCTGTGAACTGCTGGACCAAATTCTCCACCGTGATTTCAGTGGGGTTGTGAGAAAGGAGAATTTAGCTCCCTGTTGATAGATGGCTGGCTGTGTATGTGGGAGGGGGCTGAGGGGAGGCTGTTAATTAAATTTGAAGGCGAGATTCTGCTCTTTGCAGCTGAATTAAAAATAAAATACCAATTGAAGTTTAATTACTGTCTTTGCTTACTTGTGCATTCAAACTTGAAAGATGACTTCACACTCCGTTTTTAAGCTCCTGTGGCGCAGAGATGATTATGGAGTTTGAGTGCTATGTGACACACAGTCTTATCAAATACCCCATGCTACCACAGAGGCATTTATGCAGCTGATAAGGTAGGCAGCTAGTGAAGTCTCTGGGCCAAATTGAGAAGGATGTTACCCTGCAGCATGCAAATAGGAAGGAGGCCTGCTTTAGGAAACCCCAGGCTCCCATTGGCTTCAGTTGAGGTAATGATTACTCATTAACCAGTAGCAGTTATTCATTATTGGTTAACTATGAGACAACTATTGCTGTCCTGCAGTGTGAGAAAAGATTTAATTAAGGTTAAATAACAGGAAGAAAACCTGAAAAGGCTTCTGAAACACTGCCTTCCGCCCTTTTGGTCTGTGAAACGGGGATATTTTACGTGGTAAGGACTGCAAAACCATAAGCTGGATCAGTGTTGTTCCTATTCAGAAAGGGAGAACGTGAAGGGTTATAATGACATGTTTTTATATTAACATTTGCTGGTTAGTAGCATTTCTGGTGGTGCACTTTTGTATTCCCTCTTTTTTCTCCCAAAGCACAAGACTTCTGTGATTTTTAACACCACTGAGCATTATTCTGGAAGAATCCTGTACTATGTCTGGAATAATGCACAGGTTTTAAGAGTCTTAAGGATTTTTAAGCACTCAAATAAGGAGAAAAAAAGAAATGCAAGCCCCAAACCCCTCTGAGTCCTTTTTATGAAATTCTTACCCAAGGGTACTGCTGTATTTGAGTAAGGGTGTCAGAGCTGGTCCCACACACTTCTTTACTCCCCCATCTGCCTCTGGCTCTATGCCTCTCCTTTTTAGTAATTCATTGGAAGCTTAGGTGGAGCTGGTGGCCTATAGCTATAGTAAATCAAACTAATTACATTTGCACTAAAACTGAAAATGTCTGCAGTGGATTTTTTTTTTTTTTTTTTTTTTTTTTTGTAATTTAAAGTACAGACTGTTAATATATCTTTACTTAGTCTAAATTATTCCTTTAATGTAAAGCTAAGCTGAAGCAACTGTTCAACTGCAGCAAGTGCAAAGTCTGAATACCATTTACAATGCTGAATTGGTAGGATGGCTGTTCTTCCAAGACCCTTAAATGGCAGGAAGACAAGCATATGATGCTGACAAACATGATACAGAAGATCTATAACCTACTAGAAAGCTAGCTAGAACCAAGGCAAGATCCACTGGGGTGTCTAAAATGACAACAGATATCCATGTTTAGACATATAAATCAAGCCCGTGGGAACTATTCAGTTTAAGTATCATATATATTTAGCAAGCAGAAGAACTTTCCAACATTCATTGACTCTGATGGGCTTGATTCAGCTGTGCACAGGCAGATGTTTTTACCCCTTCAGACATGAAGGGGTGTTCTGTTTGTTCCCAGCTGCCAGACCAGCAAATCACAGTTCTTGTGTTGTAGCTATCACGGCAGTTACAGATCGTCTGTCAGATCGTCTGTCAGATCATCTGTTAGACTACTTGGTCAGCCCTTGGTAACTAGGGTCCTCCTAGCAATGCCAGACACCCACCTGTGGGCAACTGAACTGAGGTCATCAATGACTTCTTCGCTGACATGAAAGACACTGAGGTGTAGGAACCTGCATCTGGAATATTTTAACTCGTGCCTTCAATCTCACCCCTTATCTCCCCGAGGTTTCTCTGGGGGTCTTTTGGCCAGTGGACAATCTGCTAAAAAATGGACACACAGAACCTTACACTGTCTGGCATTTGTAGATATTTAAGACTTAGACACTGGCTGCCCCTATGGTAATAGCCTATTCTTGCAGTTGGCTTTCTCATGTTTAAGAGATCTGGGGTCCCCCTTTTAAGGCAAAAACATAGTCTGTATATCCAAAGTTCATTTCCAAGGATTATTCTTCTTACAGACATGTTCTATTGTTGCACAAGTTGTGGTAATAACAATTGGATAAAGGGAAAGATGAAATATAATTTTTCAATTCCTTTATTATTCAATGGCATGGTTCATTTCTTAAAATAGATAGATAATTCAGTGGTAAACACAGTCCTTTCAGTGTATCAGACTACTCAAACCCAAACATTTCTGTCTTTCTGTGAAATAGTTAATGTTTGGAACCAGAAAGATAATGCAAATGAAAACTATTATGCAGAGTTAGTTTAACGATACGCAATTTAAAACTGTAGCAATTGTTTTTGGTCAGTTTCTTGCAATCTGCAAGGTAATTTTTTTCAATTTATTTGGAATTAGTCAAGTGCACTGTTGAAAAGGCAGAGTGAATTGATGTTAAATAGTTTTTGGAAGATGTAATTGTCTGATGATTTGTAAATAGCCAAGCTTATCAAAAAAGTAATTTAAATGTTATGCTGACAATTTTGTTCAGTTTGGTGTACTCTGTAAACTTGTGAATCCAATTTTTAGCCCTCATTAGCATCAGAATTCTCTTTGCACTGCTAAATGATTTCAGGTATTTCATGTGTGTGCCCAAAGCATCTGGTGCTGAACTTTTACTGATCCCTAACCAGCACAGAGGGCATATAGTCAAGTTGTTATCAAAAGTACTTCTGTTTTCTAGTCACCATAATCTATTCTGTTAAAAGAGAGAACTTAACCAGTACTAGTCATTTTTAGTCATGCACCATAAGCCACTGTAATGAGTTCTCATTCAAAAATGAATGCAGTTTTTTAAATGGTTCCTTTCATTCATGTTTTAATGACTTAGCACTCTTTCTCCATTTTTCATTATTTTCTCTGAACCATAAAATTTTAAAATTTCCCTTCCCTTCCCTGCCCTGTCCTGCCCTGCTCTTGTCTTCCCTTCCCTCCACTAGTTAAAGAAAAAGAAAAAAAAAAAAAAAAAAAAATGCACAGGTCACACAGAACTCATAACCAAAAAGTATCTGACTCTATGTGTTTTCAGAACTATTAATAGTTATACTACGATCTCATTAAATTATGGATCATGGGGGTTTCATCCTTAAAATTATCCATTTTAATTGTTAACAACCATTCAATTTTGCCTGATGTTTCTGCATTCACACATTCCTACATGCATTCCAATATTTTATTATATCCAGCAGCGCTGCATTAAAGAATACCAAAATATGAAGGTAAACACCCAAAAATAGGAAAAAAATAAAACAAAACAAAACAAAACAAACAAATAAAAAGCCAACAAAACCAAACAAACAACATTGCTCATTTAATCTTAATTCATTACTCTTGCATATTTACATTATCAAACAGTATTTTTATGAAAGACTCGTGTCATTTCTGCTAGTGGACTCCTCCTGGGTCACCATACAGCTGTAAGTTATTGTTTGAGCACTGTTAGAAACAAGCCGAAGGAGAAGAAAGACTGGTGAAAATTGTAAAACATAATGTGAAATGAGTTAAATTTAAGAAATAGATATCTTGGATAAATATGAAGAGGGAAGGATGTTGGATGACCCTTTGATCTGGACTCACAAAAACATCTTGAAAAGAGGGATTAAAAAGAAAACTCCCACAAACTTTTAAGTGTCTCTCTTAAAAAGTAGCCTGTCCCCTTCCAAAATGTAAAAATAAAATGAAAAACCTTTAATATAAAAATACTTTTGACAAAAACTGAAAATACAAAACATTCTAGAGGAAGGAATCATGCCCTGTAAACAAAAGTATTTTTGACAAAAATCACTAAAAAATATTGATATTTTGGCAATGAAGCTTATTTTTGTGGAGTTCCACGTTCTTGACGAAAAAGACTTTGACAAAAGAATAAAAGGCCATAATTTTGCCTTTTCAGAAAAAAGAAAAATACATTTAAAGGAAACTCATATTTACCATTTCTACCAGCAGCTGGTGGTCACTGCTGCTGATGGTCTCACTACATCTACACACACCCATCTACACATCTAAAAGTTTGGCCATATCTGCAGAGCATATGTGTCTATCTGAGTTAGTGCCCTTGGCTGTCCTTTCAGTTATGGAGAGGAGCAGACATTTTCAGGAAAAAAATAATTTCTTTATGATTTAGAAAACAAACTAAAGAGATGAGTTATACCTTATATTGTTTATTTTATTACACCTTTATTACTATGAAGATATCTAATATCTCGTACTCTGAAGACTTGTCTTGGTGCAGATATCTGTATGATAAAATTCTTAAAGTTGAAGGGCATACCTGTACCCTAACCATATTAAATAATAATTCTAAGTTTATAACCATTCAGAAGATAAGTTTAGCATACCAAAAAAAAAAAAAAAAAAAAAAAAAAAAAAGAGAGAGAGAGAGAGAGAGAGAAAACGTGAGAGAGACATTGGGATAATTTCATTGCAATCTACACATACCTTGACAGGAAAAATATTAGCTAGTAACGTGCATTTTCATTTAGCAAGGAAGGCCCTAAAAAGTGCAGGCGGTCACAAATTCAAGCAGTAAAGCAGACATTTTTAGCAGTGAGAAAGACTGAAAAAGCTTCACAAGGAGTTCTAGATTCTCTGTCATGGATGTCTCCGCATCAGGAGTGCAAACTTTCTTGGAAAAGCTGCTAAACATATACAAAAGGGTTCAAAAAGGGGAACATTGTGTTGTACAAGAGTCTAGAGAGTCTGATTTGGCAGTTCCACATAATTTAGCAAATAAAAATTGGAGAATCTATTTCTTGCCCTTTTTCTCCACACAGTATTTCCTTATATAGAATCACAGAATCATAGGATCATTTAGGTTGGAAAAGACCCTTGGGATCATCGAGTGCAACCATCAACCCCACTCTACAAAGTTCTCCCCTACACCATATCCCCCAACACCACATCTAAACGACTCTTAAACACATTCAGAGATGGTGACTCCACCACCTCCCCGGGCAGCATATTCCAGTGTCTGACCACTCTTTCTGTGAAGAATTTTTTCCTAATGTCCAGCCTAAACCTACCCTGCTGCAGCTTGAAGCCATTCCCTCTTTTCTATCGCTAATTACCTCTGAGAAGAGACCAGCACCAACGTCTCTGCAATGTCCTTTCAAGTAGTTGTACAGAGTGATGAGGTCTCCCCTCAGCCTCCTCTTCCTCAAATTAAACAGTCCCAGTTCCTTCAATCGCTCCTCATAAGATTTATTCTGCAGGCCCTTCACCAGCTTTGTTGCCCTCCTCTGCACTCCCTCCAGCACCTCGATATCTCTCTCATATTGAGGTGCCCAGAACTGGACCCAATACTCAAGGTGTGGCCTCACCAGTGCTGAGTACAGGAGGATAATCACCTCCCTACTTCTGCTGGTCACACTATTTCTAACACAAGCCAGGATGCCACTGGCTTTCTTGGCCACCTGGGCACACTGCTGGCTCATGTTCAGCCACTTGTCAGTTAGAACCCCCAGGTCCTTTTCTGCCAGGGACCTCTCCAGCCACACTTCCCCAAGCTTGTAGCGATGCATGGGGTTGTGGCCCAAGTGCAGGACCTGGCAATTGGCCTTGTTGAAGCTCATACCGTTAGCATTGGCCCATTGATCCAGTCTATCCAAGTCTCTCTGTAGAGCCTCCCTATCCTCATGCAGATCAACACTCCCATTTAACTTGGTGTCATCTGTAAACTTACTGATGATACACTCTATGTCCTTATCAAGATCATCAGTAAAGACGTTAAACAGAAATGGTCCCAACACTGAGCCCTGAGGAACACCACTTGTGACCGGCCACCAGCTGGATTTAACTCCATTGACCACCACTCTTTGGGACCGTCCATCCAGACAGTGCTTGATCCAGCAGATCGTATGCTCAACCCGGCCACGAGCAGCCAGTTTTTCCATGAGAATTCTATGGCGAGCAGTGTCAATTGCTTTTCTAAAGTCTAGGCAGATAATATCCACAGCCTTTCCCTTGCCCAATAATGGGGTCATCTTGTCATAGAAGGAGATCAGGTTCGTCAGGCAGGACCTGCCTTTCATAAACCCATGCTGACTAGGCCTGATGCCCTGATTGTCCATTATATGACTTATGATGGCACTCAAGATGATCTGCTCCATGACCTTCCCTGGTATCGAGGTCAGACTGACAGGTCTATAGTTTCCCAGATCCTCCTTTCTGCCTTTCTTGTAGATGGGTGCTACATTCGCTACCCTCCAGTCCATTGGGACCTCCCCAGTTAGCCATGACTTCAGGTAGATAATGGAAAGTGGCTTGGCAAGCACGTCTGCCAACTCTTTCAGCACTCTTGGATGTAACCCATCCAGTCCCATAGACTTGTGCGCATCCAAGCGGTGTAGCAGGTCACTGATCACTTCCTCTTTAATTGTGATGACCTCGTCCAGCTTCTCCTCCCTGTCTCCTAGCTCATGAGGCTGGGTGCCCAGGGAACAGCTAGTTCCACTGCTAAAGACTGAGGCAAAGTAGGCATTGAGCACCTCAGCCTTTTCGTCATCCTTTGTGACTATGTTTCCCTCTGCATCCAATGAGGGAGGGAGATTTTCCCTAATCTTCCTTTTGTTGTTAATGAATTTATAGAAACCTTTTTTGTTATCCTTAACAGCTGTAGCTGGGTTGAGCTCTAGCTGCACTTTGGCTCTCCTAATTTTCTCCCTGCATAGCTGCACTACATCTTTATAGTCTTCATGAGAGACCTGCCCCCTCTTCCAAAGGTCATAGGCTCTCCTTTTGTTCTTGAGGTCCAGCCAAAGGTCCCTATTTAGCCAGGCTGGCCTCCTTCCCCACCTACTTGTTTTTCGGCACACGGGGACAGCCTGCTCCTGTGCCTTTAAGACTTCTCTCTTGAAGTATGTCCAGCCTTCCTGGGCTCCTGTATCCTTCAGGACAGCCTCCCAAGGGATTTTGTCAAGCAGTCTTCTGAATAGGTCAAAGTTTGCCCTCTGGAAGCCTAAGGTGGCAGTTTTACTAACCCCTCTCCTTGTTTCTCCAAGAATCAGAAATTCAATCATCTCATGATCACTGTGCCCTAGACGGCCACCAACCTTTACTTCCCCCACAAGTTCTTCCCTGTTCACAAGAAGCAGGTCCAGGAGGGCACCGGCTCACTTGCCAGCTGTGTGAGGAAATTATCCTCCACATATTCCAGGAATCTCCTGGATTGTTCCCTCTCTGCTGTGTTGTATTCCCAGCAGATATCCAGGAGGTTAAAGTCCCGCACAAGAGCAATGGTAAGTGACTGCGAGATTTCCCCCAGCTGCTTATTGAAAGCTTCATCCACCTCACTGCTTTGGTTGGGAGGTCTATAGCAGACTCCCACAGCAATATCAGCTTTATCAGCCCTTAACCAAATCCAAACACTTTCCAACCCATCATCACTATACTTGATTTCTGAGCTCTCATAGCATTCTCTAACATACAGGGCCACTCCACCACCTCTCCTTTCCTGTCTATTCCTCCTGAAGAGCTTGTAGCCATCAATTGTGGCATTCCAGTCGTGTGAGGCATCCCATCATGTTTCTGTGATAGCCACTATGTCATAGTTTTCCTGGTGCATCATGGCTTCAAGCTCCCTGTTTGCTGCTCATAGTGCGTGCATTGGTATAGATGCACTTTAGGCGAGCTAATGATTCCAACACCTTTTTGTGAGTGTGGGCCCCATTTCCTACCAGACCTTTCTCAGGTGCTTCCATGATTTCTAAACATCTATCCCTCCTCTCAAATGAAATGGCAGAGTGAGAGTCCTTAGTAGTCCACCATCCTTCAAGCCCTGTCATGCTTCCCTTGGGTTTAGTCCTGACAGGCCCAGTTATCTCCCCTTCCCCCCTCATATCTAGTTTAAAGCCCTGTCAATGAGCCCAGGGCTTTAAATATATATAATAACATTATATATAAATAAATAAATATATATATAAAAAAATATATTATAACAACTTGGTGCAGAACTGTTTATTGCTCCACACACGCAACAGAGGTCTGATAGTCCTTACAGATATGTATTGCAGAGGAATAAGCTTGTAGCCAGAAATAAAATAAAAAATATATATATATTTATTTTAAATTTAGTCCTCATCATTTAAATTCCAAGTAAATTATTCAGTATTCTGACTTCAGAATACCAGGCCTGAACCTGTTACTCTTGAGATCATCACCTCTTGAGATCACACCCTGTCTTTCCAAGCAAATGCCACTGCTTCAGGGCAGCACAAGGAACACAGCATCTCAGTCTGTTTTACTTTTCAAGACTACATTTTAATTAGAGTTGGCTAAATCTTCCTTTCTATGCTTTCTTTCTTTTTCTTCCTGTTTCTCCACTCCCCCCTCCTGATGTAGTAGAAGGAGAGCACATGAACCACAGGTATATATATATATACTGCAGGCATCACTGCTCTGCTGTTATGTTCTACTGCATTGAAGAAAATGAATCTTTTCAAACAGGTGAATTTTCCAACAGAAATGGACCAAACAGACTCAGTTCATTGAATAGAAAATGTAATGGTGATCTAAACCTATTACCTTCAATGGAGTCTGTGACATTTTCTTCAAGCATATTGATCTGCTGGAGAGAGAGGTGGGGGACTGAGGGAAAAAGGGAACTTTATTTTTTTACTTACTGTGTTGCATCAGTTGTTGTAATGCTAGTCACAATGTATAGAAGACTCATAGAATCAACAGGGCTAGTCCTTTTGTAGGAGCTGCAAAACACTTCTGTGAGGCAGAATTAAAAAGCTGCTTCAGAATCAACTCTATGTATATTTTAAAATTGCTAAGAATAAACTTCATTTTCCCCTGCTCCCCTCCAGTATTTTCCCTTGCACAACAGCCAAACTAATTTCAGCCAAAACACACCCAGTGCTTGTCCAATGGTCCATTCTTCTTTTGTAATTTGTAATACCTTTCAGCTAGTTAATCACATTTCTCCTCATGCATATCTCTTTCTACTAGGCTGTTAATAGAGACTGAACTAATTTCAAATCTTATTTAACCTAATTTAGATTGGCAACATGTCTGTTAGGAAGGAAAAGAACACCACCAGCCTGTTTCTTGTACATTTTCTAGGACATTTTATTTTACTTTATTTTGTTTTATTTTATTTTATTTTATTTTATTTTATTTTACTTTATTTTATTTTATTTTGTTTTGTTTGGGTTTGGTTTGGTTTGGTTTGGTTGTAGTATCTTGTCTCTAGAGATTAGCAAAACAGCAGAGAATTCTGCCTCATTACAGAACTGACATTTGTGATGTTGTAGTTAGGGTTATGTCAGTGTTTCTATTATAATGTAATTCCTCTGCTTTACTGAATAAAATGGCCTCTTATTTGGAAATTTTTATATGAACAAAATGAATTCAGGTTTTGTTCCTCTACTTGTGACAATAGATATACAATCTTTCTATTGTATAAATCTACTTTTGAATATGCTGCAAATATTTTTGTATTCAGGGAATATTAGTAAGACCTTTGAACTAATACTTTGCAGGGAACATCACCAGTAAAGATAGAAGACACAATAAAATTCCTTGGCAGGATCACTGTGCTAGTGAAGTTCTTTAATATTAACATAATATTGAGTCCATTTATTTTGGCATTATCTTAATTTGATCCATTTTGCACCGTGTCCATGGTATATATATTTTTTAATTTGTGCCAGTGCATGAAGCTATTGCATTTTGTTGTAATCTGAATTTTATAATCTTGCCTATTACTTACAAGCAATCTGCTGCTACAGTTGTTCCTAGGTGTTTTTATAAACTAATTTAACATCTGTTTGTACTGTGCAACTGTATCAATTTACAAATGGGCAATAGAACTTAGCACTGTTGAGAATTACCATGCAGATAGATGGAGTTGCATTAGTAGAAGTAAAAACCACTCAGTATTTCATTGTAACTTCCTAAATAAGCTTTGTTATCAAGATTGTTTTATTTTCAGTAGGGCTTCTGAATTGAATGGCTTGGTTATTTACAACAAAGTATCAGCCAATATGTTTTATTTATAAATAAATAAATAAACACTTTAAATCATAGTTAAATTGAGTTTTAAAGTTCCAAACCATTCTTTATCCATAATGTGATTCTGGGATCTGAAGGCATATATACAGTACGTGTTAGCAAGTGAACAAATGTAAAGTGGGAGTTAAAAAATTGCTCTGAATCATTAGAAAGATTTAATTAAGATACAAAGCCTGTAGACTTGTCTGGGCTGCACTGAGAGTAGAATTTAGCCCCCAAAAAGTATGAGCCCATAGCACTGAGTTTACATGCTACCAACACCTCTAGTCAACTTTGTTTACTTACCTTGGGATATTTAACAGGAAAACCACTGTCTAGTGCTGATTATTTCCTTTGGGTCCCTACTATAACGTGTTTCTCTTTAAATATTTGCCAAAGCTGCTCCTGCTACAGGTGTTAAGAATTGTATCATTAGTAGAGATAAGATAGGAACTCCTAGATGTCCACTAAGATTGAAGTCTTGTTTACCAACGTGTTACACATGTAAAAAGAATAAGTCTCTGCCCCAAAAGAGGTGAAAGGAGATGGGAATCGATTCCTGTCTTTTTTGGAGATAAGGTTTGATGCACAAAGAAAGGTATTTTGTCGAGGGTCATACATGTCTGTAGGGCAAACAGGAACAGTAATCCCTAAATTCACGTGTACTCAAAGTCTACAGAATGTGGCACAGAGCCTTCAAAAGACTCAACTCAAGCTATCACATTCCCATGATCCTACACCTTGGTTAGTGAGAATTCCCAGTTTTCAGGACTTAGAGACATCAAGGCTAGAGTACTTCTGGAGCCATCCCGGGGCAGTCGGCTGGATCAACTCACAGATCTAGCACAGAAACAAAAACAGTATGTTCAGCTCAGGTTTACCTTTAACAGTCAGTGTGAAAACCTACAAGATTTTATTCAGCAGAAAATGCCTAGTCTGTGGTACTTCCTCAGATAAAGGAATTTTCTGTGTTGATGTACTACATCATCACTGACCAGGCAGCAAAAAAAATCATTCAAAGACATGTTGGGGGGGTATAAAAACAGAAGAACACATCCTCTTTTTCTGAATTTTGCCTTTGACCTTTCATTGTTGACTATTGCCAGGACAATAATACAACGGTAGCTCAGGGTTTGCTTTAATGATGCTGTTCAAGAAATAGAAGGGAGGGTTCTTCTTTTTTCTCTCCCCCACCTCCTGCTCCCCCTCCATGTAACTGAAGAGAAATAACATAGAGGAACAGGACACAAAGAATGTGACAGTAAACACACACACACACACACACACACACATACAAAAGGGGTGTTTGGGACAGTGTTATTTTCTCCCTCCCCCCCCCCCCCATTGATCTTTTGCTTTCTGTTTGTAAGAATGGGTACACACATCTTTTTATTTTATGGGAATATACATGTATATATGCATACAAGTGTGCATAAAGCTAAAAATGGTTGTGGAAGAATTTAATGCTATTGCTCATATAACATGCATGATCTTCTTTAAAATATTCTTAAATAAATAGTAAATTAAATGCCTTAAGATGATAGAAAATGTGCTGAATATCTCCATCAGAGAGAATATATCCCTTCAGAGAACTAAACATAGCATGGAAGATGACCAACATCACTTTAGAAAGTGTGACAAGCAAAAGATATTCAGGAAGTGGGAAAAACAGGAGCAATAGTTAAAAATTTGTAGAGATATCCAACCATTTCATATAACGGTGGCTTACTTTTTTCCCCCTTTGACCAGACACATTCTCAGGCTCTGAGAGAAGTATATTACCAGACTATGAGAGAAGTACATCTCCAAAGGAGTGCAGGGAAATGCAGGATTAGAAAGAACAACAAAGCAAATGATTGCTAGTGACCGTATCAGTTTTAACACATCATTACTATGATTTGCTTCTGAGTGTGGAGATGTGACTGTGAAGTATGGGCCCAACCCCATCTAACATCAGAATTAGCCCTGTTATTGACAGGGGTTGGATGGCCTACTGAGGTTTATTCCAACCCAAATTGTTCTGTGAGACTAGAAATACCTGATACCTTCAGTGTCTCCAGAATGGGTAGTAATGTCAATGAAGATGTTGTGACAGACTTTAGCAAGAACTATCAATCTTAATACTGATATCAAGAGCAAGGGGACTTGATTGGCATGTACAGCCTTGTCTGAAGTTCATGCTGCTGCAAAGCCACTAATTAGAATAAAGGCAGCATGTATTTGCTATGTCTTATTTTAATGTAGACATGTTCTTTGTCTTTTGCTCTCTAGACTTCTTTCTGTTCAGAGAGTAATGGTGATAACTGTCGACTGGTTGAGCAAACCAAGGCACTTCTTAGAGAAGCATGTGGTGTGATCTTTTACTATAATGGCCCAGATTGACATGCAGCTGTAAAACACACTGTGAGATAGCTCACTCGACAGTTCTAGTGAGTAAAGGGTGCATTTATCACTTTGCTCTCTATTATTCATAGTGCAATAGTTTGTAGGGCTCCTAGTCATGGACTAGAGCCCGGTTATGTTAGATGTCTGACATTTCTGTAGACATTACTTAACAGTTTTTACATCTGAACTCACAAATAAAGTATTTGTCATTGTTAATGAAACATTAAAAAACTGACTGATACATATGCATAATGTTCCGAAAAAATCACAAAAATATTGTCCACTTACAGAATATATTTGCAATTGTGAAAAGCTTTAAAGTCTATACTAAAACAGTTTTGCATTAAAATGTCCATTTATTTTTTTTTATATTGACGCTTTCTGTTGGAATGGATTTGATGAAATTTGATGAAATATATACTCAGAGAATGTTAAAGCGAGTTATTTTGACTTTTTCATTTCATTCTAATAGTGTTGAAACATTCCGTTTTCCTAAATGAAAAATATTTTAACAAAGAGAAACAAATAAATATGTATTTCTAACTTTGATATTTTTGTCTGTTAAAACATTAATGCTAATCCCGTATGATATAGATTTTATTTGATAACTGTAGGTGTGTAAATATAATTACTATGTGGGTATACCTATAAAGATAATCTAAGCAGGGGGAACTAAATACATCAACATTATAAAGCAGAAATAAAATTATTTAACCAGCTGGAACAAAAGTATTTGACTATATGGAAATGAAATGTTTCCATATTAAAAACAACAAAAAACACTTCCCCCCTGCACAAACCCAACCTTTTGTTTTAAACAGATTGCTTTACAAATTTTTCCCTCTAATTTCCACTTTAGGGAAAAATAGTTTCATTCATCTTGGTAAATTCCTAAAAAGATCTTTGGATATACTATAAATGTCCCCATGATTAAGTAACTGCTCGTCAGATGATGTAAAAAGGAGATAGACGATCACATTATGATATTCTGATTAATCTGCTGTGTGAGAGAGCTCAGTGTGGCACAGCCTTCAGCTGCCAGTATTTTTACTAAACTACTAGGATGGTGCTATGTCCAATGATTTTTGCAGAACAGTCATATGCAGTGAAGTCTGTAAAAACCTGAAAGTACTACAGCAACACGGCTCTGCATTTTGTCATGAATTATGTCCAGTTCTCCATAATATTAGATCTTAATTTAGTGAGGACCCATTCTGGTAAACTTTGACTCCATTATCTCTGCTTCTACATTTAGGCTCCTATGGGACTGTTGAATTGGATCTGCACCAATTTCTACTCCAGTTTCTTGCATATTTTCATTAAATTGATGGAATTACAATGGAATCAAGTGATCAAAGAGAGAATCAGACACACAGGAACTGTTCACATGACTGCAACAGCAGTGAACTTTTCAGACAATGAAAATTATAACTCATTGAATTAACATTCAATTTCAAAATATCTGGATGGATGAGGTCCAGGAATTTGATTTGCCTGGATTATAAATAAGGACAGCTCTCAAATAAGGCCAGAAACCTTAATCTAAATGATCGCAGGCAAGTTTTAAATGAAAAACTGTTGGAGGAAGCTTCATTGATTCAGAAGTGTTCAGTTTTATTGTGAAAGAAGAAAGAAATGGGTCTGAAAGCTTGTGGGGATTAGCAGGAAAGAATAACAGAACCCACATTGACTGAATACAAAATGTTCAGAGTAATAAACAACAGTGTTATTAGCAAATATAAAGCCTGTGATAAACAATGCTGTGACGTTTCATTCACTTTAATAGGCAGGAACAGATAATTGGGACAAATAAAGTACTGAAAACTGTCTCTAACCACCTTTCTGAGCTGCTCTTAGAACACGTGAATCAGGTCCTGGCATGCTGCAGAACTCAGCAGTAGCTTTGGAAACCAGCTTTTGTGTTTCACTAAAAGAGTATGTTCACATTGCTAATGGAAAACAACAGAAGCTAAAGACGATGGCTTGAATTGTCAGATCTTCTATTTTTTTTCTTCCTCTTTTTTTTTTTTTTTTTTTTTTTTTAAAGTGGTAATGAGAAGACAAGGAGACAATTCCACACATTCATCAGAGAGTCTGCGGAACTCTTTGGAATTTATTTCCCATTGAAATCCCAAACATTTCTAACTATGGATGCTTTTAAAACTAAACTAAAGTTATTTGTTTTATCTTGCAACGCTCCTCTCTCCTTGCCCCCACATAGCAGTTTGTGCATGGGGTAGGTCATTCTATTTTATTTTCCTCCCATCTGCCCTTATCTTTCTTCTCTCTGTCTTTTTTTCGTCATTATTTGAGAACCAGCTAGAGATTAGCCTGGCACTAAGGGTGCTAAGGGAAATGCTGGAGTTGTTCTAATGCATTTGCATCTGGGATACCCTCAGACAGCAGGGGGGTTTTGTCATGTCAGCCATATTTTAAAGTTATGACAACATAAATCTTGACATTGAATCATAATTACTCCTCACCTGGGGTTTGATGTACCCAGAATTGCCACTTGCTGCTGTGCGCAAGTGTTTCACATTAGAAGTGATATAAGCCCAGGTAATGCTTAAAGTGGGAGGATAGGGGAAATGGGTCTTGGCAATTTGCTGAAGCTTTTTATACAGTTTTATTGATGTAAAATGCCAGCCCAGATTTCAGTAAACTGCACACACTGAAACGCTACTGCTACAAATGCAGTGGTCTGGCAGCACCACCTGACTTTCAGATCAAAAAGATAGCAACACTTTGTAACTTCTAAATGAAAGAAAATCTTACAACTCAGATCAAGTGACAAAAACTGTACTCTGAGCAACAATTTTGCATGTGTGGAGTATGTTTTGTCATTCTTCATTCATGCGCTGTCCTAACTTGCATTCGAGAGTTGTGACAGTTTTACTTTAACTAAGACTCCAAATATTCTTGCTGTATAAGCACAGACATGAAAGTAGGTAAATTGAGACAGGGAGATACTAATGAAGAGTGTGTGTGTGTGTAGGTTAAAACACTGGATTTTGAACTCTGTGAGCTGACTTTGAATTTCTGTTCATCACAAAGTTCCTCTGTGACTTTCAGCACTAAGTTACTGATGTTTTGGCACATTTCACACAACTTTAAGTATAAAAGTCATACCTAAGGAACACCTCCATCTAAAAACTTGTTCTCCCTGGGTTTCTTCTACAGCCAGTTGACAAAGATGGAGAAGTCAAAAGACTGATTCAGATTACAGGTGGCCTGACTCTCCTTCTATCAGGAGCTTAAGTGACTAAACATGTCAGCTAAACGCCTCAGCTTAGTGCAATGCATCAAAGACTTAGGACCCAATGGGATATAAGGACTTGAGTATCTAATCTAGGACTTACACAAAATGTACAGTAAGCACTTAAACTGTCATCCTTAGCTGACCCCTAATGTCCAAGGAGCTTAAAATCCTTTGCCACCTGACTTCTTTAGTTTAAAGTTCCCTAGGTACCTATAACGGTATTAAGGTTTGGCAGGCATGAGCAGCCTAACTCATACCTAATATTGATTACAATGCAGCAACTAGGCTTTCTTCTGCTCAAGTCTCCTGGGGGATCTAATTCTAGAAGACAATCTTAAAAAGGCCTAATAAGCATTTATAGTAATAGGGATATCTATGTGCTGCAGTGGTTTCCACCTCTCTTTTCAAGCAGATTAATGGTTGTCATCTTTTCTTTAAATTAACATCTTAGTAGTTTAAGCATTTTGCAAAGATGTGGGAGACGTGTTCATTTCCACACTTTGATGAGACTCAAACATTTCTCCATCAAGCACATACAAAACAACAGGATGTACATTTGCCGTTCCAGCTGGAGGCAACAGATCGAGAAAACTGATTTTCACTCTGTCTGCTAAGTTATAGTGGTTAATAATCTGAATTTGGAGGGAAGGGGGGGGGGGGTGGAATTTGAACACAGAGGAGGAGAGAAAAAGAGACAAAAGGAATGTTGTAACAGGAAATTTAGGGCACTCAGTGATGGCAGAGCGAAACTAACTTGCACTTACTGTGCAAGGACAGTATATTTTCCAACACTGTGTATAATTTAACATATACACACTCCATTTGCATTCTGGTTTATTCTGCAGTACTTTTTTGCATGCTAGTATCCAAAGGATCTGAAAAGTTAATCACAGACCTGGTAAGAGAAGTGCCTAAATACTATGTGTTCTGTTGAGTTACATGCTTATGCTTATTCGATATTTCAGTAAGATCCCTTAAAACATACCCAACTTTGTATCCTGTGGTAAGTCAGTACTGTGTCCAAACCCTGAATCTCCCTCTGTAATAAAAATAAAGTGATGTTAGCATTTTCATACCCAACAGAGTAGAAAAGACCATTGAAAATATATACCTTGTTCAGATACCAAAGAATAAGTATTAAAATGCCTAAAAGAGAGAGACCTGGTTTTAGTCACACAACACCAAGTTTACATTTATATTGATCTTACAGACCTTTGTGTCTGTCATATGACTCCATGTGTTTAAAAGGAAAACTCTACTCAGATTCTGTTGACCTAGATGAATCAATAGTTTGGGTCCAATTTCTACTGGACGTATGCTTACACCATAGCTGGCAGTATCATCTGAGGAGTAAGTATAAACTGATGAGTTATTTCCATGCTTGGAAACAGTCTTCCTGCGTTACTCTCAAGGACCATTGGTGAGATGTGGAGGAAGATCCTACAGGTACTGATGGAAATCTAAGTCAATAGTTAGCATACACCAGTCGTAAAACCATAGATATACACATTTAGTTTCATGCTCATGCGTGTGTGTATATAGACATACATACACAATTGTTGGTCTGTTAAGCTGCCCGTTGCATTGCTTTTTATGCCAGTAAAACATGGATCTAAAATACCACTCTACTTAGGAAAGCAGATAAGTGAGAGTACAAACAGTAAGGAAAGCTGTTGATAACTGGGACCATAGATGTTCAGTGGTAAAACCCAATGATAAACCTTATTAATTCTTTGACACATTAGTACATGTCCTGTGCCTTGTAGAGAAGCATAGATTCACTAAAAGCTTGTGAGGTAGCATATCTAGTGAATACCATATGAAATATAGTAAATAAGAACAGAAATCTCTAAGAAATTAGACAGGATTTTTCAAGGTTTCTCTAATCTCTAACTTTATTGGCCAATCTTACGCAGTTTATTTTGATAAAAACCTTGTGATAAAAAATATGTGCTTAATTTTGCCAGCTTTTGACTGAAAGACACAGCTCACACAGCCAGATTTGAGCAAAATGAGGGAAAATTGTATGAATATGTTGCCTTAGACAGGTGATTTCCTGAGGGGAGAAGAATTACAAACCGTAAAAGGCAGTGAAGAATTGGACTCATGGATTTTTCCATCCTTTTGTGAGACAAGACAGTCTAGAAAAAAGGCAGATGAGATGTTTTCCTGGGAAGTAACTTTATCCTTCTCAGATAGTGGTATTCACTTGCTTTTTTGCTGCAGTTCTGTTTGGTTTGGTTTGTAAATATCATGCTTAAAGAGAAAAGGAACATCTCAGAACACATCCATGCAACATGAAGTTTTCTCTTCAGCACAATGTGTTTGCATTTTAAAGAAGTACTGTAGTCTTCAAAACCCTTAAGTCAGCTAAAGAAGAGTACCTTGTAGAAGCATTATGATCCATAGACAAGGTCCCCATCTTTCTGATCATTATGTCAGATCTGAACCATTGCATTGCATCACACCAGCCATCACCTTATGTTCTCCAAATTTGCCACAAATCCCTCAAGCAATGGGAAGGATGGATAACAACAAACCTTTGTATTGAAATGTATGCCCCATTGTATTACCTTAACCAAAGCTTTCAGATGGTCCCTCTATTCTTTTTCTATTATATCAAAAATTCAAAAACACGGAGTTACATTTCTTCACAAATTGGATGAGATGTGGAGTTGCTGTGACGGCAGCTGAGCCACCAGAGGTTGTTACACTTGTCTCAGTCAATATAAAATGCCACTTTCTCACACACATACACTCAACTTACAATCCACAGGAGAATGAAAGAACTAAAAAGAATAGCCACATGCATATCTTATGAGTGTTTACTTATGAAAAATCTCCAAGGTTATTCAGCAGAAACAAAAATATTGGACATTTGTTGTATGTACTTAACAATAAGATACAAAAATATGCTGAAGCAAGCAAGGGAAATTTATCAGCCAACTTAAGGCTTCACACCTAAAACAAAGTTCCTGCTTCTTTTCTTTCCCATTTGCCTTTCTGTGTGTATAATTCAAAATGTGCATTATAACAACAACAACAAAAAATTAATATAATTCTTGTTTGCAAAGCTACTGAATCAAATTTTTGTTTGTTTTAAGAGATTTTCGCCTTGAAATTTCAAATAGAGTTAATTCTTGTTATTAAAAAGAAAGCAAGGTCCCAAATAAAGGTTTGAAATGGATTTTACTGGTGTTTATTACCAGATGTATCCTCACTGCCTTTAACGAAGCCAAATCCTAATTTACACATCCTTTAACACTAAAATATAATCAGACCTTTTCATCACCAAAGAGACAGTTGTTCAATTTGTGCCCAAAACTTTTTCCCTTTCTTTTCTGGGCTTTGATTTAACACTTAAGTGATAAATTTAGCACTTGAATACTAGTGCTACTGGTTTTACATAAATGACAAAGAACTTTCCTCATAAGGACAGTTTCTGAAGTACTGAAGTCACTCAAAACACTAAATCCCATTGACTTTAAATTAAACAGTAATTGGACAAAAGATATTAAACACTTGTGAAGAAAGGCTGGAAAGCTGACCTTAGCCAGGTAAGATTTTTAACAACTACTCTAGGGAATCATATTCATAATCTTAGTGGCCAAAGAAAATTAATTTAATGGAAAGGAAAGTTGGCAGAGGGATGCGCTTGGAGTGAAGTGTAACTTGGTGTGTTACATTTCACCTGTCTTTGAATGGCCAGAGTGACAAGGTTGTTATTTCCTTAACAAAAGTGTTTTTTTCTACATTTCATAGAAACGTTGAGAAGAGAAACTGGTTTGGTCATCTTATTTTACTCTAACACATGTATCATATTATCTTCTAAGGTGTTATAAACTAATTTAACTATTTTGTAAGGTTTTTTCTTTGGATTTATTTGTCTGATCTTAATTTGAAAGAAAATCAGAACAGTTTTTTAACGGTTGAAATAGTTTCAAAGTAGACTTTGAATCAGCTCTACAGGTCAATAAAGTTAATAATTAGTCATTGGTAATTAAGACTCATAAAATTACAGTCAGCCATTTATGAATAGTAAACCATGTAGCTGGTAGAAAACAGATTCTGGATTTTATTTTGTTTTGTTTTGTTTTGTTTTTCTCTTCCAAAAATTTTGCAAATTTGTCCTAGTCAGTTAAAAAAACCCATAATTTCTGTTGACTACTCTATGAATAAATGTATTTTTTTTTGTGTACTGTTTATGAAACACATTTTTTTTAAGGTGGAATCCATGTCATTTTAATAACAACAAAGTCAGGTGTCTGTCTCAAATAATCTAATTTTTTTTTGTGTTGTAAAAATGAGAAAGGCATCCAGGTAAAGCTAAAATTAGTGCTAAAATAGGTGCCTTCTTTGGAGCTGAATGTTCTTCCAGTGCCTAGTGGGGGACAGTAGCCAAGTCATTTAGAATAGATACCAAAGTTTTAGAAAATTAAAACTAGTGTAGATGGATCCAGCCACTCATGTTAGCTATTATTAATTTATGATGTATTATAGGAAAATAAATCACATGCTATTGATTCTGGATTATGAGTAGGTTGTGTTTAATTACTTCTACAGCATCCTTTATATCTTTTCCAACCCTGGAGAACAAGAATTGTCATTAGATATTGCCTTCTCATCTTCGGGAATCCAATGATCCTTATATCTCAAGTATAAGATTTCTCCTCGCCAGAGAGTAACACAGGTACTTGAAGATCTGTTAAAGTTTATTGTTGTTGTTGTTGTTGTTTTTAAAAAAAAAAAAAATTTTTTTTTTTTTTTTTAAATAAGTTTATCTGACATACAGCTCTTCTTCTTCATAACTCCACTAACAATACTTCAGTGTTGGTTCAAAATAAAAAAAAAATAATAAAAAAAAAACCTTTTGAATCAACATCTCAGTTTTTTTCTCTATGAATGAAGATAACCTTTTCTGACAAACTTATTTTCCATTACTGTCATCCCTTAACTTACCGCATTTCACAGCACCACGCAGCAGAATGATACAACATTCACCACAATTCCTATTAAACTGTTGCAAAGTCCATAATAAGTGAAGTCTAGTTCTGCAATGTAACTAGACTTTATTACACTGAAGAATTTGTTTCAAGCTATAGTATGAAAAGTAAAGGTAAAAAAAAAAAAGAGTGATTACAAATGAGGTCTCCAAAGAAAAAGGTAGAAATACTTAATGTAGATAATTATGCAAACAAGATTTTCATATCCTAAGTTTTAATAAAATTAGATTTAACAAAGCTCTCCAAGGAGGTGGCCCTTAGGAGTTTATCAAGATGAGCATTCTTAGCAGAAAAAAAATTAAGCTTAAGGCTAAATTGAATTAAGGGTGAAGAACTAAAAAATATTATGCATATACTGGACATGAGTTGTGTACAGCTTCTCCCCTTTTTAGAATAATATTTTAAAAGTATAAAATGTAGAAGAAGAAGAATTAGAGAAGAAAGGGAATAGAAGAAATTAGGCTTTTCGTCCATTTCAAAATACATTTCTTACAGTAAGTACAAGTAGTGGAACAGAGATAACTTCAAGATGAAATCAGATGCACAGAATTGGCCAAAAATAAATTAAGTCCCATTTTTTAAAGGTGAAATCTTAAGGGACTTAGGCTCCCATATACTCATGTTGCATTTCAAATTGAGATTTTGTCTCTTAAGCTGCAAAGATGCTTCTGAAAACACTTCTCCAGGTCAGTCTAATTTATTACTGGCTGTACTGGTAAGATCAGACAAAATTCAAATTTTCTCCATCTCTGATAGAAACCCTCCAGGACTGCTTTTCAAAAAAAGGAACAGATATTGTACAGGGTACAGTAACCTGCAGGGGAGTTCAACTCTCCTGTTTAATGTCAAGTGGAATCAAGGGTCATGCACCATTTGACTCCTGACCTGTCTTCTCATTGCTCTTGAGGAGAAACCATGTTCACCTCACACACAGCCTGAACTTCCCACTTGCTAAGCTCTGCTGTCTTTTAAGCAATGACGGAACTAGTGACGGTCTCTTGTATTTCTGTCTTGTGTCTCTTTCATCATTAAACCACACAAAGAACAGCGTTAATTACACAAACACACATTATCAGTTCATGTAGCATTTAACCTGATCAAATCACATTCTTACTCCCCTATTACTCTCTTATTGTTTTGTATTTTTACTAGATATTGTTTTATTTGTGTGAGTATATTCCTTTTTCTCCATTATGTCACTTTTTACAAAGTTGCTTTCTACAGTGCCCAAATTTGTAAATCACTGCCATCCAAATCCAGCTGCATATTGCTTTGGTCTAGCTGGCAACAGCGAATCTAGCTCTACTGATAAACCTATTGTGTAATCCACCTTAGCTGATGAGTGAGGTCTGATAGATATCACTGAATTAAATCTATACCTGATGATATGCAGAGGTTACATGGCTCTATTCTTCATTATGAAAGGATCATAAAGGTACTTTTCTAGCTTTAAAAATTATGAACTTAAAATGAGTAGAAATATTTTAGATTTGATAGATCTTCCCTTTCTGGAGCTGCTGTTGCTACAGTATGTGTTTTTATGTATACATATTTCTATAGATATTTCTTATCAAATGCAATTCTTTATAGCCCTCTATGTTAGGGAGTGGTTTGGTTGTCTAGAACTTAATGATGGTGACGCTAGTGTTGAATGCTTATGGGTGAGAGTCACGGGGAAGGCCAACAAGGCAAATATCATGGTGGGAGTCTATTATAGACAACCCAACAAACAAGAAGATGCAGACAAAATATTCAATAAGCAGCTGGGAGAAGTCTCACAATAATTAGCCCTTGTTTTCATGGGGATTTCAATTTACTAGATATTTGCTGGGAATACAATACAGCAGAGAGGAAACAGTTTAGGAGGTTCCTGGAGTGTGTTGAGAATAATTTCCTGACACAGCCGGTGAGGGAGCTGTGGAAGTCACCTCACTGGATCTCTTGCTTGTGACAGATGTGATGGTCAGAGGGTGTCTTGGGAATAGCAATCATTAAATGGTAGTTTACGATTCTTGGAGAATCGAGGAAGGGGTTCAGAAGAACTATCTTGGAATTCTGTAGAGCAGACTTTGGCCTGTTTAAGAGCCTGGTTGAAAGAGTCCCTTGGGAGGCAGTTCTGAAGGGCAAAGGATTCCAGAAAGGCTGGATATTCTTCAAGAAGAAAATCTTAAAGATGTAGGAGCAGGCTGTCCCCATGTGCTGAAAAATAAGCCGTGGGGGAAGAAGACTCGCCTGGCTGAACAGAGAGCTTTGGCTGGAAGTCAGGAAAAAAAGAGAGTTTATGACCTTTGGAAGAAAGGGCAGGCAAGTCAGGAGGACTACAAGGAGGTCATGAGGCTATGCAGGGAGAAAATTAGAAAGGCCAAAGCCCAAATAGAACTTAATCTGGCTGCTGCCATAAAAGACAATAAAAAATATTTCTATGAATATATTAGCAACAAAAGGAGGGGTAAGGAGAATCTCCATCTTTTATTGGATGTGGGGGGAAATGTAATGACCAAGGATGAGGAAAAGGCTGAGGTCTTTAATAGTAAGACTGGTTGCTCTAAGGGTACCCAATGTCCTGAGCTGGAAGACAGGGGCGGGAAGCAAAATGAAGCCCCCATAATCCCAAGGGGAAATAGTTAGTGGGCTACTACACCACTTAGACACACACAAGTTTATGGGACTGTATGGGATTCACCCAAGGGTAATGAGGAAGCTGGTGAAAGTGCTCACCAGGCCACTTTCCATCATTTATCAGCAGTCCTGGCTAACTGGAGAGGTCCCAGTTGACTAAAAGTTAACAAATGTGACACCCATCTGCAAGAAGGTCCAGAAGGAGGATTTAGGGAACTACAGGCCTGTCAGTCTGACCTCAGTGCAGGGAAGGTTGTGGAGCAGATCATCTTGAGTGCCATCATATGGCACATGCAGGACAACCAGGCAATGAGGCCCAGTCAGCACGGGTTTATGAAAGGCAGGTCCTGCTTGACAAACGTGATCTCCTTGAATGACAAGGTGACATGCTTAGTGGATGAGGGAAAGGCTGTGGATGTTGTCTACCTGGACTTTAGTAAGGACTTTGAAACTTTTTCCACCACATTCTCCTGGAGGAACTAACTGCTCATAGCTGGGACATGTGTACCCTTTGCTGGGTAAAAAATTGTCTGGAAGGCTAGACCCAAAAGTTTGCGATGAATGGAGTTAAGTCTAGTTGGTGGCTGGTCAGAAGTGTTGTTCCCCAGGGCTCAGTACTGGGGCCTGTTCTCTTTAATATCTTTATCAATGATCTGGAAAAGGGGATTGACTGCACCCTCAGTAAGTTTGCAGCCGACACCAAGTTGGGCAGAAGTGTTGATCTGCTGGAGGGCATGACAGATCTACAGAGGGGTCTGGATAGGCTGGATCGATGGACTGAGGTTCAACAAGGCCAAGTGCCAGGTACTTGCACTTGGGTCACAACAACTCCATGCAGTGCTGCAGGCTTGCGGAAGAGTGGCTGGAGAGCTGCCTGGCAGAAAAAGACCTGGGGGTGTTGGTTGACAGCCAGCTAAATATGAGCTAGTAGTGTGCCAAGGTGGTCAAGAAGGCTGATAGCATCCTGGTCTGTATCAGGACTACTGTGATGAGTAGGACTAGGGAAGTGATCATCTCCCTGTGCTCGGCACTGGTTAGGGCCCACCTGGAGTACTGTGGCCAGTTTTGAGCCCCTCACTACAAGAAAGACACTGAAATTCTGGATTGTGTCCAGAGAAGGACAATGAATTTGGTGAGGGATCTGGAGTACAAGTCTTATGAGGAGCATCTGAGGGAACTGGGGTTGTTTAGTCTAGAGAAAAGGAGGATCAGGGGAGACTTTATTGTTCTCTACAACTACCTGAAAAGAGGTTGTAGCAAGGTGGGCGTTGGTCTCCTCTCAATTAACAAGTGACAGGGCAAGACGAAACAGCCTCAAGTTGCACCAGGGGAGGTTTAGACTGGATATTAGGAAAAATTTCTTCACCGAAAGGGTTGTCAAGCACTGGAACTGTCTGCCCAGGGAAGTGGTTGAGTACTTAAAAGACATGTAGAGTGGAGGTACTTAAAAGACATGTAGATGTGGTGCTGAGGGACATGGTTTAGTGGTAACTTGGCAGTGCTAGATTAATGGTTGGACTCAATGATCTTACAGGTCTTTTCAAACCTAAACAATTCCATATATTTTTCCCCGTATTATATGGCCCTGCATTTTATAATCCTACAGCATGAACTGCATGGGTTTTTTGTGTCTACTCTCTTTCATGTAAATATCAATACACAGTTGCTCTTAAAATGCTGTTTCTTTCCTGTTTAAACATAATCAATAAAATAAAATTTTAAAAAAAAAAAAAAGGCAGAAATTATATTTTTCCCACGTAGATTACCTTTTTTGTCCAGAGGGACAACTTTGATCATGTTATTTTAATTTTTGGATGACACGTTGGACAGAATTTTGCCCAGCTTTTTCTGGCCCTGCTTAGAGCGTATACCTTCTAGTTGTTCTAAAATATGCAAGTGCACATCAGTAAGGGCAAATAGAGGCTTGATCTGAATCATGGAGAAATTCCAGATAAAAATATGAAAGAACATGCAATAAATCAGGCACATTCTGGATATTTCAGACGTACTGCATATGTACACATTGACTCAGTGGTGCATGGATGTGGCACAGAGATCATAAGTCTTCTCTGATGAGGCTTCTGTGTGTTCACAAATCCTTGACAAACTACACTTCAGTGAGTGGAGCTAATGGAGTAGGGAGGCAAATTCCCTTAAGCCAGCCTGGTTAATCTGTGCTTTCACTCAGACATAAGCCTTTCACCTTCATATTGCTGTTTCACAATGCAACCTGTGCCAGAAATGTTGTAGAGGCTTTAACACCCCCCAGCCCCTTACCCTCTGCCATGGTTGGTGTGGAATCTAAGGTGGCTTTTCTTGGCTAATTCCACTGAATGTTCTCCCAACGAGAAGACCGTGTGCAACCTGATGCAGAAAAGAGACTGAAAAAAAATCTTCCACCCAACTCTTGAATGAAGCTGTTGAGTTAGCCTAAACCAATGATAAAGACATTAAGCATTTATGACTCCAAATATATCTTAACAACTTAGGAACTGTAATTCACAGGCAGAATCCTACCTAAAAACTTGCCACTGACCATGAGCAGACATGATTCAGGACAAGGAAGATATTTATTTTGACCCAGCAAAAGCTACATCTTGCTACACCACGTTGCTTTTTCTTCACCTAGAGACTTAGACATACCCACATACATTTTCCATTCCGACAAAAGAAAATTACAGCATTGCCCCACCACACCAAGGTATTTATATTGTGGAGTACTTAGAAAAATCTTGTTATAACAAATTTTGAATTGTACTCATGGGAAGCTGACACAGGTATCTTTAGTGTGGCAATCATCTAACTACCCCAGAGATAGGAATAATGTAACAAATTTAACAGATGAGAACTGTGTATATTTGATGCTCTGATGTTACAGAGCCTTGACATTTAGGTATGAATAATTTCTGTAGATTCAATTTTATATCCCTTGCACCCAGTTTCCCCCTGGATTGTTGGATTCATGTCAGATCAACTCCTAAAAGAAACGTTACTCTCTATATTATTTAAAGTTTCAAGAATCCTTGAGAGAAATAGGTGATTGGTTATACCTGAAGCCTCACAAGACATGGATTAACCACACCCCAGACCCTACCCTTCCTTACACTTGATTCCCTTGAAGAATGGAAGCTGGAAAAACCAGAGTGCTGGATTTAATGCTATGTTTTCTACAGATGCCTTATTAGGCCTCATGTAAGTTACATTGGGCGCAGTTCAGATGGTTAACTTGGTTGTGACTACTTGACTTGATTGATAATGCAGGGAGCCAGGGTCTGCTATACACAGATAATAGACACTCTAAATTGCAGAGCTGGCTTGAACTTGGACTTCATATGAGTCACAGGGCATAACTTAGGCATCTGTACTAGCAAGCCTGAATACATTTCTTAATCTTTTCAAACCTCCATGCCCCAAATGCGAAGTGGAGTGATAACATCTTCCCTGACAGGCCTAGTACAAAAACAAATATATTAAATTTGCTGAGTGGTTGAGAACTACAATAATCATCAGGACTTTCCAAACCTCTGAAATAGTCAGGGTCCAGAGTTCTGTTGTAAAACCATTCTGGTAAAAACAGTTTCTTGTTTGCCTAATAATAATGAGTTATTTAATCTTACCTCCTTATTTTCTTGGCATAAGACATTCCTAACCTAGCTAGAGAAAACAGGAGAGGAGAGGAGAGGAGAGGAGAGGAGAAGAGAGGAGAGGAGAGGAGAGGAGAGGAGAGGAGAGGAGAGGAGAGGAGAGGAGAGGAGAGGAGAGGAGAGGAGAGGAGAGGAGAGGAGAGGAGAGGAGAGGAGGGGAAACCTGACAGCATGACTTCTCCCTTGATTTTTTGTAGCTTGTTTTCAAGGGGGATTTTTTTTTTTTTTTTTTTTTTTTTTAATTATCAGATACTGTTCTATTTTTACACACTTTTAATGCCCTCCATTGTATGTAATTATCTATTCTAGGCTCAGAAGCAATGCAAGCTTTTTATATTTGCAGATGGAGCTGGCTTGCCAAAAGGGTATTTTTATTATGAATTTTCACATAAGGGCAACCAAAGATCTTTGCAGAGATAGGTGAATACCATTTGGAGGAGTCAGAAGAAAACAGCTCATGACAAAGCCACTGGAAAATTCAACACTTATCCATATTGGGAGGCAGTGGGCAAAGGTAATAGAGTATGTTATACAAGTAGTTATGATTGCATTGTGGAAAATATCTCCTCCAAATAGATGCAAAGGCTGGGATTCATTTACAATATACACATGTACACCTGAATGTCACCCTAAACTCTTCTATGAGGAGAAATAAACAATTTTAGGATTAAATTCATCTGGCCTCTCCTGGATGTTATATTTAGGATAAGACTTGGCACTAAAAGGGCCTATTTTTCTCACTTACTGCATTTTCTGAATTATTACTACTATGTGGGAACTGGGGTGATTAGCTCAGACACAGACCTCTGTACTGTAGAGACCTATAACTAGTCAGATGAAACTTTCTCTAGGGGTCGGAAAAGTATGAACATAAAAATTCAACAGTAAGAGGAGAAAAACAGGTGTGTTTTTTCAGAGAATGGAAGGAAGACAGTATTTGGAGCCTAGTGACCTGTGCATATCCTCTGAGACTGTGTATAAGCATATGTACATATATAATGTCTGTCATAACAGGTGGCGTTCTTTGAACTTCCATGCCTTTGTGTACATAGGAGCTATTTCTTTAGGGTGGGATTATGATGAGTAGGGCAGCTATATCATCCAAAAGTGCTTTGGAATTCACATTTGGGCTTGTTTCCTTTGCATTTATGTTAATTTTAGTCTCTTCTGATAGCCCTAGGAGCAATTTATAGACCTAAAATAATAAAACATTTGGACCTCTTACTGAATTTCAGTACCCTGAAAGATGAGAAACCCACAAAAAGCCCAGCTTCCTTGTTATCTCAGCCGCAGAAATTACCACTTGAGGCAAAAAGAAAAGCCTGTGAAAAATGCAAAGACAGATAGGAATGATAAGATCTTGAGGTTTATTTGGGTTCCTGGAGAATCAAAACACTCAGCCAGAAAGTAAAGAAAGAAAAGAAAGAAAAGAAATAATAATAAAAACCCTAACGCCTTACCATTTTACTGGACAGAAACTATCTTCCTTTTGTTTCCCAGTTCACAATAAATGGTATTTAACACTGTGCATTTAAGTCACTTTTTGTTGCATTTTAATCTGGTAATTAGTTTTTCCATGAATCAAATACTTTTTAAGGAGATCAAACCGAAATAGCATTTAGCTTCATTCTGATGAGGCTGAAGCTATGCTTCATTTGACCAAGGGTGTTTAAGAGTGAACAATAATGTGTAATATAGAAAGTCTTTAGCGGCAACCTTTTCCATTCTAACTAGTGCATAATATTGGTTTTGCAATCATTTAGTAATTATATAAGGAGGACATATTTATTACGAATTATTGATTTTATAATTACTGCTGCTAGTGTTCACATTATTGCACAATGAAAATCTTTTAATATACAATGTTCTTCACCCTCAGCTGGCAAGCAGATAGTGCAATGCAATTTACTGAGTAGCCAAGAGTAGATTTTTATCGGCACTTTTTTTGCCAACTACCTAAGTGGCTTGCTTTCTGAAAAAAATATTGCTAATGGCCCTTAAACCAAGAAGAATGTCCAATCTCTCAAGGTCATTCCTGGAAGATTATTATAGTCAGTCAACGGAGACAGAGAGAGAGAGAAAGAAAGTGAGAAAGAGAGAGAGAGAGAAGTTTGTTTAATTGTTGAGTTATTTTACTGCTAATATCACCAGGAATTAAAAGTTATAAGTTTAAATTTGCTGTAAGCTAAATAGACATAAAAGGCCACGATCATACAATGGATCATGACACATGAAGATATATCTCTTATGAAATTGATTTTTCCATGTGTGCAGGCTGACTGCTCAGTGCAGCTAACTCGCCTGTAGAACTACAGGGAAAAGTTGTATTCAGGGCTAGTGTATAATTGTCAATATGTTTTATATTCTTGAGCAAGGGATTTTTCTTCAAGACATGTACAAAAGAGATTGTCCAACTGCACCATTTGATTGGGTCTGCAGCTGCTCACTAATAGCTGTTGCTAAGAAACTGTCACCCCAAACAAAGAAGAGTTCACACCATCAGAAATCTTTGGAAATAGTGCTTTCCATTACTGGCATCAGAATTTAACATCCTGGTTACAGAATTTAGACCTGCCAGGTGCAGGGAAGAGGATGGAAGTACCTTCCACAACATCCCCTGCACTTGTCAGGGTTGAAAATTTGACTGGAATTGTGCAAAACTAGATCTCTGTTTCCCACAGACACCCGTGCACGTACAAACATGCACACACACACACTTAAAACATATGTGCAAATTTGGCAATGGGCCCAAGGTGGGAAGTGAGTCTGAATTTTGTTGCTTGATTGCTTTCCCCTCAGTAAAATGATTTTATTAAGCTCTGGTTGTCATGTAGTCTTTTTATGAAAGAAAAAATACTAATAAAACACATCACACTGAGATCAGCCTGTTCAATGAGAAGTGTTGGTGTTTCATTCCAGTATAGACTAGAGATGACCTCAGTTATGTGATATCCTGCTCAGTGTCTCACCATTTATGTATTCACACATACAAACACAGAAAGGAAGCAAAAAAAAAAAAGGCAGAAAGAAGTTGCTGCTATATGACAGACCTGATACAGTCTGGCAAGGAGCATACTTTGGATTTTAGCAAAATACGAACCCATATGCAAGAAATCTAAACAGAGGAAGCAGAAACGCACGTAAGTTCCTCACAGGTGTTTCACTTTTCTAGATGGGGGAAAACCCTGAGACATATCAATACTAGGAGATGCTATCTTTTCTTTTTATTAAAGAATGAAAGATGAAATAACGTTATGCCTGTAGGGGCTCACAGAAAAGCAACATATGCACACATACAGAATAGAAATAGGAAATATAACCTTTGTTTTTATAAGGGATACATTGTCATGAAATTATAAATTAGTTACTTTTCTGACATTCATGAAATGTAAAAGGATGATTGCAAAAGTGCTACTGTTATTCAGTCAATGGGATTGGTGCAAAAGTGCTATTGTTATTCAGTCAATGGGATTTGGGATATTTTTGAATTTGAGTATTTTAAGTTCCCAGGTTGAGACAACATTCTTCTAACACCTTTCAGGTAATTGTGTCTACAGCTGAAATACAAGAGTCAGGAGCATGTCAGAAGAACCTAATTCCACAGCAAAATGATATCAGCACACAGCACTTCACCTTGCTCTTGATCACCATACGTTTTATTTTCCAAAAAGAAGAAAGTGAGCTATGGACTTTCTAACTAGGTCCAGATGGGTTAGAAGCACTCTGGGATTGTTTTGCTTTTGCTAAGTGAAAATCTGGTGTTATAAACAATTGCAGGAGTATACAAAATGTATCATAATGATTGTGATATGCTGGTCATGGCAAGTTTCACAACTGGGTGTTCTTCATCTTGACAAATGCCCAAGCAATGCCATGTAAGAATCAATCAATCTTGATTCAGTGTTAAGATTAACTGGATGGTCTAATGAGTCTTTTATGTCTCTTATGGTAAGAGGAGATTAATCAATGAAGAAAATCAGATCAGTGATTTAAAAATAATGTTTTTTCAGTGTTTATACCCAGAAGTTTTAAACTTTCAAGTCTACAAGTTATAAGAAAAAATAACAAGAAAAATAAACCTGTTATTCCTTAATGTATCTTTTTCAACAAAACAAGTAATAGCCAAGCAGATATTAGGACTTTCTCATTGTATTATACTCTACATAAGTTTTTGAAACATATAAAAAAGTACAATCTAAAAGGTATGCTTAATTGGAAATTTAACACAACTTGTCATAAAATATCTGAAGATTTTGATAAAAGGTCTTAGATAAGATATGCTCTCTGAAGTGCCTCTTTCTGCTGCCTTTTCCGCTCTCCATTGATAGTAGAAAAAGCTGAAGATGGTAAATTTTCATATATAACCATTTGAAAACCTAAAGAGCAGTGAGGCTGAGCTGTGGATGTTCTGTGATGTGTGGACACAACCATGACAACTTATTTAGTAGTGCAGTAACTTGGGCATTTAGAAGTAATTTTATCAACACACCTGCATAAAACATTCCTGCATCAAAAACTCATTAATGTTTTCTAGTTTGCTTGAATAATATTACATAAATTTTAGAAATCAGTAGCCAGAAACAAAATATTTAAAGGTAAAGTTTAAAAGGAAATTCAATTCCCCTAAATATAGACTATCAAAATAAAAAAAATGAATCTATGTTTATAATGTCAGTTATAGTCAAGAGAGATGAAAAGTCTGCTTCAAGGTGTGATTCATCCTACTCTGTCTTCGTACATGTTGTAGGAGGGGATGCGGTGTCTGCTGGTGGTACCTAGCTCTCTTTGTTCATTAAGGTAGGGAGTCCAGATGGCAAATTCAGATTACATAGAGGGCTTTTAGATTAATTATTTTGAGGTTCTCTAACCTGAGATAATAAACACATTACGTTTCAATTTTTTTTTTTTTTTTTTTTTTTTACCTTACCTTGGTTGGAACATGCAAATGCCTTTTTTGCATGATGTGTCCAGTTTTATGTGTAAGACACTCAGAATTATCTAGGGAAAATGCCCTGTAAACATCAACCCCCTTCAACTGCACAGTATTTCAAGATCTAAACAAGCAAATTCCAAAACTGTGGAAAAAACCTTTTCCTGCATCTTCTCTGTAGTTTACTCTTCCTATGTGGTTCAGTCTAGGAGTCCTAGTCAAAAACAAATTCCTTGCTTTGTCTGTAACAAAAAAACCCAACAACAACAACAAAAAAAGTTTTTTTATCTGCCACAGAGATGTTTCAATTTACATAAAAGGTAAGAAAAAACAGGACTTATAGGGAAATGGAAAAGTAGGCATCTGATTTGCTCACAGGTCTTGCATTTCAGTGGGTTTTTTTGAAACATTTTAATTAAAAAAAGTGAAAGTAACCTCCTTGTCTTAAGGTGACCAGCTGTGGCTCTCACAAAATCCTTTGTGACTTTTTTTTTTTTTTTTCTTGAAAATGTCAGGGAGTGCAATAATAACAATTAATGATGATGACTGTTGCTTCAAAGCCAAAGACTGTAAGTTTAATAGGTTCATAAGTCCATTCCTCTCTGTGGAAGTTGATTTGTGACATCCTGTCACAGACCTGTTGGGCATTTTGTTAGTGCTGATATAGAAGTATTTTCTTTTCCCTGAAAAAAAAAAAAAAAAAAAAAAAGTAAAAATAATAAAAGTGATAAGAACCATTTAAACTATTCTTCAGCATTTAGAGGTTGGTTTTTTTTTTTAATTTATTTTGTAAGAAAAATGAAATGAAATGCAAATATATTTTATCAAAACACAAAAATGCAGTACTCCTTGGAAGAGAGATATCAGCAAAGTATACTAATAATTTGTTTTCTTTTCCATAGAATGCGTATCAAAACAATCGATCTCCACTGAAAAAAGAAGAAATTTACAGAAGTTAACATGAAATTCTGAGAGCACTTCAAAATTTTTCTTCTGTTAGTTTGTTCAAAGCTATACTAAGTGCCAACTGGTCATGCATCTGTCCATCTTGAAAGCTATTTTCATGACATCAGCTGTCTTTCACTTATAAAACATACACAATTTTTTATGTAGTTCCTGCTTTAACCAAAGACCATTGGATGTAGTTTCATAAGGGGTGATGGGTTGAGACCACTATCATTGACCTAAAGGCCTCAATGACGTGCAAACTTCTTATAGACTCAGCTATTTGAGAGACAGAATAATTACAATCTGACAGTACAAAGACAGCTAAGTGTTTCTAAGTGTTTTTGGTTTGTTTTTTGTTTTGTTTTCTTTTTTTTCTTTTTTAAACACCTTAACTGAGCATCTTCCTCTAGTTAATCTTGTAAACTACCTCTTCAGAAAACAAAGCTATTTAAAACCTGATTTTTCTCATCTGAGGATTACAAGCCAGGTATAAGAGATGTCCTTTTTTTTCCATCAGTTAGAGAGGAAGCCAAGATGACTGACAAGAAACCTCACAACTGAATAGTAATATTGAAGTGAAATGCATCTTTTTTTCTACAAGCACTTCTTAATTAATGGAAATAATACAAACTGAAAGAAAAATTCAAAGCCATGACTTTAGCAGTCTGCAAATCTGTATGATTTCATAGGTGCTGTTTAAACTGAGTTTTCAGATGTTTCTTTACTTGTAAGTCTAAAAGTAATCTTCAGTTTTGTCTTAGCAAAATGCTTTAGTTGGTTCAAAACAAAATCAATATATATAGGAATAATAATAATAGATACACAATAATACAGTCACAGTCTTATTTTTACTTTCTTCTTGAATAAAAATGGACTTCAATTCTATGAGAAAATGATAAACTTTTTCTTTTTTTCTCAGATGGAAGTATAATTTACACCATTACTATCAATAAATTTCTATAAAAAAAAAGGAATTTTATCTTTAATAGAGTCAGATAAGAAATTAAATATCCTATAATGAAACCTACATTTTTCTAGAGACTAAATCACAAGTTATTTGAAGACAGTTCTGTCTGCCATTTACTTTCAGCTTCACTTAATTGGACTGGCAAATAAAGCTTAACATTGTTCCATGTCACCACTACAAAGTGTGTGACTTCTTTCAGAGAACGAGGATGCTGTCTTTTCTAGTTAACTACCTGCTTTTTGTCAACTACTTTATGGCAGATAAATCACTGGTGAACCTTTACAGGATTCTTAGATTTTGAAGTTAGAAGATATCACTGGGTTTTATTTAGTTTAGCCTCATTTGTAGCACAGCACACAGGATTTTTAAATTCCTACTTGAAGTCAATAGCAGTGCTTTGTAGAGAATAACCTTTTAGAAAACAAAACAAAACAAAAACCCAAAAACAAAACAAAACCAAAACAAAAACAAAAACAAACAAACAAACAACAACAACAACAAAAAAAACCCCACACAACAAAGTACAATCTTGTTAAAAAAAAAATTTCCCATGATGGAGAATCCAATATATATCTTGTCAGTCCAACAGTTAAATTACTCTCACCATAAAAATGTAAATATGCCTACTCTAAATTTCCACTCACTTTTTCTTTTCTCTTTTCCACTAGATTAGCTCTGTAGTATTATTATATTTATTTTTTATTCCTATTTTTTTTTACTGTGGTATTTCCCCATTTTGTAAATATGACAAACATGCTTTGCACCTAAATAAATTACTTGTTATTAGCCATACAGAAAATACACACCAGGCTTAGGCACAAAACAACCTATTATTGCGTGTCAGCTGATGTCTAGTGTCTGTTCCATTGTGTACAATAAATCTGGGTTAAACATAAGATAAGCTGAGTTTGCTTAGTCCTCTTTTCACGGAGGTAAACTAATTCGAAGAGCCTTGATTTTCTGCAGGGTAGACTACTCCCATGGATAGTTATCATGAATCAGCTGACTTGTTATATGTGATGCCAGAATAACTTGCTCATATATCTGAGTCTAATAGTATCCTTGTCCCTAGATTATTGGAGACAGAGAGCACTGTGTATCAGCAGCCTGTATTCTTCATTATTTATCATTCCTTTAGCTTTTGTATCAACTCCAGGCTTTACTGGTAATGATTTTATGTTTTCTTCCACCTTGTTGATAAAATGTTTACTAGCATAGAGACAAAAATCAATCCCAGGGAGACCCCAGTCAGAACACACCTTATTAGTATTAATTCCCAATTTGCAATTACATTGTGGGACAGTTATCAACCATTTTTTTAATAATTCAATGTGATTTGAAAAACAATGGAGGTTGGGGGTTTTTTTGTTTTTGTTTTCATTTTTGTTTTTGTTTTTCCTTTTAGTTTCTTGTATACAAGTCAACTTCTTTAAAGGAGTTACATTATTATTCAACATTATTATTTTATTGAATTAATCAGTCCTCTTATCAAAGTATTGACATGAGCTGGTTTGAAAAGATTTATTTCCAACCAATGCATATTCACTGGCATAAATACATTACTTTCCTTTAATTCATTGTTAATTCAGGCTTGTCTCAAATGGTTCATTGTTTTTCTTTGAATCTAAATGAAACTTGTAATTGCTTGGATTATCTTTTTTACTCTTCCTTAAAAAGTTTGTTACTATACATTCTTTCCATTATGCTCCTCGCATGTCTTGAAGTTTTAAAGACTGGATTAAATCTACTTTAATGGTTTGGGTAACTCCTGAGCCAGCTCTTTAAAATTCTTAAATACAAAATTACTGAGTCCTAATGATTTAAAAGGAAATCTCACATGAACTCGATACAATTTGAACAGGAAGTATTTAATCATGATGTGACAACCAAGTGCTCATCGGAACTCTTCACTGATCCTTTCTATGTTTTCTATTTCCGTTATAGATACTTCTACCAATCCCATGCACTACCATCTCAGTGTCCTGTTGTCACATGCAATATACACTATTTTGGGTGACATATTGTTATAGACTTTGAAATGGTAATTGTTCAGACAACTTTATACTATCAGTTACAAACCAACGTGTCTTCACTGGAAGAATTTACTCTTCATATGAGCTAAATAAGTGAGTTATAATATTCCCTGGAGAAGAGGGATGTAGTAAGGATTCCTACCTCTTTTGATAATTAACACAAAAAATTTAGATCGAGGGATTGTCCCAGCAGAATCTTATCTCTGCTTCAGGAGCTTGGCTACCAGATGTTTCCTTTAACACTGTTGAAAAGGAAAGGAAACACAAAAATGGGGTCAAAAGGCATCTCTCTTTAATACCATGGTAACAAAGAGATCATACCATTACATCTTCAGTCATATCTGATCAAGCCACTGTAATGATACCCTCTACTGTCACTCCCATCCATTGCTCATCACTTTTACAGCTGTGGTAGTTATGCTACCTCTGGTGCTGTTTGCCATCTAGAATTACTGTTGGGGCTGCTCCAATCTCTGTTGTGCTGTTAATAGTAAATTTAGCCATCTGAGTAGATCCTCATATTGGTACTTAATGGCTTCTGAACTAGTTCCCATTGCAATAGAATTGCTTTGTTGCTGTCTAAGGACATGGAGAACAAACACACATGCACACAACTTCCAGGGAGAGCAGCCAGGGACCATTTGCAAGATCACCCTTTGTTAACCAGCCAAGGAGCAATAACTCTGTAATTAGCATGAATATGGAAAACAGCTGATATTTAGATGCTTAAGTGGTTAGACCACTTAGTGGGCAAGGATAAGTCCTAACTTCTGGTTTTTCACTGGAAGTCCATGACATCTTTCATAGTACTTTGCAAAAGTTTGCTGTTTATGATAAGACACCAGATGACATTCATTCAGAAGGTCTGCATTCCATACAGACCTGCAGCTGTAATCTTGCTGCTCACAAACCTATGCCTATCAACAAAATGGAGATAATGATGCCTCCTTTACCTTCATTATCTATATAGATCATAAACTTTATTACAAAAGGTTGCATGTGGGGTTCTGCGGGTTTGTTGTTTTGCTTTGTTTTGTTTTGTTTTGGTACTCTGAGTGTACACAGCACAACACTCTCATAAAGAGGTATCCATACTCTGCTAAGAATATTATCATTACACAGCCTCATCATTTCTTTGTCTTTCTCTGGACCCTGCAGTACTGCATACGTGTGGAATATCCTATCTCTTCTTACTTTCCCCAGGAAAGAAAACTTTAACAGTGTTTTTGTTTCATTGATTTTATAAGAACAATTCTATTGGGCAATATCTGAAATCATAAAACTCAAACTGGCTGAGGAGACGGTAGGTAATATGTATAACCATGTGTTCGTTATGTTTTTCCCAGTGACTGAACACATGTTGAATACCAGAAACATATCTCAATTTTAGACAGTAAATATTATTTAAAATGGCATATAAGTTTAATCAGCAATTAGTCAGTAATCAAATCAAGCCAGTCATTTCAGATTCTCATTTGTGTAGTATATATTTGGTCCTGTGCTTCTTGACTGTCATTATCTGAACACATGCAAATGAAAACAGCCAACTCAGTTGTGTATGAAGTACAGGAGGAAAAAACGAGCTCTCAGTTCATACCATGTTTACCTATTATTTTAAGGGATTGCCTATGTTATGGAAATACCTTAATATTTTTATTTTTTTTTTCAATTAATACAGAGTACTCTGACTTAATGGTAAGCAGAGAAAAAGATTCCAGATTTTTCAGCATTTGCTACTATGTTTTCTATTTTTATTTTTCTCTTCCAGTCTTCATCTCTGCAGCAGCTCCATTTACCTTGAATGGCATCACATAAAACATTTCACATTACATGAACTGTGCTTCTCTCAAATGTTTTCCTATATAAAAGTAAGAAGTATAAATCTTGTCTACTAGCCAAATGTAAAGTAATGAATATGGCTATCTAATGGATACAGCTCTGCCTGGTTTTCTGTTGGGCAACAAATTAATTTAACAGGAAGAAAGAAAAAAAGAAACTATTTAAAAGTAACATGATGTTACCAAAGAAACATTTTGACTACTGCTGTGCACTATTACATTCTGCTTCTATCATTTTCATTGTTATTAGACTATTTTCCTATAGAGGTATGTCTTTAGTCCTTCTGAAAACACATGAATCACCTGACCAAGTTTAATTTAAGATGACAGGGAGTTAGCCAGCAAAACCACAAAGAAACAAAGCCAAGAAAAGGACTAGTGGAGAAAAAGAAGCCTAGTAGTCTAGCCATACCCTATGGTGGCTATTAGGAAAATAGTAGCAGGTATTTCATCCTTATTTACACATCAATAAAACCATGTGGGAACATACTAAGAGCAAGAAGGAAATTAAGTTCAAACATGCTTCCTTGGATTATATGGGTTTTGTTGATCCTGCCTTGGGACGAGGGTTTTTCTACATGTTCCATTGTGATCTTTTCATTCAGATCTTTCTGTGATGGCTAAATTACAGGCAAGCAAGGACTAGGATTGTTCTTTTGCCCATAGTGGTTGAGAAAGGAGGATTTGTGGATGAAATACCTTGATCAAGACCAGTTAAGCATGAAACAAAGTAAACTGTTTATCAAGAAAATAAAGAATTTATTTATTTATTTCAATGGCTCGCATATGTGTATAATCACCACTGTTAGTGTAAGTGAACTTTGTGTTTAGGAATGTGTGTTTATACAAAAATAGAAAATGTAAAGGGAAAGAAGAACTGCATCCTCAGAAAGGATACAGAAAGTTAGGTGCAGAAAGGTGAAAACACGTTTGGATACACATACAAAAAGAAAAAAGAAATGTTACGTCAGCTCTTTCTTAAAACAGAATCATACCAATTCTTCAGTACATAAAATTTATTTAAACAAGAAGTTATGTAAATTGCTAAGTAAATAACTTCTGTACAAGAAATAGAAACATTCTACAGTTTATTGAGATGCCTAAATTGGATAACATTGTACATCCTCAAAAGAGAAGGAAAAAAAAAGTTACTTCTCAAAGCTGGATGAGTAGCCCAGATAAAAATTGAATTGCTCTCCAGATATACCCGACCTTCTCCACCAACTACACTCTAGGACAAGATTTTTAACTTCCAGCTTGTTACTGGCCTAATGCCAAGGTGACACGAATAAAAGCCAAACTACAAAATTTAGTTTGATACCTTTATTCAAGCCAGTGGAAAGTAGAAGAACAATAATGTTAAAAAAGTACATTCTCCAGGGTGAATCTGTGGTCTTTCAAGTCTCTGAAGGCATAGATTCTCACTTCAAAAAGATGCACAAATGTTGTTTTTGTCATGGTCTCAAAACATTGACTTCAAAACAGGGCCCATTTTCAGTCACCTAACTTCGAAACAGTCTTTGTTTTTTTCTCAAAAAAATAGTTCATACTATCTCAGAAATGGAAATTTATTTATTTATTTATTTATTTATTCATAACTTGATCACATCCAAAACCTTTTATTTTCTAATGGGTTAAATTTAAAGTTTGAAAATTCTAATTGTCTTTATTTTTTATTCATACTGTTTGGGTATTAAATTCTTCATCCTTCAAAAAAATAACTGTGAATTCTAACACCTCTTATTCTAACACCTCTTATTTATGAGGTTAAAAATAGATCAATATGGTGTTTAACTGGAGTGTAAGCCATGTGGTATCCTGATGCCAAGTTCAAGGATGGTCTTGTTTTATCATCAAGCTCCCCAAAGACAAGAGTTAGTTGGATTCTGATTTGGGATGTGGGCAAATCCATCATTTCATTATGAATGTGTCGTATATCTTTGAGTAACCTTGACCAAGGTTATGGATTCCCGAAGAACTTGCCAATAGCTAGGTTTTGGTGCTGCAATTTTACATTGTATCTGTTCCTGCACGGTCACTGTCTGTGGGCACTCTTCTTTCCAAGTGGTATGTGCACAGCGGGCGCACCTGTGGAGCAGTCATAGAGCTTTGTTTTTTCACCTACAAAATAGAGATAAACGTGATTGTCTATGAAGTGTTTTGACTGTACTCCTACACAGAATGAGATAAGTATCTATGATTATTATTGCTACTAATACTACATTTGCTAATGCATTCAGAAAAATGTTTACAGGTGTGTGAAGTTCTAACAGAAGTAAATATCTCACTCCCTCTTTTATCTGACCCTTTCTTTCACTCTCCTTCATTAAAATAAAAGTAATATTAAAAGGTCTGGTCAGGATTGTAGCTCCAAAGAAAGTCAATAGGAGCCAGTCATTTAACTTCTGGAGGCACCTTTGAAAATCCCAGCCTGACATCACTACAAATTAGCTGAACGAGAACAGGATTTTTCTTCGTAAGTAATATGAAAGTCGCAAAGCACGTCTGCTTAACAAATGTTTCCTTTTCATTACCGAACTCTTAGATTTCTTTGAGCTTGATTCTCAACATGGATTTTTCATATGGAACTATAGTCAGCACTTAGTTAACACAGTAATGAACGATTAGGCAGTAATTTATCTGCTACAGCATATAGCTCCAATGAGATGAGACAACTTTTCTTAAGATTTCTGGCTGGGTTTTTTGGGTCATTGTCATTAATTTTTATTCACACCTGGCTGTAGTTACACTGGACTACTATGTTATGCAGAATGAAAAAAAAAAAAAAAAAAATATCACCAGCTTCACTTGTTTTTAAAGGAATGCATCCAGTTTGAGATTTTTTCTCCAGATTTATCTGAATCCAGCTACGAAAGTATCCAGTATGGATTAGCTCCGTAAAAGTTTTAGATGTTGTCACTTAATAAAATGCAGAAGTAGGTATTTAGATAATGTATCTAATGTGTGGGAAGAATCAGACACCGAGAAAGTGGTCCATAAAGCTGAAAAGCTACCATAGGAAATGCATAGGATGAAATGAGACACTGATTTCAGATCTGTGATGAAGATATTTTGATCTGGTTTGATAGAAATGTCTGTCAGAACTGCAGCTTATTCTTGAGCTTGTTTAAAAAAAAGATAATAAATAAATCTAATGATAGAAATTACAGGTTGATCAAGTCTGGGCAGGAAATCCACCCTTTTATACTTCAAAGCAAATCAGGAGTACATTCCACCTGATCTACCTTGTTTGCCCATCTTAGGATGAGATAAGTCTCTTGAGCTTCTTTCCATTGACTTTACAGGATGACTAAGCTATTATTAAATTCATAAACGGGGACACGTGAATGTCCCATCTGTTGACCAAGTCTATGCTAGTTCCCTAAATCTATCCCTGGTGTCCCATGAGGTCACCTAGGGGACTCTAAGAAAGCTTCCAAAGGAAGATGCAATAAGTTGCTCTCCAATAGTGTCTGTCATAGGCTGGAGAGTGCTTATGTGACTCCATCAAAGTATTCCATAGAAAAATTAGGTTAATCTTTCTCCACTTTATGAATTCCACAGGAGCTTAATGGAACTCTAAAAGTTTGGTTGGTTATGTGCATATGCCACAGAAGAAATAAAATATTCACAGTAGAAATTTAGAAGCCCAAGAAATTTTGGTGTAACAGTGTGAATGTCTAATAAAGGTGTTCTGAAGAATGAAGCTTTGGGCTTGCGTATCTAAAACACCACTAACTTAAAGCACTACTTAACTTGAAGGATCAAAAAAATTTTCAGTCTTACATCTCACTGGTATTAACAGTCCTTTTGCACTTACATGTTATTATGAATCTAATCCCCCCTGATTTGCCTCAAGGTCTGGTTTATAGCAATTAGCACTGGCAATAAGATAAACAATTAAAATTTAGGTTATTATTAAAGATTCAATACATTAACATTATTTCAAGATCTACTTCTATTAAAGAAGCATTAACCCTTCTACGATCACAGTCATCTGTTTTTAAGCAAAAAAAAAAAAAAAAAAAAATCTTCTGTAAGCATCCTTCAGTGATGGATATGGCCCTAAGTCATTCACTCAGATGTTTTATTACTTGTCTTTAATTCTGATGAGCTCAAAGCAGATGTGCATCACTGAATTCTCAATAAAAGGCTACCGCTTGTCCTGCTGAATAATAAGAATGGCTAATGACACCAATTAAGAGCTGTAAATGTCATTTACACTTGTTTGTTATTTTTCAAGTCAATAAGGCTATGGATGCACAGGAGCCTGAGATCACTGGGACTGGAGCAGTCTAAGGGGACATTTTAATTGAAATATTACGTAGAGTAATAATAAAAAAAGATAACGGACCAATTACACTTGTGACTGGGTCAGTTGCAGAAGATACTTCAGCCTTGTATTTTCACAATTTATCAGCTATAATAATAGCTGGGGGGGAAGGGGGGGAGGAGGGTGTGGTAGGGATAGGAAAAAGATACCCACCCCAAACTCCAAATCCACAAATCCACATAAAAACAAACCAAAACACCGACTAATTGCAGAGAATTAAAAGTAAATCTGTCCCAATACCGACTTCTTGCTCTACACTGCATTAGCAGGTTTGGTATACACATTCAAACAAACAGCTGGGATCTAGACTGGGAATGAATCTTAGTGTACTATCGGAGCAACTAGGACTGATGACTGCACTAAAACTACATTTATTTAATACTATATTATAGAGGATTGATAACAAGTGTTCTGAATGGAAATTAGTCACCTGGAATCTGATGTGTTTAGTCACAGATCTAGTTCCAAATGTCGGGCTTGGATAAAGTACAGGTACAGGGACTCCATATATGTTTTTCCATCAAAGTTTTCATTGGAGTATGCCTAAGAACACTCCTTTGAAATTTTCTTGCAAGGAACAGAAAGCAAATGAGTAAAACTGGAAAATCTGAAGCTTCATGGCCCAAATATGTAGGGCTAGAACAATGAAGATAATTCACTACTTGGAAGTTTGTGTAAGCACCTAACCTCATCAATTATATGTCACAAATGTAGTCAGAACTACTGCCCAAGTGGCTCAAAGGCTACTTGCATACCCACAGTACTTGAATTTCTCCTGTCAGTCCTGTGCAAGGTCTCCACAGCATATCTCTCTCTTCACTGTTCAACAAGCTGCAATGTGCTGCCTTTGTAGCCATGACCCTCAAACAAGTAGCTTCTTTATCTTTACATAAGGATCCCAGTGCTGTGGTCATGGATCCTGTTCACAGAAAAACTGCAGGACAAGAACTGCATCTGTGTCCCCACATCAGAGTAGGTGAATGAAGGATTTTTGACCTGCTGTATGAGAAATATTGACGACAACTATTTTTTAGAAAACAAAAAATAGACTTTAATCTCTTACCACCTAATTGACTGCCCTCTCTACTGACTCATACAATTAATCTCTCTTTCTCTTTTTCTCCTTTTCTTTTTATTTTGGGGATTAAAGTGTGAGTATGAATTTGATTTGAGAAACATAAATTGGAGGCAAAGCAGAGTGCAGATTCAGACCTTTATCAAAGAAATCTAAAGACAAGTTCCCTAGTCAATAGGTCACTAATTAATTTGAGATGGAACTCATTTTTCTTTTCTGTTGTTTTCAGGAGAGTTCAGTGCTTTGTTGTGGCCAGTAAGTAACACGTGCTTTCCGGTCTTTCTTCCCATCCCACTCTATGAAATCTGTCCATACACCTAGCTTAGCTGAACAAAACCTTTACCTTTTAAGGGCTTCACCTTAATTGCGGGACCTTGGTTGCTGAATTTGTGTTGAAGTTGCTTCTAAGCATCTAGGAAACTTGGAAGAATCTAAGACTTCTTTGTGTTATTAAGAACACCCTTTACAAGGAAACAAGGAAAATGAAAAGGATTATGTTCCTAAGCGTCTGGCAACCCAAACCTGAACAACGTCCCACTAAAATGCTATGATGCAGAGTTTTCCTTTTTTAATTTCCCAGTGTTTTTCTGCAGGGGTTGGGGGGAAGGGCAGGGGAGAGAGAGAAGGGGGATAAGAAAAAAAAAAAAAAGCCAGACAAACAACCAGATAAACAAAACAATTCTACCTTTGCAGACTACCATTACATCTACATATGCCTTCTTGTACTCCCACCAACTAGCAGTTATTGAGTGCTTTTCAATTGGCATTTATGACTGCCTCTAATGGCTTGCTTTTGTATGAGGCTTGCATATCCTAACTAAATATTCAGTGATTTTTCCTTATTCTAATGTCCTTAATTAGATTTATGAACTCTTTACTATGTTTTATGTTGATGAGGGACTGAGAATAAAATCCCGAAATGCTCACTCTAATAAAATATCACAGCTAACCAACTTCTGAGTTTGCATGTGTTATTTCAGTGAATAATGAGCTTTAAATAATGTTCTGAATATGTTACCAAGGATGGGCTATAGAAATATAGACTGGTGATCTATTACAATACATTAATAAATGCACTGGTACATATAGTTCACTGTCCATAAGGAGTAATGGATCATGCTGTAAGAACAAGTTAAGGGATAAGGGACTTGAATCTTTTTTGGAAAGTCTTGAATATAACTACCCATTTTATATAGAATAAATTAATATCTTGCCATTTCTATTCTATTTTTTTTAGTTCTTTGAATATGAAGTAAATTATTGAGTGAGGTATAAAAGCCAGTTGTAGTATAACATAGCTTTACCTTACATTTTCATACTTAGAACTAATTAGCTTCTTTTCCTAGATTAGATAGTGAAAATGTTTAAGCAACATAAACCTTGGTAGCTGTCAGAAAGTAGTGCTCTAATCAAATTGACATAAAACTTGCCAAACAGCTGGTACATAGTAATAATTACAAGAAAACGTACTATACGTATACATTTGTCCAGGATGTGAAGATTAAGATGAATTTTTCTTACTGATATCAGATCACTCCAGTGTGAATTCTCTGGGTACTGAGCCTGCTACTGCACTCTGTAGGTAATCGTGCCTTCTATTCAGGGGAAATTGTACATTTTTCAGAATTCTGTCCAGAGGTAATATATATCCACACAGTCCTATTGACTTCAGTAGATCTGCTATGACTGGCATCAGCCCAGTTAAATAAGCAAAAGCATATTCTGCTGGTTTTTATCCCTCTAGAAGTCCCTGGTACTGTAACAGAGACCAGGAGTTACTCTGTTTTTTGATGTGATGTTTTTGTGATGTGTGAGCAGGTAGTCTTATCATTCCTTATTCTACCAAACAGAATAATTTTAGAAACATAGAATCACAGAATCACAGAATGGTTTGTGTTGGAAGGAAGGGACCTTAAAGACCATCTTGTTCCAACCCCCCTGCCATGGGCAGGGACACCCCCCACTAGACCAAGTTGCTCAGAGCCCCATCCAGCCCGGTTTTGAACACTTCCAGGGATGGGGCATCCATAATTTCCCTGAGCAACCTGTTCCAGTGCCTCATCACCCTCACAGTTAAGAATTTCTTCCTAATATCTAATTTAAATCTCCCCTCTTTCAGTGTAAAACTCTTACCCTTTGTCCTATTGTTACACTCCCTGATAAAGAGTCCCTCTCCATCTTTCCTATAGGCCCCCTTTAGGTACTGGAAGGTTGCTAAAAAGTCTCCCCAGACCCTTCTCTTCTCCAGGCTGAGCAATCCCTACTCTCTCAGCCTGTCTTCATAGTAAAGGTGCTCCACTCCTCTGATCATCTTCATAGCCACAGGCCATTTGTGAATGCCTTCCATCATTCCTCCTTCCCTCTTTTATATGACTTTTGCTGGCTTTACCAACAGAGTTGAACCACTTCTTTCCACTGACTCCATTGTACTTTGTATAAGAATCTATACTGATATGCTCTTTCTGCCAGAGACCATTTTTCACCATTTTCTAAATAGCCAAGTGGATTCTGAATGTTCATTAAGGCATGTTCATGTTCCTGAACCTGCTACTGCAACTAAAATGGTCTTGTGAAATAAAAGTGACATACCAAGGGCAGCTGGTAAAAAGGCTTCTGAACCGTATACATATACAGATCATTATGTTTCTTTCCAGTGTTGTTACTAACTTACGGAAACGTAGTGTTCCTTTAACATATATCTCAAAAATTAGGCATTAAAAGCTTAGAAACTTGCATTCATGTGTATGTAAATACTCGTGCATGTAAACTCCAAAGCAAGAGCAATATAGATCAGGTGGGTAAACCTCAGCTTAAGGGTTCAAGTGTCTGATATCTAGGTTCTAGCTTGATGTATAAGTGTGATGCTAGTTCACTTTTACACAGAAATTTTGTGTTAAAGTGTGAGACAGTGAGTGAACAAAAGCTATGAAAGATAAAGGTTAAAACAGAGTCAGTGTAATTTTTAAGGCAGAAAAAGTTATACAAGGATTCAAAGGGAAATATGTTAACACAGAAAGTTAAAAAAATACAAGTAAAGTTTAAAAAAATAAAAAGGTGGAAACCTCGCATCGCTGAGGTACTCATAAAAGCAATGGAAGTTGATATCTCCCCAAATGACTGAGCAAAGGCTCACCAAATGTCTTTTTTCTTAGCTATTAATGTTTTGTTCATTTGATCTTTGTATCTGTTGCACCTGTTAACAAATAAATAGTTACATTTAGAATTATAGAACAAATTCATTGAAAAGTCCAGGCTGGATCTCTGTAGATCTGGTCCACCCTTCCTTAAAGGAAGATACTTTGAACAAGAGTCCTGCCAAACTGGTTTTCCAAAGAGGCAGATTCCGCTGCTTCTCTGTGTCGCTTATTCCAGCATTTAATTGTTCTCACTGCACAAAGGTTTTCTACCTTCCTTCATAAATCAGGTCTGCAATCCTTTAACCATGTTGGTTGGGGGTCCAATTCCAGAGTCTATTTTTTCAGAGCAAAAATTAGGGTGAGAAGCAAACTTAAACTGAACATAATGTTCCAGGTGTACCCAAACAAGTGCTGACCAGACTGGAATAATCATGTCCCTCCATCTGCTGACTATAATCTTTCTCATGGAGCTCAGGAAACAGTTTGCCTTCTTAGCTGTAAGAGCACTCTGCTGACTTATGTTAAGCTTGGTGTCCCTTGGGACCCTAGTGTCCTTCCAGCAGAGATACACCTAATCCAGCAAGGCCTCAGCCTGTACTGCTGCTCCTTCTGTCCTAGCAGCAGGACTTTAGATTTATCTCATGTCAAACCTTATGCAGCTCTTGTTGGCCCATCTTTGTTTGTATCCTACTTACAAAGTTTCTTTGCTCAAAGTAGTATTTTTCCAAATTTCCAAATCCGGGAGCAAAGGTGTTTACAAATGGGAGAGATCATGGTTAAAATTGGCATTTAGTATTGTCTATTTGTCACATCCAATTTAAGAAATGTTTAAATGATTCTTAGCAAATTATGACGTTTGCCAAAGAGCTAGGTGATAAGATACAGCCTGTGCTCTGTGAAAAGCCTGAATGAGAAATGGGTTAAAGTTTTTACTGTATCCACTTTCCATTCAGAACCACAAACTGTGAGCTTCAGAGCCAGTCATCACTTCTTAAATTAAAGATCACACAGTGATCTTTAACTTAAACCAATTACGTCGTTCTTTGATATTTTTTTCCTGTATCGATCTCACCTAGTGTCCCCCAGTTCAAACTGATCACTGCTTCCAACTTGTATTCTGTAATTGGGAGGTGGGAGGTTGATGAGGATGACTGATCTATCAGCTCAAAAAGGGCTTTCTTTCTTTTCCAGAATTCCCAGGAATAAAGCTGTGAGAAGTGAAGGGAGTATTACTTTTTTTCCTGAAGTTCATCCTGACTTAACATAAAAATCAACATTTCCCCTTCATAGGTGTGTTGGCATCAAAATACAACCAAAAAGCAGGCCCCAGAAGCATACAAATGGTCAACTGGAACACTCTCCTTTGGAACAAAAATAATTTCCAAGTAGAACATTTGTTTTAGTCAATATTGTCTTGATTTTACAATTTTTCTTTTGCTTTTCACAAATGACATTTCAAACCAAACAAACACCACATGTTAAGAGCCCACATTAAAATACTGCACTTCGAAGTGTTAATTTGACTTCAAATGGCATATAAAATGGACAGCTATTTCACAACAAATTGCAATTTGACACATCAGAGTTGGACAGGCTGAAATATGAACACTAATTTAGTTGCTGCATTTGCTTCTCATGCAATATGGAAACTCTTCTTTTTTGGGGGTGCCCCTCTGAATTGTTTTGTGGTTGCTTTTTGTTTTTGTTTTGTTTTGTTTTGTTTTGTTTTAAGATGAAAAAAATATCCAAACCACTTTTTTCTCTGTGTAAATTTCCAGTGATTTCAACTCTCTCCCAATTGGGAGTGAAAATAACAAAAGCGAAACATTGTGACAGACACTTTATTTTCTGATCAGTTCTAATATGTGCATATGCCAAAATGCCTCAAAGCAAGAGTTTGTCAATTTTAAACCCCAAATGACCTACAAGAACTTTTGGAAAAATGCAGAATGTATCAGACTTCACGTTTAAGGAATCTTTTATAATATAATGTTTGGATTTTTTCTTAGACTTTATTGATAGTGGCTGGTGTATGACATCAATGGTTTTGCCAAGGAAGCCACAATTTATTATTTGTGAAGATTTCCTGACTGAGCACAGAAATACAAATAAGACCTTTGCAATCTGTGCTTCTTATATGAGGTCTGTCCTTCTCTCAAAGTACCAACTCTATATTTATATGTATATTATATTAAAACACTAGTCTTTGAATCAATATTTATAAATGAATGTTAATCTTTTATAGAGGATCCATTAACAAAATAAAAATTTATTGTAACATAAAAGTTAGTTCTGAGATACTATATTAGCCAATCTTAGAGTCCCAACGGACTCTGTCTATGGTGCAGATATGTTACTGCAACCTGCATAAATATCCAGGAAATAATGTATTTTCTCTGTTTACTTTTCCTTAGGATAAACAGTGAAACAGTAAAAAGAGGCTAAGACACAACAGGGGATGCAAAACAGACAAGCTGCAACAGCCTACATGGGAGGATATTACAGAATTACAGTTGTTGTTGCAACGGCTACCAGCTGTGCGTCTGGAATGAGCAGGTTTGGAGGCCAGGAGTTTTTAATACCGGAGAAAGTTTGCCTCGAATGCTCACTCCTTTACATTTTTGTTTCAGTCTTCACTTCAAATGTTTTAAAGAAGAATATTCCAACAACTCCAGTTATTTCTGTTGCTCTTCTTGTTACCTGCTCTGTCAACATCTACAGGCAGGTAGAAGCATATTAAAATTTGTGTTGTTAATATTTCAGATCACTGTATTGGGTCACTGAGGGTTATCTGCCTGTTTGTTTTGTGTTGCATTTGCAATCACATGGAGAGAAAATTCTTGGATACATGAGCTCTGCAATTGTCCCTTTACTGTTATTGATTCTTACAACAGCCACACAAACAAGGCATTTCACTGAACCAGGTTTCACATGCCCTGAATCTAGAAGCTGCAGAAGTTTTCTGTTGTTTTTTTGCTTGTTGGTTTTTTTTTTTTTTTTTTTTTCATGAGGGGATGTGTTTATCCGCATGAACACGCCCCCTGTCAAGACCCACTCAGTCTACAAAACACCATCACTTTTTGCAGTAAATGAGACAGCGGCCATGCTGAAAACAAGAGCTTTCAATCAAAGAAATGTCTTCAGAAGCGTATCTTCATGTATATGATAGCAAGTGACAGCAAACTCAGATGGTGTAATAACAGTAATTCTGGCATTTTATCGCTTCTTGCCTTAGCATACCTGTTCATTGCAGGTAATGAAAAAGAGTTATGAAAAAGCAAGAGGGAAAAAAAAAAAAAAAAACCCAAACAGAAATTTAGTTATTCTGTGCTTATACTGACAATCTCATGGCTTACGCAGCCCTCAAGCACTTGAAGTAAAGGAATAAAGTCAGGCAAGATTAGGAAGTCATTGTCTATACGATACATATTCACTGATAGCTTTTGAGTTGTGATTCAGTACTCATCCAGACTTTCACCTGGTCAGAGTGCACCCTCGTTGTCACCTGGGTTGCATGGCCAAGTTGTCTTCACTGGGAAACTAAGATGTTTTTGCAGAAATATTCTGAACTCTTCTTAGTGGCGCAGCCAGAACAGACATTTCAGTTGAAGAATTTGGAAGCATCTCCAATTCCCCTGGAGATCACTGTCCTTAAAATCCAGGATGACACAAGAATGAGCCAATTTATCTGCTGACTGCTATCAGAAAAGGAATGGAAAAAACTAAAATTTTAGGTTCCTCTCTAGTCTCTGAATATAAGCATATTCCAGTGGACAGAAACTTTTTTTACCATTTTTCCCTCAGTTGGACCAGATCTATCCAGCACCTGATATGAACAAGATTATTACATCCTAAGATGTTATCACAATAACAATATTAAATTTAATATATTTTTTAAAGTAGCAAGCAAAGAAGTCATCAACAATTTCCTTTGTAATATTTTATCCACTTTCTCCAAATTTCCTCTCCCAGTCAAAGATGAAGAGTCTTTCAGGACTATATCTTTTCAGGAGACAAGATAAATCAAATTACATTGAATTTATCAGAATCAGATGATTTTTAAAGTTATTCTCAGAAGCAAGACTGGAGAACCAATATCTGACTACTAACCCATCCTGACCACTTTAGCTGTGGTCTGCTCTTATTCTACAAGTTATTGGTTCTTTGTCCTCCATCTGTTGTTGGTTACGGCTTCCAGTATTGTTCCTACAAGCAATCTGTGAAAATAACCATTCTCTAGTTGTTTCCCTTCCCCTCTTTAAAAACTCGGACAGCTCAGATAATCTCCAGGCATTCTCCAGTAGCCCTTTCTTTAATGAGAAGATCAGCTGGCTGTATAGCTTTCTTCAGTGTATACCGCCAGCTAATGGCAACTTTATTAGGTATCTGCAGTGAGATGACGAGCCACCTGGGAGTATTAACACCTGGATTTACAGTCACAATGATAGAGCATATTGAAGTCCTTCACTACACTGAATTACTCAATAATAGCTTTTGGAAACATAAATAATCAAGAAGCATCATTTTTGAAGATAAAAGCCAGGAACATGTCTGGCTAATTGACCATGATGGAGTTATAATAGTGAAATACTGCACACTTTTGGAGTAAAGTTCTCTATCGGGCTGCCTATATCTAAAGCATTGAGTCTTGGCAACTCTACCAAAGTTTATGGATAGCGACTTTTGCACACTGATCCTGACAATAAGATGCACATCAGATTTTACATTGGGCTAATCTGTCGCAATAAACTGTGGCAATCTAAGAACCACAGAGATAATGTGAAACAGGAGGATTTGAAACAAGATTAGCTCATGGAGAATGCCATCAAGATTGCTAATTTAGTTTGCATCAAAATCCAGGAAAGGTCAGATCCTGGTAACAACAGAATGTTTCATCCTGTTTCTCTACATTCAGTTAAGAAATTGTTGAAATTTGCGTATTTTAATGATTTTGACTCCAACTGATTAGGAAAGTGCTCAAAGTTACATACAGATATAACTGCTCTCTTGAAAAGAATAATTTTCAGTGTGAGCTTTACAAGTTGGCTGAGTTGAGACCTATATTTACTCAAGTTACTTCAGAGGATTCAGAGAAGTGAATAAACACAAAATATAAAACTATAAAAGTCTCTATGAATATATGAATATATTTTAGTTATAAATTTTATGTACTGGTGCAATGGTTTTCAAATGGAAGTTTTTGTTGTTTGCTTATTTTTGGTGTTTCAGATCGGTTTAGTTTTTTTGGGGGTGAGTTGTTATAAATTTGATTTTGTTTTTAATTTCCAAAATTTCCACAGAAAAAAAGTTGTAAGAATATTCATGGGCTATCTACTCACCCATGTAATTGATAAGTTTACCTCTTTTAAAGATTTTTTTTAAAAAAGCAAATGATCAAAACCCCACAAACTTAGTTTTATTTGTATTCAATTTCTTCTTCATTCACTAATTTTATTGTCAAAATTAAAAAATAAAAATAATCTTCTACTTTCTACACGTTCTCTTTACCAACACCAAAATTTCTATAAATATTTTTTCTGCAAATACCAACATTTGGGAATTTAAAAAAAAAAAAAAAAAAAAAAAAGATTACACCACCAATAGCTAATTAAAAACTTCACCGAGTAGAATGAGTACCTCAACATACATTAACTAGTATCAGAGAATTTATTTCAGTAACTATTTGCAAATAGAAACCACGTTTTACTCATTGCCTCATGGAATTAACTGGCAAGGTAATTTTCCTCTCCCCAAACCAGGGAATTTTTAATTATTCATACAATGTGGTTTCTCTTCTTCTGCACCAGAGAGGGGGATGACTTTAGTTCAGGCTGCTCACAATGTGGGTGATTGTCTCGGCAGGTTTTGAGGGGCTCCCTGTGCCTCAGGCCGGGGTGCCTGTGGTCCAGCCTGTAAGACTGAACCCTGAAGATGAGACTGCCACTCTGTCAATTCACCAGAAATATCTGACTTTGGTGTAACTCATGTTCCTAGAAGCTCATTTATTTTGCAAGGATGGTTCAATAAATCAGGTACAATTTGACTGGGGAGCTGGAGACCGAATGAAGATGATCAAGGGACTGGAGCACCTCTCTTATGAGGAAAGGCTCAGAGATCTGTGTCTGATTAGCCTGGAGAAGAGAAGACTGAGAGGGGATCTCATCAATTCTTATAAATATCTAAATGGAGGATGTCAAGAGGATGGGGACAGAAGAGCCCAGTGAGAGGACAAGGGGCAACTGGCACAAATTGGAACACAGGAAATTCCATCTCAACATGAGGAAACACTTTTTTCTTTTGAGGGTGACAGAGCACTGGAAGAGGCTGTCCAGAGAGATTGTGGTGTCTCCTTCTCTCGACATACTCAAAACCAACCTGGACGCGTTCCTGTCCAACCTGCTCTAGATGAACCTGCTTTGGCAGGAGGGTTGGATGGGGCATCTCCGAAGGTCCCTTCCAACCCCTGTCATTCTGTGATTCTGTGTGATTCAGTGATCCTACAGCCTCCCTGAGGCAGAGACTGATGGCCCTCAAAGTTGGGTCCTGGACAGTGGGAAGGGTGGGGGAAGCCCCACGGAAGGCAGAGCAGGGACAGTGAAACCTGTGGCTGCCTCAGGGCATCAATCTACAGCAGAAAGCAAGCATTAGGGATGCTTTAGGAACAGAAATTGAAATTAACTCTGTAACTTCATGCAGGGCTGAACAGGACACAGAGATCATTCCCAAAATGTTTACGGAAATTCACCTTTACCTTTGCAAGCCCTTGTTGCTGTTTTCTCTACAGCTCCCAGGGTTATAAACTGCACCATAGCCATGTTTCCCAGGAAGACCATACTGTCACCCAGTGACATACTCCTGGCAGAAGGTCTGACTTGAAACAGTCATGTGCCTGAAAGCCTTAACACATATGGTATTTGAAATCATATCTTCTGATGTGTGGTGCAGTATTCTAGACTTTTTCATCCTGTCAAGAACCCTTCCAAGGATCCATTTGAGCACAAATGCACTCCATATGTATAGGTTGAGGGGAGAAAAGTTGTAGTAAACTAAGTAGAGCAACTAGGTTAAGGGGTCTTCTCCCATATATATGCAAGTGTAAACCAGGTATGCCACACTGACTTGGGACTCAGTGTTTGGTTAAATGAGGCAATGCTGAAGGGGATTTGGGAATGTGGTGATCAGATGTAGAAGCAGGGGAAAAAAACCAAACTGAAGTGGCACATTGCAACTGTCTGGGATACTAGCTGTAAGCTCCAGATACTGGGGAAGTAAGCCAGTGGCAGGTGTGGGTATTCTGCGAGGGCAACAACTACAGAGAGACAGTTACCTGAACACAGAACTTGTTGGAGTGGTCATGGTAAACATTGTATACTTGTTGTGTGAATAAAATAATTATACAGCAACATTATATGTCATTATTAATTAATCAGGTATGAGAAGTTATTCCTCAAACTGACAAACTAAGAAAGTGCCTGGTTTTCAGTTAACCAGTTAGGGCATTTGCAATTTTAATTAAGGAACTGGACATGAGAAAGACAAGTAGTGCAGAAGTTGCTGAAAGGAATAATTAATGAACTACGAAACACAAAGCATGAAACTTTTTAGAGCTGTTGCCATTTTCTTGCTTTCACTGCCAACCAGTGAGATAAAAATTTCCTTAAGACGAAGGCATCCCAATTTAGACTCAAGGGACCTGAGTGTCTATTGGAATCAAGACAATCTAAAAACAGCTCTGTTCTGCTTCAAAAAGGTAAATGAACCTTCTGTGGAAAGCAGAAGTGTGAAAGGTTCAGAAGAAACCCATTACAAGCTTCAGCACACACTTGTGACAAGAATTGTGCCTCTATATTTGCAGAATACAGTCTCCTCTAGGGATGCCAACTAACCTGCAAAGTTAAAACATCGCATTCACTTCAGCTGTATAAGTTCTTCTCTCAGATGGTGGTCTAATTGTTCCCTGTAACATTTTTCCTAAAACAAATGAAAATATTTTTTAGCATTCTTAAGAGCTGATTTGTTAAAGTTTGCTGGTCAGAACATATTTTAAGTGTGTCCTACTATACTAGTTTCTCAAAATAGAAGTATTATATAAAAGTGCATTGGTTGCAATAAAGTTTTCCTGAGGATAAGTTTTATTTTTCATTTAAACTTTTTTTTTTTTTCTTTTTTTTTCTTTGAAAGGGAGAGATGGGTGCCTAAGTTCCTTGGGACATGAATGCTATATCCAAGTCATTCATTAGGAAAATAGCTGTTTCAACACAATGTGGAAAAAGAACAAGTTTCAAAACCTTGAAAGTTGCCTCAAAATGAAAGTGTCATCCTGCCGACAGCTCCAATTCTTTAAATTGTTTTGCCTGACACTTAGTAGAGCTTCCAGTAAATGGACTTCTTTGATCATATCTGAAGAAATATATGTCAAAATTGTGAAGCTCCTTGTTCACTTTCACTCTCGCTTTCTGTCTTGCTAAATAAACCTTTGTAGCTTAAGTTTTGCATGTTACTTATATTAGTACAGGAAATCAACATTGCAAAAATCAAAATTGCAAATAGTCAAGGAGAAATAGTACTTCAATTGCTACCAGAATTTTATGATACATCCATCCACACACATGCACGCACACACATTAACATAAATTCTCGATGTTACATGTAGTCACTGCCTGGGTATATTCCTCAACCAGCCTCTGCTACTGGGGTTAACCCACACCACCAACCAGATCAGTTAAGGGATATGATGCTGAAGTGCTGTCTTTGATAAACAGTACCTGCTGCAGATCAGACCCTGGGCTTTTAGTACTTCAGACTTCACATCTTTCACAGACTTTGGAGAGGGTTCCTGGAAAAAGAATTCCAGGAGTTATTTTTAAGAGTCAAGTAAGGGAAGCCATTTTCAAAAGCCAACTACTTAAGGAAAACTAGGCGGTTATAAGAAAGGTTACAAATTCTTACAAAACAGTAGTTATTATTCTTATTAAGTAGAATCACACAGAATCACAGAATGGCAGGGGTTGGAAGGGACCTTCAGAGATCATCTAATCCAATCCCTCTGCCAAAGCAGGGTCACCTAGACCAGGTTGCACAGGAACACATCCAGTTTTGTTTCGAATATCTCCAGAGAAGGAGACTCCACAGCCTCTCTGGGCAGCCTCTTCCAGTCTCTGCCATCCTCAAAATAAAAAAGTTTTTCCTTATGTTCAGATGTAATTTCCTATATTCTAATTGGTGCCCTTTGCCCCTTGTCCTGCTGCTGGGCACTACTGAAAAGAGTCTGGCCCCATCCTCTAAAAAAATTATTTTCTTTGAGAAAATACTCTCCTCCGGCCATCACTAAAGGACCAAGAGTAGAAGGAGCACTAAGATAAAGCAGCTGGTGAGATCTCAGACTTCTGGAAGAAAAATATCTGGAAGAAGCTGTTCCTATTTTTTCCCAGGTATCAAAGATTTCCCACACTAGGCAGGATAGAAGAGTATTACTGATTTTTATATACATATCATTTAAAGTAAAAAGGGAACACAATTCTGTCTTTTAATGTCAAAAATGAAAATGTAGATAAAAAAATGTTACAAATGGAAATAACCCCAAGCCCTGGCATCTCACCGGCTCTCTTTGGTTTTCCTTTTTTGTTTAATTCTGTAGCATGAAGTCTGAAATAATCATTAAAAACTGGCTAATTTTGTCAAGAAGCTTCATTTTATGCTTTTTCCACATCTCCTAGCTTACGGATTCCTTATTTAGAGTTTGTCTGATATAGATTCCTACGCACTTTGCCACAGCATCAGGTAATGAACAGTGCCTTTATTCTAGAACAATGTAATGGAATCATTACTGCACAAATTGTTTTCTATTAGGGATCAAGGGCCTGGTCAAGTCAGGGAATTTGTTATGTTTTCAATACTCAATTTTCAAGTCTTCTATTAATCATATACAGAGGAAGAAGTAAAGGTAATTTTTGCATTTGACTGCTTCTTATTCACATGTAGACTTACTGTAAGTGAACATGCAAGTCCTGCAAGACTTTTGTTCCATCCACTTTTTAGATTCATAAGCAGTCATTTGTAGATAAGGAGTGGCATATGCACTTTAAGCTTTTAGTTTTCATGGCATGTCTGACCTTTCAAAAAATGAACTGTGGTGCATATAGATCCTAGTGCAAACCCCAGAATGGACCTCACAAATGCCATGGGAACAAACCCCTAGTTGTAGTTACTTTTTATTTATTTATTTATTTTGTTTTCCATGCAATACAAGGCTAAATGAACCCAAACCCAGCATATATATACTTACAAGGTTCTAGTACTGAAGTTTTGCCTCTCTCCTGTCTAAAATCTTGTAACCAAGCAACTGAACTCTCAGCTTATCTAACCAGTGATATAAAGTCATCATTTTGTTATATTAGTTATAAACTGATATACTTTCCTCCAGCAGAATCTTTTTTCAGTATATATGTATTCCAAGTGAGGATGAGTTTGGCTGTTTTCCTTCCAGAAGGTACTGAAGGATGCAAGATATTTCACATCTTGATGCTAGCAGCATTCAAGCATTATTTATTTTTTACTTTCAAAAAACAAATGGAAACTTGTAAAGTTCTCACTAGTTCCCATATAGACATAAACAGCCCATCCTTCTTTCAATGTTCTTATCTTAAATCTATGCAGTTGCAGAATTTTAAAAGAACAGTCAAGTTGAAGAGTTTAGCAGAACAGCCAAGGGAGTGATAAAGGAGAGAAAGAGAAAGAGATGTAATAAGACTGGGTTTGAAAACGAAGAGGAAAAAGGAAATGCTTAGTCTAGCAGGATAAAAAAAGGCTCAGTGAGGACAACCCCACCCAATTTGGCACGGATAATATAGCTGACTGGCTTGCCACCTCATATGTACCAACTTTCAGTTTGTGAATCTCTTTGGAGCCATAATGCTTAGCACTGCAAATCATCCACTGAAAGAACCTTCAAATCTTTGGAACTTATTGATACAATTACCTTTGTGCTGCTGAGCTGAATGCAATGTCCATTGTTTGTCTGTAAACTTTGTCTGCAATTGCAAGAAAAAGAAAAGAAAAAAAAAATAAAAGTATTAATCTGTGCAGCATGTACTGTGTGGGGACTCTTCCTCTTTGGATCAAGCTAAGCTAAGAAATTCATTTAACCTTTTAGTGTCAAGTTTGACAGACCCAAGGTGACACTGAATTTTTTCATTGTGCAGTACAGTTTATGGTTGCAATAAACCTGAAGGAAAAATTGATGTTGACAAAGATTATATATATATTTTTCTTCTCCTCCTGGTAAGATGGAAAAGTGACAAGTGTCACTTTTAAAAAGCAGTAGCCTCACGTACAGTCTAAGGACAAGGTTAGTCATCAATCATGTCTTTTCATAAGTCTTCACTGATGAGTTTGACTTTGGACCTGCAATCTTTGAACCTTGTTTCAGCTTTTGTCCCAGAATCATAGATTCATTCATTCATTCATAGATTCATGGATTTTTAAGGCCAAAAAGGACAATTACAATCATCTTGTGTGACCTCTTACATTACACAGGCCACAGAGTCCAAACTTTCATTCTCCCTACCCCTACTTCTTTCACAAATGATTTCACATTGTTCTTCTCTTGCACTCAGTTGCTTACTAAACTCATTATGATGCTTATACCTTATTCAGTCATTCATCTGCCTCCACTTCTCCGTATTTAGGATGTGTTTCTCCCATGAATATCTCACAGAATAACCTTTGCGTAAAGATTGATACTAACAACCTACAGCAGATGCTTGTTAAACACAGAGAACGTTACCCCAGTCTCTTTAAAAATGCACATCATAGAATCATAGAATGGTTTATGTTGGAAGGGACCTTAAAGATCATCTTGTTTGAACCCCCTTGCCATGGGCAGGGACACCTCCCACTAGACCAGGTTGCTCAAAGCCCCATCCAGCCTGGCCTTAGACACCTCCAGGGATGGGGCAGCCACAACTTCTCTGGGCAACCTGTTCCAGTGCCTCACCACCTTCAGAGTAAAGAACTTCTTTTAGGCTGGATGGGGCTTTGAGCAACCTGGTCTAGTGGGAGGTGTCCCTGCCCATGGCAGGGGAGTTGGAACAAGATGATCTTTAAGGTCCCTTCCAACCTGTACCATTCCATGTTTCTATGACTTCTATTGATATCCATATCTGACACTTCTCCAAGCCTCCTTCTCCCTTTTTTTTTTTTTCCTCTCCATCTCTCAAGTCTGTCTGTGTCTGCCTCTTTCCTTCTCTGTCTCATAAAAGTTCAAATGCAAAGGACTTCGCAGTTCATAGATAAAATAAATTGTCAGTGTGTGTCTAGTAAGTGTTCACAGCCTTTTATTCCCCCCACCCCTCGTACAAAAATTAATGGGATGCACCATTCTGCCATTGTGTCTTTGACATGTAATTTGTTATAAATAATAATACAAATGATTACAGGGAAAGCTACTACTGCTAGAAGTGCATCAGTTTGCCAGCATGGGGATAAATAAGACAGCTCTCTCTGTGGGTGACTCTGTCATCACGTTTTGTACTGCCGCTACCCAGCAGGCTTAACAATGTGAGTCCTGTCATGGCTAGTCTCAAAGATTCTTCAGAGAGAAGCTGGAGGGCTAAAGCCCTTTTTAAAGAGAAATAACTAAAAGGAGTTAAAAATAAGTGGCTCTCTGATGGGTCGCTGTGTCGAATGTATTTAATTGCCCACAAGTCGCATATCTTCCCATCTTCGTATTATTGCACAAACCTGCTGCATTTCTATGGTACAGCAGTTACTCAGGTTTTATCTTCTGCAGAGACAAGCTGTAATTTCTTTTATAGGGAATGGGGAAAAAAAGACTCATAACAGAGAAGGCAATTACAGCAGCAACAGTCAATGCCAAGGATGGGAGAAAGGGTTGCGTTGTTATTCAGGTGCAAACCTGAGAATCAAAAGTCCTGGAATGTATAGCAGTTCTGCCCCATACCTGTGTGGGTAATTTACTTATACTAAGCAGTAAACTGGAGAGATTTACAGGGGGACTCTTTTTGCAATACCTCTCCCAACCTTGAAACTGATTTCACCTTCTTATTTGTTGATATGTCCAGATTTTTTGTATTATGGTACCACTTAGGAAGCTTAATTTAAATGTAACTATGCAAGTTGCTACACAAATAAATATCATTAAATAATCAGTTAAAAGGACAATTTAAGAATTTCAAGTCCTGTAGGGTTTGGTTGCTTTTGGTTCCGTTGGGTTTTTTTTTTTTGTTTGTTTTTGTTTTGTTTTGTTTTTTTAATTTATATTTGAACAAAATACACACTTTCTGTGAAAACATGTATGAATTTGCCATATCCCTTTGATGAACTTCTGTAAGAAATGTCTTACAAAATTGGAAGAGATAAGCAGAAGATCTGATGAATCACTGACATCACTGGAACATGGAGTGCCAGGCAGTTTATACTTTGCACTTCTCCTGCTGATTTGGGTTATTTTTTCCTAAAAAAAAAGCTTTCTTTTAGTGCTTCACAGCATACTGGAAAGGGTAATTCTGATTACCCCATACCCTCTTTTTGGTGGATAAGCACTGTCATTCATAATGAACCGAGGCTTTGAGTGATACAAATTTTCAGCAATCACATATCATTTAGTGTGTTATGGAGACATAGTGTGTTGGACGAGTACGTGCCATTGCAAAGAATGAGTGTCAGTTACCTGAATAGTTCAGACTCCAGTAAGTGAAGGCAAGCAACATGAAACCCTGCACTTCAGATTTAATAACAAAAAAACTCAATCAAAGAGTGATTAAACAAATCTTTCATTCTAAACAAATCTTTTTGGAAAATTGCATTCCATGCAGTTTTCTTGTATTTCAGGTTTTAATTCTGATTCATGACAATAATATTTGTATTGAGTTACTTGTACTTCCCCAGAACATTAAGATTCCTCATCTTATTATTTATCTTTTGTATTACTAAAAAACCTCAGAACATCCATTATGATAGTATTTATGTAAGTGTGGATAATAGTCTGCTTTTGCCATCAGCAGTTTGAACTGAAATAAGTTGTAATATCAGGTTATATTAGCTGCCCCAAAAGTTCAAAACCCAAATTATATTCCCTTGTAGAAAGGACATAATTGTAATCAATGGCAGGTACTTTCAAGAATAGCACATCCTCCACTGCTCAAGCAGGTCTCCCATTTCCCACTCACACTCACAGACGCACATCCTATTATACAGTGAGAACATGATATTCTAGGTCCAGCAAATTGTTCTACAAAAGCAGAAATGTATGGATTTCAGTGAGGTTTGCAAGGTAGGATCAATGTCATGCATTACCTTTTACTGCCTTGTAATGGAACATTCCCATTAGACAAATGAAGGAAATATCTCACAGTGAGTGACAGGGTTGGAAAAGTGAGGGCATCAAATCAATTACATTCATTAGTAGAAGTAGCTAGAGGAATTTTTTTTTTTTTTTTTTTTTTAAAGATAGGATTTCGATAGAAATGGCAAAATAATTTTAAATTTCAAGAAATTGTGTTATCGTCTTCACCTAATATTCTAAAAATACATATTGCCCAGTCAGAACCCCAATCCTTTATTAAGCACTAACAAGAGAACAGATTTTCTGAGGGACCACTAAGCATTCCCATTTGGATCAATACAACCAGGAGCCACAGGTGCTTAACCCTTTGGAAACTTGGTGTTTAATTTAGTTGGTTATGACATTTTGGTGACTGCCTTTAAATCCTTACATCAAAAAATCTTGATCTACATTTATATGCAACCGTTGTTTGTGGTTTTATTCCCAGTTTGATTTGCAGCATAGATAAGAGTTCTAAAATAAAGCTAGCATGTACTGACAAGCTTTATGACACTGTTCTAAATATTGCTGTGAAAAACAAGACTTTAAGAGTAAAAAACTCCAAAACCAAATCCTAAACAAGGAGACAAGAGCTGTATTAGAAAACTGTTTCACCAAAGTGCATCCTACATATGAAATCTTCAGGTTTCTCTTCAGTCTTTAGGGATATCCTCTAATCATTTAATTCATTTCTACTTCCCAATCTGTTTCCTCTCCATTGGCAGATAATGGCTACATAAGGTTTAAAAAATCACAGGCCTTTCCAAATGGACTTAAAAACTGACAGCTTTGAACTGCAGGCATCATATTGTTGTGAAATTTAGTTCTAATAACTGGATGGTCTGTCTGGTACCCTTATAGGAGCTCTGAGCTATTAGAAAATATTATGAATAATACAACCAGACTGTAAAGTACAAATGTTCTAAAGTAACCAAGACATACCTTTGTGTTGCTATATAAAGGTGGGCTGCTTTGTTCAAGTTGCCATCAGGGATGTTACAGGAACAGTGTTGTGGGAGAAAATACAGCATACACAGTACCCTTCATCTAAGGAGTAGTTGCTGCAAATACTGAAATGGAATGAAAAAAACCACATTTTTGAAGCATGTATTTGTTTCATACCCTGATATCAGAAATAGTGTAAATTTAACTATATGCTTAATCTTCTCTATTTCCTATTCCTTTATTTTTATATCTACTGAAATACATTCCTTTAAACAAACAGCCCTTCTTTTTTTTTTTTTCCTTTTTTCCCCAAAAATTTTCATTTGCCTTATCATTCAAAGTACAGTCCACTCCCCAACCCAGTTTAGTTTAGAAATAAATCAATATCTTTCAAAAGTGGAAAGTATGTGCACTCAATGAAGATAGCAAAAAAGCCTGACTGCAGACAAGCCAAATGTTAAAATATAATAAAAATAGGATGAAAAGATAAGTGTGAGAAACAAGATGCTAAAGTTTCTAAAATAAAAGAAGTAATAATAAAAAGTTTTTCATATCCATCAAAAGCAAGAAACTTGCCAGAGAGTTTATGGGATTTACAAATGACCAAGATGTAAAAGAACCATACAAGGAAGATAATGTCATAACACAAAAGAAAAATGAATTCTTCATATTCATGTCCCCTGTGAAGAAGGGAAATTCTGTTGCTTCTCTGTGTTTGAATGTCAGTCTCAAAATGAAGTGTCAGCAGAGGAGATTTTAGACATATCAATAAAAGGTAACAAATCATCAGGACCAGATGTTATTTACCTAGGAGTCTGAAAGGAATCTGAGTATATAATTACCGAATTAACTGTGTTTTAAACTCTACTGCTTCAGGATAAGAGGCAAGCAGGTAAGGGTGTAAGGGAATGGGGATTAGGGAAAAGAGGAGTGGGAAGGGGCAAGGGAAAAGGGAAGGGAAGGGAAGGGAAGGGAAGGGAAGGGAAGGGAAGGGAAGGGAAGGGAAGGGAAGGGAAGGGAAGGGAAGGGAAGGGAAGGGAAGGGAAGGGAAGGGAAGGGAAGGGAAGGGAAGGGAAGGGAAGGGAAGGGAAGGGAAGGGAAGGGAAGGGAAGGGAAGGGAAGGGAAGGGAAGGGAAGGGAAGGGAAGGGAAGGGAAGGGAAGGGAAGGGAGATTCATTGCTTGTAAAGACATCTTGTTCAAGAAATGAAATCATAAGCCCAATCAGAACACCCACTAACTTTAGTGTCCCTAACTCAACATTGCATTATGATTGCATGCAGAGCTTCTACTAGTATATATCTGTTAAGTTTTATCCGGAAAAAAAAATAATTCCATGGTTTCGAAGATCACCTTAGCAATTTTGTCAGCATAATTTTTAAGTATTCAGAATATTTAGGACATTTTTGACCTTAAAAGTTTAGACACTCATGTGTTCTTCCACTTACTCTGCAATGTGGCAGCTATCACACCAGCCTTTTTACCCTGCTCATTCAGAAAAAAAAATCACAACAATATTAACAACAAAAGCTCTCCAAAACTGTGTTTAAATCTTGTTCTTTTAAGGAAATGCAAAATTAATTGCTGATGACATGGCAGTTTCCAAATCAAATGTTTCTTTTTGTTGCAAAGACAGAAAGCATGCAAAAACAAAAAGACATTTTGGCAATAACAGGTTTAACAAAACTCACTACACAGCGGCTTCTGTTGCTGTGAAATATTGGGCTTTGAAGGTTAATACTAATTCAAGTAGCATAGCCCTGAATACAAGTAAGGATTCCAAAGAGCTTGAATGCGGAAAAGAACTGCAGATCTTCAAAGTCTCACACACAAACAAAAAAAAGCGTAGTATGTAACAGAGACCTGAATAATGTAAAAGGTTTTGTCTATGAGGAAGGGAGGTGAAGGGGAGGGATAAATAAAGGAAGGAGTAGAGGAAAAAGAAAGAGAAGTGGAGAAGTATGAGTTTTAAGCATCGCAATCAGAAGATGTGAGCTGTCACCTCTTGCCTAGATCTCATAAACAGCAATACCCAGACTTAATGAGCAGCTGAATGTGAGTGCTGGCCTGAGAAATTCAGTAAGGTAATTACATCAAATGTAACAGCAAGTGAGGTTTTTTTGATAAGAAAAGGTATGGATGGTTTGGATGCTTGGTTGCTAATAGAAAGGTACCAAAAAGGAATTATGTCAGAGGTGGAGGAAAGTTGGTCATGATTGTTGATAAGAATGCCTGGTCAACATTTGAAACAAACAAAAAAAAAATCTATCAAATTTAGGAGACTAGCTGTAGAGATGTCTAATGAAAAAAATATAAAAAGGAAAAAAAAGAATTGGAAAGACAATGCAATGAAAGACAGAAGAAAGGCCCAAACGTTAAGGGAAGAAACGGAGATGGCAAATTATGCAAATGCATGTACTTGCTCTTTTTTTTTTTAACCTTTATGATGTTAATATAATTCAACATTCCTCCTCCATAAAGCCAATGACACTTTTCGATTTCATTTTAATAATTTCCACACGCCAAATAATGTTTTTAACCTAGCCCCAAATTTAATTCATCTTTATTCAAATTTGTTGTCAGCTAAAAGAAAAACTCAACAATTCAAAATTACAACTACTAGGTAATAGTAATAGGCCTGCTGGCTAGGGACTATCACTCAGGATATTAATGCTTCAATGTAAAGTCCTTCAGAACGCTTCTTAAATGATCAAGTAAATAAAGCTTATATCAAAACTGTTTCACTTTTGTAATTAAATAAAATATCCTTCAAGTAAATACTGAAACCTGGAGGTCCAACGGGACTAGAAATTATTGTTATACTCACCCCATGACTCTGTTTACCATTTAATAATACTAAAGCTGAAAGGGACCTTCAGTTACATACTTTGATAGTGTTTAAGAGTAAGTAGGTCACTGCTCTGGCAGGCAGTAAGAAAATGTTTAAAGTCTTAATTCAGCAGAGTGGGTGATTCAGTGGTTGATTCCTGTTTTTCGCCATATTGATGGCAGGGTTTTCAGAGGGCAATTTTCCTCAATCCTTCTCACTCTTGGAACTGGCTGACTTTGGCATTTTTTAAATACAAGGTGAGAGAGAGGCATTTTAAAAATTTGAATTTTAGTTACTCGTATAAAAAGGACCAATCAGAACAAAAGAGGTAGAGAGAACTTTCTCCAACTATCCAGGAAACAAAAACTTTGGAACTTTCTTTCAAGAGCTGAGCTATGCTGCTCAAATGTTGCCAAAGAGAGAAGTGAATTGAAGCTGTTATAGTCACCGAGCTTTTGGGTAAAAGGGAAACGCATCTCCAAGGAAATTGCTCTTCATGTCTTAAACTCTTCTTCCAAGCATCTGACAACTAACTTGCACTTTAGAATCACATGTAACATTTCATTTAAACAAAAAAAAAAAAAAAAAAAAAAAAAAAAAAAAAAGAAAAAAAGAAAAAAAGAAAAAAAGCCAAAACAAAACACAAAGAAAGAATCTTCACATTTAGTTTTGTTTATCCCATTTTACAAGCTTATTTGTCTTTTGCTTACTTTTCTTGCAACTAAGTCAGAAAGTAATTTTCATAAACCTAGTTGTGGTGGTTTTATTTTCTATGATACCCTTTGATTTAAATTTCATTATCAAGATACAAAGTATGAAGTGTATTCCTGCTTTATAATTAAAAGCAGAGACTACTCTTGGATATATTTATTCATATAATCTATAACTTAGGTTTTATTTTCCTTTAGATTATACTTATTTTATTTTATATAATTTCATTTTATTTATCAATAAAAATAGCTGAAGGTAATTTTTCCCTCAGGAATCTGAAGAGAAATATATTAACAAGAGCCAAGGCATTTCAAAACTTGTCAAATGACCCCTACTGTCCTCAGCAGACTTTCATTTGGCCCATGCATATTTTTTTTGTTGTATTTTGGGATTTTGTTTGTCAGTTTGTTTACTTTAAAAAAAAAAAAAAAGAAAAAGAAAAAAGCCAAATCCAATAAATTTAAATGAAAGACACAACAATTTTAAGAGTAGAATAGATGAAATAATCACCTTAGAATCCAAAATGACAAGGTAATGTTTCAGATCATCAAAATATAGTATTTGTATTGAGGAAACTGCATTTCTATGTTGAATTGCAGAGAGAAACTTTAATTCTATGTTTGATGAAATCAAGCCAAGTTGCAAGGTGTATTGCTTTCTGTGTCACAGTGCCAGTAGTTCAAACCTTTGCAGGAGGGACAGGACCAAAGAGCAGTGCAAGGGCCCAACACACATAAAAGTGACTATCTGCAGACAAGCAGGACACACCTATGGCTTTCATTATGTCAGGGACTTGGGCTCCAGGCAAGTGAGATCATATGACTAGCAATGTGAGGTGATAATCTCAATTAAGACCCCAGGTTTTACTTCAGTTCAGATGCTGTTATTAGTATTAAATTTCAGTACAGAACTCTTCTTAAAAGGAAATCACAATTCCTAGCAGGAAATGCTTTCTCTTGATCCAGTCTATATCTGCTTGTGTTGGGTTGTAATTCTCCTACTAAGACCTGTCATTGCCAGGGGACATGCTTCCAACCTCAAAATGACGATTGACGAAACTTGTCCCTTTTTTATGCACTGGTAGCTAAGATCTCCTGGCTACCAGGAAATATCCGGACTGAAAGTTATTGAATTTTTAAGGTGTTGATGACAACATCCATATATTTCAGTGAAATTCTGATAAAACAGAGACAGATAGACAGACAGATAGAAGACACAGTGTACCTATATGTTTTCTATTTAAACAACATATATACACATAATGCCATACTGTATCATAACTCAGGTTTACTGATACTTATCTGAACAAAGTTTAGTACTGCTCTTTACAGATTAAGACTTCTGGGGACTTAAACTGTAAAACTGTAAGAGAAAACTGGTACCTTAAAATACTTGCAATTCCTCCATGGCGAGTCTCTAAAATATCAGCTGCTTTGGGAGGCTGATTCTGCTCTTATCTTTTTAATTTTATACCAATGTACCTCTGTAGGCTTTCTTAAAGGTCTAAATTTATATCAGTGGAACTGATGACAGATATCATTAGCCATTTCACAGAATATCAGTAACCTATCTTTAGAGAGTTCCACAGATCCTATCCCCCCACCTCCAAATGTGTCACACTTTAGACTACACTTCTGTCAAGTCTGCTGCTATCAACAAGTTAAAACCCTTCTTGGCAATTTGTTATTACTGGTAACTTGGAGATGTCATCTAATACCAGGAATTTAAACTAAACTTATTTGGACAAACAGCTTCCTTTAAATTTTTTTATTTGATTAAGTATGATAGAAAGCATTTGGCCAACAAAATCCATGAACCTGAATCTAAGACCTGGAGACTTTGCAAAGTTGGTAAGAGATCAAAATGTAGATATATTTTAAATCAGTAAATCAGAGAAATATATCTTAATATATTTTGAAACTGATTATTGTAGATCTGCAAATCATTGTGAGAAGATAAACCTTTGATGAGATACATGTATGAGTCCATAAACTAAGAGACATAGTTCTATACTGGTAGCACTTGCAAATTTTGCTTCTATTAAATTCTTCTATTCAGGACCCTCCTGAAAATGACAACAGGACTTTTTTTTTTTTTTTTTTTTTTTCTTCTTAGTAGAATAGATAAATAAAGGCAAGTAAAGAATTAATCTATTAAAGATATTTTGATATCAATATTAAAGATGTCTTCAGCATGTCATCGGTTGAATGGTGTTGTGTACATGTAATTAATATAGATTGTTTGCTAGTGAATCCTTTACAAGGCACATTCTGGAAGTACAGTAATTCAGTGTTATCACTAAAATTCTAAGGAAAAGTATAGGACTAAAACATGGTGAGATTTATTTTTCCTGTTTACTCCACATTCTACTTAACACAGCTATCAAAATGACTGGCTAGAACCTTTTTGTAATGTATTTGATACTGATGTTGACTGTTATGATAACTATAATGATAATAATAGCCATCATAGCAATAATCAAACACGTTCAAACATCCCAATTCTGCTTTCACAGGAGGAACAGATTGCGTTGAGAAACCTCTGATGGGGATAAGGTGAAACGATGTCATCAGAATAATATTCAGTTGAACGTCTTTCAGGAGTAACTCTTAACTTTTAACCTTGCACATATTAACACATTGCAGTCTGAAGGCTTTGGGGGAATTATCCCACTGTATTCAGCGTTGGTGCAGCTTCACCTGGAATACTGTGTGCAGTTCACAATTTAAGATGGATGTGAAGGTCCTTGAATGCATCCAGAGGAGGCCAAAAGCTGGTGAAAGGGCTGGAAGGAATGTCCTGTGGGGAGCGGCTAAGGATTTTTCGTTTGTCTAGTTTGGAGAAAAGGCGGCTGAGGGGCAACCTCATTGCTCTCTACAGCTTCCTGAGGAGGAGGAGAGTGAGGTGCCGAGCTCTTCTCCCTGGTATCCAGTGACAGGACACTAGGGAACAGTTCAAAGCTGCACCAGGGGATGTTTAGACTCCACATTAGGAAGCATATCTTTACAGAGAGGGTGGTCAAACACTGGAACAAGCTTCGAGTCTCCCCAAGCCTGTCAGTGTTTAAAAGGAATTTGGATAATTCCCTTAACCTGCTTTAACTTTTGGTCAGCCCTGAACTGGTCAGGCAGTTGGACTAGATAGTCATTGTAGGTCCCTTCAAACCAAAATAGTGTATTCTATTCTGTTCTCTTATTCTGTTCTATTCTGATTGAACCGCAGTGGGGAGTCACAACTATGACAGCATTTCAATTCATTTTTTATCTGAAAAAAGGTAATAAAACCCCTCTTTTTTTCTTTTTTTTTCTTTTTCTTTTTTTTTTTTTTTTAACAGTCTACCAGCCTTTCTTTTGACTCTGTGAAATATAAGGCCAGATCACACAATAATTAGCGTTACAAAGTCGTGAATCTCACTGGTTTCAATGGCATCTTAGAGGAAATCTATCACGCTCCCATTATCAGAATCAGACCTACCTGTTTCAAGGACCTTTCAGCAAAGTGTGAAGGGTATAAGAAGGACCCTAGATATGGTGATTCTCAGTACTGAAATGTCTAGAAGTGAGGCAGTGGAAATGTCAATGCTGAGACATATCTATGTTCCATGGACCAAGTGGGGACATTTCTGCCCACAATGGTTTGTTCACAAGTATCAGAGCTGTAACAGTGGTAACATCTAGGACAGATGGGAATAAGAGAAGGTTGTCACTGAAACCTCTTCCCTTTCTTGAAATAAGTTGCTTTTCTTAAGTTTGTCCCTCATACTATATCAGGACCCAGAAGCTGAACTACCCTAATGTAGCCTACACAGCAATCTTAAATATATATGTATATAGCTGAGAATTGGGGGTTTGAGGGGGTTTTGTTTTTTGGTTTGTGGTTGTTGGGGTTTTTTTGTTTTATTTTTTTGCTTTTTTTTAATGGCAGAAGATACTGGAAAACCTCTTCTTCAACTCCTTCTTTATTCTGCAGATAAGATTTCAGACTTCCCCTTGTGCTCCTCAGGAGTTGGCTTTGAATAAAGGGGTAGAGTCTCACAGGTGTCCAGAGAAGGAGAAAAGATCTCCTGTGCTAAATTTAAAATGAGCTCACAGTGCAGAGAAGCATGCTACAGTAGCAGCTCCAGGAAGTGACTCCCCACCTAAGTGACCCCAAGCTGTTAACGTTGCAGCCCAGTTCCAGATGTCTCCTTCCTGGGCACCCCTTCCACCCAGGGGATCAGCTGCATGGCTGATCACGTCCAGGATGCATGTGTTTCTCCCCTGATTTAAATGGGCACCAGTCCATTAGGAAGCAGCAATTACAAGGCCTTGGCCACAGCACACTTTTACCATTACCCTGTTCCTCTTGTCTGTTTTCTTAGTGATGTGTATTGAAAAAGGTTCAGAGGACGGAGCCAAAGGAGTTCAAGCAAGAAAACAACACCTAAAAGGTGTTGAAATAAACTAAAAAAAGGAAGGAAAATACGCTCGCTAGCAAAAAGGGGAGCAAAGACATCTTATGTAAACAGCTCTTCAACTAGCAGCTCTCACAAAGCTACTAGTTAGTATTCCATTTCAAGGCTCTGGCAAGCACCCCATCCCATTATGTGGGAATATAATCTTCTTTTTGCTTCATCGTTTGTTTTTAATAAATCACACGCAGAGCTTTTATATCATAAGCCTCCAAAATAAAACTCGTGTGCACACATCTCACATAAATAAGTAAAATAATAAACACACATGCATACACACACAAGCAGAAGCCAAATAATTACTGAGTTGCCAGGGTCCCAAATGCTGGATTGTAAATTATAGATAGGTTTGGGAATTTTGCCCTGTTTGACTCAGTTGTGATAAATATGCTTTAAAAGGTAAACTGTGTGATGCTGATATACTGTGGGTATATTCACAGGGAGTCTGGGTTCCTTTGATATATTATTCTGGCTTCCACAGAAAGGTCAGCATTTTACCTGCTTCTGGAGCAAAGACAAGCTCTTGTAGGTCTGGACAATGCCATGAGTTTTCTTTGGCGACTTACTCTGCTTCCATATGTTAAAAGAGGGAACACTAATTTCATACTTAGCCATAATGAGAACTGTCATGTAATTTTTCAAATAGGCACAGTTGTCAATAACAGATATGCACAGTAAAGCACACAAAATTATTCAAAATTATGATTTTTATTACAATAAATATGTGACTTTTTGTTTTGCCTGATAGTTTTCTGTGTGTGTGGGGGTACTTTTAATGCATGTTTTCCCAACCTCTTCCTGTAATGATAATGATAACAAATTTGTACAAATTAAGAGACAAGATTTTACTGTCAGAAAACCACACAAGTCAGAGAAGTACAGATTTAAGAAATGAAATAGATTTTGTGAGACATGACAAACTGATAGGACTAAGTAGAGGTTGTCTAATGCAGAAATATAAGGAACTAAACCTGAACTTAAAGCAAAATTAACTTAGTTTCATTCAAGCCTACATTTCAAGCCACCCCAAGCTGCAACTAGGTGACATTTCCATGAAGGGCTGCTCTTCCAATGTACCAGTTTAGATACGTTGGTAGTGGACCATGAAATTTCAACATTGTGTGCTACTCCATGTAAGTGAGAATGGTGTGCTAAAAAGAAATAAAATCTTTAACAGCAAGTTTCTGGATAACATAAAATTGGAGAGAGGGGCAGCACTGTGACTCAGAGGGATCTTCATGGGTTGCAGAAATAGTCTTTCATAAACCTCATGAAGTCCAGAGAAGGCAAATACTAAGTCCTATATCTGGATCAGAATAATACCATTCAACAGTGCAGACTGGAGACCAACAAGCAAGGATAAAACTTTGCTTTGTACTTTCCAATTCTAACTTCTGTTTTTAACTATGTATTTCTACAGGCTGGGAAGTGCAGGGACACGGATGGAGTTGTGGTGATTTTTGAGTTCATTTGTAGCTTTTTATGTGTCTGTATGAAAGGCTGTTCCACCAGTGATTTTGCCAGGGGCAACTGCCCCAGAAAACAAGAAAAAGAAGCAGCAGTCAGATAAGTTCACAAGAACAAATGCCAAAATGGTAATATCCCTTTATGCTTCTACTTATTTTTTCATCATTTGAAGATTGCTCATATTTCAGTTTGTGAGCCCAGACCACTGATTCTAATGGCTTTTAAGAAAAGTTTTCACTGTCCCTATATAGTAACTCAAAGGTTACTATACTCGGTGTGATTCTGAGGGGAAGGGGCAGGGGAAGGGGAGGGGGAAGTGAAAGGGGAAGAGGAAAGGAAGAAAGAAAGGGAGAGGGAAGGGAAGAAAGAGAGGGAGAGGCAAGGGAAGGGAAAGGAAGGGAACACAAACCTGAGCATAATTGGTGGTCTAAAAGAATTACCTTTCAGCTGTGGTATTTCATAAAGAAGGATTTAAAATCTTAAGTGGCATAAATTCTTTGTCTCTGCAAAGGTGTGTTAGGCATTTGCTATATATTACAGATGCATTAGACACATAGATAAGATTGTAAAAGGCATGGAACAATCACTGGACGCAGAACTGCTTCAGGCACACCAATCTACAGGTGCCAGCATACTACAATTACAACAACTAGGTTGAATTACAGCTACCCAGCAGAGATGTAATAAAGGTATGAATTATTGACTTGGCATCATCCTGAGACAGCTTTGGTCACAGCCTTGCTATGTTTTGGAGATGATAGAATGAGATTTGTGTGATGTAAAATTATAATCAAAGACAGTTCAGGATGAAAGATGACCGCCAAGGTTATGAACCTTAGTGGGAGGCTGCATACTCTGATAAAAAAGGAACTGCAAGGGAGAAAGTATTGATCATTTGGTTGCATGGAGCCAACCCAAAGCACCAGGCTCCATTCAGAATTTAACTTCAGAATTTATTTACTTGTCCAAACAGCACATATAGCTCAGGGAGTTAAATGTATCAGAGTGGGCAAGGATGGGAATAAACATACCAAATGACAGCTTCAAACCCCAGGGTCATGCAGTTTGCCACTGGAGAGAAAAGACAGTGGGAGGAAAGCAGCTGTTATTCTCAGTGCAAGATGCAAGGAACACAAGTGTAAGGTTAAGATTTGCAAAATCACTTTTTAAAGTAGAAAGAAGGTCCTCTCTATATATCCTGTGGCTTTTGGTTGGTTTATGTTCTTTTTAATATTGGCCCTATGTGGCTGCTATTTTGTCTCTGAAATAGCTATTAATATCTTAGGGCATTCAAAAAGGGAAATCAGAGAAGCTAGGATTGAACTGTGCTGCACATCAGGATAGGAACAGGCAGATAAACATTTATCTTTCTCTGACACAAACACTCATAATGACAAACTTCGTGTACTTTCTGAAATAGGGCTTGAAACCACTATAGGCTTGCATTCTCCATCACAGCTGCTGAAGCAAGGTTCTGTGGGTTGCCCCTGTTGAATACAGAAGGTGCATAAAATGTGACATGGGGTAAAAAGCATTAGTATGGTTGCAAAATCTTATGCACACTGGTAATAGACTTAGATGAGGTAGTTGGATTTGTGTGTCCTGAGAGAATGAATATGAGGATGTAGTTACTCAAAGAAACCACGCAATATCATCAGTAGTGGTAATGTACTGAAAGAAGCTGAGGTTGAGAGCAAAATCAGTACACCACCCCGTGGGAGACTGGAATGTCAACTGTCTCAAAGCTTGCTTTTGTCTATTTAGAACTTTTTGCAGACCACTCTTTCGCTTGTCAGACACCACCCAATGTTGCCACCAACTGAGAAGGGTGTAGGCCTTTGGTTATCAGAATGGCCAGACCCTGTCTACCCCAGGGCTTGCCCAGGTTGTCCTGCTACCCCAAACTTGCTGTGGCATGATGACTGTGCTGAACCAAGTGCTGCCCAAGCAACAAGGGCAGGAAGAACTCATACAGTGATTGCGGCAAATGATGATGGGCCAGGCATAGGCCACTGTGATGCTGATTGGTTGAACTACGAGCCAGCCTAGACTGCAACTACTGCGGTGCCCTACCACAATCGGGACCTTCACCACCATCACGACTTGGGAACCATGGATCAACAGGACACCACTGAATTCCAGAGGACCGTTGGGCTTGTGGTGGTGACTATGCTCTTACTGTGCTCCTTAATACTGCTTCTTTTTTTTCTGCCTTTTCTCTGCTTCTGCCTTTACTATATCGCTCATCTCAGTGACTATTGCTGGGGAATAACAATAAACCTGCAGGAGTGGCATCTGACCTCATTTGTGTCTCAATCTCACCCTTGGAATCATAATGAACCTTCTCCTGGGCCCAACATAGTCGGACCGGGACATAACACACCCCAATTTCTTTCTCTCCTCTGTCTCAGCAGCAGTCTATGTTTTTCACTGGACAACTGTAGACTAACTTTGCCTTGAATTTTAAAAATAATGAAAAACAGAAAAAAAAGCACAAGGAATTGAAAAAATTATTAAAAAAAAAAAAAAAGGACATAGAGCCTTTGTCAGATCTGAACAGCAAATCTTTATAAGCAATTTGGAGTATCCCTCCTCTTTTCTTGTCTGTCTTTTCCCCAGCATTTTACCGATTGTAATCAAATCATGCATTCTCCATTGTTTCCAAAATTTTTGTCTGGAACACATCTTTTAATCAGGTTTCTTACTGATGACTATTTATTTCAGCCATCTTCTGATAAATCATGTTTTTCTTTATTTTATTTTGTTAGTATATATTTTTATTAAAATTTTTTTGAAAATGTCAAGCTTCTACTAAAAAATAACTTTAATGTAATGAAACCCAAACATTAGAACATGTTGACATTAATCAGAGAGAGGCCATCTAACCTACCGCAGTGTGTCGTATGTGCTTTAACACACTTGTCTTAATGATCATATGAAAGACCAAATATAAAATAAGAGCCAAGATGGAAAATGTTAATTGCAAGCTGATGACTACAAGCATTCTATAAGGTAATGAAACAACTAATTACATTTATAGTGAAAGACTCAAAGTCATTTCGTATTCTCAGGTTTCTCAAAGAACAGTGGTAGCTGACTGAAAAATTGCTGTGCAGAATTTGGAGCATATAATATGAGAGGAAAAAAGTCAGGTCAGAGGCTAAGATGATAGATTTAACCTGGCCTTTATTTTTCCAATTTTCTCTTTTCTTTTTCTTCATTTTGCTACTAAAATGTTATTGTGAGAAAAGAAAGTGAGAATAAAGGGAGGGGGAGGAGGGAAGGGAAAGTGAATAAAAAACCTGGAAATTTTAATGTTTGGAGGTCATCAAGAAAATGGAAAACTAATCAAACAATGAAAAACAAACTGTTAGAGTTTTTTACTTATTTTTAGTTTTATTAAAGTATATATTTTCTATAAAAATATTTTATTTGTAAAATTTCACTTACAATATAGTTGTTGTTATAGTTCGTCTATATCTCCATCTGGTACTTTAACAACTCACCTAGTTATTTCACCCATTCTGTATTTTCCCCTTGTCTTCCATATTTGTGCAGAGGGAGATGAAACAAAAGTCAGTTTCTCCCTTGGAAATAACACTTCCTTTTAAGGGGTCATTAAACGTCTGTCTCTCACTTGATTATTCTGTCCTCAGCAAAATCCTTTATTTTTTACTACTAAATGACCATTTTTATGGACTACATTTTTTGCCTTTCTTCTTCTTCCTTCTTTTTTATTTTTTTTTGCCTTTTCTTCTTTTTTCTTATCTTAAATCCTGCCAGTGCTTAGAGATCAATAGCTGTAATCCAGTATCTCACATCAGTGAAGTCTGAGATGATATCATGCAACATTGTCTGCTTAGTCAAGTTTAGTTCACAGCCAGGCTTTTCTAGATGTTTAAGACATTTGGGCCAAAGTCTTCTTTCCAGCCCTATTTGATCTTACACATGTTTAATTTAAAATAATTAAACTCTAATTCACAGATTTACACTGTGCCATAGAACAGTTTTATGTCTTTACATAATTTCAAATTACCTATGAAAAATACAGTAACTCATATTAATGCATTTCCACAATATGATCAATTACATTGTATTTCCCAGTCATTGAAGTACAGTTTTATAGCATCAATAACAAATGTAATAAAATTGTATTTCCTTACTAGGTCTTTTTAACAAAAAAAAAAAAACAAACACAGTAATTGAGAATTATTTTCTTCAAAGTTACTTTCTTTTAAAAAAATGGTTTAATTGTTCTTATATTGCATAATAAAAGAAGAGACGACATTGACAAAATTAATTCTAGAAAAAATGGTTACTGTTTGTTTTTTTATCTTCCAATAAAGCACAACGCTTGACTGGAATTTGAAAAATGGCCTAGTAAAAAGAAATCACAAAAATGCAAGAATTGGTAAAGGAATTATTTTACTTTTTGTCATTCAGTAGCTGATTTGAAGAACTGTAAATTACTGCAAATATTTTGATCTGATTTTGATTTGGAATAACCTTATTTGCAATTATTCTAATTGAAAAATAGAAAATGTTCTAGAGTGGGATTTTTTTATGTATACTTGATACATGCTACTTTTCACCAGACATTTCTCGTCTTTGCTCTCCACTTGCTGCACAAAAGCTTTTATCTTCAAAACTTTTTTCTTCCCTGCTGATACACAAGCTGGGAGAGAAGGGAAACTTACTTACTCAGGAAGGGGGTAAATTAGCCTGTAGAGCATCTTTTATGAGGTCTGAGAGATTTTCACTGACCTTTGACTGACTGAGGAAGTTGATGTTTGTGTGGATCACAGACATCAATAAATCTGTGATTCTTTTGTCCTAGGTCTTTGAAATCGCACTCAGTCTGGTCCCAGAACTTGTCTGGGTCAGCACATCACCTAACAAGTAGACTGTGGAAGCAGAGTGACATAACAGGCTGCCTGGCTCTCCTATTATGTTTGGAATTTGGGGAAATAGTTGGGGGAGTGCCTCTTGCTTTTGAATGCATTAATTTCCTAATCTCAAACAGGCATACAGACCATAGGGAGTCATTAATATTTCTTATGTGTTCCTGGAATTTCTTGTTTAGCTATATTTTCAGAATTCTTCCTGAAACTAATTGAATGTGACCAGCCCATACAACCTCATATTCTTGCATGTGCCACTGTTGATTTGTTTGAGACTGGACACTTTCTGCTTCTTCTCTACCTATCCTTAACATAAGATAAAAACTAGTAGATGTTTATGAATGCGTTAAAGAATACTGCATTAAAAAGCAAACAGGTGGTATGGTTTGTTATTTCACTTTTCCATGTATTACTTTTCTAATATCAATGTGATGTATTATTAGGTTTAGTAAAAATATATCAGGTGATTGGATAAAGTTGGAATATTATCCTTATAAAGTCCATTTTGTTCCCTGTTGTTGCTATCCTGAATACTAATAACAAGACAACAACATTTCAGAATGATTTTACGTCATCCAATCTCTTTGCCAGAAAACACAACCAGAGTTATCTATTATCTTTGTAGATCCCTTTTTCTTTGTATTTTGAAGCCAACAGGACATCAGATTAATTAAAAAACAAAAACAACAATAAAAAAAAAAAAACTAACATGATCACCACCTTAAAAAAAAAAAAAAGAGTACAGTTATTCTACTGAATTGGTTGTTAATAAAGCATTTTGATTGTGCAGAACACCTCTTAGTTCAGTTCAAGAAATGTATATTTTTGCAATAAACAGACATCCATATCATATTTATGTTATAGCTCTTGAGAATCCCATTCTTTGTGGAGGGGAGTGCAGCACAACATGTAAAAGTAATTTTGTTATTTTCATATACCCATGCATTTTTGTGATATCTTATTTTCAAGTATGCTAAAACATGTCATCCTGGTCTTCTAATTTTTTGTGTCCTAGAAAAAAGAGTGTCCCGTCCGTTGCCCCATTAAAACTTGTCCATTGATGAGTTCTTTCTTCCCAGGTCTCCAAATAAGGAGAATTTGATAGAGGGGTTTTGATCTATGATTTGTGTTTAAATAATGATAGTGATGATTATCTAGACATGTAGAGAACATTTTGTCAAACTGGGAGAAAGTCTCACCAGAGGCTTCTTCAAAGACATTTTTGTGCATGCTCCTATGTGATTTCCTATCACGTTTCAGCATACTGCACCAATCATTATAATAATGTCCACATGTCAAAATTACAAGCTTTTCTTTTTCCCATTGTAGCTTAGAGTAGATTTATAAAAATGAATTTAACAAGTTGGACTTCCTTACTACCAACATTTTCCCTTGCAAAGTGTATTGGGACACTTGTAAGAAGGTACTCAGATGGCTGATCAATAGATGATATAACCCCATAACAGCTTCACAAAACTGGAACATCTCTTGTTTTTAATTCTGAAATAAAGCTCTCCAGTCCCCAGTAGTTTGGCCATTGCTCTTTGTTGTTGAAATCCTGAAGTTGTGTTCTTGCCCTCTCTTGATAGTTTTTTCAAGTCTGCCTCTATACATAAATCATATTTTTTGTATTAAAAAACCTATTCACTTGTGGAAACATTGTGTGTGTCCTATGCAATTTGTATAGTTATTTAGTTTTGAAATACAAATGATAACAAATCCCTAGAAATGGAAAAGTTCAAACATTGAAAACAGCTAAATATTATGTTTTATGCACAGATTATGAGGTGCAGCTCTTGGATGTTTTAACTTGCAGTAATTGTTCTTTTTTCTTATTTGAGCATTATTTCATCATCTGTTTTATTCAACTGTATTTTATGACACATTAATCATGCAAAATGGCATTTGAACATTAAACTGAACTGTTCAGGGCATTTCCTATAGGAAAATCCATATTGATATCTTTTACGTCTCTACAATTTAGAGAGTTAAAAAACCACTGTGCTATATTTTAGCTCCTGGTAGACCTGTTTCTATAGATGCCACCAATGATACCACTCTTTAAGGCATAAAAATGCCTGCAAGGTATCAGAAGCTAGTGAAAGAATGACTGCTTCAAATATAACTTGGGCATGGTTGAAGTGAAGTTTGTCTGAAGGAAAGCATTTCTGGAGACTAGATATATTCCTTTTCCTTCTCCATCAAAGAAGTACACAACATAAGAAGTTTATTTTATTTTATTTTATTTTATTTTATTTCATTTCATTTCATTTCATTTCATTTTATTTTATTTTATTTTATTTTATTTTATTTTATTTTATTTTATTTATTTTATGTTTTTATTTTGGATTGGTTGATTTGGCATTTGACTGAGAATAGTTGGACAGGCAGCATTGGCAAATACAATTGTCTCAGTCTCTGGAGGAAGCAGGATGGGATTCATCTGACTAAATTCTACGCCTGAGGTGGCCATTCTAGGACACCTTTGCAGTCAACATGAAAATTCAAAAATGTGAAAGAGAAATAAACACCTAAAACACAACTGATGACTTGCTCCTTATGTAAGTATTATCATAGTTGTAAACATCTGTGCGCCATGGATGTCTGAAATTAGATTTATTAAGCCCAGTGTCTGTCCATGTTCCAAATGAAGTCATGGGACTGAATGTGTGAGAAGATGATCAGCTTCCTAGGACATGCACTATTAGGAGGCTAAAACGACAAGGACACCAAATGCTCTTCTCAGAATGGTTGGAATTTTACATCGTACTAGACAGTTTTGTGTGGGACAGATGACTCTTGGAGTTCTTCAGACTCCAGCAACTTGTTGCAAGGGGACTTGTTAACCGAACATCAGAAGCAGCCAAGTCTCTTGAGTTTAGGGGAGACAAAGAGTGGTCAGATCAAATGTGCAGTACTAATGTGACCAGTTTAATACACATTGTATCAAAAAAATGTCCCATTGGCATGAAGTCTGTGTCTGTTTCTTTCCTAAAAATAGAGCCTCTGGGGACAGAAAAGGGTTAGTCAAGTATTTGCTTTCCTTTTTTTCCTGCAAAGCAATGTATGAGAAGTCTAAATCACACTGGAAGAATTAGTCATTTACACTTTTTATTGCCCATAAGAACTAAGTGAGGGAACATACGAAGTCAATACCCTCTGTGGGCAAAGGTTCCAGAAGCCAGCATGCATCAGTAGGAACAACAACAACAACAAAAAACACCAAAAAAACCAAACAAAAAAACCCAAACAAACAAACAAACAAAAGGAACAACAACAACAAAAAACAACAAAATTCTTTTAGCTCAAAGTCTGTGTAGAACAGAGCTGCCTTAAACAGTGCTCTGCACGTGCTCACATTCTGTGGGTGAAACCCTAGTCCTATTCAATCACTTGCTTCAAGGAAGGAATTTCATTATCTATTTCTCTGTACCCTACAGAATTAGAAAGTTCTTATTAAGAACACTGGGAAAGAAAATCAAAACAACAGAAAAACAAACTGTTATGATTTCATTTTGTTATTAAAGCAGGCACTGTTTACAGACAGGAAACTTAGATTGAAATTACAAGATTTATAATGTGCATTTTATGTTCTTGAAGGCATCATCCATGTGATTTCAGTAAAACTTTGCAAGTATGCAAAGAAGTCTTTAAGAAGTCTGGTCTACCTTACAATTCCTGTAAGGGATCAAAATACTAACCTTTGTTGTTCTTCCCTCCTTCCTTCCTTCCTCCCTCCCTTCCTCCCTCCCTTCCTTCCTCCCTCCCTCCCTTCCTCCCTCCCTCCCTCCCTTCCTTCCTTCCTTCCTTCCTTCCTTCCTTCCTTCCTTCCTTCCTTCCTTCCTTCTTCCTTCCCTCCTTCCCCCCTTCCCCCCCTTCCCCCCTTCCTTCCTTCCCTCCTTCCTTCCTTCCCTCCTTCCCCCCTTCCTCCCTTCCTTCCTCCCTTCCTTCCTCCCTTCCTTCCTTTCCTTCCTTTCCTTCCCTCTTCTAATTTTTTATTTCAGGTCTACTGGAGTCTAGTATTTTTTGGGGGGGGCATGGGGAGGGAAGAACTATAAACCTAAATTATAGCCAATCAGATTGTACTCACAGCTAAACTACTAGACAAATTGCAGCTCGTGAAATTTGCCATGGGTCAGGAGACTGAGTAATTTCATTTTAATCAGTCTTACTTGAAGTAGAGACGCTACTACAGCAAAGGAGTCATAGCAAGTGAAACCTGGCAGAGAACGCATCAAGGGATATAAAGTTGTAGTCTTTTCTTTTTTTTTTTTTTTTTTTTTTTTTTTGTTATACACTTAGTTTCCATACCTAAGCTAAGAGCCTGAATTACTAGCAGAGATCTTGGGATTGTCATGTAGCCTGAAATATATCATCATCTGAAGCTTGCAATTTACAAAGGTCTTTATTGCTGGTACAGTTAAATTGTCCCTAATTATATCCCAAGAATGTGTTTACCTGATGTTGACTCTGGCAGAATCTGTACATTTTTACACACAAGGTCTTCACCCATCCACAGTTTTCTATTGTACTCTCTTCCTTTGGGTTTTAAAAAACTTCTGCAATGTGCAGTTTTGTTTCATGTTCCACAAGCAGAATAAAAGTACACCTCAGCTGCACAGCAGAGAAAAAATGGTTTGAGTTTGTTCTGGTTTTTTTTTTTTTTTTTTTGTGTTTTGTTTTTGGGTTGTTTTTTCTTTTTGCTGGTGGTTTTTGGGTTTTTTTTTTATTTTTGTTTGTTTGTTGTTTTGTTTTGTTTGTTTGGTTGGGTTTTTTTGAGGACTGTCTTAGAATCTTTATCCAGTAACTAGAATTACTGATGTAAACTACATTAAGATTTCACTCAAATAGCTTGTATTTTATAATCAGAACGCTGCATGCCGATTAAGTTATAGCTGTAGGGAAGAGCTGATCTTAACACATGAGGAATTACTGTGCATAAAAGAAGAAAATTTATTTTAAAAGTTCATTTCTAATTTCTTGGGGAAACTGGAAGTCATAATGAGGCTTTGCACGTATTTAATTTTAAAAAAGAGATCTTTAAGTATTTGGGCCAAACAATAAAGAAATCAAAATACTATTTTCCCCACAGCTAGAATTTAGAAACAAGGTCAGGTGTATACATAGTCTCTGAAACAGTGCTTAACAAAGAAAAGAAAAAATAATAGTAAAGTCGTTCCTTCCTTGTCTTACACAGCTGATCAAAGCCTAGAATATGTGGAAGTGGACTGAATGGCTGTTACCTACTTTTTATTAAAATTGAAGTGTTTAGAATCATTATTTTAACAAACCTTAATCAAATGTCTTTTCAGGGCTTTCCTTTCGTGGGTTATTGGACTTTGTACAAATAATTTGGTCAAAATCCTATATAACTATTTTTATCAATATAGTTATATCAGTATCAGTCATTTTGTAAATATGTTTGTGTAAGTAATGAAACACAGTGATGAATGACACGTTCTACTCAGACCACATCTTTCCTTCCCTGTTTAATAATACCAAGATACTCAGATACTATACACGAATGTGGGGGGAGGACGGGAAGGGAGGGAGGGGGAAAAATAACAACAAAACCAAACAAATAAACAAAAACAAGCTGCCAAATCCTCAGATCCTACTAATTTGGGGATCTAAAGGAAAAGTAGAACTTAAGGTGGAAAACTACATGAAGGTAAATGTTGTCTTGTTATTCAAGCTACCCATGTAAACTTTTTTTTTTTTTTTTTTTTTTCTGCAGGAAACCATATTATTGTTCTGTACAGTCATGCCCAGACTGATATCATTGACTATATGAGACACTTTAGAAATATACCATAATTATCCCTTATATACCACCAATGGAATCGATCACATTGTAGGAAGCACATGAATACAAATAAATAATAATTGAATTTAATGCTGTCTTTAAAAGATGTAATGTATTTCATGGAGAGATTTCATGTGCATAAAGATATCATGATCCATACTTCATATATTTCTTGCAGATGTGGTAGTCTTCTTTTTCATTTTTTTTTAAAAAAAGGCAAGAATCAGATTTTTCAGGAATACAGTTTCTTAAAAGTATGTAATTTTTTTAAAAAGCAGAGGAAGACAGAAGGAACGGTAGTCCATTCATCTATTTTGACAAAAAAAAAAAAAAAAAAAAAAAAAACCAACCCAAACAAATAAACCAAAAAAACCCAGTCAAACACAAAACCCTTTGTATACCCATTTTTTGAGTACTTCACTAGGCCTCATTGGGAAACTGCATTTGTCAGGAAAATGTGCGGTTGATATGAGTTCATCAGCTGGATGAATGAGGCTGACAGTACTGAGAGCTTGTCAGCTGAATGATGAGTTCTCAACGTGGTCATTGTTATGATGTCCAGATACCAGATTGCATAATAACTAGTCTAGAAAATGTATTGATTTCTTTCTTCTTTGAGTGCAGGAGCAGGTTAGCACATGTAGGAGCCCTGAAGGTTGTTGCCAGAAGGAGCTTTCTTCTGTTAAGTGTAGTACTGTCATTCTTTCCATGCTAGCCCAGAAATAAGAGTTAGTATGACCAGAATGTTCAATTCTGAACCATAAGTTCCAAGATGATATAAGTGAACAAGTGTATGCATTTAAAAGAAAAATGTGTGTCAATAGAGAAAGAAAAGAAATATCTCAAACATGGAGCATAATAAATACATGAATCATAAAATACTTGATTGAATGATCAATACTGAACGGATGAAAGAAAAAACATATTTACATGTTGCTTTTATGTTGTCTCTTCTTATTATGGTTTTTACTTATGTGGTGGCCTTACAAACAAAATCTCTATTTATTGAAGCACACTTCAAATAATTCTTTTAGTGCCTAAAATATCTGTTTGAATTTAGACCTTTTTTGTGCTGTCGTGTATCACTTAATTCCATTTTGGTGTCCTTATAAAGATAAATTCATCTCACTCTACATTAGCCAACTAAAATGTAGGCATCCAAATATAAATGTAATTGCAACATAATTTATTATTATTATTATTATTATTAATATTAATATTAATATGTCCTTAATTATTGTGTTTTACCAAGCCAAGAGCATTCCACATAAGCCTTGGAGCAATATGAAGATATAATTTGTTCCTTTCTTGCAGTTTAGAATTGCTATCTACAAAACAAATGGGAAAGGAAGAAGGAAGGAAGGAAGGAAGGAAGGAAGGAAGGAAGGAAGGAAGGAAGGAAGGAAGGAAGGAAGGAAGGAAGGAAGGAAGTCATAAGAAAAAAGAGAAAAGGAAGGAAAAAGGAAAAGGAAAAATGTAAAGGAAAAAGGAAAAAGATTAATGCAAAATAAAATGCAGAGATTGCATTTAGATCTACATGCGAAGATTCCATTCATTAGAACAGAATTATTTGCAGACACATTACCTTTTAGGAAATATTGTTGGGAAGAAATAGATCAAAACTTGGAAAATACGTAATGTTATGAAAAATAGCATGTTATCTACCCAGAGAAAGAATCAAGTCTGCCACTGTGTCAGTAAAAGTTCACAGCTAAGAGAGGTGGGAACCAGACCAACTGAGAAAAAGGACCTCTTGATCCACTGTATATGCTGTGGAAAGCAGTGCTAAACATGGAAAATAAAACACAACAGAAAAGAAGTTAAGTCTAAACAGAGATAAAAGCGTGAGCTATGAAAAATATAACCATTTTATGATCCATAACTGCAGCTCAAACAGCCAGCAGGAAATATAATAATTGAAACTTAGGAGATCAGGATCTTTGTGCTGTGACTCTAATGTATCCAAAGAGCCTCACTATCCTCACATTGTTCTATTCATTTTTCATATTACAGTTACTTTTTTAAATCAATGACCAATTTGATTCTTGCTGTGTTTTGTAGTTAGTGGCAATATAATCCCAAAAAAACTGATAAGCCAAATTTGAAGACAAAGACAATATATCCAAGGATGTACAAAAAAAAAAAAAAAAAAAAAAAAAACAAACCCAAAACAACAAAAAAAAACCCACACAAGAAAGAAGAAAAATAACGAAAAAACAGAAGAATTAAAACCAAGATGATATTATTTAGTATTCCAAGCCGTTTACTTGGAACAGTACCATATATTGCAAGGTATGTGGCACAGGCAAAATCAGCAATTCAGTCATGACAGGACACCAGAATAGTGTAAATGTGTCAGCTTCAGTCCTGCCCGGCTCTCTAGGAGGCTATAAGGACAAATTTCAAAGAGATGGACACTTGGAAGGCAAGCTAAATTTGGAAATATATCCCTCTCAAACAAGCTCATGAGACTACCTAAGTTTCCATTACAGATCAATATAGATGCACACAGGCATATAATCCATCACTTGTCTATTTAGACTACAAACTTCTCCACAAGAGAGATCACTTTTGACTCTGTGCTTCACATTTCCTGGTGCAATGGTGTTTCAGTCCTGGTCAGAGCTTCTAGGTAGTATCATACTAAATTAGTCAGTTAGTAAACTGTCTGGGCATTCTTTGTACCTGTATGCAGTTTCTGCTACATTTTCTGTGGGATTACACATGGAAGGGCACCTGTATCTACAAGAAGAACAAAGGAGAAGATTTGTATCATATAAATAGAGGTGTCTGTGGTATACAAATCGATATGTAGTCATTCCTCATAGTCAAATTAAAAAAAAAGATGCTTTCAGGGTAAAACTCTTATGATGCATTTGCAATGTCTGTTTTAGGATGAGGTTAGCCTTAGTCTAGAAGTGCTTGTTTTTCTGTTAACAATTCAGGGAGTCTGGATGACTGGCCCAGGTGTGTAGGGTTACATGTGAGAGTTCTACTCTTGGACAGATTAGACCGAACACAAATCCATTGAAAACATTAACAAAACAACCCCACTTCCCCTCTCCCCCTACCAGAAAGAAAAAAAAAAAAAAAAAAAAAAAAAGCTGTGACTCACAGTAGTGTCCTTGACATTCTTGATGGTTCACAGCATTCTTTTTGTTTGTTTGTTTGTTTGTTTGTTTGTTTGTTTGTTTGTTTTCCCCTAGTCATTTCTTTTCTCCTCTATAGGATAGCAGTATTAATTCTCAGCTGTTAGGGTTAAAAAAGGGTAATTGAACATTAACAATCAACTTAAACTAGCTACAGCACTAGATAAGCAAATAATGGAATTAAAGAAATCTTGTTTGTGTTTAACAAACACATTATTCTTTCCTGGAATTACCTGTGCTCAAGTGTTCTACACAGAAGTTAAAAGTAAGCCTGGAGGTAACACACATTGAATATGAGTTATTGGTATCAATGTTCATACATTGTTTTGAAGAGTTTCTTGGCTATAAATCTTCCTTCAAAACAGTTTGTTACCAGCACTTCCTAACCTGTTCCAGGTGGCTTTTACCCTCTCATTGTCTTCCACATCAGTTTGCTCAGTTAAGTTTCCTATTCCAGTGGAGAAATTAAACTGTGACTTTTGGAGAAGTTGTTGAGATGCTCCCTTCCACTCCCAGCATTTGAAAGGAAAACTATTGGAACACGATTTTTAAATTGGCGTATTGTTCAGTATATTTAGTATGCATAAAAAGCAAATAAATGTAAGATCAAAACCTTAGATAACATTCAATATTTCTTTTTAAAAAGTCAAACAGGAGATATAGATAGATAGATATATAGATGATAGATAGATAGATAGATAGATAGATAGATAGATAGATAGATAGATAGATAGATAGATAGATAGATATGGGGCAAATATTTATACATCATGGCACTAATGAAACACATTTTAAAGAAGGAATCATAATGTTTCAGGAACTTAGACTGCAAATGGGAAATCAGTGAGTTGTTCTGATTGTGTGCCTGCCTTTAAGGTCTTGTTCTTGTTAACCAGTTTTAGCCTTATTACAGTTTTGCCAACAGCAGAACAAAAATACAGTCAGTGCATAAACACCATATTCTCCTGCTCTCTTCTAGCACCTTCAAAGTTGTTAAAAATCATATTTTTTGGCTCAGTAACTGTAGCTGATATGCCAACCAGGAGCACGATATGCTAGAACACAGTGAATATGCATATGTATATATATGCATGTATGTATTTCCTTGAGAACACACTTTGTGACCTAAAAGAAAAGCATCATATGGAAAAAAAGATGTGACACTTTCTATACTAGAATACATATAGAAATAAATTTTGCTCTTTTCACAAAATTGGTCTGAAAACTGTAAAAACACAATGTAAAAGTTTTCAGAAAGCGTTTTAAGAACATACAAAAAGTTGTGCTTTCATTAAAACATAAGGCTATAAACCACAATAAATTTCAGAAATAAACCACAAAAAGATTTATTGGAAATAAACAGTTCAGTTTTCCAGTCTTTAATGTTGAAAAGTAAGAAATGGTTCTAAACACAATTTTATCAAAACAGATATAACTTCAAATAAAAAAGTTTTTTAGAAACTTTTTCCTGAAATGACATTTTTTGTGATGGAGAACTTTTTATGGGTTTTCTGATTTGGTTTGTTATATTTTTTATGAACAGTTATATAAGGTATAGATATTAACCCTTCCAGTTCTGTCATCTTTCGTTTCACTTTGTGACAATATGTGGTATTTTCAAAGACATTGTGTGTTGCTTGAGAGCAGAGGAAATCTTCAGAGAACATATACCATTTTCCCATTGAAAATGGTCTGAATCACATCAGGTTTCTATCATTCATGTCATTTTCCATGATGTTGCATGACACACACTGAAAACGCAGAGAGAAAAAGCCACTTTAACTGTTTTTTTTTTTTAAGTTTTTTTTTAAGGATTTTTAAGGTCCCAGCTACCTACCAGAATTTATTATCCTCAAGAGCACTGACAGTATAGCTTTCTTTAAAAACATGATTAAAAAAGTGACAAAATGTCAAGGAGTAAAAGAAAGGAGGGAAGCAAAAGGCACGGGCTGCTAATGACTGTTTTACATCCAAAGTATTAGATTTAATAGTTGATTAACTTTTCTTCAGATTACATTACTGACACAATGCAATCTAAATGTAACCTCAGTTTATATTTCCAAGGTACTGATTACTGACTATATGCATATATTTCTGATAAAAAGAAAATATAATGGTTAAAATATATCCTCTCTCTTGTGACACTAGCAATCACTTACCTTGTACATTTAACACATTTCTATTTTGCCTATGTCATACAGACAAATATATTTCTTCAACTTCTTCTACAGAAAAAAAAATGGAAAATAGTCTTTATTGCCTCTGAAGAATTTTTTATAGCATATTGAAATAGTTGTGTCAATGTAAAATCACATTGGAACAAGATACAGGTGTTTCTTACATCACTTTGACTAGGCGAGGTCAACATTAAACTCCCTTCCTAGGGTTGACTTTGAATGTCTACATCAAGGTTAGAACAACAACGTCCAAACTTCACACAGTGTGACATCCGTGCTGAGATAGTTACTGTAAAAAGCTAATCTTTTTTCGTTGAAGAACTACTTTTGAGAAACTTTGTATAAAAGTTATCTGTATTCTGTCTGCAGGCAGTGGAGAGAAATTGGTTTCTCCCTGGGGGAATTTTATCCCATCCTAAATTGGGATGTCTCTCACACATCTTTAGATATTTAATATTAGATGGTATGAATCCTACTTTGATTTACTGACTTTGCAGCAAAGAGCTGGGACACCAATGAATTAGTTTTCCCTCTGTGTTCTTTACTTAAACAACCTAATATCTTAAATCCTCATGTATTTAAAAAAAAAAAAAATACTAAAACTACAGGTGAAACTTGAGGGATTCAGTCTGATTCAGCAATGAAAGCTTAGATACTTGGAAAAGAATCATTAGCCAAATTAGTGGCAAAAAAACCCAAACCAACAACCCAAAGAATGAAGGTCAGTGGATAAAATAGTTTCAACACTTTTATAAGACAATAAATGGGAATTGCCTTGTTCCACCTTTTGTCATTTAGTGATTAAATCATAGAAGTGGGACTTCTTTAGTGCAAACACAATTAAGATTTTTAGAGTCACGTGAAACAGTAGTGAAAGCTACACAAGTATCAAAAATGTAGACTATTTCTTTTCATAATGTCAGACTTGAGGTCAAAAAGGAGATGTAAAGCAACACTACCTAGTCAAAAGTTGGACTAGGAGAAAAATACAGAATGGTATGCCCTTCATTTCCACAGCTATATGCTGCATTCAGAATACACAGACCCTTGTTGGGCCCACTGCATGAAGGTTCGCAGGAGGTTGTTCAACCAGTGTGTACAAAAGAACACCAGCACTCATAAAACAACAGCTGAAAGAGCAGACAATAAAAGCCTAACTGCAAGAGGCAGTTAAATGATAAAGAGATGCTGCAGCACTGAACTTGCTTAGGTAAGAACTTTCTGCCCAGTGCCACTCCATTATGATTAATCTGTGCACATGCGAACTTTATGAAAAAGATAATGAATTGATTGTGTTCCTAAACGATGCCATTTTAGACCTGTTTGGATTCCTGCCTTCCCCGGGGAGCAGATGACCACAGTCTGTTAGCTTAAACAAATGAACGTTTAATGGTCGTCTTTCTGCCAGCCAAGTGGAAAAGGGGAAACATTTATCAAGAGAAGGGAGGAAAAAACTGATCAAGCTGGCTATTCATCTGGGATATAGGTGCTGCAAAGTGGCTGTTGAGAAGGGAAAACTGCAGCATTTACCATGCCAAACTCACTTCAGGCATTGTTCAAAATGTGGAGGTCACAGAATCCACAACTGGGGAGAGTTTCACACGCTGGCTTTCTCAGAATACAAAAACCAATACAGGTTAGTTTAATTACTTAACCACACAAAACCACAAGCACAGGAAGATCTTGTAGTTGATGTGCTTACTGTACAATGTTTTTATTTTTTAAGTTCAGTATTCTGTTCAATGGGACTGGGAGAACTCAGAAGAGCTTTTGGCTTTGTAAAGGCTTTCATTTTCCTTTGGTTTGGTTTGGTTTGGTTTGATTTTTTACATCTATTTTGCTTTACATATTTTTTGAACCACACTTAAATTTATCTTCTCCAGTCAATTGCTTTTATTCCTAATAGATGGGTTCCTTAAGCAAAGCAGATAATCTAAAAATTCAGTGTCTTTATATGTATTGGCTTTATTTCACCTGTTTTCAGATGTCTATTTTCACTGAGAAAAACTAGCCTAATAACTAGTTTAAACTGAATACATAACTTAAGATGATTTAAGCGATACAAATCCTTTGTCCAGAGACATGTCTGCATCTTTCATGTTGGTAAATCATCATCCATGGTTTTGTACTACTTAGAGGGACTAGATACATATGCAAAAAAAAAAGAAAAAAAAAAAAAGGCTTAAGAAATGAAATAATTCTCTGATATGGATTGATCATGTTGGGCCAGAAATTATTATTTATCAGTACCTTCTGGAACAATGCAACATTAAGTATGTAGTAGTACAGGCCGGGTGCCAACCCAGTAGAAAACAGCTTTACAAAAAAAAAAAAAAAAAAAAAAAAAAAATTAGTATCCTGGTGGATAAGTTGCACACGTCAATAGTGTACCCTTGTAGAGAAGGCTAACTGCACATGGGCCTGTATTTGCACTAGTATAGTCAGAAGATTGAGGGATTTGATTATTTTTCTCTATTATGCACTTACTAAACTGTATCTGGATCTGGAGGGCTGCATCCACTTCTGGGCCCCCAGTACAAGAAAGAGGTTGGCAGACTAGAGCAAGTTAAGTCACCAAGATACTTAGAGGGCTGGAGCATGTGGTTTATAAAAGACACTGAGACACTCAGGTTTGTCCAGCTTAGAGAAGAGAAAGTCAGAGAGCAGGAAGGCTAATAACCGTTTACAAATTGCAAAAGAGAAGAATCCAGTTGGGTATTTGAATATTTTTTCCCCCTCCCCCGTTCCCCACCCCCCCCCACCCCCTCCCCCCCCGCCCCCCCAAAGATGATCAAACAATGAAATAGGAGCCCAGAGAAGTTGTGGACTATCCATCTTTTAAAATAGTAAAAACCTGAGTGAACCAAGCCCTAAACTACTTGATCCAACCTTGAAGATAGTGTTAAATTTGAATAATGAATATTGGTTTATTTTTTATGAATTTTTTATCTTCGTCTCTTTGAGACACAACATCAGAAGCAACTATCCTGATTATGCAGAACTAATCTTTTCAGCTTCACTCACTTATGTGTAGTTGCTCCTGTCCAGTTGATAGCTCTCTCATTTTGGAAACTTGCTTATTCTAGAAATAGCTTTCCAGTACATCTATTTACCATAGTAGAGAAAATTTTTTTTCATGCAAATAGCGAATTTCAATCCATATTTTGTAAGCATGGTTTAGAAATATTAGACATTAATACACAGAACTTCAGCCAATACTGAATGAGAGGCTGGAAAGCACAAAGAGTAACAACTAGACAGCATCCTAATTTTAGATGACTCAGGCAATTTCCTGAGATCTTTATTCAGTGCAGGCAATCAGGTGTTCATTTTTATGTCTCATCCAAAAAATACTACTTCCTATAGCAGAGCTCTGCTCTAATACAGTATTGAGAAATCCTTGAAGACTATCGCATATTGAAGAAGTCACCCACTTCTGTTAATGAATCATTGCTTTTCCCAAAAGTGCTGGGCTACTCTTTTTGAAATAAGTATAGTCCCTTTGCTAGGGCTTTTCATGAATGTTGGATGTCCAGCTGAAAGTATTTATAGCTTCATTTGCAGAAAATTTTAATCATCAAGGCATACTCCATGATTTTAACATCTCCAGAGCTAAGCGTAAGTGATCACTGAGATTTTAATTAAGACTTTCTCTGAAGTTGACTTAGAGTTTCCCACAAAATGAGCTGGATTGTAAATGCAAGTAGTCATGAATTTAAGGCTGAGCTGTATGCTTTAAGCTCATCTCTGTCAGAGATGTTCTGTCATGTTCTCAATAAGATGTTTGTTAAACAATGGGGTTGAGTTCTTCTGTTAGGGTCCTCTGTTCAGATCACCTAAGAAACACAACTCCAGTTAGCAATGTAAACCAGATGCTTAGCTTGTTCGTTCTGCTAAGTACAGTGTCTCCTTGTAAATTATAGACATGCTAGCCTATTTAAAACATAACTCAGGTGGCTGGTGAACCACAGCACCTGACAGCTTCTCAAAGAGAGAGGATCCGCTTACTCATCTGCTCTGTCTCCATCTGCATGTTAAATTTGGATTGACTGCTCACTGTCCAAACTGATAGAGAAAGGATCTGTTTGAGGAGAAGAATTCCTGTGAACACTTTCTTTCCCCCCCCCCCATTTTCTCTATATTACCCTCTCCTTTTGTAAAACAGGTTTGTTGCTCTGCATTAATGTGACATGGTGTAAGCTGAACTGTCACCACACGTCAGAAATTAGAAAGAAAATATTTTTTCAGACCAGAATTCCTTATATGATTTTTATTTCCTTCGGCTTTTAGCAGATTGAGTATTGAATTGTTCAACTACAGTCTGTGGATAATTTAATACCCTCAGCATTCCTCCTAGTGTGAATTACAGACATATTTGACTTGTTTGACAAGGTCCTGAACATATTGTTTCAGGCCTTATCTCTTTCATGTGAATCTTGTAAATATTGATTGATGAAATCCCAGAGAAATGTCTTTTAACAAACCTGCTTTTTTTAAAAAAAAAAAAAAAATATACTAAAACCAGAGACTAGTCATTATCGTTTCCATCCACTCCCACATACAGACACTGGGTGATTGTGATGTGATGTAAATCAGCATAAAGCCACCACTTTCAACATTCATTTTCACTACCAGATAATCTTACTCCTCTTAAAATTGTTTTACCTTTGAAAATTTGGAAGAGTTTGCAAGCTTATAAGAATAAGTTCAATGATATTTTCCTCTTAGTTTTATCAGTATATATCAGCAGTAATCATCAGTCAAATTCATGAAATTACTTCAATGGAAATTATGGGAATCAGAGGAGAATCAATACCATTATATTTACATAGGAGTTTCTTTCAGGTGGATGAAAGGCTTCTGCTTTCAGTGTAGAAAACTTCTGCCATCTACAAGGAAGGGCGATTCATCTCAATAATAACCTCAGATACCTGTCTACATGCAGATAAATCACTCTTTGGAGGTGCCTTTCTCTTTCTATAGACTACCAAGGCAGTCTATACTACAAACATAGATTAAATATATGAAGTTTTGCTCCTAACATTAGTTGATATGAATCCAACCTTGGGATGATCATCAAAACAAACAAACAAACAAACAAGAAAAATCTACTGTTACCATGTAAAAATACAATTAGGAAGTATTTTGCATTTTCTCTTACATGAGACACTCTTCCTTAAGAAAAAGATTTAGATAATTCACTGATATGACTACACTTTTCGAAATTGGAGAAAATTTTTGAAGAAGGACTTGAACAGAAAGTGGATTGAGGGATCATAAGTAGATAACAGTTATTCAGTATAGTGAAATATATAAACAATGTAGAATATAAACTATTGCCCATTCAGTAAAGGAGTTGTTATTCGTGGGGTTTTTGTTTGTTTGTTTGTTTCCTTCATGACATATACACATTCTGAACTGAAAATGGTCAAATGAAAAATTCTCATATCAGTTTTAAAAGGTGTAACATTCTTCCTGAAGTGTCATAGAGAGAAAATATACCGTAATACAATGTACAATAAAGGGGGGTGGGGGTGGGGGGGTGGGGGATATTTTCAGTATAATATGGGCATTGGGAGGTTTGAATAATATAGCTAAACACTGACATTTACTTTGGGCAAGTTAAATAGTTCCCAACACTGCATTGACTATACCAATTAGTTCTCCACTAACTGCAGTACAAGTCAGTGAATTGTTTTTGTGCAGCTAATGGAGTCATATCCAGGGATGGAATTTGACCAAAAGAGACACTTCTAAATGTACAATTTGTCTCATCTTAAAATATGTCAAAATATACAAGTAGGATCATATCTTTGGAGTACCTGCTTTCCTTTGCTGACTGTAAGGGGATCCTAAGATGTTTAGTTCAGAAGTTTAGTTCATCTGCTCAATGTAGATACTTAAAATTAAGTGAAATCAATCATATCCCTGATTTCTTTGGAAACTCAACTTTGGATTGTAACTATCAAAGCTATAAAAAGTCAAAGGGAAATTATTAGGAAAGGAAAAGGAGGAAGAGAACAACAGAAAAGTTATGGGAGGACATTCCTTGTGCCAGCTTGGAACTGCATCTTGCTTTTAGGAGACCTTAAAAACCAAAAGTCTAAGTGTTATTTATTTGGGGAGAGACAGAAAACCTTTAAGGATGAGAGAGTCAGAGCATGAAAGTTGGGGTAAGAAACTATCTTTTCCCCAAGAACAAAAGAAGATTATGCATTCTGTGGGGTAATTTTGAAGGTCATTCTTTTATATTATTTATATGTAGATTTATTTTTCTACTGTACTGAAAAATATTTTAATTGAAAAAAGATCTTAAAAGGTCTTCCTTCATATTTTTACTTTTTCAGTTTTGAATACATTAAACTGAAAGCATACAAGCATTTAAAAATGCAGTTACTTTTCCTTGCAGTTGAGGTAAATTAAAAAGTGAAAGACTGAAAAAAATGCCAAGAAAATGTAAATTTAATGATTTATGTGTTTATTTATATGTGTGTTTGATGGAAATTACTTTTTCCTTCTTTTTTTTTCTTTATCCCTTTTAATAACTTTTTTTTTTTTTTTTTTTTTTTTTTTTTTGCATTTTAAGGCTAATCTAGTTAAGTAAGCAAGCAATTGGTTCTGAAAAAAAATATGAAGTAAAGGGAATATGTAGTTTATGTTGTAATTACAAAGTTTCAGCTTTGATTAATTTACAGTCATGAGCAAGCAAACAAAATGGGAGGATGAAAATCCTAAGAAAAATAAACCAGAATTTGTCTTTGCAATTGTGGCTAAAGCATCTTGAAAATTAGCAACACTTGCTATATAAAAAAAGCAGTTGCAAACTTGTGTGAGTGCAAATGTCAGTGATAGATTTGTATTTCCTGAAAAAGGAACCAAGCAGGACAGGCTGAGTTTCTACTGTGAATTCAAAAAGATGAAAATCAGTGTAATACTCGGGTTTCTATTTTTCACTCATGAAAATATTGTGTATGGAAAAACAGCAGAACACTATGTGGAAGGACAAAAATGGGAGGGGTAGGTTAAAAATCTACACAAGTTCCTAGAACCAAATGCTAGAGAAGATGGTTAGAAAAAAAAAGTGTGGGTTTTTTTTGTTTTTGTTTTTGTTTTTGTTTTTACTGATTGTGTGTTTATTTGTTTTTATCTTAGAAGGGAGACAAACATTGTAAAAATGTAAAGAGGTCCATCTGAAAAACTGTAGAAAAAAATTCAAAAACTCCACCATCAGTCCTAAATGTTGTTCTAAAAATAACCAATGCAGGATGAAAAAGCTACCAGATGAGGATATCTGTCAAAAATCAAAGAATACCATAATTTGTGCCCAAGTCAATGAATAAATCTCATCATGAAAGGCAGAATCTGTAGGTGAAATCCGTAGGTCAAAATCTTCTTTAATTTCAAGGGGTGAGTTTGCATCATGTAAAACTGCAGCAAATAAAAACTGAATAGGTCCACTACAGAAATTTTATGCAAATTAATTAAAAAATTAGACTCTAGTTTTTCACAGTCTCAAGCTACTTGGTATGGCCTTAACTACATGTGTTTAGAAGTGGTCTCCTGTAAAAATGTAATATTTCCAAAACCTAAAACTGGAGAAAACCTGCTGCTTCACTCCCTGAACTATTAGAGATGGGCAAAAAGATTATTTTATAAGTCTATATCATAGAGAATGCATCATGCTGCATCTTAGAAATATCTGAGTTGTGGGGGGGGTTTGCCATGACTACTTTATGACTTTCACAGAAAATATAGACATTATGCAGATAAGTGTAGTTTTGCACAGAAAAATTTATAGAAAGAGTCAAAATGTGTACAGAATCAAGACTCAGAAATGTAAGCAAGTCAGATAGTCTAGCTGTCTTGTGTCCTAAGTTTCAACTCTACCAATGTCATTACTAATAAATATGCTGTTGAAGTCCTCTAATTCTGGCTACTCTACAACTTTTCCAGCGAAACTATTCCATGTTGCTTTAATATGTTGAAATTCTGGTAAGATTTTCCTTGAATCCAACTTACTCTTTCTTCATGCAATTTAAATCCATTAATTTGTCCTAATAATTATGGACTTGGAAAATAAACTTGTCCCTTTTATTTTTAGGGTTTTTTTTAGCCAGGATTTATGCATTTGAAGGATGTTATCAGTTATTCTGGCAGTCTTGTCTACTTTAGCAAAATTACCCCAATTATTTTGGTCTTTCCTCATAGCTTTTTTCTGGAGGTCTGATCACTGTTTGCTTTCCTGTGTGCTCTTTCCACTTCTATCTCTGAAGTGCAGCACTCAGAATTGGATACCATGCTTTAGCTAAGGCCTTATCATGAAAACCAGAAGATTAATTCATGTATCTCACAGGCTCCATTTATGTTCATATATCCCAGTATGGTGTTTGCCATTTCATCTTCTTTTGTTTCAATTGTGTGTCAAAATGTCTCACTTAAAGAATGGAAAATCAGTTTAATTTTATTTTATTTTTTTTCCCCTGCCTCTAGCAGTGCTCAAATAGTTGTCCTGCAGCAAGTTATTTTATTTTCCTGTGCCTAATTTTTCTTATTTCTGAGGTGAGAATACTGACACTATTACATACTACGTCTTTGCAGTTCTTTTAAATCTAGGGTTAACTGTTACAATATGAGGTAAAGATTAGCATTTTAGATTATAGACAACATTTTAGAACAATGTTTTACTGTTGTCAAATCACTATGTTCCCACACTAAACTGTTCATGTGATTTAGGGAAGCATGAAAATTCTGAATCTTTTTTTGGCATATAGACACACTAGAGCTTCTGAAAATCCTTCTTTGTAATGGCCAGTGTTCCTTTCTGATTACCCCAAACTACTAAATGACTACTTGCTTAGACTCCAGTCCTACATTCAGAGACCACATTTATCAAAAACATAACTTTAATTTTGTAGTGCTGTTGCAATGCATATCTTAACTGACACCATTTTTGCAATAGTCAAATTTTGCCACTTTCTACCAGTAAAATCCAATTATTAAAAAATCTGTGAGACTTAGCCAAATGTGTGTATTAAGGTCTTTTAAGCACCAATATGGACTTAGTACTGTTGGGATTCATCAGTAGAATGCCTTAAGCAGAAGAATATAATTTTATTGACAAGAAAAACATAGTTTACATGTCCATTACATGCTGAATTAAGTTGGAAAAGAATTTACTAAATTCTTATTTCATTATTCTTTTGTGTTACCAAGAGGAAAAATAAAAGGCTACACACAAGTATTTTAGGGTCCCTTTTGAAAACTTAACAAATTTAAAAACTTATGCCTAGGAAGCTACTTGGACACCTCCTGAAGGCAATGCTTGTTCCTTAAAAACAATATTCTGCTTCTGAAAAAAAATATTTTCTTGGGAAAAAAAAAAAAAAAAAAAAAGCATTTAGTATCAGAAGGCTCTGCCAAGCAAACTTCAGAAAGTCAGTAATAATAAACAAACATTGTTAATATGTAAATATATTGTATTTTAGAACCTGTCTTGTATTGTCTACTGGTTCAGCCAGCCACCCTAAAAGCATTTTGGCAGAAGTCCTAACATGAATATTTCACTGTTTCCAGTAAGGTTCTGCAGTCAGCCATTGACCCCATCTACTGGTGCACCACTAATTGTGCTCACTCACCTGAGTTTAGGTAAGTCCAGCGTACATGCCTATTGTGTGAAATACAGAACCAAAGGGAGTCTGTGAACTCATGGGTATCCAAATTGATCATAGTATTTGTATTCCACTGCCAGATCTCCCTAACTAAGCTGACATTTCTGATAACTTCAAAAACCTACCTCTAAGCCTTCATCACATTCAAAAGTAGTACCTATTCACATAAGGTTTCCGCAGAACACACCAGTGAAATACTCAAAAGCAAACTATGATGCATGACAGCAAATGACAAATGACAGAATTTAAAACACTAAGGCTAGAGTTTGTATTCCAGTCACCATTATGGCCTTTCCCTTACTTTGTGACAGCTCCCCTACACAGCTTTCTCAGGAGATCATAGAATCATAGAATGGTTTAGGTTGGAAGGGACCTTAAAGATCATCTAGTTCCAACCCCCCTGCCATCTGCCATGGCCAGGGACACCTCCCACTAGACCAGGTTGCTCAAAATCCCATCCAGCTTGGTCTTGAACACTCCCAGGGATGGGGCAGCCACAACTTCACAGGGCTTCACCACCCTCATAGTGACAAGTTTCTTCCTGATATCTAATTTAAATCTGCCCCCTTACAGTGTGAAGCCATTACCCCTCATCCTGTCATTACATGCCCTTGTAAAATGTCCCTCTCCAGCTTTCTTGTAGGCCCCCTTCAGATACTGGAAGGCTGCTAGAATGTCTCCCTGGAACATTCTCTTCTCCAGACTGAACAACCCCAACTCCCTCAGGCTGTCCTCACAGGAGAGGTGCTCCAGCCCTAATATCTTCTTCATGGCCCTTCTGTGGATCATGTTCAACAGGTCCATGTCCTTCTTATGCTGGGGACCTCATAGCTGGACACAGTACTGCAGGTGGCGTCTCATAAGAGAGGAGTAAAGGGGCAGAATCCTCTCCCTCGACCTGCTGGCCATGCTTCTTTTGATGCAGCCGAGCATAAGGTTGGTCTGGGCTGCAGGTGCACACTGCCAGCTCATGTTGAGCTTCTCATCTACCAACACCCCCGAGTCCTTCTCCTCATGGCTGTTCTAAGAAATAAACACAAGAGGAGCACTTCCTTTCCTCCTTACTGGCTAGCGTAGCTCCTTTTTGTCTCTTGGAGAGACTTGCCCACGTCTGAACTCACCCTTAACCTTTCATAATGCTACAGACTGACACATGTAGATAAAAGCCTGTCTTCTTAGGGTATTCTGTTATGTTCACATGACGGTCCCTCTTCCCTGGGATCTCTCTCTCTCCATCTTGCTGCAGCTCAGAGCTGTTCTTTCCCTACTTCAGCAAGATTTTAATAGCAAGCTCAGAGCTCTGCAGAGCTTCAGGCCACAGTATGTATATCTGTTTGAACTACTAACAAACTACATTAGCATGGAAGCAAACACTATTTATGCATGAAGACCTTAAGCACCAGCTGAGCAAAATTATGCACAGATTGAGCAAAAGGGTCTAGCTATCATTTTCAGCTTGCAGAGATGTTGATAATAGCTCTCTGTTACAAAACTGCCCATAATCACTGATCGCCAAACCTCTTACTCTGATATTAAGAGTGGAAGAGGGAAGGCGATTTTAGTTTTAGCTGTTCTGACAATTCAGAGCAGGAGGCATACTGGATGATGGTTTAGAAATGGTGTACTGAACACTGATCTTCAGCACAACAGTTTCTGATACTGATGGACTTCAAGGTTGTGAAATGATTCTACTGTGGATAGAAGATGCCACAAACCAGAATATTGTTCAAATCAACCAATTACTTGAGACGGTGAAGCAAATATTCCAGACCAAACAAAGAGATAGCTTTTCATCTGAAATTTTAAGCCTTATATCAAAAAAGTGAACAAACAATTTTTAAAAAGTTATCATTTTTATAGGAAGGATGTGATCTCCTGTGGTTTATAAGACTCATTGATCTGGAAAAGTACTGTCATGAAGTTTGAAAATACTCTTATGAAAACTCTCTGAGTATGGTCCATAAGTAAGATTGTTAGGTGAGTAGTGATAAATGAAGACACTGGCTTGTATTAAAGAAATTCATGTGTAAGGGTTTGTTCTTGGCAATCAAATTTCTGGAGAGATCCAATACAAAGGCTGTGCAATTTACAGGTGCTCTCTTATGACACTGTAATCTGATTACAGTCAATGTCTGAGACCATTTCTCCATTCTCAGTTAATATGAGCAGACTGAATAGTTTTGTTTCACTTCTAGGTCATGTACATTATCTGGTAATAAATTTTACCATATGTCTTGATTTCAATCACATAATTTCAAGAATTGTTTTATTGTACTTGCTTTCTTTCCTTTTTTAAGAAAACGCAAACGGTTTGTATGTGTTTTTTCTTTTTGTTGTCATCTGTATTGAACAATGTTGACATCTAATAATTTCATAAACCAATAAAAATATTAAGGAAAAAATGTATCACAAAGCAGAAAGTATATTTATTCCCTTAAATCCTGCCACATATATGTCTGTACATTCTGTATTAAAGTTGTACAGATTTAAAAAAGGATATACACAAGGATCATGTGCAAGAATGGAATCTGTGAAACCTCCAGCAAGGAAATGTATTTATATTTATTAGGTAAACAACTGAGTAGATAAAAGTTAAAATGTAGTTTCAGGTCTATATGTCAAATTGAAAACTCGATTTAAAAATAGGCAGTGAAATTCTACTCCCTCTGAAGTGTATTGTATTAGATAGAAAATAGGAAATGAGATTTTAGTCACACTTTTCTGTTTTCCCCCCAAGTGCTAGGAGTCCATAGATTGAGGTTTTGCTACATGCAAAGTTGTACCATCCATGAACTCCACCATGATCTGGAAGACAACTACAAAGTCACTGAATCCCTCACTTTTGTCACCATCTAACTAGACGTTCTGTTACACAGGACTGGAGCTTGCTATTAGTGGGTTTTCACCAATACAATAACACCTTTAGAGGAAAAAACCGACATGGTTGCAAGATGCCCAGTGACATGCTGTTTGTATTACACTAAATCTTTCTGTACATATTTACATGCATGCTTGCATAAAGCAATAAAGCACATTGATTTTTGTTGTCACTAGCATGTTTTCTGTCTGCCGCTGTTTCATTTTACCTCTCTAAAAAGAAATTTTCTGAAGTACGTCTTCATGAAGTAAGTAGTCTGGGCTTGCATTGTTGTATGGGAAATGGTGCGGGCAATTCATCCTCAGTCTCTGTCTTCACACTTCACCAAGATTTATTAATTAATAAGGATGTATTTTCCAAAGAGGGGCAAGAGGACTCTGGCTGCCCATTAGCAGTAGCTTGTAGAGGCTCACATTCCCTGTTACATTACAAGGGTGATGCTGTACGCCTGCTTTGTCCTCTCATCAGATTGTGGCTGTGTCCAATCCCAACTGCTATTTCTGCTGTAATTGCAAACAGTTTGATTTCTCAAACAATCTCAGCTCTTGCTATGCTCCCCTGGTCCTCTTATAGAAAAATAATTTGTTTTTCTTTCTCTGCCTGCAGATTCCGTAAACATCAGATCACATTTTGAAGTGTCCCCTCCACCCCCCACCAGCTATTTACGGAGCCTGCAGTGACTGATAGGATCGTGAGGGGTGTGCTATTGGCAGGATGTTTTAATAGGCAGGGAGTTTTAGGGCTCAGACAGAAACTCCCTGAGTAACCTCAGCCCATTCACTTTGTCTTCCCTGTGCTTCCCTTGCATAATAGAGTAATCTTATCTTCCTTTAAAATATTATGTTTGCGTAGTACTGTGCTATTTAAACACCTATGTGACTTTTGGGTGAATTGCTATTTTCCTCATTGTCTATTTGTTTTATTTATGTTTTTAAATAAATAACTAAATCATAAGAAAATTCTTAGATTCCTAGATTCTCTTTCTATTACAGACCCATATTTAACATAGCTCTAATATTAGGGGTATGGATTTCTATATAATGCCAAGGAAGTGGATTGAAGACAATGTATGAGTAGATAAGCTAAGTCACTTAAATTTTACGCTGTTGATATTGTTTATGCTGGCTCTTTTTAATTAAAATGAGAGAGGAGGATAACAAAACAGATATCTTTTGCTTCGGAAATGCCTATTTTAGCATGTGTTTTTTCTGACAGCCTTTTGCAAGAGTTGTCCTTGACGCCAAATGCCAAAACATCTTTTGTATATAAATTATTAAGAAAGAGCATTGCATATATTTTGCACCAGATAAATTATGCACCCATTTTAATCTAGACGAGAAAGAAGGAATTCCTATTCCACCGCACATCTGAATTTTGTATGGAATTTTGTACATACTGTGATGTTGGGCCCAATATTTTATGCATCAGCATATCTCATGTTTTCTTTATAAACTGCAGCGAATCTGCACACTGAGCTATGTGTTTTATAAAAGGGAAGAAAGAATCCAAAATTAAAATAATATAATCAAACAAGGATGGGGGTTTTGTTGTTTGGGTTCCCCCCCCCCACCTTTTCCTGCTTCTTCCTTCCCCTTTTACCTTTTGCCATTCTATTTTGGATCATTTTGAATCTCTTCAGTCACATGCAATTTCACAAATTAATTTCTCAGTAAGAGACTGAAGAAATAAAAAATCCAATGTACCAAATCTGATCATTTAAATGCTGCTCTGCTCCAACTACAAACTTTTGCTCATTTGAAGTAAACTCAAGCTAACTTTGGGGTTTTTTTTGGATGTGTTGAATAATACGGTTACCTTATTAATTTTCACCATGTGTTTAGTCCTGCCAAGATTGCCTCTAGCAAGGGATATTGATAGGGAAAGATGAGAAGCATAAAAGGTTAACACAGAAGGGCAGATAAACAAATAGGGTTTGATCCAAAGCCTGTTTGAGTCAATGAGAGATTTTTCCATTGACTTCAGGAGTCTTTGGATCTGACCCATCAGGCATTTAAGTATCGATATGGTGAAATGCTGAGCCGCTCCTATGAAATGACAGTTGTCCTCAGCTCCCATCTGTGTCAGAAAGAGTTAACAGGGATCAGTGCCCTGGAGATCTGGAGTATTTAAAAGTTAATAAGAAAGTACACATCTGAAAGAGGAACAAGGGGACAGAGACCACATACTTTACTTACAGCTTCTGAGAAATGCCGTTAAAGTCAATCAGATCAAGCAGGCACAACTGCTTTGGTGAATTAAGCAGAGAGTGAAGAAAGAGGCACGGGGAGATAGCAGCTGAAGTAGAGGAGGGAAAAGACACCAAAAACAGAGTTGTCCACAGGAGAGTGGAGAACAGAGAAAAACTTGGAAGGGAGCTAAGATTAAACATGAAGCAGGAGGATGAAAACTTGATTTTGTGTGATATTTACCTCCTGAACACTTAATATACAATGGGAGTTAAAACACTTTTATTTTATTTTTTCACTCTCTTTTTAGCACTATTTAGTTTTCACTTCTGATTTTGAACAACCCCTAAAATTGCAGAAGGTCTCTGGGACATTTACAACCTTCTATTTCACACACGACTCCTGGGATCTTCCCTAGAGGCCATATTTGAGAGGCAAATGAATTTTGTTCACAGCTGGTGGCATGACATGAAGACTCTTTTTCCCTTTGCAAATTTAACCCTTTACTGCATTTTTTTCCTATATTCTTTGCTACTGAGTGAGAAATGCTTTCCATTTTCAAGATGCTGGTTTTATAGAGATATAGGTTCACAAAACTGATGTATTATTAACAGACCACTCGCAAAATAGGAAATGCTGAGGAAAGGTAGACAACCTGATTTGTGTTAAGCTACATCTTGTAGATCACTAATCCTAAAAAAAAAGTAAAGAATAAGATTCATGGATTCTCATAAATCACACTAGAAGGGACCTCCAGAGGTCATATAGTCCATCTACCTGACTAAAGGTAGGGTCAAAAATTTCTAAACTGTGTTGTAATGTTGCTCATATAGACAAAAAAAACCCAGAGACATATTTTGCATTTTATAAAGAGCTACAGCTATTTAAATAATCTCATCAAACCAGCATATTTTTTTTTGTTTTAATAATAAATAAAAAAACTATTGAATGTGACTGCGTAACTATTTAAAGGAATAGTGATAAGAAAATAATTGCAAATACTGAAATTTGACTGAATAAATTATTTTACTATGGTGCCAGCTCTCCTAGCAACATCCTGACATATGCTGCATGTGATATTTTAACCTTTTATGCATAAGCTTTGTTGATGTGGAAAATAGTATTGCTTTTGTGTGCTTCTAGGCTGAATCATTCTTTATCCCTGGTCCAAAATAAGGTCTATGTGCCTGTTACGCTACATGGAAGTCATGAGAATAAAATAAACACTTTGAAATTTACCTTAAGTTGTGCATTCTTTTTGTTTAGATTATACTGCCAATGTCAAGCATAAAAGTCAAGAGAAGCATAAGAAATAAAAGGGAAACTGTTGAGCTGATATTTCTTTTGGGAACTGAGAAAGGAAAATAATCCTAAGAATCTGATATGAATGGCATTTGCAGCCTTAAAGAAGGAAAGAAATATGAAAATCATTTCACAATGTTTCTCTACATTTTTCAAGTCTTCTCAAAAAGAGATTTAGCAAAATAATGGAAAAAAAAAAAAGAAAAACAAGTTTCTCATTCTAATTTCACAATATTGCAGTGAACAAGGACATAAAATACAGTTCAATAAGACTTCAGAATGACATTTTTTCATTTCAAATATTTGAAGATCAAATTGATTTTGAGGAAGTTCTATTAATATATATATATATATATTTCATTATATGTGATATTTCTTCCAAAATTTGTATTAATTCATATTTGAAGGACAAGGTAAAATTTTCACCAACAGTCATGGCTAAGACCATTTGATGATTGATGAGTTCGACAGTAAGTCACTAAAGATGGTGTTTATTTCACCTGATTTCATAATCTGACTACTTTCAAGTCGTTATGAATGTTTGCTGTATACCTGTTGCTGAGCGAAACACCTGGAAAGGACAATTCAGCAACTGAAATATGAAATAAAATAATTCACACTCTGGACTTATCTTTTGTCTTTCTCTCTCTTTCTGCCTTTCTCTTTCCCTTTCTCTTCCTTTCTCAAGATATTTCTCCTTCGCATCCTCTTCCTCTGTCTCTCTTTATTCCTCTTTCTCTCTTCCTCTTTTAACTACAAAGGGAATATACATGAATACTGAGATTACTTGTCTACCATTCAAACTAATACAGGTCTGGTAAAGGCCCCTTGGGTTCTTCTTAAGCAGTATCACAAGGTTAACACAGAAACTACCCATCTTTTGGCTATGCCATGATGTAAACTGGCAATATTCTTATTCATCAACATTTGATGTTCATGTCATATATATGTACAAAACCATATAAAATCTACTCAAGACTCAACACTGGGGATCATAAGACACTGGTGATTTTATTAATATCTAGTGAGATATCTTTCCATTAAAAGAAATTGTTCTGAAAATGATTTATTACAACTATTTGGCAAATGATTATATTAAGGAAACATTCACAATTAATTCAAGGAGAAAAAATTTTACAAATGTAATTAAAAATACATATTACAAATAAGCTCAGGAGAGTACTTAAAACAGCTGATTTCAATGAGATTTTTTTGGTTTATATTTAACAGATACAGCGTTTTAACAGATACGTATTTCTTACTCACTTGTAGCATGTTGCTAAATTATTAAAAGGTGTTCTTGTGCTGTTTTTACTCAGAAGGCTGACTCTGCTCCTGGAAACGGAATCGAAGTCTCTGATTTTCCATAAAAAACCTCATATTTGCTCCTTCTTACTCCACAAGTTGGAACAGAAAACTTTTCCTCGCTTTTTCTTAACTGTCTCTCTGAAGGATATTCCCACACTTGTGCTTCTGGCTGCTTAGAAGTAGAACCCAGCTGAGTGCTGGTTGGTTACTGTTGTACTTGCTGCTTCTTGCGCATCCACGTTATGTGTTATGGTGTCTAAGGAGGTCTGATATGGAGGTCATTATGACATCTCTGCTTGAGAGGCATCAAGGAATCCATTTTAAGTCAGTAAAGAACCTTTGTTATCATTGTTCCGCCTTATGATTAATAATTTTGTGGTTTCTTCTCCCCCCACACTCCTTCCCATACGTTATGTTAGTATGAAACTTTGACCTTGTAGTGAAAGATAATAACAGAACGTATCTGTGGTATCCATGTGATTAATACAGCAGTCCAGGAGTCACAAGGAGACTTATGGAATACAGCTAAGATGCTTGAATACACCAATGATCTCTTCATGTTTTTCACCTTCTTACTAAATAATTTATCAGCTTAATGATAATGACATTCAAATATCATAATTACAGCTAACTCTTTAAAAAACATCAATTCAAAAGCTGAAAATGTAGCAGTTCTTTCTTTCTCCCTCCCTCCGCACTTTCCACTATTAGCTATTAATGCCAAAATATGGTCTTTATTCATTTCACTGACATAATATAAAACCAACGTAGATTTCCCATTTTTCATAAAATTTCCATCCGCACTATTAGTTTCACTGATAGCAGGCTGGGAAGTGTTGTTAGGCTACAAGACAGACGACACTGCAAAACCTCAGCATATTAAGAAGCCATAAAATTTTATTCAGTTCATTTAATGCTACAGTCCAGTAACCCTATAGTAACAGTGTGCTATTTTTATTGTGTATTTATTTAAAGGTTGAATATTCCCTGTACTGGGCCATCTAACCAAATTACTCTGGTTTCTTAATGAACTCCATTGTAGGAAGTCAAGGGTGTGCATCTGACCCATGGGTCCTCTTTCTTTCAGATATTCTTGGGACAGTAGTCTGTTGTTTCATAAAAGATGAGTTAAGAAGAAAAGGGGAAAAAAAAGTACAAAGCAACAAGCCTTGAATAAAAAAAAAGTTTGCCTTGAGGAGGAATGTAGGGATAGGATCACTGGGTCTGTAAAAGAAAAATTAAGACTTTTACTGAGATGTGTAGAGACACTCTTCTCACAGGCAAAGTATCTCCACCCTTTTATAGCGGTATTTTGAACCCATTTTAGCAAGTGTGAAGACCCATTCATCTCACTAGACACAGACTTCTGTCATACAAAGAAATTAGTTCAATCTTTAAATTTCAGCTAGCTACTGAAGACTACATATTAAAAACAAAATCTGTTTATATTTAGTTGCTCAGGAAAATGGCCCAATTATATTAAAAAAAAAAAAAAAAAAAAAACCCAAAAAACAAAACAAACAAACAAACCAAAAAAAAGCAAAACCAAAACCAAAAACGAAAACCAAAAAACCACACAAGAACAACAACAACAAAAAACCCCTAAATACTATTATTTTCAAACCAGCCTGTGTGCAAATGACTCCTTTTGGTTTTGTTTTGTTTTGTTTTGTTTTTTGTATGTTTTAATATATTTATTTATTCATTCATTTTTATTAGGGTCTCTGTAAAGCCTTTCATCAATAAATAATGTTGAATAACCTATGAACCTTAGGTTAGGGATTAGAAAGCATACCCACAAAAACAAAAAGGTTCCTTTTCTTTAAATCTTGCAAAAGAGATATGAAGCTTAAGGCAGGTGACAACAGGTTAAGGTGATAAACACCAAGGCAAGAGTGCAATGATTAGAAACAACATGGTGAGTGGTGGTCACAAGATAAAAGCTACCTAGCATTGCTGCCTTTCTTGTAAAGACGACAGCAGACAGGAGCTCCAGAACTTTCTCTACTACACTAATGAATTCCAAGAACTTTGTGCAACTTTGGACAAAAGGTTACTCATCCAACAGGCCCGTGTCCGAGAGACCCATACTATTGGGTACGTGCAATACAGTTGATTAATCAGGCCAACGCACAGGCTGAATGAACCGCTATTAAATTGTCAGGTGAGGTTGAGCCTAGTTTATCTACTGCTCTGTCAGACTTCAGTCTGACACAGGCTGAGGTTAGTATAGTTCCAGGCTAGTGGGTAGTCTGGATGCGGCTGGTTTGTTTTGAGACATAAATTAAAGTCTGTGAGAGCAAGCTAGGCTGGACCAGAAAGTGTTTCACTTCTGATTTCATTTACTAGCATAGTTGTAGCCTCTACTTGCTAACATGTTAAAAAGAAGGCAAGATGACTGCTGACTTGGGTCACTTATGTCATGTTAGCGAAGTGAGGAAAGATTTGCACAACAGAAGCTGCTTTTGTCAATGAAGGTGAGATTCCTCTTAAACACAGCCATGTGAAAACAGGGCATCTAGGTTATTCTATTTACCTGAACCCCCTATTCAGACAAAAAGAGGCATATCTAGAGAGAAAACAATTTCAATCATCAGTCATTTATCTTGCAACAGGCTAAATTGTCCTCTGGAAGTGCCTCAGGTCTCTTTCTGCTGACTGCAGAAAGAACGTAGATGACTATTTGAAACTGTATGCCTCACTTCCAGATGGCTATATTTACATGAGATGATCTTAATGCATGACTAGAAGTTGCCAACTATACCTAAGTAATGAGGAAGAATCTGTTTAACATAGAATAAAGTAGATGTTCATAAATTAATTATGAGCGCCTCATAAGGACCAGACACAGCTGTGCCTACCAAGGCAAATCCTTAGCTGAAGAAGGTGGCAAGCTGCCTTTTAAAAATTCCTGACCATATAAGCAAGCAGGACTCGACCTAAAATGTTATTAATAACACGCTGTATACAATCTGTGGTTCATGAATTCCCAATACCACTCACTACTGGAAACTGAAAATGCAGCAGGGGAGAAATAACTCCATATTTTCAGTGTATCTCAGATTCCTTCCATAGGCACCTACAGTCTAGGTCAGAAGCTAGATGAAGGGTCAGATAGTTTGTGTGGACATTCTTATACACATGTACAAATCTATTAAAAAAAAAAAAAAAAAAAACCAAAAAAAAAACAAACAAAAAACCCACAAAACTACAACCCTCAAAACAGCCCAAAGAATCTCTTCATACTTCTCCAGTTTGAGAATTTTCTCTTCCATGTCACACATGCCATAAATTCCTCACAGGATCTGCAATGAAGTATATTTTTTATAAAGATACCTGATTTTGCTCTATCAATTTCCAGCAACAGGTAGTCCACTACCGTTCCTTGTGAACTCTTCTACCTTTTGAGTTGTTCAGAAAATAATGTCTATTTTACAGGAAGCTGTGGCATTTCAACATAGAAATTGATTTCAAATCAAGACACAAAGAAGAAAGAGAACTTGATATCTGAAATTTTGTCTCTAAACACTAGCAATTCTTTTTAAGAAATAAAGGATAAAAATGTTGAGATTTTACACTGACTATCTGCTTGAATTTGATACTGAAGCATTACAGCAGCATAATTAAAAATAGTTAGAAAATGTAGACTTAGTTTATATAAAAATTAGTTTAGTAAACTACAAATATTATTTAATTAACATTAATATAACAAAAAAATCTAAACAAAAGTGCTTTAAGAAGTTATGTAAAAAGGAATATTTTTAATTTTTCAAAATTAAATAGTTTAAGATGATGAAAACAAACTAAAATCAGAACTATGCAATGAGAGCTTTTCTCCCCGGCAAAAATTTATTGGAATGACACATTCCTAAAAAATATTTCAGTTTGACTGTTTTAGCATTTTCTCGTGCAGAATTATTATGTCTTTTTTATTGGTCTTGCTGATTTTCATCAGCTTTTGAGTAGTGTTACAAACTTTTTTAATGACATACAGTATACTGAGAACCCTCTCAACACTTTCTTTTGAGTATGAGATTTTGTAGAGAGCATAAGTTTCTTTCTTATTTGTAGCAAGGGAGGCTGTAGAAACAAGAGGAAATTCAGAAGAAAAATAATAACAAGAAATAAAATATAAAGCCAACAGCAAAATTTCATTTTCTTAAACCTGAATTGTATTAGAAACAAATTCTTGATATTCACTTCTGCTACAACTGGAGAGATGATGATTACAGATACTATCATGAAGATACTGCTTTCTACCGGAAATGGAATGAATCAGACTGATAAAATCATATAGAGCTTGTTTCCCCCTATCCCCAGACCAAAATATAAGGGGAGCAAGTTGCATCCGTTTACATTAGGGTAAAATGTTTGGAATGTATTTATTCCAAAGATCTGTGTTAAAGACTAAGAGGTCACGATGAATATGCCAGGGACATTTCCCAAGGGACAGGGAACATACATTAAATGAAAAGAGAAACATGTACAAATTAATCAAACAGTGACTATGGGTGCTTTCAGCATCTTTAACACTGGTTTGGGAACACTGAAGAATCGATATGTGTAGTAAACAATAACATCTTGTAGCAAAATGTCGCACATGCTTCCCAGAATGGCTAATGTCAAAATCCAAACTGCTCTACTGACCAAAGCAAAATGAAGGAAATTCAAACAAGTAAAGTAAACTGTGTGATTAACTGTGATTGAATACAGCATTTTTGAAAGGAGTAATTTCCCAAATCAGGAAGCATGGCCCGTCTTTTCACAAAAACGGAATATCAGACACCTTTTAGCGCAGCCCTTTCAGACACAAAGAACTTCATGGGATTGTGAGGAATGAATATGTTGCTCATGAAGATTGAAATGTTATACTACAGTGAAATGGAAGTACCAGTGTGAAATGAGAAAACCCCAGATTTCCCCTTTGACTGGTAATTTAAGAGATAAATAAGGAAAACAAGGATTAGAACACAGGCCTCCTTTCTCTCAGTGGAGTATCAGAGACATTAGGCTTCCAAATTATGTTTTCTTTTTCATGCTTTCTCCCTATGAATATTGATGAGCCAGTGTGTAGCCAGGAATGCCTCAACAGGAGTCATGAATTTACGTATATTTGGGGGATAGGGCCTCTCCTTGGGTAACAGAAGATGCAGAATTAAGCCCATTCAGGCTCAGGAATGATGATTCTTAAGTAAATGCTTTAAGCACTAGGTTATACAGAAGGAAACATGAAAACTAGGAATAAATCAAAAATATTGTAGAAAATTTTACCTTTTGTCTCTTAACAAAATTCCCAGACCTACATGGTATTCATCTTTCTAAGTGCTGGTTTAAACAATGAAATGTGGCATGTAATGTCCCAGTAAAAATCCTTTATGTATGAAAACTGAATGCAACATGATATTCAATACTTGTTCTCACTAAATATCCAGGAAGCCAGGTGGCAAATGTTTACTCTGATCTTACATCAGTTTAAGAAAAGTAAAACACAGAATGGAAATACATATCTATGAAAGCCACCATAATAGAAAAAACATGATTGAGATTCTGGGAGGGGAGGAAAAAAAAAAAAAAGTATAAACATTCTGTAAACTTATAACACAGTAAGTGAAAAATAAAAAAGTCAGAAAATTATAAAGAAGAGAGGACAAGTGCAAACCTCAGAAGAGCCTTTTACGAATCAACATATCCAAGATACATTTCAGGGGAAAATAAAATAAAACAAAACCGTAAGACTATTATTCAAAAAGAAGATTCTTTGCCCCAAGGCTGTAGCTGAGGCTGGGGCTCATCAACCCTTGCTCCCCGCTGACTTAAAGAGAAGAATTTCAAATAAGAGAGTTCGAAGAACAAAAGATGTGAATCTCAAAGCAACTAATGAAAGAAAAAGGAAGAGCAAGCTCCACCTCCCACCCTGAGCTAACTCAAGAAATAGCAAAAATGTATGAGCACAGCAGAGCTTTTTTTTTTTTTTTTTCCTTTTCTTTTGCAAACTCTTGAAGAAAAAAAGAAGAGCCAGAACATTCCTGGATGGAAACTTCAAACATGTAAAATCAAAAATAAAGCTTCAATAGGCAGAGAAAGTCTCCTTGAATATATCCTTCTATGCATGCATGTGTGCAAGCTCTCCTCTTTTTTGTCTGTAAAGATATTTCAGGAAATATTTTCTGAAAAAAAAGACTTAAAGAAACTTAACTCATCCTTCTGTTTCTGTACCTCTTTCACCAAATACTCCTTACAGAAAAGTCATCACTACTTAATTTTTTCAGACAATATCCCAGTGACCTCTGAAGTCTTTTTAGGTACATGCAATTCCCACAGCTCTTCTTCTTCAATATCAGGCTGTTTGGATACTTTTTCCAACTGCTAACTTCTATTTTAAGAAATATTACTTTCATGATTAAACTTTTATCTGAATTAGCCAGGAATATATGGTCCAGCATTAAGTGTGATGATGAATTACAGTGTGGACTGATGAGGAAAATCAAATGTTTTCAGACACTACCAGAGTTGCTTTTTTTGATCCAAGTGAACATTAACAACAGTGTTTCATGAGAAAATCTATTGTTCGGAAAGTTACTGAGGAAAAACAGCAATTTTTTTACTTTGAGAAACAGAAAAATATTTAGTCATGATAAACCAGAAATGTCACTTTGTTCTATGTGCATTTTTTTATTTTCCTCTTTATTTCACAAGTTTCTTTTTTAAATGCACTTTTTTATTATTTCAATTTGAAAACGGTATTTTTTCCAGCATACAAAATCCTCAATTAATACCGAAATGAGAATAAAACTTTGGAGAGCTAACACTTGAACAAGTGAAGTCTAATACTTTTTTGAGACATTGCAGAGATGTGACCCTCACACCATGCCTGGCAATATGGTGGATGTACTACAGCTCAGACAGTAGTAATGAACAAACAGAACCATTGCTAACTCTGGTCTGACTTTAGATCAGCTAAGGATCTGGCAGGAAGATATTTGACAAAGGGCTTTAGTACTTTGACATTCTTAGATATATCTGTGCTGTACAACCCAATGCCCAGTCAAAGATGCCAGGCCATTTATCCTTACGTCTTCAGCAGTATCCTGATGGCATGCTGGTATGAATGATGCTCACCTGCCTTTCCTACACTCCTCTTCCCCCTTACTGCACAGCTAGTAATGTGTAAAACGTGTTTTCTTCTTAATAATCAGAGCATGAAGACTTCAGAGAACATTTCCTGTACAACACATAGTCAAGTAACATGACATAAAGTCAGCTAAAAGTTTGATGTCACACAGGAAACAGTTACCTCTCTTTCTTCACTTCCACAGGGACTCAAGCCAATCTTTCCATTCCAACATTTTAGCCGATCAAGATAGTCAAGTCAACTGTATGCAATACCTTATGCAATACCAAAATTGGACGAAAAGTTATTTTTGCCTTGCATTAGGTTAGTAGTGTAGTTCACAGACCATTCTTGACAGGTTGTACTGAAAGCTGGGAGGGGAAGACAGATCAAGCAGCTGTAAGACAAGTGGGCAGACAAAGTTTCATCACTGTGGAATTACCACATGAAATTATGTGTTCCCAGGCTGTACTTCATTTCTTAACAAACCCAGAATTTTCTGAGAAAACTATTGCAAGATTCTTTATGTTGCCCTTCTTTATTCTTAGTTTCTGCTCCAGAGCAGACTGCATGTGCAGAGTATCATGTCTTCATTTACCCATGCATAATCAACAAGTCTTAGAAAGATCTCTAAGTGTTCAGATTCTATGGGAATTATGTGCATGCAATTATCAAGATAATAATTGCTTTAAAAGATGAAAACACAACAATTGTGTATTTGAAACACTTCTCCAGCCAAACCACAGAGACAACTGCATACAAAACTTTAAAGAGAATGAGGGTCAGTTCAACCCTTGTCAATATTGTGCCTACGTTTGTCAAACAATAGCACTTGGCAATATGATAAGCCCATCACTTTGATTTCAGAAGGAGAACATGGAAAGTGGAAAAAAAAGCTTTTCTGAATTCCCTGTAGTTTATATTTGATCAAAGAACTCTAGATAAAAGACTGAAAAATTGTTTAAAATATATAATAAAAACCCTCTGTATTTCAACTATCATAAAAGTTACTACCAAGAAGAAGACAGCATTTTTCTTCAATATGATAGAAGTTTTCTGAAACTACAAAGAGTTTCTTGTCTGGCTGTTACCTTTTTAAGAGAAAGCTAGGTATATTTGTGTTTTGTTTTGTCTTAAATTTTATTGTCAGCAAAAGTATCACAGGAAATCTGTGAATGCATGACAAAACCTGAGATGTATTCAGTGATTCGACCAATTAATTATTTAAGTCTAGGGAAGAAACTATTTTTTTTCCCAATTCCACTCTTACTGAAGGTAGTTGTTGGCAGCATAGTATTATCTACACCTTTCCTATATAATATGCAGAAACTTGGGTATGGAACTTATTTTCACATCACTTTTGTCAATGATCAAAAAATATCCTTTCTTCCTCATGACTCGCAGTAGGACTTCTGGGAAATGAAAGTTGAAAATGCTTAAATAAATAGAATATATAAGATTTATTCAACAATTGAATTATTTAAATCTACATAAGGAATGAGACCTGTAAGGCAAAACTTCTGTTTGCAATTCTCCAGGCTTTTTGGAGCTTATTTTATATATAATTTCCTTAACTGCTTAGCGTGGTGTTTGAATCTTATTATTTATTTTTCTTTAAATTAATACAGCAAGATGGCTTCTGGAGAAAAATCTACGCTGAGACAGGTTTCACTGATCAATTAAAGCCCCATTTTCTCTCAGCTTCATAAGTGTAAATCAGGAATAACTATTGACTACAGCAGTTGCAGTGAAGTTGCTCTAGATTTACCGACATAAGTGAAAGCAGAATGGAGTCCCTGAGGTTCTTTTTGCTCAGGTAGTAATACTAGATCTATTGAAGTGCCAAATGGATATTCACCAGTGTTTGAATTCTGTTGTTCCATTTCATCCTTTGCAGTAATTTTAAAATTTATGAATGTTGTTCTCCTTCAGGGGGGCAAAAAAGATGGTAAATGAACTTTAAGTAAAAATGCATTGCCTGGTTCTATGCCTTAATTATTACTCTACATTTGTTGCATGATTTTATATCTATGATTTTATATCTGCAGATGAAAGTTTCAAGAAGAAAGGAGGATTCATGAGTCAGGTGACTTGAAGTTAAAAGGCTTATCACTGTGGGATAGCTTTTGCTGTGACTCACCATGTTTCACCTGGTTTCACCTTATTTACCTCTGCCTTGGTTTCTCCATCTACACAACCGGTATAATAATGCTGAAAAGAGCAAATTATTTCCTAGAAATTATGTTGATGATTCTTTGCAGCTGCACTGTGCAGACACTGGCTTTGTAAGATGCTCAAAATATGCAGTATTCTGGGAGGCACAGTTTTCTGTACTTTTTCAGAGGACTATATGAGTTAAAATGATGAGTTGTTGCTCTTTTAAGAAGAAAAAAGGGATTAATGTTTGTTGACTCAGATAATAAGCCAGTCTGCAAATATTGAGGATGCCAAAGAAGATATCCTGATCTGGGAGTTATTTCGTAGCAATTCCATGGACAATTTGTAATTTCCTCCTGAGATAGTGAATGCTGGCTGTTCCCTAGAGCAGGATGTCTGATCTCCTGTCATTGTTCTAATGCATCGAGTTTAGGAATTTGGCAATATCCTTGTAAAGAAGAGTTGAGGAATTTTAGAAAACCTTTTTATCTTCTTTTCTTTTTTTTTTTTTTAAATAAATATTGGAGACAAAAATACAGTAAGAGACTCATGTACTTACCTATACAATTATGAAGGAAAGTGAAGGAAGATATTTGGAAGGTAGCTGTGTGGGTTGTAGGAGAGAGAACTTGAAACAAGACCGTGGTTCAGCAGTGTGATAAATTTGAATGTCTAGATGTCTAGGTTAATATTGGCATATAGTGATTTCTAATGTAATGCGCAGACAATTCCACAGCATTACATTTGATGCTACCATTTAACTATACACACACAGTGTAAAGTCAGCTAAAACTAATAGGGTGATGGAGAACAGTACAAAGACTTAAAGAAAGGTACTTGATGGCAGACCGAAGTAGGTTGTTTGCACAGAACAGACTTGTTCAGTTTGTTTTGTGTAATGCCTCACAGGAATGCTAATGAAGACAACAGGTCTCATTAGAGGAATATACAATTGCTTTAATTTGTTTCCTTTTTTTTTTTTTTTGGAAGAACTGATGCAGTTTTCTGTAGCTTGAATAGCAATATGAATGTGATAACGAGCCTGGGAAACCGATCCCACTCAACCCTTATAATGAAAGCTAACATACACCAAATCTATTCAGACATATTTGAATAATTTCAGGGGGAGTTGATCATTGTTTTTGCTTTTTAGGGGAGAGGTGGATTACAGCAAACAAAGTAAATTCCTTCAGTGTTACTTCTGTCTTGATTGGAAAATAAGAATGTCAACCTCCTTTTAAGGGAAATTTGGAAATATACCTGTTTGTCTTTTGTTTTTATACAATAGAGTTTTCATGCACAAGTAAATCTAAGTAAAATCATTTACAGAAACATAAGCTCTAGGTAATCTTTTTGACCATGGTTTCAGAGTCTGCCATGACTGACACAAATCAACCATTTGTGACCTGTCTTCAGCAAAGAAACCATACAAACACAGACCTTAAGTTCAATGTAGGAGCAAATGTATCCTGATAAGATTCATCTTACTAAGACATATACTCTTGCTTATTACAGTGATCTGCAAGTTAAGCTAAATTGCTAGGCAAGAATTTAAAAGATATCCATGCATATTTATCAAAACTGGGTTTTTTGTGTGTGTGTGAAAACATTTATTTTGACAAAAGTGATGAAGTTTTCTTGAGTCCAGTATTAAATTCTGGTCTCAGGGTCACACTGACCTAGGTAATAGCTGAGATGTCAGGATATAGTCAGGAGGTCCAGTCAGACCTCCCCCTGCATCAAAACCTCTGCGGTAAGGAAGAAAAGGCGGGTCCTTGTCATAGGTGACTCATTACTGAAGGGAGCGGAAGGCCCAATATGCAGGCCGGACCCGGTACATAGGGAGGTCTGCTGCCTCCCTGGGGCCCGGGTCAAGGACGTGAAGAGGATGCTTCCTTCCCTGGTACGGCCCTCAGACTACTATCCACTTTTGCTCTTTCAGGTAGGCAGCGACGAGGTAATAAGAAGTCCAAGGGCAATGAAGAAAGATTTCAAGACCCTGGGACGCCTGGTCAAGGGATTGGGAGCGCAAGTTGTGTTCTCTTCTATCCCCCCTGTTGTGGGGAATGATGAGGGGGTAAATAGGAGGAGCCAGCAGATCAATACCTGGCTTCGAGCTTGGTGCTGCCGGCAGGACTTTGGGTTCTTTGATCATGGCCTGATCTACAAAACACCTGGCCTGCTGGTAACAGGCAGGAATACCTTGACCTCCAGGGGAAAAAGGGTTCTAGGACAAGAGTTATCAGAACTCATTGAGAGGGCTTTAAACTAGATTTGAAGGGGGGTGGGGATGGTACTGGGCTTGCTGGTGAGGTGCCAGGGCGTAGTTGCTCAGCACTTGTGGGCCAGTGTGCCAGTATTTCTGAAAGCCAGAAGGCACACCACATCTCAAGGGTCAAAACTACACACACAACTCCCTCTCTGAAATGCTTATACACCAATGCACGCAGCATGGGGAATAAGCAGGAAGAGCTGGAGGTCTGTGTGCGGTTGCGGGGCCACGATCTCATTGCAATTACTGAGACATGGTGGGACAACTCGCATGATTGGAATGCTGTCATGGGTGGCTATGTCCTTTTCAGGAAAGACAGACCAGCAAGGCGGGGAGGTGGAATTGCACTCTATGTGAGAGAGCATTTGGAATGCATTGAGCTCTCACTAGGGGCGGATGAAGAGCGGGTCAAGAGCTTATGGGTGAGGATTAAGGGACAGGAAAATATGAGGGACAGTGTTGTGGGTGTTTATTACAGGCCACCTGATCAGGATGGGGAAACTGATGAGGCTTTTTACAGACAACTGAAGGTAGCCTCGCAATCGCAGGCCCTGGTTCTCATGGGGGACTTCAATCACCCTGATATCTGCTGGGAAGACCACACAGCCAGGCATGGGCAGTCCAGGAGGCTTCTCCAGTGCATTGATGACAACTTTTTGACACAGGTGGTACAGGAGCCAACAAGGAGAGGAGCACTTGTGGACCTGGTACTGACAAACACAGAGGGATTGGTGGAGGACATTAAAGTTGGGGGCACCCTAGGTTGTAGTGACCATGAAATGATAGAGTTCAGGATCATGGGCACTATCCACAAAACAACAAGAAGTAAAATTACAACCTTGGATTTCAGGAGGGCTAACTTTGGCCTCTTCAAGAAACTGCTTGGAGGGATCCCGTGGGCTAGGGCTATGGAAGGCAAAGGGGCTCAAGAAAGCTGGTTGATATTCAAAGACCACTTCCTCCAAGCTCAGGATCGGTGCATCCCTAAGAGAAAGAAATCAGCCAAGGGACGCAGGAGACCTGCATGGCTGAGCAGGGAGCTTCAGAAAAAGCTCAAGTGGAAGAAGGAAGTTTATAATAAGTGGAAGAAGGGACTGACCCCTTGGGAGGATTACAAGAATGCCACCAGAGCGTGCAGGGATGAAACAAGGAAAGCCAAGGCCGCCTTGGAATTAGACCTGGCTAGGGATATCAAGCACAACAAAAAGAGCTTCTACAAGTATATTGGAAGCAAAAGGAAGACCAGAGAAGTTGTGGGCCCACTGTTGAATGAGACAGGAGTCATGGTGACGGAGGATGCCGAGAAGGCAGAGTTACTGAATGCCTTCTTTGCTTCGGTCTTTTCTGCTCGGCCCAGCCCTCAGAAGTCCCAGGCATTGAATAAAGTAACAGGGAAAGAAGAAGACTTCCCTTGGGTTGAGGAGGATCGAGTGAGGGATCAATTAGATCATTTAGATATTCACAAGTCCATGGGCCCCGATGGGATGCACCCGAGAGTGCTGAGGGAGCTGGCAGAAGTCATTGTTGGGCCGCTCTCCATCATCTTTGAAAGGTCCTGGAGAACAGGCGAGGTGCCTGAGGACTGGAGGAAAGCCAATGTCACTCCAGTCTTCAAAAAAGGCAAGAAGGAGGAGCCAGGGAACTACAGGCCGGTCAGCCTCACCTCCATCCCTGGAAAGATGATGGAACAGCTTGTTCTGGGCGTCATCTCAAGGCACGTGGAGGAAAAGAAAGCTATCAGAAGTACTCAGCATGGATTCACCAAGGGGAAATCATGTCTGACTAATCTGATAGCCTTCTACGATGGCATGACTGGATGGATAGATGAGGGGAGGGCGGTAGATGTGGTCTATCTTGACTTAAGCAAGGCGTTTGACACAATCTCCCACAGCATCCTCATAGGGAAGCTTAGGAAGTGTGGGTTAGATGAATGGACAGTAAGGTGGATAGAAAACTGGTTGAAAGATAGAGCTCAGAGGGTTGTGATTAGGGGCACAGAATCCAGTTGGAGACCAGTGACGAGTGGTGTTCTGCAGGGGTCAGTACTGGGTCCAGTCCTCTTCAATATATTCATCAATGATCTGGATGAGGGGATAGAGTGCACCCTCAGCAAGTTTGCTGATGACACAAAGCTGGGGGGGGCGGCTGACACACCGGAGGGCTGTGCTGCCATACAGAGAGACCTGGACAGGTTGGAGATCTGGGCAGAGAGAAACCTTATGAAATTCAACAAGGGCAAGTGTAGGGTGCTGCACCTGGGGAGGAACAACCCCCTGCACCAGTACAGGTTGGGGGCTGACCTGCTGGAGAGCAGCTCTGTGGAAAGAGACCTGGGAGTCCTGGTGGACAACAGGATGACCATGAGCCAGCAATGTGCCCTTGTGGCCAAGAAGGCCAATGGCATCCTGGGGTGCATCAAAAAAGAGTGTGGCCAGGAGGTCGAGGGAGGTCATCCTCCCCCTCTACTCTGCATTGGTGAGGCCACACCTGGAGTACTGTGTCCAGTTCTGGGCTCCCCGGTTCCAGAAGGACAGGGAACTGCTGGAAAGGGTGCAGCAGAGGGCTACCAAGATGATTAGGGGACTGGAACACCTCTCTTATGAGGAAAGGCTGAGGGATTTGGGTCTCTTCAGTCTGGAAAAAAGACGGCTGAGGGGGGATCTTATCAACACTTATAAATACTTAAAGGGTGGGTGTCAGGAGGATGGGGCCAGGCTCTTTTCAGTAGTGCCCGGGGACAGGACAAGAGGCAATGGGCACAAACTTGAGCACAAGAAGTTCCACCTAAACATGAGGAGGAACTTCTTTACCCTGAGGGTGGCAGAGCCCTGGAAGAGGCTGCCCCGAGAGGTGGTGGAGTCTCCATCTCTGGAGACATTCAAAACCCACCTGGACGTGTTCCTGTGTAACCTGCTCTAGGTGATCCTGCTCTGGCAGGGGGGTTGGACTAGATGATCTCCAGAGGTCCCTTCCAACCCTATGGTTCTATGATTCTATGATTCTATGATATGAACAGGGAAGACAGAAAACCAGTGATAGGTCATTGATCTCCACATTTTGGGTTTTTTTCCTACCTAGATACCAAAAAATCACACAGATCCGATTTTGATTCTGCATCAGAACAAAAAACTAATTTTGAAACAGTCTTTTTTTCTCATAAAATGAAATGTCTTGTTCCAGACAGCCCTAATGAGCTGTCATAATAATAACAAATCACATGCTTATGAGGTTTCCTGCACAACATTGTAACACAAAGGGGCTTATATCAGAGTCAAAAAAGCATCTTAAGTTTCAACATCCAAATGGTCTGAGCTCACACTTTGGTTAAGTTTCTCAAAATATGCATGACATAAAGGAAAGAAGAGTAAGACGGGTTTTCATATGCTCATTTATCCAAAGCAGTCTTAGAATAAATGATCTGTTTCAGTGCACTCTGTAACATACGGATTTCAGTAGAATTAGTCAGGACAATTGGTTGTCTGTAATAGGGATGGATCTAATGCATGTAACACTAGATAACGGTTATACCAAAAATGAGTCTGCATATCTACAGCTCTTTAGTAAAGATGAACAGACTCAGCATTGCATTAAGTGAAATGGCAAAAATATGTTTTCTTTTTAAGAATACATTCTGCTCAACTACTCTTCACCCTGAACTCAACAAATTTCATTTTAATCTACTTCTGATTTCAACAAACTGGTTAGCGGTGCTTGCTTTCATTGCATTGATGGCATAATGTGGGAAAACTCAGCTAGTCTTTCTAACCACAAAACAATTTTCTAACACTGAAAAGAGGAAATATTTTAAAAGACAAGAAGAGAGAAACTTAGAATTAAGGATCTAACTGTTACATGGAGAGATAAATTGTATGTCAAAGGAACAACATTAACAGCAATGAAAGGGAATCTGAAAAGAATCTGGGCTGAATTAAATAAATAGTAGTAAATAGGAAGTAAAACACACCTCAAAATATGCATAAATAGGGGAAAATAATTTGTGACAGACTCAAATCTTCAAAAATCTTGAAATTGTTTTTCTATTCTTTTCCATTGGTTTTGAAAAACTCAAGTAAAAATAGTTTTGTAATTAAGTTACTGAGGTAGCACTCAGGAAACTGCAGTTTATTTATTACCTCTATCAAATTTCCTATGCAATTAGAGAAAATCCCTTAGAAATTGGGATTTAAAGGCCCTGATGGCAAACAAAGACAGCAATATTTCTCTTTCCACCCCTTATTTCCAATTCTGTTACTTTAGATTATGTTTATTAGGTACAGAAAGTAAGTATGAAAAGACAATTCAGTACCTCCATAGTCTAACATGGGAATACAGGCAAGTCAGGTTCTAGCTCCTGTATTAATTAATGTTATTTATACAAAAGGAAACAATTTTACTGGAGAAAATTAAAACTCCCTCACATGCATGTGAAGACTGTCATGCTTATCTTCAAAATGGCAAGACCTATTGCTTGCCAGCCTAGGTGTGCTCCTTGTTGTAGGTCAATATATACGATTTCTGCTGTGACTACCAAGAGGCTATAGGCTTTGTGCTGGCCTGGTCGTGCTTGCTCTGGCTGTTGACATAGGTCTTTTGGTCAAGCGGTTATTGCCTAAACTGTTTCAGCTTAGTTCTTATAATACCACACATAGTGAATATATGATAATCACTGAGTAACAAACATTAATCCTTTATGTTAATTGGGGTTGAGGAAAGTTAATGAAGAACTTAAGCTCTCAGTTAATTTAAGGTGATTTAAGCTTGGGAGGAATCAGTGAAGAAAGAGCAAGTATGAAACTATTATAACGCTTATAAAAATATCCCCTCTGAGCAAGTGTCACAACAGATGACCTCCAGAGGTCACTTTCAGCCTAAAATATTGCACAATTTTATGAGTATGCCATCCTTAGTATACTCAGTAGAATGGTTGTTTAAGCACTCCTTGAAGAAATGTAAGTCTCAAATGCCTTTAGTCTAGCAAAAATTTGGAGATTGTTCCAATGAAGAAATTGATTTGCATGGCAAGAAATTAATTTTCAGTTAGCATTACAGCAGATTCATAGACCCACAAGCTTAAATAATTATACAAAGCTTATTTCCCTTCTCTCTTCAGGAAATGAATGTATGACTCCCGGCTGTCTAACAAGGAAAGCAGTTTCTATGTGAACACTGATTCTTACTTGTTTGGGAACTCAGAGGCACCTTCAATAGACCCCAGCTGTCTCAAATTCAAGAACAGAGATTTGTTTTTTCTTGTTTTCCCAGCCACAGTAAAATACAAAATTGGCAGAAATAATAAGATCCAATTGCTCATAAGTAAATGGCAGCTTAAACAAAGACAGTTGGGCAGTAATTGTTTCTGTGTTTTCAGTTGTTTCTATTTCAAGCTTTGTCATTGACTTTATTGGTACATGTTTTGTGTTGGCTAAGATTTTGGTTAGGCATGCCAAGAAAAATAATTTAGAGTTTTGCAGTCTAAGCAGTTCACAGCACTCTGTTACCTGCACCATTTTCCAAGTAGCTTCTCATGTCCTTATTCACTGAATAGGGAACCTGAATTCTGCACTCATGCTGAGTATTTCCTTCCTGAAAACTGTGAAGAACAGCCTTTTAATATTGATATTGACTAAAAGGTGATGAGAAGAGAAAACCAAGAATACCTGAAAAAAACCTGGAACTTGTAAGGTAAAATTTATTCCTGACACTGGGGTTTGACCAGAACACCTTGTACCTACAACTTTGTAAGATCTGTGAATTCTGTAATAACGTAGTGAATTGAGAAGTCCTAGTGAGTTCAGCAGGCCAGGTCTTTGATGTAGATGAGTTTGGTGGGAAGGATGCCACATAAAAGCCAGTCTAGTCACAAGCAAATCCTCAGCTGCAGCTGAACATAATATTTGTGAATGACGAAGACATATATTGTATAGCGACAAGGGGTGGGACTCACCTCTACTTTTAGCTGTCTTGAAGTGTCTAATTTAAGTCATTCCCTTAGATTCTCCATAGTTAATGGATAAATATAGCTAAGTTAATCACTTTCTGTAGATCTCCCTCTTAAATACCCATCATAAAATGGCATGAATTGCCCTCCAGAGGCACTAATCTCCCACAGTTGCCTATAGAGGGAGCCCAATTGTCTAGCTCAGACTAAACATCTTATCTGTCCTGAGATGCTGTTGTACCTTTCTGTGAGGCAATTAGCTATCAATTCAAAAGAAACTACCATTGTTTTCATATAAGAAAAAACATTCCAGGTCTGAAAAACAAATGGCAGAACTGTTCTGTAATTTAGGCCTGACTATAGGGTTGTTCGTTTCTTTCTCTTTGCTTCTCTTTTGCTTTCAATGATAAAAATGTTTTAAGGAAATTAAAATGTGGTGTGAATATCCACTGAGAGCAATCCCATGACAGCTCCAAAGCCAGGTTTTTGAGCACCTTGAAATTGCCCTTTCCTTCTCCTGTATTGTTGCGTTACTTACCCTCTCTCAGTTTCATGCTGTTCTGCACAAATCAAAGAAACGTCTTTAACAATCATCCAGGAAACCTGTTTTCCTATCAATCTGTCTGGTTTCTTGCCTTGCCAAGAGGGGAATGCAAATTATTTTGTGCATAGAGATGCAAAAGCAGTGTGGTTCAGAACTCTTCTGCAGGTTATATTTCTCTTCAACGTAATAGGCATCTGGAACTCCTTTCCAAATCCAGTATCATTAAAAAAAAACTTCCATTAAAATCTTCCTTTAAAATCAATGATCTTTCAAAGTAATCAAAGACACAGGAGATGAGATATCATTTAAATTTATTCCTGGTGCCGGTGTTAGGAACCAAGGCTGCCTCCACTGAGGGAAAGACTGGAACAGACTCAAAATGACTTACAGAAATGCTATTGCCTAACCTCTTAATTTAAGAGGTTATACAGATTGGGCATAAATTTCTATTTGGAAATGATCTTAAAACAACCGCTAATACTGCTTTATTATTCTCTTGCTGTGAATTTTACAATCAGGTGAGAAAAACATAGTGGATGTTAATTCTGAATGCCATATTTTCTGTAGCTTCAGGTGGTAATATGTGTTAAACTGGAGTGATTCAGGCTCATTTTAAAGGGATTAATTGATCTCCATTTCTGAAGTGAGAGAAGGTACCCTTGCCCACACCTTTCAAGTGTCAAAGGAGACTAAGTAGTTGGCTAAGAATAACTGAGCTTGTGTGGACTTCCCACAAACAGTTTTAGTAGTGTAAATGACAGCCAGAAAACACTACTAGACCTAAATCCTTTTGAAACCTAGCAGCAATATGTCCATCCTAATGATCTCACTTTCTTCCCTTTCCCTAACCTTTCTGGAATGCTGTCATTACAAATTGTGTGAAATACGTATAAATTCTGACTTCTCTGAGAAATTCATACTGCATTTTTTTGTGGATAATATTAACTGCTCATATTAAATTATGCAGTTTTAGTGTTGAAGGAAGGTTAGTAACAGAAGTATTGCAATCTACTTGTAGCCCAGGAAAAGGCCACTGATGCTGTAAGGATGTGACAGTGCAAGATCTCAGGTCTTGTCCAGATTTGTACTGACCTGAGATGGTCTTAACTTGCATTATCTCTGATAGCATCTGTCTTTTGGTCAAGTGGCTACTATCTAGATTGTTTTAACTTAGGTTTGTGAGTGCCATATGCAGCAAAAATATAACAAACTTCCATAGTCACTGAGTTGCAAATGATAAGTCTTTGTGCTAATGGGCTGGGGGAGAATAGCATACAACATTCAAATATTAGATGGATGCAAAAGAAAAGAAAGTAGACTGTGTGTGAGAAAATTTATACAAATATATTTGTGTCAAGTGGATCCAAGCAGATCAAAGACCAGAGTGGAGGAAACACCCAACATCAACAGCATGTTCCTCCCAGTGGAAGACCCAGGACTTGGAGTACTCATTGTAAGCCTTCTCCTCCTTGCAAGCCCTTCTCTTTGGAGAAAATTGATGTTGTTGACTTCAGAACCCAGAGGAACATAGAAAGGTTAAGCACAAGACCAGAGAAAAGGGTTAGATAATGGACTGTTTCAAACTTTCATTGAAAAGAAAAAAAAAAAAAAAATTGTTAAAAAACCCCCACAAACCTCCAGAACACTTTTGCTGAAATCCACCTGAAAGTTTAATATTTAGAGTGACATGCAGAGCACAAGCTGTAATTCATAGGCTTTATGCCTATATGCAGCTTCATCGACTGTAATTCCATTTCTTCTGCATCACACCTTAGACAGATGTATTCCATACTGTCTTCGTGGCATCACAAAATGAGAAGGGTTAGATATACATAATGGTAAAGATACATAGTCAAAAAGCTAAAAGGGAAAATGGATTCCCAAGATATAGAAATTCCTCTGAGACACTACAGCTACAATTTCTGGTTTGTTTGGTTTCGTTTTTGTTTGTTTGTTTGTTTGTTCGGGTTTTTTTTTTTTTATTATAATAATATTATCTAAAACTGAAAACTCAATTTTTTCTAGCAATTTCCTCCATCCACCGTACACTATAAGTTTGACCATGAGCCAGCAATCTGCCCTTGTGGCCAAAAAGGCCAATGTCATCCTGGGGTGCATCAAGGAGAGTGCGGCAAGCAGATTGAGGGAGGTCATCCTCCCCCTCTACTCTGCCTTGGTGAGGCCGCATCTGGAGTGCTGTGTCCAGTTCTGGACTCCCCGGTTCAAGAAGGACAGGGAACTGCTGGAGACGGTACAGCAAAGGGCTACAAAGGTGATAAGGGCACTAGAATGTATCTCTTATGAAGAAAGGCTGAGGGACTTGGGTCTTTTTAGTCTGGAAAAAAGACGACTGAGGGGGGATCTTATCAACACTTATAAATACTTAAAGAGTGGGTGTCAGAAGGATGGGGCCAGGCTTTTTTCAGTGGTGTCCAGAGACAGGACAAGGGGTAATGGGCACAAAATTGAACATAGGAAGATTCACCTAAAAATGAAGAGAAACTTCTTTCCTTTGAGGGTGACAGAGCCCTGGCACAGGCTGCCCAGAGAGGTGGTGGAATCTCTGTCTCTGGAGACATTCAAAACTCACCTGGATGCGTTCCTGTGCAACCTGCTCTGGGTGACCCTGCTCTGGCAGGGGGTTGGACTAGATGATCTCCAGAGGTCCCTTCCAACCCCTGCCATTCTGTGATTCTGTGATCACATCCAGTTGTATGGAAACAATGGGATTTCTTCTGTTTCCTTTTACAGAACCTTTCACAATCTGACAGATCTCTCCATAATTAACTATTTTCTGAAATTTCTCTGCTTATTTCCTCCTGTTAATTGTGAATCAGCCTCTTTGGAATGATCTAAATAAAACTTGTCCTTTTCTGTTATTTGCTTCCTTGAATGAATCACAATGATCATATCTTCCGAAACATGTCATTTGGTCAATATATATTTAGTTTTTAGGCTATACAGAAGAAGCCCTTGTGGATACAGGGCTGATCATCTGAGGGTTATCCTCTATTTGTTCTTTTTAGTGAGTAGCAGTGCAGAAATGCATTCCAGATTTGATCAAAGGTATCTAGTATCTTACTCTGTTCAAAGGCTGCTCATGCATATTTTACAGTTTCAAGAACATTGACCCAGCAATCAATATGAGATGTTAAGATTTTTATTTTTTATTCTTTCTTTACTCACAGTTTCTTGAAGAGAACATTTATGTTTATAAACTGTCACACAGAGGATTCTTTTTTTTTTTTTTTTTTTTTTTTTGTAATTAGGTCGTCAGTTATCATTACTCAAACCTATAGCAAAACTTTTTTAAAGTTAGTTAATATTGTTACTGTAGACTATGGACTTTAGACACAAATCAGCCAAGTGAAGTATAGCAAGGAAAGACAAAAGCACTTGCAATACCTAAGTCGTTGAAAAATAAATGCAGAGGTAAAAAACTCAACTACAAATTTCAGGAACATATTCAGCACTATTCAATGTATCCCATAGCATTTAAAACTCTGAACTATTTATCATTTCTCATCTTATGCTTCTGAGCTTTGTCAAAAACTGGAGTAATAGTTTTTTTTTTACACCAAGGAAATTCCCCATCTCACAGAATCACAATAGTCTGTCACCTAAGTAAACACTAACACAGAATATTTTAAATAAAAAATTCAGAATGTAATCTATCCATCAGAACTGTGAATGTTTTCTTTTCTTCATTTTAGGCTTTGCTTTTCCCTGGGAGACATACAATTTTTACTCTAGAGATCTACTATTCTGTTTCTTGTGATGAGTGTAAAGGGCAGAAATCTTAAATGCACAAGACCCTGAATGCCTCAGGATATTTTTAGGGAGTAAAGAAGATATAAATCTGAGGTTATAATTCTATGCTGAAGCAACTCAATTGAATCATGTGAGGAGCCTCCCTTTGCTTCTCACCTGTGTCTAAGGTGTATGATGATGCACTCCCTGCATTCAACCTTTATGTATAAGTAATGAAATATTTACCAGACCAGATTGAATACGCAACTGTATTTTCATAGCCCTGGGGCTAGATCACTCACTGGAGAGTAAGGAGATGTAATTTGATGGGGAAAGGGGATAAAACCAGGCTCTTCAGAGGTAAACCTAGGGGATGGCCTGCCAACATCTGTGGCATGGGATATTAGTGAGGTCCCATGGTCTGCTGACACAGTTAAGGCAAGGCATGGAGATCTATGCAGCGGCAGTTGTGATGGTCATTGATGGATTAGAAACTATGGCTGTGCCTGGGAATGGTCAGGTAAGAATTAGAGCTTCTTCCAGGAAAAAGGTAGCAAGACCAATAGCCCAGCTGAAGTGCTTCTACACTAATGCATGCAGCATGGGCAACGAACAGTATGAGCTGGAAGCCACTGTGCATCAGGAAAACTAAGAAGTAGTCACCGTCATGGAAACGTGGTGGGGTGACTCACACTACTGGAGTGCTGCAATAGATGTCTATAAACTCTTCAGAAGGGATAGGCAAGGAAGGAGAGGCGGTGAAGTGGCCCTTCATGTTAGGGAGTATTATGAATTTCTAGAGCTTAATGGTGGTGACAATAGGTTAGAGTGTTTATGGGTAAGAGTCACAGGGAAGGCCAATGAGGCAGATGTCATGGTGGGAGTCTGTTATAGACCACCCAAACAGCATCAAAAGGCAGACAAAATATTCTATAAGCAGCTGGGAGAAGTCTCACAATAAGTAGCTGTTGATGTCGTGGGGGACTTCAACTTACCAGATATCTGCTAGGAATACAATACAGCAGAGAGGAAACAGACTAGGAGTTTTCTGGAATGTGTTAAAGATAACTTCCTGACACAGCTGGTGAGGGAGCCAACTAGGGAAAGTGCCCTGCTGGACCTGTTTGTAAACAGAGAAGGATTTTGGGGGGATGTGACGGTTGGAGGCCATCTTGGGTATAATAAGCTTTTGATTCTTGGATGAACGAGGAGGCAAGTTAGTAAAACTGTGACCTTGGACTTCCAGAGGGCAGACTATGGTCTTTTCAGGAGCCTGGTTGACAGAGTCCCTTGGTGGCAGTCCTGAAGGGCAAAGTTGTCCAGGAAGGCTGGATGTTGTTCAAGAAAGAAGTCTTAGAGGCACAGAACAGGCCATCCCCATGTGCTGAAAAATGAGCCGTTGGGGAAAAAGACCATCCTGGTTGAACAGAGAGTTATAGTTGCAACTCAGGGTAAAAGGGAGAATTTATGGCCTTTGGAAGAAAGGACAGGCCACTCATGAGGACTGCAAAGATGTTGTGGTGCTATGTTGGGAGCAAATTAGTAGGACCAAAGCCTAACTAGAACTTAACCTGGCTTCTGATGCTAAGGGCAATAAAAAAAATGTTTCTATAAACATATTTAGCAATAGAAGGAAGACTGAGGATAATCTCCATCCTTTATTAGATGGGGGCAGAAACACAGAGACAAAGGATAAGGAAAACGCTGAGGTACTTAGTGGCTTCTTTGCCTCAGTCCTTAGTAGTAGGACCAGTTGTTCTCTGAGTACGCAGACCCCTGAGCTAGTAGGTAGGGATGGGGAGCAGAATGAAGACACCATAATCCAAGGAGAAATGGTGAGGGACCTGCTATAGCATTTAGACATACACAAGTTTATGGGGCCAGAAGGGATCCACAAAAGTGCTCACCAAAGTGCTCACCAAACCACTTTCCATCATTTATCAACAATCCTGGCTAACTGAGGAGGTCCCAGTTAACTGGAGGTTAGCAAATGTGACATGCACAAGAAGGGCTGGAAGGATGATCCAGGGAACTACAGGCCTGTCAGTCTGGCCTCAGTGCTCGGGAAGGTTATGGAGCAGACCATCCTGAGTGCCATTATGCAGCACATGAAGGACAACCAGGTGATCAGGCCCAGTCAGCAGGGGTTCATGAAGGGCAGGTCCTGCTTGATAAACCTGATCTCCTTCCATGGCAGGATGACATGCTTATTGGATGAGGGAGAGGCTGTGGATGTTGTCTACCTGGACTTTAGTAAAGCCTTTGACTCTGTTTCCCACAACATTCTCCTGGAGAAACTGGCTGCTTGTGACTTGGACAGGAGTACTCTGCTGGGTAAAAAACTGGTTGGAGGGCCAGACCGAAAGAATGGTGGTGAATGGAGTTACATTCAGTTGATGGTGGGTCACAAGTGGTGTTCCTGTGGGCTTAGTATTGGAGACAGTTCCCTTTAATATCTTTATCAACGATCTGGACAAGGGGATTGACTGCACCCAGTACAGTAAGTTTGCAGATGACACCAAGTTGGGCAGGAGTGTTGATCTGCTTGAGGGTAGGATGGGTATACAGATGGATCTGGACTGACTGTATAGATAGACCATGGCCAATGCTATGAGATTCAACAAGGTCAAGTGCACTGCTGCTGGCCTGGGAAAGAGTGGCTGGAAAGTTGTCCAGCAGAAAAGGACCTGGGGGTGTTGGTCCACAGCCAGCTGAATATGAGCCAGCAGTATACCCAGATGTCCAAGAAGGCCAACAACATCCTGGACTGTACCAGGAATAGCGTGGCCAGCACGACCAGATCATCCCCCTGTACTCGGCACTGGGGAGGCCCCACCTCAAATGTTTTGGGCCAGTTTTGGACTCCTTACTACAAGAATGACACTGAGGTGCTGGAGTGAGTCCAGAGAAGGGCAATGAAGCTGGTGAGGGGTCTGGAGCACAAGTCCTATGAGGAACAGCTGAGGGAGCTGGGGGTGTTATGCCTGGAGAAAAGGAGACTGAGGGGAGACCTTGTTGCTCTCTACAACTACCTGAAAGGAGGTTGTAGGAAGGTGGGGGTCAGTCTCTTCTCCCAAGTAACAAGTGATAGGACAGGAAGAAATGGCCTCAAGATATGCCAGGGAAGGTTTAGATTGAATATTAGGAAAAATTTCTTCATATTAGGTTATGAAGTATTGGAACAGGCTGCCCACGAAAGTGGTTGAGTCACTATCCCTGGAGGTATTTAAAAGATGGGTAGATGTGGTGTTTAGAGACACAGTTTAGTGGTGGTTTTGGATGTTTGGACTCGATGATCTTAAAGGTCCCTTCCAACTTTGACAATTTTATGATTCCATAATTCTATGATTTGCTGTGATGAACCAGGTAGAGGAATTAGAATCAAAGTTTCTTATATCTAAGAAGAGTAGGATCACCCAGGGCTGGACTTCAATGTTATGACTCACTTCTGATTCTGTTTGGGAACACGCTTCTCTTCTGGTCTCCCCCACCTTCAAAAATAAAGACCCAGGTACAGCATTTCAGGGATGCTGAAGGGTCCGTTTTAATATTTCTGATACTTTAAACATAGTCAACTGAAATATGCAATTTTGAATCAAATTAACATCTATCTGTGTGGTCCAAAAGAGCCATATTTTATGGAGAACAAATAAATCCTTGAGACAGTCCTTGCTTCTTCCCCCTTCCAAAACCTGAACTCTACTAATATCTTCCTGAAGAGTCATTAGGTTGATGTAAAACCTTTTGGGTAGTGCCATGAGACACCTTATGAGGAATAATATATCTGCACATATAGCTAGATAATTAATGCTAATAAATGTTTACTGGTTCTTTTAGGGTTCACTTTCTTTCTTTTTTTTTTTTTTTTTTTTTTAAACAAAGTTGTTATACACATGTGAATCATGTCACTACTGAAGCTGGGGATGAGTTTTACCATCTAACTTGTGGATGGTCAGGTGTTACACTTGCAATAGTGGGGGTGTATGAAAAGGGCAGCTTTATTTTAAAAAATGGCTTTTGGAGTCCAGCTTTTAGCATGTATCTGTGCTGCTACCATCTACTGAAGAAAGCAGGTCATTCTTGTTCAGAAGCACCCTTAATCTGGCAAACAATCTACCACTGTCTGTGCATTTGGTTGTTTGAATTGCAGATCTTATCTCAGATGCAGCATATGGGAAGTTAACTGAGTGTGCGCTAGTAGCCGCTCACTTTTAAAGCAAGCCCAGAGAGTACTTTCTTGGAGATACTGTGATGCTGTCACCAAGTGAAGCTCAACAGGTGATAGCCTCGGCATCTGCCTCTGGGAGAATCTGAAATTATAGAAGTTTATTGCAATTCATTTATCATGTCGTGCTTGTTAGCATGCTGTTTTATAGGCACATTGCTCTGCAGTGTAACCATTTTAGTGTGCAAACTCTATGTTTTTAGTTTAATTTGCAACAGATATGATATAAAGATAAACGAGATTGTGTTTCTTACCCACCAACTGGAATTGTCCCCAGCAGTTTGCTAGCTATAAATCACAACAGGGATGAAAGACCTTCTGCAACACACATTAAGAACTCCTTATTTGCAAAGACAAAAGTAAAGTAAAAGAAATCACTACATACAATCTCACTCAGCTCTATAGATTACGGATTAAAACTATGCAAAGATTTCATATCCCAGAAAATGACTACAGAGACAAAACCACATTTGGTGAACAGCTTACGTGCCTGCATTATCTCTCTTGAAAGTGCATGTGTAATTTGTAATCATGATTCACTGATATGGTTTGACCAAAGCCCAGATTAATTAGCTAGATTTTGACACTTAGATGAGATACTTAAGCATTTTCCGTTTCTCAGGAGAAAGATGGGGGTTCCCTCTAGCAGTATCTAGTAACAGAAACACAATTTAGAGCTTTAACTAGACAGGCACCAACAGCAACTATCCTCTTCTGTCAGGTACTTCACCGACATACCTAAAATTGCAAGAAATTACAATGTCTATGAAACCAGCAGGTGACACAGAAGGAGATAATTGGGAAAATCAATGGAAACCAGGAGAACTGCATCCATAGGTGTGCCATGTTTCTCTTTGTCAAAATGTCACTTTTCACATTTCTATGAAAGGTGATGTTTCCTCAGAATGCCAGTCATAGAATCATCAAATAGTTTGGGTTGGAAGGGACCTTTAAACATCATCTAGTACAATCCCCCTGCAATCAGCAGGGACATCTCCAACCAGACCTTGAATGTTTCCAGGGATGAGGCATTTACCACTTCTCTGGGCAATCTGTGCCAACATTTCAACACCCTCACCATAAAACATTGCTTCCTCGAATCTAGTCTGAATCTACCCTCTTTTAGTTTAAAATTATTACCCCTTGTCCTGTTGCTGCAGGCCCTGCTAAAAGGTTTGTCCCCATCTTTCTTATAAATCCCGTTTAAGTACTGAAAGGCTGCAATCAGGTCTCCCCGGATCCTTTTCTTCTCCAGGCTGAACAACCCCAACTCTCACAGCCTGTCCTCACAGCAGAGGTGTTCCATCCCTCTGATCATCTTTGTGGCCCTCCTCGGGACCCGCTCCAACACATACACATCTTTCCTGTGCTGATGGCTCCAGAGCTGGGTGCCGTACTGCAGGTGGGGTCTCGCCAGAGCAGAGCAAAGGGGCAGAGCCACCTCCCCTGACCTGCTGGCCATACTTCTTTGGATGCAGCCCAGGATATGGTTTGCCTTCTGTCCTGCAAGCATGCATTGCTGGCGCATGTCCAGCTTTCCATCCACCAGTATCCCCAAGTCCTTCTCAGCAGAGCTGCTCTCAGTCTCCGTCTAGACTGTATTGGTACCAGGTGTTGCCCCAACCCAGGTGCAGGACTCTGCTCTTGGCCTTGTTGAACCTCATGAGGTTCACATTGGCCCACTTCTCAAGCTTGTCCAGGTCCCTCTGGATGACATGTCGTCCCTCAGGCTTGTCAACCACACCACTCAGCTTCGTGTCTTCTGCAAACTTTCTGAAGATGCACTCAATCCCACTATCTAGGTCCCTGATGAAGACATTAAACAGTACTGGTCCCACTACAGACCCCTGAGGGACACCGTATGTTACCAATTTCCATCTGCATGTTGAGCTGTTGATGATTACTCTCCGGATGCAACCATCCAACCAATTCTTCATTCACCTAATAGTCCACCCATCAAATCCGTGTCACTCCAATTTAGAGAGAAGGATGTTATGGGGGACTGTGCCAAAAGCCTTACAGAAATCCAGGTAGCTGACATAATAGCTCTTCCCTTGTCCACCAATGTAGTCACTCCATCATAGAAGTACACCAGGTTGGTCAGTGCTTTCTGTTTCAAATGAGTTCTTCAGAGAAAACACTATGTTCTACTGCAAACAGGCAAGGATCATGCCTAAAGTAATGTACGCCATACTTTGATTTTGTACCTTCTGCTCACATCATGTATCATTGCAAGAATTACTTTAGTTCTAAATAGAACTTTCCTGTGTTTTGAAAAAATGGATTTTTATGACATGAACAGAAACATTCTTTTTCAGTTAATGGACCATAATGGATATTCAGCTTAATTTATTGATAACGTTCAGAAGAGAAACAATATAAACTGTTCCATAGTTATTTTTTTAAGTTAGATTTTATATAAAGATAAATCCTTATATCATCATAAGTGCATTGTGGTAGAGAACATATTTTACTTGCAGGGTAAATGTTTAATCTTTCAAGAATTTTCAAGAAATAATTGTTGAATAAAGTTCTTAATGCATTTTATACTGTTGTTGTTGTTGTTGTTATTATTATTATTATTATGAGGGGATGAAATACTGCTTTTTCTTTCACACAAATATTTCAGACTTTGAATTTTCCCCACTTCAAATAGGACAAGGAAGATCTGATGAGTAAATCAAAATGATAACCAACTCAGATCAATCAATGTGTTTATTTCACTTTTGTTTCCTTTCTCTAACTGAAAGTTAAATTCCTCATTAAGACTAAATCTAAAAAATAAAAAAAAAGCTACTTTTTTAAAACAGAACATTTCTTCCTTTTATAATAAGTTGGAAACGACCTTTTCAAAGCTTTACCATTAAAGATTAAAAAGAGAAAAACAAAACAAAACCAAACCAAACCAAAAAAAAAAGATCAGCAGCAATAGTCTTCAATAGAGCAGGAATGTAGGAGTGAGTGTGATAGGAGAGAAAAAAAAAAAAAAAAAAAAAAAAAACACCAAAAAAACCCAAACATGAAAAAGCATTCTGGCTTAAAAAAAAAAAGTAGTTAGAAAATCATATGGCAAGTATGAACAAGACTGTGAAGCTCAAAGAGTCTTAATTGGCTTTCCTTTCTTTTTCGCCCATAAACCCACTGATACTGGGCAGTGTAGGTCATTTTGTCCATATCAGAGCTTCACTGGCACCTGCTACTTATTAGCAACAATGATTTGTTTACTTACCTCTGTTCTTTTACCCTTACAGTCTTTGTAACAGCATGTCAGTACACAGATCCATAAACAAGTAAATGGTAAATGCACATGTAACCAACAAGAAAAGAGAAAATTGCCAAAGATTCAGAGCAGAACCAAGTCTTAGAGGGATCCATTGCATTTTGCCTGAAACACATTCAAACACCTCGATGACAAACTATAAAGCACTAGAAAAAGGCTAAATGATGTACTGTACTTTTCATCAGGTTTTATGCTGTGAAATCACTGTATAGGGAGAATTTTTTTTCCCAAGCAGATAACACAAAAGGGACAAATCCTGGTATGGCTCTCTCAGCATAACCATTCAAAGAGCAGCAATAATTTATATGTACTGTATTTGATGCACCATTTTTTGGTCTCCACATGCTCACTTTAAAATTCAGCCAGAAGAAAGAAAAAAAGTCCTTGAAACTCAGCTGCATCAACCCGGATGCCCTGAAAATTAAATTACGCAAACCAGAACAAGGAAAGAAAATGAAAACAAAAACCAAAACCAAAATTCAACTATTAAAGCTGACACGATATGGAAAAGGTTCTCTACTTGTTTAATTTGACCATTTTAATGGAGCATGTTGTGTTTACATTCTGGCTGTTTATGTGAGGAACTAATGAAGCCGTTTTTCCCTTTAAGGGGCTAGAGGGATTCAGGGAGTCATTGTGAGGTTAACGCTCAGGCTAGTGGTCTGTTCAGACAGAGGAGCTGTCGGGTGATGCCCGTGTCTCGTGCTGTGCAGCAAGGCTCTGCCCAACTGCATTTTTGGAGGGACGTGTGTGTTTTATGTATGCAACAACTGTTCCATTACCTCCCTTAAAATGCCTTCATAAAGCAGAGAACCTTTTCCCAATTTGTTTTAGTTGCTCTCACTGAACAGCTTATCTGGGGCTTGATCCAAAGCCCATGGAACTCAATGGAGAGACTTTTCATTAACTTTTTAGGGCAGGCATCAGATTCATTACAGAAAAAGACTTCAGATTATTTCTTGTTTCCTTTGACAAAAGTCCCCGTTGTCCTCAACACTGAGGATACTATATGCTCTATTTTAGACAGAATTAAATATCAAAGGGGAAATTTCCACAGGTTGAGATAACTTTCTCTGTTCAGGTACATGTTATGATTCTTATCCAAAGTTTAGTCCAATATTTTGTGTGCTGTTTGGGGTTAAAATCTTGAATTTGACCATTTTAATGGAGCATTTGGTGTTTATGTTCTGGCTATAAATTACTTTGTTGTCATTTTTTCTAGCTTTGTTAAAGTTTACAGACTGCATCTGAGATAAGTTAAATAGCTTTAAATAAAGCTAATTTTAATTTAAAAAAAAAAAAAGCTATTTTTAATAAACTTTTAGTTTTTTACTGGGTCAAGAAAAAGATCATTTGGATATAGTTGCCACAAATTGCTTTTTCTATTGTGCTGGTTTTGTTTGGGATAGAGTTAACTTTCTTCATAGCAGATGGTATGGGGCTATGTTTTAGGTTTGTACTGGATACACTGTTGATAATATGGGGATGTTTTTGTTATTGCTGAGCAGCACTTACACAGCGTCCAGGCCTTTTCTGCTTCTCACATCGCCCCACCAGTGAGTAGGCTGGGGATGCACAAGAAGTTGGAAGGAGACACAGCTGGGACAGCTGACTCCAACTAACCAAAGGGATATTCCAAACCATATGGTGTTGTGCTCAGCAGTAAAAGCTGAGGGAAGAGGAAGGAAGGGGAGGATGTTTGGAGCAATGACATTTGTCTTCCCAAGTAGCCATTACATGTGATGGAGCCATGCTTTCCTGGAGATGCCTGAAAATCTGCCTGCCCATTGGAAGCAGTGAATTAATTCCTTGCTTTGCTTTGCTTGCGTGCATGGCTTTTGATTTACTTAATAGACTGTCTTTATCTCAGCCCATGAGTTTTCTTACTTTTACCCTTCCAGTTCTCTCCTCCATCCCACTGAGGGGGAGTGAGCAAGCGGCTGTGTGGTGCTTAGTTGCCGACTGGGGTTAAAACACAACATACACATAAATCAGAGAGTTTTGAAAAATTGTTATTTAAAAATTAAATCCATGATTTTAATACGATTAAAATATCTAATTCTATTAGTTCTGCAACAAAATTTATAACTTCTAAATTTCATGACATATTTCCCTTAATATAAAAGTTTATAACTCTGTTTTGGTTTTCTTTGAGTTTTGGAGTAGACATAAATTGAAATAATAAAAATTAAAAAAACAAAACAAAACAAAACAAAACAAAACTCATAAAATAACAAACCTAATTCTCACCTCAATTGCTAATTGTAATTTTCTTTCTGTACGCTAGAATAGGTGGCTGCTGAAAAGGTCAGGAATTGAAATCAAATTACAGACTGCACTTTTTTTCTCACACTACTTGTGCTATGATGTCAGACTAGCCAAATTGTGGCTGACTGCCAGGATACTTAAAAATCCTTTGAAAAGTCGATTTCCAGTGGTTGGAAGACCAGATTTTGTTTGTTTTATTGGCAAGGGAGAGGAAGGCTAAACAGCTGCTACTTACAGTGTTCATGGGCAAACAAACAAAAGATAACATGCAAACAAAACTAGGCAGCTCTTGCTAATGTAGGATATTCCTACCTTGTCTTGTTGAGGCCAATGTGGAAAAGTTTTGCTTGTGCTTCAGAAGCAAAGCAGCCATGTTATCATTGAGTTAAACCTAAATGACCATACGTATATATATATATATATATATCTTTAAGCAGGCTTATTATTTTGCACTCGATGTTAAAAACCAAAAAGAAAAGAAAGGCTACAAAGAACTGGAGCACATGTTGAAATAACCCAATAGGGGTTTTTTTTGTTTTGTTTTTTTTTTTTGTTTGTTTTGTTTTGTTTTGTTTTGCTGGCCATGAGGATAAGTACAAAGACAGAATAAGAACATAGCGAGCCTTCCTTAACAACATATGTGAATGCAAGTTTAAGGGCTTCCTAAACCAGGGGCAGTACCTTTATATTTGACAGGCTTTGAATGTGTCCTATCAAAATCTGTGTTAATCTGTGAATGTGCTGACAAAATCTGTGTTAACTTCAGCTTTGTGGCTCTTGATTAGATCTGGTCCATATCTGTGCCACTAAGGATGTAAGCACTGTCTATGAAACTTCCTTTACATTGAATTTCTCAAAGTTTTGGGCTTTAAATAAAAACTGAGCTAAGACTAATCTTTTGCTGAAAGACAGCAGTAATTCTGCAAGTGTTTGCTCCCTCTCTCTTCTAAAGCTTCATCCCCATGTATGGATATTTTCTGCAGAGCTGAGCAAAGGAGATGCCTCCAGAGACTGAAGCAGAATCCGAGAGAAGAGGTAGTGGGAGAATGGTGTGGTTTTGCTTTGGAAAGCACCAGGGTTTGAAAATCTGCCAGAGGCTTTTGTGTCAGGAGGAGTTTGAGAATAAAACCAGGATTTGCTGGAAGGACAATAAAAGAGAGGGCATGCAGGAGAACAGAAGGTACCATGGTGTACATTAGCACATGATATCACTCAAAGGGACATTTTCATTTACATTGGTTTAACTATTCCATTGAGCACATTAATCTATTTGCCCACTGTGTTGTTCTACCCTCTTCACCTTTCTTTGCCCTTTAATCTTTCTCTCTCCTCCCTGCTGTCGGAATATTATCCTCTCTCAGGTTCATTAGGATACAGTTATGGGAGAGCTTCTGGAGACATTTTGTGTCTGAATACTGCAGACCTTACTTGGAGAAAACTGTCATTGCAGCCTAGTGTGCCTTGTGCCTGAAAGGATCAGCTTCTGTCAGTCTAACAAGCATGCTGCTACTAGGGTCACAGCAGTGCCTAGAAGGGCCAGAAGAGAGGACCTTGCTGTGTTGGATGCTGCACATGTCTACCAGGATCCACTGTTTTACAGTTTGATAGCAATCCAAATACTGCTGATTTCCTCTGAAGGTGGGGATGTGAGACATAGTAAACTGGATGAATGCCATGAAGGATGGAAGTGGAGATGTTACTGACACCTTCAAAGGACAAATCATCTGTCCTCTTTCACTCCTCTCCTAAGGTTAAATAAATCTCCTCCTGAACATACCCACGAGAATGGTAGTCTGATGAGTCATATTTAGACATCTAATTGTCTGCTGTCTAAGATGGGGTAGAGACATCCCTTCATGTATGTGGGAAGTGATGACAAGCTCTAGTTTCTAGGCAGGAGCATGAAGGTCTGAACACCTAGGAAAGTCAATCTTAACTACTTGTAATTTGTGTTTAGCAAGAGCTAGTAAGTTATGAAGACTTATGAAGAAATAAAACAAGAGACTGAAATATAAAGGGACACATCCTCTGCAACAAGAACATTAAATCCTTGTGAATAGCACCTTGGACCCTCAGCCATTCTTTGTTTCCCAGGCACACTATGGAGGTGCAAGAGACTTCTGACGTGCATTACACTGCAGGACGTAGTGCTGCAGCCTGGTGCTGACCTCATTTTAAGCCTAATTTAAATCAAGGAATCAAATTTTAAGACTATTGAAATCAAGGAAGTTTTTTTTTTTTTTTTTAAATATTTATTTTATAATTTTTATTGTCTTTTCAATTACTATTGCTGTCACTGAAATGGAGGTACGCTGCTGCACACTGTCTGCAAAGAGAGCATCAGTTGCCCTGAGATTCCTATCAATACATAAGGTTGCAGAGGCGGCTCATGTTAGGATGTTTCAATGCCAAACAGAATTTATAGAATTCTTCAACCACTGCACAATTTGGGCAAGCAAAAATATTTCTAAAAGTGTAAAATTAATTTCTGATTAGGTAGTTTGCTTGGCATGAGTGAAAAATCTTTAAATTATTTATAAGATTTACCATTCTTCTGACTTTGAATTTTGAGAGCAAATTTTGTAATATAATGTTGTTAGTAATATGAGAAGAAATGTAGAAAGATCTATTAATTTCCTCCTCCTAAATTTTGATGTAGGTTTATCTTCTGAGTCATGTGTGTTTCAGTTTTATCCTTTGATATGCCAGTTATTATAAAAAAAAAAAAAAAATCACATTAGCAATTGTATAAGAATGATTTCTTAGTTTAAATACAAGACTTTGTTAACATTTACTATTTATTCAACACTTTTCCTTACTTCTTTTATCTATTAGGATCACAAATTAAGGTGAACAGAGGGAAATTATTTTGTTTTGCTATGCTATGTCATGCTTTATTGCAACAGGTAATTCAGTTGTGGGACTTATTGCCACAACATGTAGCATGGGCCAAAATTACAAATAAATTAAATTGCTTTTAGGTAAATTTATTTGCTGAACCTAAGAAAAGTCAATTATGAAATGTTAATCAAAATAGTACAGATGCAAAGTTTGGCTCTGGAAAACCTTATGATTTTGTCTTCCATACTTCCAGAACCTGAGGAAGGGTGGCAAAGGAAAGTATTACTGGTCATCTTGTTCTTCTCATCTATCCAAACATGCTACTGGCCACTATCAGAGACAAGACACTGACAAGACAAGACAAACAACTGAACCTGTGTGTGACCTGTTTAACTATTTTTATGTTATGTCTTTACAATGGAAGTGTGGAAGTATCATTACTCCTGTTTCACAGGAGAGAAAGATCAAGCATAGAAAATGATTCACCCAAGGTCACATAATGTGCCACCTGTGTCAGACAGACAAGTCAATTTAGTCCATGTTATATTCCACAGCCAACTGTTTGCACAACCCGGCTTTACTCTCAGGATTCAGTCTGGAGCAAAATTTCACTACTTCAGAGAGAAAATCCAAGTGTAAGACAAGGAAGACTGCTTTCTATAAGCACTGGGAATATGAGCACAGAAGCAGCATTTGGCTCAGACACTAGGCTCAAGTTTGAAGCAGTTCCTTGTATTCTAAAAATCCAGACACATCCACATTGCACGCAGGAATAAACAGAGACAGTGACTTCAGAGGTCAAAACACAGGATAAGTTGGTGTTAATACTGTAAGGAATAAGCTTAGCACTGTAAGGCTTGTAGTCTCCAGTTCTTGGCTGGAGTATGTAAAACTTTGTGAAAGTTAAGGTCATGCTTAAATTCCAAATTTCAAAAGCTCAGTTCCTGTGTCTGAGTTTTTAGTATGAAAAGCTGAATTTGAATTGGAAGTAGAAGAAATTCTTTAGTATACTTATTTTATAAAAAAAGAAATTGTAGCATAAAATAAAATGCTGAAGTCTAAAATAGGTTACCAAAGTTCCATAAATTTTGTGGGGTTTCTGGGTTTCTTTTTTTGAGAAAGTAATTTTCAGGATTTTGGGGGGTTGCTGTTAAGAAGGAGATAAAATCACTGGAGAGATTGTAGTAGGCAGCAATTTGCGTACACACATTGCAGTATGTATATGAAATTTATTGTCCCATTAAACCTTCATCTTCAAAGAACTTAAAGATTTGTACATTATACCAAATGTCCTTGTCTTGTAAACCATCATGAGGGACAGTTTAATATTATTTTTTCTTCTGAAACATATGATTATGTTTTTTTATACTGATTTTCATATGAAAATGAAATATCATAAGGTGAATTAGTTAATTTTTTTAAAGTAGGAAAATAAAAATTATTGTATTTTGTTTGAGTTTTTTTTTTTAAATGTATTTGTTTAATGTTCTTGAGATAATGTGTGATGTATATCTGAGACTTTCTGAATGCAGCAAAGGTTATGTCACTTTGCTTGTACACATCCTTTCTGATATCCCAGTCCCAAGCAAATGCTAAATCACCAGTGAGCATCACAGTTTTAAATTATTCACTCAGCTTACAAAAACAACAACAAAGCCAAAACAAACAAACAAACAGTTGAAAATTGATATTGCCATTGCAAAAAATTAAACAAACATGTCACCCTATATGGGAATGTTACCCTTCCAGAAAAGGATGAACTGTGAGATTGAAATGAACAAAGTACAGAACAAGCATCACTGAAGTTATGAGATTATGGGTGTCTTGTATTGGCTACTAATGATTTAGTCTTGAATACTGTGATGCCTGTTGTCTGCTTGTCTCTTAAGATGAAATGTCATGATAACTATCTTACTTTCTAGGGGCTGGAAGTTGAGGTAGAAAATGTGTGCTTCAGACAGTTGACAAGTATTGAAGAGTTTCTGCTATTGAAGAGTGTGTGTGAAAGGGCAGTCATGAATTATATTTTCCATGCTGCTTGTCTTCACATTAACAGCTAACTGCTGTGTCTGTGTATATGAATGCAGCCAAAGATCATTATTGAACAGTCCTGGAGCATAAAATTTCCACCTGTCCTGCCAGAAGGAAGTGTCTTTCTATTTTATGCTATTCAATTGAACTGACCCTCTAGGAGAAGAAATTCCCCCAAAACAAAGAGAAACAGAATATAATTGCTGCAGGACTGGATGTGTCCTCAAACATCAAAACACCAGTTTCCATAATATTAACATCTGGGGGAAGATTTAAACCCACAAAAGTTAGGAAATTTGGCATAAAGACTCACAGTCACTCTGTAACTCATTTTTCTATGTCAAAAAGAAGAGGACATGATGTTATTTGCCATATGTGTTGCTATATCATAACCTGGCGAGCTGAGGTTAGACTTGCAGTGGGAACCTACTCAATTCTGCAGATTTAAATAAGACCTATAATATTGGTATAACAGTCAGCAGTGTCCTCAATGTACAATTTGTTTTGATGTGAGATTCTTTATCTGTAAGTTGTTGCTATGGGAGACTATAACAACTTCTGAGAGAGTAAAAAGGATTCTGTTTGCACATTTAAAAATATACACAGATGGAATATGTACATATACAAGCACATACAAATATGCATGCATTTGTGCATGCATATATAGACATTTATGGCTATTTTTATATTTACCTTTATATAAATTGTCCATAAGAAAAACGATGCCTAACTGGGACATAATTATTGACACATTCTTATAAACCAAAAAGAAACAAGAGTGTTGTGTTTTTATTCCATTTAAAGACTGAATCCTAGTGTACAGGGCATTGTCTGGAGGGGAGCTCATTAAAAGTGGACTGTAATTGAGGCAGTAAAATACTGTCTTTATTATTTTTCCCTTTTCCACAACACGAAAGGCTTTACAAAGAACTCAGCATACTGGCAACTGAGGACTTTTGACAGTCGAGGTCCATCTGCTCAGTATTGTGCAAGATGAAAAATACATATAGTCCAAGCCTTGGAGAGTGTATAATATGATCTAATCTAGCTAGGTATTTCACTGACTATCCGTTTGACACATGCAGTGACCAAATCTTGGCATAGAAATGCAGTATTTGCATGAATTTCCTGGCATATGCTATGATAAGGATTCAGAACCTCTTGAGCGTATCACTACTGAATTTTTTTATTGATTGCTGGACTAGACAAGCCTCTCTTAGTGCTAGAGAAGCAGTTAGTTTGTAACAGATAAATACTTCTAAAGAGCATCCTACATGTATGAGTAGTTAATTGCAATTGAAATTGGTAGAAATCTGGATCTTGTGCAGCTTTAGGGCTTAAGGCTTGTTTTTAATTTAAATCTTCTGTTGAAATAAATGCATATAAATACGTAGTTTAAAAAACCTTATGCATCCATCATTTTGTAAATGAGATTAAAGTTTTTCCTCTCCTTTATGTATGTCTTTTCCGAGAAGGGTCTATGACTTCAATTTGCAATATCTTAATTTGGGCAGAAATATCCTGGCCACCCTTCAACTGAAGTTATAACTTCTACTGCAGGTAGAATGTTTTCTTCTATTGATCCAGTGGCTGTGTTTGTAAAAGGAGTCCCTTGCCCATGTGTGGGTAAACACATGGAAGAATATATGTGCAGCGGGGTCTTACAAAACAGAATGATGAAAATCTCACAACTTGGTTTTCAATACACTTTCTAGCAAATTTGAGAGCTGTCCCAACACAATTGCTGATAGCACACACTGAAAGACAGCTTAGTTTTAAGTAATAAATATGTAAAATATCTAAAAGTAATAATGCATTCTGTGTGGGCCACTATCCTTTCAAGTTTCAGCAGAAGAAAATGCTAGTAAATCATATGAGTTCAGAAAAGGCATCCTGTGAAATTACAGTTGAGTTTTCACAGAATCACAAAATTGTTGATGTTGGAAGGGACCTCTGGAGGTCATCTGATCCAACCCTGCTGCCATCTAGAGCCAGTTGTCCAGGTCCATGTCCAGACAGTTACAACAGACTTTTTTTTTCTACAATGGAATAATTTTCTTCCAACAAAATAATTAACAGTAACATAAAACTTTTGTTGAATCTCTTGGGTTCTGGTCTAAATGTGGAAAACAAGGAAATTTTCAGTGCTGTATATAAAATCCTACCACTATACATCATTTATATGGCCAAAATCCTAAACAACCTTAAACTGCAGCCAGCATGGTCTGCCATCCTACTTTATCTTAGCTAATCCATTAAAGCATTTATCAGCACAGTATGTAGGGGATGCTGGGTGGTGCTAATGCATAGGTCTAGCTCTAGGCAATGTGCCTTCTTAACTAATTTTGAAGTTGTGTGTGGGATTTAGATGGAATGGAAGCTTTGTGCTGATTCTTTGCACAGTGTTGTATTCCTTCCATTTACAATAATTGCATATGCCACTGCCTGTTTCAAGCATTATAGTTTTGTTCTCTGTCTACCCTCTCTTCCTCTTCCCAGTTCCCCAGAAGAAAATTAGAAACAATAATTTCAGCAATGTTTACAAATTAACATGACAAATTTTCTCTTTGTTATTTGAGCTAAGTGAATAGGGATACTTGGAAAGTAAAGGAGCATTTCCCCTCTCTTTTTTGATCACTCTTAAACTTGTATTAGAAACAGCCTAACCAGAACTTAAAGTCTGCTCTTATAAATACTTACACGTAAAGTACTGACTTGGGTTTCATTTCTTCTTTCTTTTTTTTAACCCTCTGTGATAAAAAAACATGTTTGCTTCTGATTGTTGTCCAAAGATAGGCTGGATTCCTGTGAAAAAAAAAAAAAAAAAAAGTTTTCCTGAAGTGTTTATTTTTGGAAATTTGGAACAGACTTTGACCAGATATTGAATGAAAATACAATGTCTGTGTAACTAGAAGCGTTATGTAGATAGCTACATAGTTGGAGACACAGACTTTTTTTTTTTTTTTTTTTTCATTTAATAGATCAATGAAAACATTAATTAATTGGAAGTCTTGATCTTCAGGTAATGATAATTGGAGTAGATTAATTACAGTTAATGGGACTATGCCAGTTTATGCCAAATAAGAGTCAGTCCCACTTTTTTTTTTCCTTTTGAAAGAATTGGACTTATGTTGTGCTTAAAAGATGAGAATGTTTTTTTGAAATTCATTAGTGAAGAATGAAGAAACATGCTGCTAATGACAACTTAAAAAGAAAGTGGTAATGTAAACAAACCAGCATAATCAGTGTTTTGGAATGAGATCCTTTTTTCCAGAGTATTTTTGATCTTACCAATTACTCGTTTGTTTGCTCATTTATTTTAAGGAAAGTCATACTGTGCATAGCCATTTAGATTTTCATTGAATACCCCAATCTTGTATCTTGTGGTAGAACAGCATCCAAATATTACCTTTCTGTCAGCTCCCCTCAGCATCCTGGTTTCTCCTTGGAATAGAGTCTTCCTCCATGAACTGATGAATGATTCTTCTCAGACTGTGACAGCAATGTAGAAAGTCTTGCTCTGGAGTGATACCAATCAATTTATCTCCAAAGTAGAAAAAAAGGTTTTAATCAGAATAGGAAGTACTTTTAGGCAGTGTTTCCACCTCTCAGTACTAATGAGATATGCAGCTCTGTTTCTGAATCATTCCTATTGTCAGGAAATAATACCACAAATCCAGACCAATATTCAGAAAAGTATGAAAAGGTGCACTTAGCTATAAATATATACTGGATTTAACTGAAAAGTAATTCCATTTCAAGTACTTCTCAAGATCTCTTTTAGACTGGAACACCAAAGACTACTGAAGCTTCAGAAAGAACGCAGAGCATAAAAAACCCATAGAACTTCACATGAAGTAACGTAACGTAATGCAACGTAACACAACGTAGCATAACACATAACAATGTAAAGCAAACCCAGGCCCTTCCAGCAGGGAACAGTATTTCTGTGAGTTAAAAATTCTCTACACTTCAAATGAAACAAGCATTTTATACCAGCCATTATGAAGCAAAGACATAGAGTGAATAGCAGCCCAGAAGAATAGCTAACTTTAGCTCTAACAATGGCCTTTGAGTCATCTACTTGTCTCCTTTTTGTGACTTGATGTTATTAAAGTTTTGTATCAGTCTCTTCTTAAAGTTTTGAGAGGTCCAGACACTCAGAGATTTCCTAACAGAGGCCATGCATGCACTTGGATTAAAAGTCCATACTCCCAAAACAAAAAACAAACAAACAAACAAAAAATCTTGAAATGTTTAGTTTATTTTTGGTTAAGGATCCTCATCATAAATACGAATCAAGTGTTTCTTTTATCCGCATTGGCACTATCCATAGCTAACATGCACAATGGTCAAGTGTCGTGAGTGCAGTCCCTGAAGTTAAAAGATCCATTTCAGTCCCCTTCCTTGCCCTTTGATAAGCTAGTACTTCAGACTGGCCACTACAATGGTGCTTGCATTTTCAAAAGTGATTTCTAATTTTGGAAATCTCCATTTTGATTATGCTTAGCAATGCTTACCGCTTCCTGAGGAAACTGGGTGTTGTGGGTGCTCAGCATCTAAGATGCAAGTCAACAGCTCAGACTTGGTGACAGCTAACATTGTGGCCACTACCTCCTCTGCATCTTGTGTGTCATCAATTAAATGCATGAATTACCATGCTTTAAGATAGTAGGATAAAAAAATAATAAAAAGCCCAAAAACTGTGATACAGATTAATAAGTAACAGATTCTGTGGCAATATGTCTATGTCCAATAGTATATCCAACTTCTAGTTATTTAGCAAAAATACAGGGCAAAGAATCCTGTGCATCAAGATCGAACAAGGAAACGAACCAGAAGCAAAACTTACTAATGTATATTTAGGTTTTTGAAGACAGAAAATACAAACAACAAACGTCAGTTAGGACAATAATTGCAATAGGTGTTTGTGTTCACATTTTAGCACCAGGGGTAACACATAGTAGATTTATGCTCTTGGGAGAAGGAGGTCGTCACTTCATATGTACAGTTGGGTAAGTGTGGCTGTGGACAGTAGCAGCATAGCTGATGAGCTAATCTAATAACATATGTCTATTTGACCAGGTATGCATGTAATATTATGTTGTATAAACCCCCTTTGTTTCATTGACTCAAGTCAATGTGGGTTTTGAATAAATTAAAGTGATTTTTACTTTAAATTCAGATTTCTCTTTACCTTATATTTTGCGTTGTCATATACATCATGGAAAAGTCAATAGATGTAATGTCAGAGATTACCCAAAGGAATAAGATAGTTTGTGGTCTGTAATTAATAATGTTGTCTTTCTTTTTATACCAGTAGATCTCAAAACTCTTCAAAATGTATGGTTAAATACAACTAATCTATTTCACAGTCTAGAAAACAAAGGCACAAAGAGGAACTCAGGGATAGATCCACTTCTCCCAAGTACCAAACAATATGCTGTCACCGCAGTGACACTGTCCCTTACTGAAGTCCCATTTGGTATGGTTAGAGGTAACCACAGAGCAAAAGGTATGAGCATATTTAAAATCTTTCTTTTTCAGATAAAGGCATGAGTTTATTCACTTGTTTGCATGGTGTCCATTTCCAACTCTAGAGGCCAGACTCATTGGGATGTACCTTGCTGGAGTGATAGGATTCTTTGTCCAGTTTTTTTTTGATACATTTTTAATTGAATTTGGCAATGCTGTGGCAATAGCTCAGGTTCATAAATTTTTAGGTTGTCCACTGTGTAATACTTGTTTTTTTTTTTTTTTTTTTAATTAATTTCAACACCTGAGTTTTGAGGCTTTCACTTTTTTTGTGAAAGGTTGTGTTTTAGGAGCGGAACAAATCATTTGACAAGGCAAAAACATTTTTTTAAGCATCTCACGTGACTTGTAATAAATTTAAAACAAATGCTGAAGTCTTTTGCTAAGTTAAACACAAACTGAAGCTTTCTGGATTCAGCGTAAGTAGCACAGAATCAGAAGAGCAGAAAACTTTGTGAAGAAATCTCCCTGTGCTTTTCTGAAGAATATGGAGAAAAATAAGGGTGCTGTCTCAGAAAATATATAACAAAGATTTTAAAGCATTGGAAAACTTGCTGATTGATTACACAGAAGAAGAAAAAGACTGTTTCCTTTTTTAATGCATGCCATCCAAGGGTATAGGTATTAAAATACCTTAACATTTCTATGTTGGTGAGAAATAAATAGTGAGCAACTGTAATTAATAACTATTAAAGCTGTTTGACTGATCATATCTTCTGGCTTGCAAAATCTTTTATGTGCAGGTGTGTGCATTAATGGAATCCATTAAATTCATATATTTCAACAGATAGTAATTTACGATCTTTTATAAGATCTGTCATGAAACACAGTCAGAGATATAGGATTGTCTCAGTGCATTACATAGCAAATTGTACTCCCCTTTCCTCTGAAACGACTTGACTTTAGAGACTAAATATGAATGTCAATGCATTGGACAGCCACATTAGGTATACTTTTTGCTCTACCATCACCTGGGAATATGTGGAATAAACCTTTTATCACTGGCAAAGCTGAGAAGAGGAGTGAACAATATTCAAAGTGGCTGGAGGAAAAAATGTGTGGGAGTTCTATCTATTTCATTTTATACATAAAAAGAGAAAGAGATTGAGTGTGTAGCCCTCATTTATGAATTGTAATAGTTCTCCTATGAGTTGCTAACTATTCTTTTCAACTTGTATTTGTTACTTTTTTTTTTTCTTCTTGGTCCTTTCATAGAATCTAAGGAGATGAAGAGACAAGACATTTTTTTAGCCACTCCACATCAAATTCAGAGGCCTATTCAGCCCCGGATATTTATAAAAATCACTCATTAATGTCAATAATAAAGATTCTTTCTTTTATCCCAGAGAAACACAAGCTGTAAGTATTTGACATAAAAAAGGGAAATAAGGGCTGATTAGAACACAAAACAGTGGGAAAAAACAGTCTTATCCCCAGACTTTAATGAGTTAGTGGAGGATTATAGGTAAACTATATCAGCTCTTAAAATACTACAGACAAGTCTCTTAGGGAGGCTTTTATCTTGCTTGTCTATTTAATAGCACCTTGAGATTATCATAATTAAGTATAGACGGTCAACATATTAAATGGATTAGTATCTGCTGTATATACAATCTTTATATACTTTCCTAATTATACATTTATTAGGGAGGAGTTATATTACTATTACATAAAGCTTGAACGTTCACCTCTTTTTTAGTAAACGAATTCACAATTTAAAAAATTCTGTGATACTTCAGCTGTTAAATATGACAGGTCATTAACCTGGGAAAATCCCATCTCACTGGAGTTTGTGTCCATCATCCTAAATGTCGACCAACAAGATAAACCCCTAAAGAAAACAGGGAAAACAATTCCTTGATCACTGTTGTTTCCTGATTATTTCTATGTACCTTGGGACCATTTTGTCTGTAGGATATTTGTCTACAGTTGGATGTCACATAATTATATGTAATAGGTGACCCTATTACTTTGCTTTTGAAGGAAAATGGATATGGAATGGATATGATTGAATGGAATGGAATCCATAGGAATGGATATGGATATATCAGTGGATATGATTGAACAGAAGGGGAAATGGCATTGAAATCGATCAGAGTAACTTGATGGAAGGGACAGAAGAGCAAGACAAAACAGCGTAAAAGTAGAGATTTAGAAGTAATGTATGAGAAGGTAAAAAATTTGTCCTTCCTCCTTGTGGATTGTTCTGGAGGACAGAAAGAAGGCAAGTGCTATGTGAGATACCTAAAATTTGATATATTTCAGAGCAAGTAAGTAAAAAGTAAAGTAAACAAAATGATCAAGGAGTTACAGGCAATGAGTCATAAGGAAAGATGAAAAAGAATAAATCTGCATTGCTTGGCTAATGCTGACTAACAGGCAATCTGCAAAGTTTCTTAGAGAATGTAAAAAAGGGCTTCTTTAATTTATCTGTCTAGATTTGTAAGAACATACTATGAAAGGGAACTTCTGAGATGCCTTCAGGATAAGTTACAAAAACAAGCATTTAACTGAAACTACCCACTTAACAACCAAAAAAGCACAGAAGAACTGGATGTTTTAGAAGAGCACAGTGTTATACAACAAGCAGTTATGGGACAGAAAGAAGGTCTCCTAAACAAAGAGCACAGCTGGACTGTAAAAAAAATCCAGGGAAGTGAGGAAAGCTCCCAGACTGGCTAGCAAATATCTTCAAAAGGAAAGACTCCCATGCCAACAGTAATGATCCAGAAGATCCAAAGCCATATCTTCAGGTATTGCATGTCACTCTAATTATTTTTGGGTAACTAGACCAGGTGATGATTTCACTTAACTTAGTTTTCTTTCTTTCCTTTTTTTTTTTTTTTTTTTTTTTTTTTTTTTGAATTACAGGTATTGTGAAAGAAATCACAGGCCAAAATAGCGGGATCATTTGAAGGTAATGTATTTCATAAGTCCTGCTGTAGGTCTTATATGTATGTGTCTTGTATGTATAGTTTATGCTTATACATTTATAAACAGCACTATCAAAGAACTGAGGTGAGGTTTTTGGATTCAGGAATTCTTTTTGGAAATAGCCTTTCATCCACAGCTTCTGTAGCAAGAAAAGCTGTTATTATAGCTGGAACAAAGAAAGGGCTTGAAAATTGCTTTCAAACAAAAAAGCACAAGGGGAGGTGTGTGCGTGACATAAATTACTCTCCCTTTGAGAATCACAAGTCCATATTTTTGGGGAAATAACTGCTAGTGTGCCTGCATTCAGGTCAGTAACAAAGGAAGGAAACCTGAGAGAGAAGCACTGATTTTCCTATGTGTTTCCATCATTCCTCTTCCTCCTATACTACAAGTCCCTAAGATTTTGAGATTCCTTAGGTAAGTGACTCAGTCTGCAGGGTTGACAATGAGGAGTTCAGCAGAGCTGTAATTGAGAAAATAAGAATGAAGGGAAGTTGTAACTATGGACTGACATTGAGAGACACCTTAAAAGAAGCTTGATAAGGTCAAACTAATAAACTTGGGAGCTGCTCAAGGGGAAACCAAATTCTGGAGCTGTGAGACACTTTGACAGACGATTAGCATAAAATAGGACAAGTACCCCACCACAGAGAAAGTAAAATCACAATCACAAATGAAATTGAACCCAAATTATCCAAGATAATGAACCAAATGTTTGCCCTTGAACCCACAAAAAATTACCAAGGACAGAATTAGGTCCATAATTCTTAAATGAATGGAGAGTCACCCAGCACTATATGTGTCAATGACAATGACATACATGCCCCTGGTGGTAGCTGCTGTATTTTGGCTTCTTTGTAAGGACTGAGGGATATTGCTAAACAGCACATGTGATACACCTGTTACAAATTGAAAACTTTTATTTTGTGTGGTATGTTGTGGGTTTGATTACCTGGCCATATGGGTTTCTGATGATTTCATTCCCATTGTGTAGACTTGTCCACAGGATGCTTTATTGATAGCAGTTCATTTCATGCAAACTGTGCTTTAAGAGATAATAATGACTTACTGCTTATATACTAATACTTGCAGTGTCCTGCTGACAGACCTAGCCTTTCCTGACTTTTCCTTCTCTCCTTTTTTTTTTTTTTTTTTACTGGGCATATTTCTCAGCTGTCAGGCCTTATATTTTTACCTCCTCTAGACTCTCCAAGGCCTCTTACTCTTGAACCAGGCTCTATTCAGTCCTCTGAATCTCCAGAATGTCTTCTGCAAAAGTGGGTGTTTAGAAGGAAAAAGAAAAACTGCAAGAAGTTATGACAAGTTGCACCACCTCTTTCTAGTTCACTTCACTTTGAAGATTGCTTGTGTTATAAAAACATTTCAATTTTCCACCCTTTTTAGTTAATACACAGGTATTCAGGGATACTTATGATATAAAATTTTGCCTATATTGTCATCTGCAGCACACTTGTGATCTAAATGTACCTCTGTTGTAACTTCTTTTGCAAATTAAAGAATGAGACACAGAGGAGTTACTTCTTCACCTGGCCTGTTAAAAATCTCATGTATCTTTGTCTTAAGACATTGGTAATAGCCAGAGATCTTGGTCAATCAGGACTCCAGCCTCACTATTCCTCAAATAAGTATGACTTTCATGAAAAAATCTTACATCTCTCTGAGAACTTGACAATGGATAATACTGACTCTTCCTTCCAACCCATCTCTCCACAATGGCAAAGTCCTTATATTACTACTAGGGCAGCATGAACAATGCAGGGCTTGATTCATACAAGGAGGATTGTTAATGGAGTCCTTCAGGTTTTTTTAGCAGGAACTGGGACCTAGATTCCCCCTGTATTCCTTTTCAGACTTTTGAATTTCACTTGTTTTCTCATCTTCACCCCTAAAGATTTTGGTATATTTTGAAACTCCAGTCAGCTTTTGGAAAATTATCATGAAGACAAATAAAACAAGGTCACAATAGAGAGGTTTTGAGGAGGACAAGATTAGAGTTTATATCTTCTTCACCAAGATTCTTGAAGACCACACATTAGTTTAAAGTTATTTGTGAAAACATTAGAGTGGACATGCCATGTTAGACCAAAAACTCCATCTGTCCCAGTATCGAATCCAATAGCATTAACCCTGATGAGAGTGTAAGAACCAGATCTGTACGTCATAGCACTTCCCTGGCATATCCTGCACCTTTAAACAACCTGCAGATCAAGGTTTTCCCAAGGTGGAGCTCGTGGTTTGTTTTGGTTTTTTTTGTTTGTTTTTTTTTTTTGTTTGTTTGTTTGTTTGAGGTTTGTAACAAGTCCTCATTGCCCATCATCTTGTGCAAAGTGGAAATAAAATATTGTCATTCTGATTGGGCTGCATTTTACACCCATTTTCCACTGATGCAAATGACAACATCAGAGGTAAGGAAATGGCAAGAGTCACTCATCCTGAATATACTTTTCCCTTTGATTACACTTCTGATAATAATTTCCTACAATCAGTTTTGTGTTAGAGAAAATTTTGAAAGGGGAGGGGATGTATAGCAGAGGGGATGAATTATTATTATTATTATTTTTTACCTTTCAATGCAAAGTGCAGTGGAAGATCTTTGCAAAACTCTAGCAAGAATTTTCTGTGTGCAAGCTAGAGACAATATTTGTAATGCTTTTATTTATCTGTGTATCTCCCAGCAGACCTGTTTGTAAGTCTGCTTCTGTGCACATTTCTTTGTGTATATCAGTCCATTTTTCTTCCTGCTGCCTCTCTTTCTTTTGTTATGTATGTGCTGTCTCCTTCCCAAATCCCTTATGCTTATTTTCCAGACGCATTTATTTATGTTCCCTCGCTAATTGAAAATCTCATATTTGAAGTTATTATTCTGATTGATGTCTGTCATTTTGATCAAGCAGTTGCTCACAGATGCTTTGTTAGAACAATTTTGCTTGTTAGTTTATCACCATCCATCTCCCTCCTGACCTTCTGTGATGTTTGGTAGCAAAACCATTAAATATCTCCCGCAAACAGAGAGACAATTGGCCATCCTCTCACGTGCACATGGCTGTAGCTACAACTGCAAAACCCTGGACATTCAGCTGCATGGGCAGGTTCCATCTCAGACTGTAATGGAGATTTCTTCCTAGACAGTGGAACAGGAAAAATTGCTTGTCATAATACAGTAACGTATTGCTCTTCCTGCCAGTTACACGCTTTGGACACTTAAGAAATAGGAAGGCAGCTGGGTATTCTACCAGGCTTTTGATCAATAGCTGGCAGTTCAGCTCCTCAATCCAGCACAAACACTGTGTGTCTTCTGAGAAAATAAAGTTAATAAAAATAAGAGAAAATGAAAACAACACTTAAGATTATGTCTAGTAAGATCTCAGATTCTCAGTTTTAAAGCTCAGGTTTTCAAAGCTGCACTGTGAACTCATGAGGATTTCTGACAGAGAGGTTCCCTTGGTATCTAAAGTTCTGCTCTGAGCATGCCAAGAACTCTGGTCTTGACAGAGTGAGATATCTATTTTATGCCTAAATCCTCCCGAGATTCACAAAACAGGCATGTCTCTACCTGTCTTCTGTGAAGGACTTGCTCCCAGAGTTATACACTGGTACGTATTAAGTATTTATTGGAGCAGGGACCAGAACCCATGTGTTCTTCTCCCACATGACTAGCCAAACCAATAGACAAAGGAATCTTGTTTATTCATTCTTTCTGTCTGCTTAATGAATATTTCATTTTATCTTGCAAAGTAGAATAACTTCAAGAAAGACACTCAAAGAATCTCTACCCAAGAATACCCAATGACACAGTAGTTAGAATTATCTCCTAGGAAAGAGGACATGTGAATTCAAGTCCCCAAGCCAAAGAGGTAGAACCACTCTTCTCCCATTGCTGTGTTGTAAAAGAAAGCAATGCTTCCTACTGCATACTACTTGGAGGTCAGCCTTATGGGCATGTTTCAAGAATACCCTGAGACTCCGCTAGCAGTTTGTGGGCTGAGTATTTTATGGGACTGTTCTTTTAAAGCCTTGAAGTTCATTTATACAGTACTTACCAGTATTTCATATGAAATGACCTTTAGACAAAATGGCTAATATCATTAAGCGATGGCTGAAACCACGTCTTTTTCTTCCTGTATTTAAAGCCCAGTCGTCTTAGTGTATTTTTTCCCTCTCAAAGCAGTCCATAGCCCTAGTGCTTGAGATATGTTCTGAATGAGATTGGCTTGAATTGTTGCAGCAGGAAGGAAGAAAGTTTAAGTCTCCCACATCCTGTTCAGTTATTTGATCTATGTCTCCTCATCTAGACTATTCACTAAAATGTACAGCTCTTCTGCAGGCCATGTATTTGTTTCACCCACCTTTCATTTCTGAAAAGCATACTTTTAGGAGAGGGTAGGGGATCTAAATCTTGAGTGGAGGGTGGAAGTCACCTGTAGCCATAAGGAAAGTCTCTCTATTTGAAGTGACTACTTTTGGACAGAATTATGTATGTTAACTTTAGGGGAGCTCTCTTCATCCTACAACTGTTGTGGATCTCCTTTTACAGGGTTATTTAGTTCACAGTCACAATGGAAGAGGAAAGAGGAATCCTGAGAGATGAAAAAGGAGGAGAGAAGCTAAAGGAAATAACAAACAAAAACTTCATGGAAAAAGTGAAGAAATTAAGAATGAAAGATTGTTCTGGGAATACTGTTCAAAATACTTCACTGGTTTATGACAGTTAGTTGAATGCTAATAAAGACACCAGATGTACCATACTTGTAGTAAAAGTTTTAAGGATCTTAGTTTAATTATGTACTACAAGGGTAGAAACATATATTTTAGTTTATTTTTGTTAATGTTTTCTGCAAAATCAAAGCTTTCTGGGAGTGACAGGAGAGAAAAACTTGCATAGGGTTTTGTTTACAACAAGACATCAGTAAGTTTAAGTTGTCTTTCCTGATATTTTATTTATTGTCATTGACTCTTAACATTTTCTGAGGACCCCAAATCCAATACTAGAGCCAAATTTTCCTTGAAATATTCCCATCCCAATGCAGTACAAGTTTCCGACAGCAAGCTCGTACTTTTCCTGTTCATCTCTTTTAAGAAGTAATCATGGTTTCTTGCATTAAATTGAACACAAAAGTACGCAAGGCTGTAATCAGTCTCTCTTTTTTTTTTTTTTTTTTTTTTTTTTTTGTAGCCGCCATGGGTACATATATTTCCTAACACTAACTGGAGAAAAAAAAAAAAAAAAAAAAAAAAAAAAAAAAAAAAACCACAAAACCCCAAAAAACCCAAAGAACTATAATATTATTATGTACTTATGCAGTACAATTCTGTCTACAGCGGTAATACTACTTTTGGTCCCACTAACTGCCATTCTCTGCATCACACACATCTCTAGCCAGATTTGTAGGAATACCTACATATACATATGAACAATTTTTTCTGGGCTCTCAGCACAAATTCTACATCTTGGATGTACGGTCTGTCTCATGTTCAATGTATCTCATGTGAACAACCTGTAATAACCTGTTCCTGTGTAGTCCTAGTTAAACCCTCAGTTTCTTTTTTTAACTGTCTTTTGACAAGTTACTTATAATTTACCACCTTCTTCTGATGAGTATATTTATCCCTTCAAAACTTCACATATACTTATTTTTCATACTTTTCTGATTACACCTCTTTTTTCCAGCTAATGATTACTTCTCAGTAAGAGCATATTCCTCATTCGGATTTGGAATTTCATCCAGGATTCAATCAATCCAACCTCTTTCCCTCATTATGTTGCATGTTCCTCTTCCATGATATGCCTGACTGCTCTCAAGCCTTTTAAAACTATTCTTCTCATCTGCACTGCACTTAGTAACATATAAAGGAATTTTCAGCAATATATAGGATGCAGAATCCATGCATTCACTGTCTATGCAGGAAGCAATAAGATGGCACACGTATCACCAGAATCTTGAATTCAGTGTGTACAGGTATTGAGGAAGCACCAATGTCTCCTTTCTCAAACAGTGACCTGAGAAGGTCACAGCTTTCTGTTGGAAAGCTGATGTAGCACAGTAGTGTGTGTGCATTCATTCTCTGGGTTTTGTCCAAAAAGCATTCATCTCTATTATATTAACAGTAAGATCATCTTGGCCCTTAAGCTTATGCTGACTCATCTTGATTCATCTCGACTTATTCTTTTACTTTTAGAATTGTTCTTTTAAAAAGAAGAAAAAAAAAAAAAAAAGATGAGACACACCCCAAACAGGTAAAAGATGTACATGTAATTAAGAACATGGACTTTTTTGCTTGTTTTTTTTGTTGTTTATTGTTGTTGTTGTTTTGATCAAGATTCAGTCTAAAAGTGTATTTCAAGATGATGTAGAGCCCTAAGGCTACTTGTCATTGACGCGTTTTGATGCTATATACTTTTAGTCCCAGAATAGGATCTTGGATTTCATAGGAGGCATTTTTACAGTTGTATACCACTAAAGGTATCAAAAGAAGATATTGTAATGTGGTTATCCCTCAAAAAGGAGAAAATTTTGTGGCCCTAAAAACCTTGCAAGATGAAATTCTAGGTTTGATTTACCCCTTGTACCTAATAAACTATACTTGTCTTTAGAAAGTGTGAGCCTTTGACGTTGGAAATGGGACATACATACAGCGACAAACAGATAATTTTACTAGGAAAATAAATCTGTAGTATTTTTCTTCTACAATTTTCTTCTTGTATTTGTAGTTGTGACATGATTTATCCTCCCCAAACATATGACTAAATGAGAAACAAATAATACGCTATACATAAATTAGTATGGAATCAAATAAGTATTGATAATATTTGCAGTTGGTTTTAACTAGAAACCAACCCTTTAAGTGATTAACTCCAAACCTCTTCTTTCTTTTTATTATTTTTCATGGTAGTTACAGACAGAGCTTTTAAGCCAGTCAGGGGAAAGTATATTATTTCCATCCCCCTTTTAAATACTCTATAAAGAACTCTATCGTTCATAATAGCTTTGTTTACTGCGTAGTACAGCATGTTCTAATTATCACCTCTGCCTCACTAACCATACGGTTTATATTCTCACACTCATCAGTTATTTTTATGCCCCCTGCAGAAATGAAGAGAACATTAATAAGAATAATTTTTTCAGGATATCATTTTGGATGAAATTACAAGAAATGATGCACTAAAGCACAAAAATTCAGCTTTGCTTTAGCATCTCCCAAGATAATTTTCTTTCTCTTTCTTTCTTTCTTTCTTCCTTCCTTCCTTCCTTTTCCTTCTTTCTTTCTTTCTCTCTTTCTTTCTTTTTCTTTCTTTCTTTCTTTCTTTCTTTCTTTCTTTCTTTCTTTCTTTCTTTCTTTCTTTCTTTCTTTCTTTCTTTCTTTCTTTCTTTCTTTCTTTCTTTCTTTCTTTCTTTCTTTCTTTTCTTTCTTTTCTTTCTTTTCTTCCTTTCCTTCCTTCCTTCCTTCCTTCCTTCCTTCCTTCCTTCCTTCCTTCCTTCCTTCCTTCCTTCCAACTATTTAAGTAGTTAGAAATAGAAAATTGATTAAGGTTTATGTTTGGAGGTATTTCTTATCAATGACCTTTCTGCAAATACACAACAAAGCCAATTCTCTTCAGTGCTGTTACTCTCATTGTAAGGTATTCTTGACCTTCACTAGAGGCCAGTGGTGCAGGTATTACATGTACTAATGTTCACATGTACAAAGGCTGCCCAGGGCAATATTATTTAGCAACCTGTCTCCAAACATGGCAGGAGATGGACGTAAGTACTAATGACTAATTGGAAAAAAAAATCCTGGTTTGACTTTCTTGTTAACACCCATAGCCACGTTACATTTCACTTAGGAAATCTAATGGATAATGTTTATTAGCTTATCCATAAAACTCTTGTTATCACTAAATGCACAATTAGCTCACGTACTTTATTCAGTGGTCAGAGCCCTCTAGATTTCATGGAAACAGCTGCAAATATTTAGTCCATCTCATCAAAGAAGAAACTTTTTTTTTTTTTTTTTTTTTTTACTATTAGTATTAGAAAATAACATTAAAGCTCTTAGTATCAGGTGTACACAAATATAAGTAATATAGTACACACATCCATCCATCCATGGAATTTGTATTACACATTTCCCATGCAACAGGGGATGACTTACTATATTTCCTGATTAAAAAAAAAAAAAAAAAAAAAAAAAAAATCACCAACAAGAATGAATTCAGTGCTTTTTGTCAGTTGAGGTTGCTGGTATACCTGCCTGATACTTCTGGATATGAAAGTTCACCAGTTTTGGAAAATATATACCACATTAAAAAAAAAAAAAATACAACATGAAAGTAAAATGGACAAAACTGATTCAAATTCTGTATTACATTATTCATTTATATTTTAACACCACTGTAAAAGACTAAAAAAATTAACACAGTAAACGTAAAAGAAACAAACCAACAAACACCTAACATTACTGTTGATGTACTCATTCATAACAAAAGTAATTGTTCCTGGGTTAGCACACTTCAGGTCATTTTAAGCAATTTTCCTGATCTTCATAGGGAAAACCAATTAATTTTACCAACTACTTATTTTAAGACCATTTTGAGAAAGAGATTAAGCTTAAATTTTGATGTCTTTAAATGGTGGTGAAACCAGGACTCTGGGTAAATTGATCCAATAACTCATTATTCCTAGGGTTTGAATGAATGCAAAAATAATTTTGTTTTAGTTTAAGCTTTTTTTTTTTTTTTTTTGATTCAGCTTACAGTTTTAAGAATGTTGATGTAGTTTACTATCTCTATTAAAGGGATTTCTCCTGTTATAATCTTTTCCATGTGTCAGTTTATGAGATATGATCAAAACACTTCCTATGTTTCTTCTTTTAAACTTAATAATGTAATTGTTAAATCATTACTAGGAAATAATTTTTAGCCCTTTTCCATTGTCAAGATTTTGTGAGGGTTTTTTTTTTTTTTTTTTTCAGTCAACTTTATAGGACTTAGCATAGGAATGGCATCTCTATTACTGCTTCACTGTGTCTTCTAAATATCCCCAGAATTAGGACATTTCCCTTGAACTGCATTATCAGAGCACCACTGTCATTTCTTTTAAAAAACGCTTCTGTTGCTGAATTTTGCTGGTGAGGGGAAAGTGATGGGTTGTGGGGAGTCCTTTATAATTTCCTCTGCAGAAAGAAAAGTTATTTAGGCATGCACAGCCACCCATGTATAAAATTACACCTACTTTCCAGGCTGACCTGGCTGTATGTGCGCCAGTTCTACTCCAAAAGCCCTGCAGATGTGCTACGCTAGCATAGCACCCAACCTAGCAGGCACTGTATTTAGGGGCATGCCAAAAAGCCCAAGGAACAGACAGAATAGTTTGTTGTCTGTGTGACTTTCCTTTATAAAATGTGATATTTGAAGAGTTGCATTTTGTTTTCCAAATGAGAAAAAATTCCAGATAAACACCTGTGATTCCCAGCAGCATTAAGCAGTTTGACCACACATTGACTTCATTGTACAGACCCATATTCTGCAGGGCTGACCAAATTCTGTCATCTCACTGCTAAATAGAAATTAACTAAGAGATACATAGTCTCTCCTTTGCTTTTTTCTTAAACCCTTTTGTGATGAAAAATCATGCAGGATTTTTCCATGCTGTAAATGCTGAGGCCAGAATGTTAATAATCACCCTCATCGCATAAACATTGCACATGCGAAACCTGGGCAAAAGAAACCTAATTCTCCAACCGAGAGACATTATCTGATAATACAAAGCCAATTGTTATAGTTGTTGCTCTCACAAAATAAAGTCTACAGTTGTCTTGTCCCACTGATTTCCATGGCCAATAATGGGATTAAATTGATGGACAAGGACCTAATGATTTAAAAAAATAAATAAATAAAAAAAAATCGAACACAAAATAGCTTTTGATATTAACAGCTTCTTTTCACCAACTCTGAAAACTCACTGCCCATCAACAATGTAGTGAATTGGGACTGAAAATAAAAGTATCACTACAAATTCCCCATTTCTTTAAATACAAAAGAAAAATAGCATTCTCTCATTAAATTTTAAAAATAAATTTAACTAATTGCCTTGAGCAAAAATTATGACACAGCTAACCAAAAAATCTCCAAAGCCAGTACTGAAATCCTAATGACAAGTGAAAACGAGTAAATAAATGCAGCTATATTTAAAGGAAAAAGACCAGGTAAAGCATTTATTCAGCATATAAAAATCTGCAGAACATCCTTCCGATCGCTGTCTGTACGCAAAGCCAGTCATATATAAAGAGTTTTATTTTCTTCTGTAGAAAGAAATTTAGTTGTGGAGGACTTTTTTCTTCCTAACTAGCTGTCAGCTGTTACTGTCAGCAGTGATTAAACATAAGCAGGAGTTGTGATTCATCAACAGCAGATAGAATCATCACGGATGTAAAGTATTCTTTGTTCCAAGGTCAGATCTTGTATGAAGCTAGGACAACTTTATGTGCCAGTCCCTGTGTCTAGCTTACTTATGGTAATTCATTTATTGTCATATCATTACAGAACAAGGATAAAAATTATATGCAATTGGAGAAATATGTTCAGAAAACATGAGGAGGATGAAGTGTGTGTGTATATGTATGTGTGTATGTTTTATGAACAATATGATAAGCTGGATCTATGGCTATGCACATACATTCTACTGTGCATACGATTGTTTTGTATCTATAGAGAACATGATGTATTTAGAGATCTTGGAACAGTTTAAAAGCATTACAGCATCGCTCCCGTCAGCATTGCTTTGACAGGTTTCTTAACCAGTAAACTCCTCAAGAAGTGTCACTTACCAAATCTTTGTACTCTGCTACCTAACAGGACCCTTATCAGGATCAGCAACTCTAGGCATTTTTAATACCTACTTAATAATAATAATTACAGATGGCTAAAATGAGGTATAAAGAGATTAAGTGATTTGTTGGACTATGCACAGCAAGAAAATGACTAAGTGGGGAATATGCCCCAGGATTCTGTGTTCCTAATCCTATATCTCAGCTAGCAAATTTGTAATTCCAGAGAAGCTGAGAAGAGGATTTGGTCTTTATGTCTCAAGATCTCGTCTATCCACCATGATCTCTAGCAAACAAAGACTAACTGAAACAGTAAGATTTATTTTCCCCTGTTATTAGTGCTTTTAGATTGTTCTCTGCATATTCCTAAGTATTCCACGTTCTACTTGGATAAATAGAAAGGTGGTGAGATATACAGACAGATGAAAAGTGATTGTCCTGGTTTGAGGTAAAACAGAATGAACTTTCATTAATGCAGCTGAGAAATGGATTAGAGAGTCTGAGACCTTCAATACTTTTTGAAATTAAACTGCAATCCTCAACAAATGAGTCATAGAAATTAAAATTTTACTTAATTTTTCAATACTACATTCATGCCCTGCCAGTTTCCAAGTTCAAGCGCGTTTATGCTTCTTTGTTATACACTCTTTCTAATTGTTTCTATCAAAAAGAGTTTTGGAAAACAAGTAATTGGGAAATATTGGGATTTTTTCATCTGAACTCCTGCATTTTCATTTTGAGGAGATAAAAAAAGGTTATGATTATTAAATCTTATCTTCTTCATAACATATTTAAGAAAAATTACTTTAATAATTTTTGCAGAAATTATTCCTGACTCTGCAGTAAGCCATCACTACAAGGCCATCAGCTGGAATCCAACCATAATTACATAACATTATCTATTTCTTTTTAATTTCTCTTATAGGAAAGAAAAAAAAAAAAAAAGAAAAAAGAAAAAAAAAAAAAGAAAAGAAAAAAAGAACTCCTTCAACTGACACCTACAGACATATAATCATATGAGGAATAGTCAGTGGCTTTGACTATTCATATGTCTTAACAACATGCAGTGAAAAAGCAAAGACAATGAGACATCGACAGCCGTTGTTTTCTCTTCCAAAGAGCCGAAGTTTGCTCATCTGATGCATACACCAGTAGGTAGATACAAAAGTTTGCAACAGTGAGGATCATTTTGTGCATAATTCACTTCAAGAAGAAAGGGCTATATCTGCAGAGAATGCTATATTCATCAAATGATTTGACAATCTCTAATCAAGAGTCAGGAGAGGAGACATAAATCACCGTCATATGCTCATTTTTACATAAACAAACAAACAAACAAACAAACAACAAAAAAAACCCCACAGAAGTCAGAAAAATGATGGCAGAGGAGGATAAAGGGCACAAAATAGCTGAAATTGAATGGTTTTATGTTGGATTGAGACATTGAGACAGCATATTACATTCTGGGATCTCAAAGCCCTTTCCAGGCTTCAATTCACAAGACTCCTTGAAGCAGCTAAGTGTCATTAGAAGTATTTTGGGGATAATCAAACTGATAAGCAGAGTGCCCTGACTCCTTTTATGCTATGCAGCAACTCTCAGGTGAGCCAAAACGAAAATTCAGAACTTGGGGTCTCAGTACCTTTTGTAGTTATTACAGATGGAATCAAGGGCTGAGAAATCATCCTTTCCCTACCAAACTTGTGAATAATGCAGGGATTTCATTTTGTTTTGTTTTGATTCTTTCAAAGAACCTTGAGGAACCTGTTCTTGTCAGGCATCCTCTGAGTGGCTGTGGTGGGACCTTATCTACTGACTTTTATCTGTTCCAGATAAACAACTGTGGATATTTCCTTTCCTTTACCACAGCAAAGGACATAGATTGTCCACAAGGAGTCCAAAACTTCCTCCTTGACCCAGGTGACCAGTATGATATCCGTTATGCCATGATTCTCTGCACAAAATTTCCCAGAGTTCCAAATACACAGTTAAATTCGTCTCTCTTGTGATAGACCTTCTTTTCACATTCCTAAGCATCCTTTTCCCCTGCATTCTTGGTCTCAATCTTACCGAGTTTCTAACTCCTGCCACTAAAATATGAATTCTCTGTTCTATTGCTTGTAAATTTTCCTCAGGTTTCAGCCCCTTTAGACAAATTTGGCTGGACACCTTTTCCTAAGTGTCAGCTATCTCAGGGCATTTTCACTTCAACAGGACCAAGAAAAGTTGATTAACCCTTTACAGTCACTCTGATCTCTGCTCCCAATCTAAAGCACGAGGAAGCAGTTCACTCCCACCCCTGAAGTCAATCTACAAAGCAAACAGGATTAATAGGTAGAACAATTCACCCATAATATAAAATTAAAATGATTCAGAGATCAGCACCATTTTACATGCTATTGTTCAGTCATCCTGAGCTTGCCGTAAGTTCATGAACCTAGCTGCCTGTAGAACACATTTCATTCTTAAAAGTTATTGTTGCTCTTCTTCTGCATGTCGTTTGATTCCAGTGGAGACCAAAAGACATATATCAGATCTTCAGCGGCATCCCATTGAGAGTTCTCATGGCACTTCAGTCACTTACGCATGATCTATGCTCTCAACAGTTAAAGATAATGACTTCAGGAATAATCTTTCATAGGTTTTATATTAAATGAGACTAAAGTGCAAGCAGGGTATTAAAGTACCTTGTTATTTGCAGAGTGCTTAGAGTAACCTTAAATATGGAGATGATCAAATTTCATGACCTTTATTTTTAATTTTTCCTTCTTTTTTTTTTTTTTTTTATTTTTTTTTTCCCTGCCGTATGTGTGAAAGTCTGGCATGTATGCATGCTTCATCCAGACAGGTACACAGGCATCCGTAACCAGGATATATGCGCATATATACACAAATTGTGCATTGTGCATGAATAGCTCTGTCCTTTATAACATAGAGAATATTGGAGCCTACGTATTCAGCTGGGTCCATTTTCTTAGCTTCATTTGAAATCTGATCTGTATTTCAGTGATCTGAGCTTTCGCTCGTGCAGGTACAAAATTTTTGGCAAGGAAAAAGAAACAGAGGCCTAGATAGTGTCTTCATGGGGCTCTGTGATGGCAGGATTGGGCCTTTCTTCTTTCAGTTAGATACAGAATTATTCCCCTCTCCTTTTCCTAACAGCAGTGATCTGCACCGTTAAACAGTCACTGTATTGTGTGCCACCACTGACTGCATTTTAATCACGACAGAGCAAATTATTTACAGAAACAATGCAGTGTGTATAAATGCATACGCATGCATGCATACATGCATACACACACGCAGACGTATCACAGAGGTGATAATGATATCCCCGTGATGAATTGTGCAGTCAGGTACAATCTAAATTGTTGATTTAAATGTTCAAAATAAGCTTCAAGAAAGAAAGTTGAAGACCCATTCAGATATTCATTTTGGTGGGTTTTTTTGTTTGTTTTTGTTTTTTTTTATTATTATTTTATTTTTTTTTGTTTTGGTTTTGTTTTTTTTTTTGTTTTGTTTTGTTTTGTTTTGTTTTTAATAGAACAATAGAGTGATTTGATCTTGCTTCCCCCACTTACTATTAAGTGACCTACATAGCAAACTGATACAATTTCATGGGCAAAGGAAAGATGTATTTTGTGGTACATATTGTAAAATATTTGTGTTTGATTCATTTTAAATAGAAGTTTCTGTGAAGCTGTGTGACTGTTTCACGTATTAGAAAGACTCCTGTCAAGTATAAAGGTGATTCAGTCAGAAAAAGGCAATTTACCCTGTGATTTTTCACATGGAGCTCAATAACAAAATGAATATTCCAAGTATAATGGAATATTCAGTGCAGTGCCAGCACTGTCAACCCTTGCTGCTCCGCTGCTCGAATTTTCCCACACCGTATTTACAATTTGCTCCCTCTGTGCATAGGGAACATCTTCATGAATACCTACAAAGCCATGTCACCGCTTCTTTCAAATTCTTCCTTCACTCTACAGAGCAAAGACTTGTTAGAAATACATCTAAAGCACTTATGCAGCCAGTTGCATGTGCTTGTAGGGAGTAGTCTCTTCTTTATGTAACTAACACATGTCACGTAGAATTATCTCACCTGCTACTTCCCCACCTCCTCCCTTTGCCATCCTCACTTCTTGTCTCTCATTTTGCACTTAAACGATAAGCCCCTTTGGGGAAACACCATCTGGTAAGATTTAGGTCTGCCGAATGTACAGTGCTGAAGGACCCAGACCTCAAAGCATTGTGTGCAACTAAATAATAATATCAGTAACAGTAAACTCTTATGTACCCTGGCTCCTTAAGGCTGATACTCTCGCCAGTTCAGGCTTCGGGAAACTACTAATATGTGTTGACATAACAAATTAACAACAAGGGAAGTTCACAGAAGGGCAATCCAACCAAAGCCTGCCAAAGATATTAGCATTCATTTTGCAACCTTGTCTCCAGTTTGTGCAAAGTTGATGGTTGGAGGTTACACTTTCATTAAAAATTGACAACATTTTAAATGCTAATCAAAAACACTTGTCCTTTCTACCTCTATTTATCTTGGGCCGGGGGGAGGAGAATTAAAAAAAAAAAAAAAAAAAAAAAGGGGGGGGGGGAGAGGGGGGACGGGGGGAGACGGGGGAGCAGGGGTGGAGAAAAGAGAAACAAAACATAAAAGAAACCTGACTTTGAACTGCAACAACTAGTCTCTCACATCTCTCCCTCTCTCCTTCTGTGCAGGACAGATAAGAGCTATGCAGATTGAGTGTCAGGACCTCAGCGGCAAGGGGAAAGCTCAGTTTCTGGAGTTCAGGATGCTCTTTGCAAGAAAAGAAGGTAAAAGGCTGCGAGTCTGGGAGGCAGTGGGAAGAGAAGAGGTGGCAGCAGAGCAGGCTTTCCACTGGCAAAATCACCCTAAGATGTGTGTCATTTCACAGAGAAAAAAAAAAGGGAGGAAAATAACAGACCAGCAAACTGAGCAAATAAATCTAAAAATAGTGTGTGTTTATAGAATGTAAAATATTGATTGTAACTAATCCTCAGGCACAAGTAATATCTAAGTGAAGGCTTAAGTTAGTAACTAACTGGGAAACACTAACATATTTCTGTTGCAGTTAGAAAGCTACTGGGAGGAGAGAGGAAGATACCCCTTAAGTAAGTAAATAAATAAATAAATAAATAAATAAAGCATTTCTGAGCGAAACTCAATATTTTTTAGATTATTTTCATTTATAAGAACGCTTACAGCTTTTTCTTCTCAGAAAGTAAATAAAAATTCATGAAACAAACATAAAATAAATTCTAAAATGTGCAGTCAACCTTTTGAAACTTGATCAAGTTGAAAATATTAATTTCCCCAAAAAGGTCTTCAAATAAGAAAACATTAAAATAATAAATAAAAAGAGATAATTTTTTTGTTTTGTTTTTGGGTTTTGTTTGTTTGTTTGTTTTGTTTGTTTTTCTCTTATCCTCTGGCTCCTCTGAAGCAGTTGTGTAACAGTGAATTACAGTGGAACTGGCAGTGATGTGACTGTTCCAGTTAATGTAGCAACCATTGTACAATCAAGCTGTAATCTCACATGTACCCTCAGAGATAAGAGTGAATTGTTGCTAGATAACACAAATAAAAAGAGAGTGGAACACATACCTATACCTACATAACTATACCTTTCTATACATTTTATTCCTTTTACTTTTTACCTAAGTATAAACCCTATTTTCAAATCTAGCTGTCTGTAGCTAGACTTTTAGCTTTTAATTTGGCTCCTAAACCCCTGTTTTCAGTGTCTAAAATGAAGTGTTCATAAGTATAGTTTTAGGCAACAAGTCAGAACAAAATAGAGTCAACTTCTGATTTGCTGCAAAACAGTATTGTTCATTTAACTTCAAAGAAACCATGACAGTTTGTATCACATCAGAACAAAATGCTACACTTTTACTGTATTCCTTACTCAAGAACTCAGTATATGTGTGTACAATATTTAAATAATAATAACCCAAGACAATTTAAGCAATCTGAACAGACCAGATTTTTGCATGTTAGCTTCCTACTTTCAGAACTTTTTTTTTTTTTTTTTTAAGGGTCCTATGGCATTTAAAAACAAACAAACAAACAAACAAAAAAATCCCAAACTAACCGAATAAAAAATTCCCAAAAAATGCCAAACAAACAACCAAATTAAACACCTGTGTAACACATTGGAGTCTTAACCAAATTTCTGTGCAATCAGTCTTCTATAAATTCCACTATTACTCTACTATTGGATCAAGTATTTTTTTAATATCTTGTGCTGAAATACTGTAAGATGTTCCTGGATGCTGCTAAATAGTATATTTCATACCCAGAAGTGGCAGCTTTTCAACAGAATGTTTATAAATTGTTTCAAGAGTTCTGTAGGATGCTGCGTGAAATAAAAGATGCTATTATTCTGAAATCCTAGTCAGCCATGGAATTAGGATCCCAAAGCAGGGACTGAAATAAATATGCCCTTTAGAGGGGGAGAGAGAAGAGAGGAAAAAAGGATTAAATTAATAATATTTCAAGGATTTTTTATTTTAAATTAAAATGCATGGTTTAGACCATATTTCAATTATCAGCTCAACATTACTCTTTAAGCAAATGACTAGAGTTAACGAGAGAACTACTACATATTGAATACATTGATTTTCTGCTTGGTGTAAACTCTAAATAGCCGATTAGAAAGCTGTGAATCAGAAGGACTCAGTGTACCTAATATATCCAGCAATAAATTACAAGCTGAAAGCCGTACAAATCTTTGAAGGAGAAATACATTCTAAGCACATGACTATGAAACTTAAATGCATAAATGTTAATGGCAAACCTGCCCTATTTACCAATTTAAGAAATAGTGCACATTTTGATATGCATACCAAGCTAACGCAAAAAACTATTGAGCTTAGAGGTATAAACATATCTCAGATTTATTAAAAAAAAAAAAACCAAAACAAACAAAAAAAAACCCATGAAATGAATACTTAATTGAACAACTTCTAATAGGGGGTTCACGGTGTACTACCTTTTTTGTCCTTTCCCATCCTCATCACATTGGCTCATCGGGTATCATGTTCTTGTAGACCAGAAAGTTGTGATTTTGAGCACTGCTTAACTGGGCTAAATTCATCCTTGGAGCAGTTGTGAAGCCAATGTGATTTTATCAGAGCTGATCATGAATGTATGATTCAAGGTTTCTATAAACAGATGATACAGATGAACTATACAGAGCAAAAGGGGAATACCTGTCCTTTCTTTAAAGATGGGATACTGCTTCATTGATAAAGAAAGACTGGTGATATGAAGTGTTATGCTCAAGTCCCTTCTAGCTACCTGTCTGTTTGTCACATCCTTATTCTCGCTTTAACTATCTGGCTGTCCATCTACTTTAATTAGTTGCCTATTTGCACCTCTTGGTCCTTCCGATTAGCTGTATCTGTCTGTCGGCTACACCTAGTTGTATTACATCTATCTGATCCGTACAAAGGTGCTATCCATCCATCATATACATGTAGTACTTCTGCTGTGTCAATCAAAGTCAACTTCAGCTTTCCATTTAATGTTTAAATGGATGTTTGTTGATAATTTTTTAATTCCCTGGGACAGGATTCATTTTTTCACTTCATGTATCCTCATTACTTTTCACTTATTCTGGCCCTGGATCCTGCCATGGATCTCTTCTTTTCCTACAATAACTATAGTATATTAGTAGGACTCTTCACAATGAGTTCAGAGATTTCATCTGTCAAGACATATGGGTTGTTCCGTGTTTCCCCCATTTTGCTTCTACAGACTGGCCAGTAAGAACTAGGGAAGCATTTAATGTTAATATAACAATAAATTCCAACTTTAATAAGTTCAGATTATATAAAGAATAATGTTCTGAAAAGATTATATTCTTTTTAAGTTATTCAAATACACTTGTAGTGTGCAGGATTGTTCTCCCCTACCCCTAGACCTCCAATAATTTGTTTTCTAAGTCTCCATAAGTTGTCTTTATTGAAAAGAGAAGCAACTACTTCTAGAAGGTGATTCATATGTTATTTTAGGCATCCAACTTAGGATGGGATGAACCCCTTTCTGGAAGTTTGGTGGGTTTTCTTCACTGCCTATAGAGAGGCTAGTGAACTGGCTTAGTGTATGCAACTACTTTCTAGACAAGCAACATAAGGCAGAGTAAGCCTATATCTATGGTCACAAGGCTAAATAGAAATGGCAGTAACTAATGTTTCATATAAGTGGTTAGTTCTACCTGTAAAAGTTCAAAAGCCCAAACTTTAAATGCTGGTCCTAATAGAACAAAATTGCAATGTTTTTTTCTCCTTTTATGGTCACTGTGAAATGAATCCTGAACATTCTGCAAAATATTAGGAGTGTTCTATACTTAGCTATCTTGTGAAGCTTATATTTGATTATTTCTTTTCAGATTTCCAAGATAAAATAAAAATGAAATTGTTTATCAGGGATGGTAAGGTAACTAGTATATTTTTGAACATATATTCCATTTCCTTTCTACAGAAAGCTCAGCTTCCTAAATGACTATGACTAAGCTACCTTTTCCTTGCAGGAGGACTTTAAAAAAAAAAAAACAAAACAAAAACAAACAAACAAACAAACCCAACAACAACAACAAAAATTTGGAAAAAACACCATGTGGGGTTTTGTTTGCATTCTCAGTTTGATTTTGTTAGAAAAATATCTAGGAAGCATGCATCACTGTTTGGGGTAGAATCCCAATATTTCTTTTACTGCACGTTGTAAAATCACATGCCAGAACTGGCCAGAACTCATATGGATTGATGCTTTGTGCATCTTGGACAGAGGGCATCCCAAAAATATGATAGAAACGCCTGGCTAAAATGCCAAAGACCCTCTACCAGCCACTGCTTACTAGAAGCAATTAAACTCAAGGCACTCAGTAAATGAAAACACTGAGTAAAACTGGGAATTGGTGAGCTATGCACCTTCTTTGGCTCCCGTGAATGTTCCTTGTTCCTGCTGGCAATATTTACATTATTTTCCCAGTCTTGGTCCATATTTTCCCTTACCTGATAGATTGAACTCGTCTGGTCTAAGAATCAGCCTGAATCTATCTTTCCTCTCCTTTTCTCTCTCTCTCTCTCTTTTTTTTTTTTTTTTTTTTTTTCTTTTTTTTTTTTTTGTACAGTCTGGCTTTGGAAATCCAATAAGGACAGGGAAGCTTTGATCAATCAGCCTAATTTATACTCAGACTGTAACAGCTTTGTGCTGTGCTTGTACAACTCATGTCACAAGGAGATCCTGGCGCACTCTTGGTGCAATAAAAATATTGAAAGTATCATAAACTTCATTAGCTGAAACTCTCCTATGTATCATGGCTCTCTCTCCTGTGCTGAAATTGGCAGCTCCAAAGACAGATTCTGAACCAGTGTATTTATCTGATAAAGCTGCATTCCAGAAGCAATAAGCAGACCTTCACAGATGCATTTGTTGAGAGGAGAGGAGAGGAGAGGAGAGGAGAGGAGAGGAGAGGAGAGGGAAAGGGAAAGGGAAAGGGAAAGGGAAAGGGAAAGGGAAAGGGAAAGGGAGAGGGAAAGGGAAAGGGAAAGGGAAAGGGAAAGGGGAAGGGAAAGGGAAGGGGAAGGGAAGGGGAAGGGAAGGGGAAGGGAAGGGAAGGGAAGGGAAGGGAAGGGAAGGGAAGGGAAGGGAAGGGAAGGGAAGGGAAGGGAAGGGAAGGGAAGGGAAGGGAAGGGAAGGGAAGGGAAGGGAAGGGAAGGGAAGGGAAGGGAAGGGAAGGGAAGGGAAGGGAAGGGAAGGGAAGGGAAGGGAAGGGAAGGGAAGGGAAGGGAAGGGAAGGGAAGGAAAGGAAAGGAAAGGAAAGGAAAGGAAAGGAAAGGAAAGGAAAGGAAAGGAAAGGAAAGGAAAGGAAAGGAAAGGAAAGGAAAGGAAAGGAAAGGAAAGGAAAGGAAAGGAAAGGAAAGGAAAGGAAAGGAAAGGAAAGGAAAGGAAAGGAAAGGAAAGGAAAGGAAAGGAAAGGAAAGGAAAGTTTAAGAACTGAAGTTCTACTGAAATTCATAGCAGGCAATGACTTGCCAGGGTTTAATATGTGACCAACATAAAACTACAGATAAACGCTGGTGATATAGTCACAAAATGGATAATCTTTATTGTTTATTCAATACCAATGACAGGTAATTCATTGCAGTTTTTGCAAGACTAGTGCTAGAAGAAATAATAATCATAATTAAAAAAAAAAAAGCAAATATTGTAATCCACTGATCAGTTATCACAAAATATAGTGATTCATTAGGATTCTGCATGTTTAGAAAAGATACTGTAGCAGAGCAATTTCTATTTTCTGTTGTTTTAAAAGCTGTGCAGCATGTCTAATAAAAATTCTTTGCAAAAATATATAGCATTAATTCAAAATATCTGTAATTAAAATATGCTTATTCTAAAAGGTGTATAATTAATTTAAGCTCTGACTGGTAGGTTACATAATTAATAATGAGTCTTTTTTTTCTTTAACACTTATTAGGAGGATGAAATACAAATATCTTGCAGATCAGTGTCTGCCAAGGCCAAGGAAATAAATGCAATTTGTGTAGTTACATTCTGCTTCCTCTGAGGTCCTTGATCACTGAATTGAACTTATTTCCAGTCCAGAAGGACAGGCCTATTATCCAGTCTTAGGATCTATTGCATTTCAACTCCATCCTCCTTGCATCAAAAGTCCATTAGGTTATACAGAAATCTTTCAGAAGCTAAATCTGCATTAAAAGCAGTGTGGTGCAATAGGAGTTTATCTACAAGGAAAAACAGTTGGTATGGGTGATCATATGGCCATGCTATATGTGTTATGGGCAGTTGCATGAGAACAGGACCAATTGTACCCTGTGGCTTGAACTATTGTTATTTAAGGTCAATACATATTGGTTGTGTATATTCTGGTTCATTTTTCTTTCCTAAAGGAATCTCATCCATGCACTTTAAGACTGCTTGGTGGTCGTAAACTAAGCCTGGTACACAGGGATGACTAAAAGATTCATTTCAACAGTGCACTCTTGACGTCAAGTAAAATGCTGATACTGGAGCAGACTGACTGGTTCTTATATTGGGATCAAAGCCAGAACAGACCACACCAGAACAGACGTGGAACGCCACTTCCAGCTTGCTCAAGAACTGAACAGTAGTATAGACAGTGGAGACATAGCAAATAACACTTCTCTTTTCATTGTAAATAATTTTTTTCCATAATATTTTGCAAATTTGGCTACTGGCTCCATATTCTGTTAATACATAAAATTGAAGTAGCAAGCAATGACACCAGGTCATCTACTACACATCCTACCCCAGGGCAGAATCCATCACACCCAAATAATTCCTGAAGGGCATTTTTTGGACTCATTCTTGCTTGGTTTGGTCTTCATGAGCCCTGAAGGACATCTTACCAAATGCAGTGCTAATATAATCTTCTTTATCTAAAGCTGCTGCTATACATTGAGACGTACAGAGTATTTACTAGCACATTTCCATGTAAGGTGAACCTGCACACTCTTTGCACCAGGTATAGTTACATTTATGGTGGTAGGTAGCTTCTAACATGATTTTTTACTTATCCAGATGGAGGATGACATATAAACGTAATCTTCTTTTATTTTGTTCTGGCACAACAGGATTTAAAAGAACAAGAATAGAGTTATATAAAAGAAATTCTGAGATGCAACATAATGCAGTAAAGAATGACATCTTTCTATGGAATTGTTAAACCATTATCCAGAATTTTATAGAAAATTGTACCCTTGCAATATGTATTGTTTTTCAAAAACCTGTAGCAAGTTTATCAGGCTCTATTAGATTCTATGGGCTTTTTTGTAAAACTATGTATAACACAATCAAGACAGAATAGCCTTGGGAAGAAAAAAAATATAGTGGTGGGCAAACAGGAATGCTTACCATGATATTAGTTATATTATTTATCTTCACCATTGAAAAATTGTTCATCTTTGCAAAATTATGAATGATTCTGTAAAATTATGTCAGAGAATTACTGGTCAGGATCGTTTTTCTGCATTAAAGAAGTATGAATGATTCTGTTCTGCTGGTTTCTCAGACTCCCCTCTTGCCTGATAACCTGCCAGCTAGTTTCAACTAAGTCTGATAAAAAGTTTAGCATTGCAAAAAAGTCCCAAAGTTTCATTGATTTCATGTGAATACATAGATGCATGAAGTGATAGATTCAAAATGTTGCCCCTTCTAAGAAATATTCCCTTTTACCACAACCTCATTGTTACAAACCAGATAAACTGTGCCATGGACAGCCACGGGGAACTTTTTTTTTTTTTTTTTTTTTTTTTTGATTCTGAGCTTGTGGAATATATTAACTTCACATCGCCAATCTTTTATCCAGAAAAACTTTTCTTTGTGAGCTTCTCAGGGATTCTCGTATTCCATCAGCTTTCAAACAAAATGAAGGAACAAAATCCCAATAACTAATGATAATCAAAAGCAATCATAACTTTATATGTATTTGATGTAAAATTACATATTGGATTCATAAATTCACATATTTTAAGAGGATCATCTATTTTGATAGACTATGGAACTACAACCTAATATATAATACTTCATGCTCAGCAATTCTCAATGAAAAAGTACACATTTACAAAAAAAAGGATACCCAATATTTATTTATTTATTTTTAAATAAAAATTATTGAGAATTTGCTTCATTTGAGGCAATGAACCAAAGATTAATCATATAGGCATCTTTTCTGTTTAATTTTCCCCAACATAAATATCCAACCAACAAATCATTTAGATATAGGATTCTCATACATTACAGTTGATCTTGCTGGTGAAGTAAATTCACTGTTCGTGTAAGAGAATGTAACCCCACTGGAGTGAATTAAACTATGCCTGAGCTACCAAGAACTAGAGGTATCAGAAATCAGAGGACTTGTTATAGATGAACTTCTAGTTTAACACCAGAATATATGTAGAAATGTGTTGACCTTTTGTTTTAGTGTGTCTACAAATCAATCTAGCTGACCAAAAATAGACTCTTCTGAGAAAAAAAAAAAAAAAAGAAAAAAAAAAAAAAAAAAAAGGATATTAACTATAGATTCCTTGGAAGCTTATGATTTGGATTCATCTCTCGGAGTTAGGTATGAAATATGTAATACGCTACATGAGATGAATCTCCTCTACAATAAATTTTAGATTAGCTCATGGAAATCTGTTCAGCTGTTTAGTAGAAAGTAAATCTATACACATGTGTCAAGACTTAAAACAATTTATTAACACAGCTGCTCTTGCAGATTTCTGTAGCCTTATGCTAAACTTTGATTCCAGAAATGTCGATGGTTCTCAGGAATCAAAAATACGTAAATCTTTAGGAGCTATTCAGTTACAGAGATTGGATGATATGAGTCCCCCTTTCATGCTTCTGACCACTATGTGATCTTCTCAGAGTCACAAGGGTTTTTTTGACTGGGGAAAGAGGCCATGTGTAGTCAAGCTGACTGTCTCCCAGCACTCCCCATCTGCACTGAAAGTGCCTACTAATAGGTTTGAAATGACAGTACGCTTGTCCTCTGGGGAAGATGAGGTAGAGCTGTGGAAGGTTTCTGCTTCTCTCATACAGAAAGGTTTAAACTGGGTTGTTTTCAGGAAGGAAGGGATTTTATGACCTTCTTATTGTCTGCGGAATGCTAGAAGCTTTTCAAAGTAATAGCAACCTGTATAAAAGCGTATATGAACTAAACTGAGCTTTTATTGCATCCAACAAAGTCACGTTCCCCTTAACTTTCTGTACATAAGCTTTCCAACTGCTTTGCTACTAAAAAATGTCATCAAGCAATGCTTGAAGAAATTTATCTGCTGTATTGAACTGTCAGGAACTCAATTAAATACATGCATGTGTGTGTGGCAGAGGAGGGTATGAGCAAGGAACCAGGGTTAAGCTTTCCAAATTAGAAAAGTTTGCTTTGTATGCTGCAATCATTCTGAAAAAGAAGGGGGGGGGGGGGGGGGGGGGGAGAACAAAAAAAAAAAAACAAAAAAAAAACCACCATATTTTTTAGGTCATTTTTCTTTTAATACATTTTATTTTTAATTGACAGAGAATTTACTGAGACTACATTTCAAAGACAAGGGATCTCCTTTAATGGGTCATTGCTAAGCCTTGTTTAAAAAGGAGCTAGTGGCCTGATTGTGTCAGTTCTTCAGACCCTGGCTGACGCTCAATTTTCTGCGCTGTGCTCTTCAGACTTCTGGTGGATTTTATAAGCAGTGAACATAGGCAGCAGTAATGAAAATTGGGATCTTCAAATATCTCCAGTGAGGGCTGGGAAAAATATTAAGAATTCATGTCCACTTCTCAGAGACAGTTTCAAGAACTGGGCTTCCTGATACAGAAGAGATAATAGTACACCAGGCACTTTTTTTGCTACAAATGATGTTCTAATTCAGAGGTAACTGTGATTATGTTTTCAGATGAGGCTCAGGCTCAGAAGTGCTCTCTGTTCCTGATCACACTGCCTCATGCAGAAACATCTGGAAATACTAAAGCAATCTCAAAATGGCGTGGCCTGTGAAAATGGCACAGTATGTCTACCCCAAAAATATAGTACAGACCCTGGAAACAGAATGGATTTACTTACCTGGCACTAGAAACTACTGAAGGAGCTTTGCATTGTCAGGTCACAGTATCAGCAGGTCCAAACAATGTGACTGCAGGACCACATTGGTATGTTGTTGTCACCACTAACTCCAGGTTAATTATCAAGCTTGACAGTTGTGCTTAATTTCAGTTTGAGGCTATAAATCAGACCCTGGAGAAGACTGTGAACATCAGTGAACTTTGATCAGAAAGTCGTCTGAACATATGTTAAAAGACTAACCATTGACTCAATTGTAGTTTTGTTATGCCAGTCTTTCCCCTGGAATCTCAAAGTAATGTTCCAGGTCCCCTGCTCTAATCACAAGCTTATGAAATTTAGTGAATGTTTCTGAAATGGCTTCACTGTGTATTGAATGTCACTACTCCACCGCAGAGGTTCCTGATTTATACATTGATGGAATTTATTATTGTTGTTGTTGTTATAGTGACCTTGTATGAATTTTTGATCCATCATATTGAAAGCTAGATTGCAAAATGCAACAACAACTACCCCCTACTGCATAAAAAGTCAAATGTGTTCTTGAAAAGTACAACGTACGTAGAATGAGCCTAGGGAATTGACTGGCCCTTTTTGTTTGTATTTGTCATCTAACAGGTTCAGCCCCTGAACAGAATTGCCTCTGGACTCCAAAACTGGAATTAAGATGCATTTGACTTAAAAGCTGAAAAAGCTGCATACCTATATTATTTCTTTATTTGGAATAGTTACAGTTGTTGCTTGAATAGTGCATCCACTTTTGATGACCAAAATTCTAAACAGTGTGGAAAAACAAGATAGGTTTCAGAGAAAAGCCTTACAAATGACTAATGGATTAAACATGCCACATCATGCGACATTCAAGGTACTTGATCTATTCAGCTTATAAATAGGGTGACATGACCATAGTTCATAAATATATTTCTTATAAATGTGAGAAACATAATTTGAATAAAAGGGTTTAGCAGACAAAAATAAAAGTAAGATGGAGTGTTTGTAAGTTGAAGATAGAGAAATGTGAACTATAAATAAAACTAAGGTTTAACAGGAAATGCAATGAACAATGTGTGGGAATGACATGTCAAGGGTTATGTTGGATTTTTCATCACTCTAAATGTTTAAATCAAGGAGTTACCTCAACAGTGGAAGAGGTTGTCAAGAGAGGCCGTAGAATCTCCATCTTCAGAGATATTCAAAATATGACTGGGTATGACCCTGAACAACCTTATCTAACACTGAAGTTTTTTCTAACTTAAAAGTTGGCCTTGGTTTGAGTCAGAGGTGTCTTCCATCAGAGGAAATGTCTGATATTTGAAACTTCATACAAGCTTCAGCTTGATCTGTCTCTTTGTATGTCAAAGGACTTGGAGGTCAACACAGAAATTATGACCTTCAAAAACAACAATGCCTGGGAAAAGAAACACCAAATTCTGTCTTTTATGATAGCTCTACTTGGGTAGCTTTTTCCTTTTCTCCCCCCTTCATTGCTTTCCCACCTAAGCAGCTCTGATTCTTTTGTACTGTCATTTGCTTTCTACATAGCATAAAATTGAAATAAAAGAAGCACTAATAAATACCAAAAGAACTACTCAGCTTAGCAAATTGGCTCTACTTAAGGTCAAAGCAAAGGCCTTTCTGAAACCCCTTCACTATTTGTTCCTGAACACTAGCAAATAGCATTACAAAAAGCCTGGACTTAGGCTGTTTCCTTGACTAACCTGGCTGAGCAGGGCATTAAATAGCTGTTTGTTCCTCTTCATCTTCCTACTTCACTCAAGAGCACCCACCACAAATTGTAATCCAGATCTTCAACCTTCCAAATAGCCTGAGCTGCTTGCTGGGCTGAAAAACTCCCCTTTGCATGTATCACAACTGAAAGGTTAAACAGTAAATTGAGGAACCATCTCATGTCGAGAGCCCAGCGCACATGCTTGGAAGTGGTGACCTTTGCCTCTGAAATATTGGGTTGAGTGATTGGAGTGCATTGTTCTGGAATTTCCCCTTTTAGGGAAAGTTCTCAGAAACTAAGTATAAAGAATTACTCTATAAATATTATTGGCTGGCTGAAGCTTGTAAATTAGCTTTTTCTAAAGCTCAGGTACTGAAATTACAGACTCTGAGGAGTTCCACAGGACAGATCAGATCAGCAGGGTACATTACTTTTCTCCCATACTGTGACCAAGAACATAACCTTTCCTTTGTGTCTTAAATCAGACTGGAAGTATCCAGGCCTGCTTGACAGTGTACATTTTTGAGCAGCAGAGGCAGAATGGAAGCAAAGCACTTGAAACGGTCCACTGGTTTCTGGCTGACAGCTCAGGTTCACTGTAGAGGCCTATTGTCTTAACAGTGCTATGGAGAAATTTTGGAAAACTTTGTTCTTTATAGACGTCTCCCAATGTAAAAGAACTGCAAAGAAGCTGAGCTTTAGAGAAGTAACCACTTATGATTCTTTTACTAATGATCTGTTTTGTGTTGTTACAGTACATTTCAAAAGTCTTTGGTGGGATCAATTTGCCATCTCAGTACTGCACAGTTCATACACATTGAATATTTCTACATTAAGAAGAAATATTTCATTGTATTCAGACCAAGATATATGCTGGGAACAAGCTGTTTCAAAAAAAAATGACAGAACCCCTACATATTTTGAGAGTTATATTTAAAATGTCATTTCATTTTGTTTTGTTTCTGAAGGTAATCCTCTAGTTCAAGTAAAGCTGTTGGATTTGTAACAGTAATTAATTCAAGGAAAACCTATAGTGGTGTTTTACATGAAGTCTGACTCAAAGATCAGAATGGTTCCTTCTGGACATCATATCTATGAATCTATGAAAGAATCAGAAGAAAAACCTGATTTACATTGAGAGACTGTCTTGAACATCCCATCAGTGATATATCTGACACAAATCCACAAATGCGGGGAAAAAAAAGAAAAAAAAAAAAAGATTTAATTTTTATGTAAACACACACATATATATATATACACAGAGTGATCTTCTTTGCTTCTCCAACAGAGCTAATAGCTACAGTCTGTAACTACACCTATATCCAGAAGGGAAAACAATACATATTTGCAAAGAGGTTCTGAGGTTTCAGTGTTTGTCTACATGAAAAATAAAACAAAATCTTGCAAATATTGTTAGGTCTTTCTCTCCCTTCTTTTCTCTTTCTCCCTCTTTCTTTTTCTCTCATCAGATGTAACTAGATATCTTGAACCTCAGAGACTTTCCCAGCAGAAGTTTTTTAAAAATCAAGAAGCATACATGAAACATTTTGGTTTCTTTCAAACACTGTCCTTTGATGAAAATACACTTCAAGCTAATGTTTGCAGCTCTTCTACTACTCTGGATAACACATGCGTCTGAAACCACCTGAGACCTGTCCTAGATCCACTTTCTGTAAGTTGGCTATGCCCCTTTGGGACTTGGGTGCTTATATCCTAAGCATTTTTTATGTGCAGATCTGATAATAAGCACTTCAGCATAGTGCACAGTGGAGAAAACATAACTTAATTTGTATCAAAAGTGATGAAAACTGGTGGGATAATTGCAGAAATTTAAAACCTTTGACTTGAGAGAAAAATCTATTTTCAGTTGCTTCTCAGTAACATTGAAGAGGATGCAGTACCTACATGAGGTGCCATTTTCCCAGGAGCACATGTGAAAATTGTGCCCTCTCAACACTTGCCTGCCTCGTACCTTAGGGTCTGGTTCCAAGTGTATTTTCTTCCTTATGGGAAGCACCAAGAAAAATACCCCCTTGGGGACTTTTTCCCATCCTGTCACTACAGTTCATTATCTCAGCTGTGCCATCACAGCTCTTCTTGGGACCACACTGCAAAACAGATTGCCAAATTGTTTGCATTACAAAGAGATAAACAACTATTTTTTGCTCTGCAGATACAAACTCTGCATGAGGCACATATCTGTCCATAAAAATTCTGCTTTTTTTTTTTTTTTTTTTTTTTTTTTTTTCCCCCCAAGCATTTCAGAGCAGAGCATTGTATTGATTCAGTTTCCAGGTCCCTTAGGCATAAAACCTTTGCTACCATTCAGGAGACAATGCATTATGGCACAAGGGGAACATTTTTCTAGGGCAGTAAACAAATATATTTAGCTGGGTTGTATGTGTATGTGTTTTAAAACAAATTATACATGGCATTGCACTTTTCTTTGCTTATTCTTACAGAAACCACTTTTTGTCTTTGTATTCTTCCTATCACCTATCTCACTCCTTGCTACCCAATACATTAGGAATGTCTCATTTCCTTTGTCCTTTCTCTGATCTGCTCCAGGAAAGAAAACCTTCCTAAGAGCAAAGAAAACTTTAAGAAATTCTTAGATGAGAACTGAGAATTTAAATAAGAGTATGTATGCTAATTGAATAGGAACTCATGTAAACATAAATGACCCAAGGTAAATTTCAGCATATTGCAAAGTTATGTCATTAAACAATTACTTAATATAGAAGATACTGAATGGGCTTGGGTAATTTAGACAAAATTCTTTGAAACTTACTCCTCCCCACTTGCTGTAAACCAAACACAGATAGGAGGATAGATGAAATATTTGAAGTTATCTTACAACCCAAGTTTTTTGTTGTCCAAACATCTGCAAACCATATTTAGATGGTCAATCCGTTAATAGTTATGTATTCAGACACATGGTCAAGTTAGCTCGCCTTATCTTATGAACTGAATCACAGTAAATCATGATTTGCACCTCCACATCCCGCAACAAACACAAGGTTTATGCATTAGCATAGACCTGAGGGAAAATGGTTTAAACTAATGTTCTTTACCTCATTAGTAATGTGTTCACTTCACTAATGGACAGTTAGTGCAGCAATATACTGTAACAAATTAAACCTCAATAACAAAGTTGAGATAGGATATGCACATATTTTTTTAACTAGAGTTCAATGCAAAAGCTGTAAGTGTTATTTTGAACTCTCTAGGAGTCAACAGGTGTAAAATGCAAATGGTTTTAAGTTAATCTTTAATAAGCTCATTTTATTTTGGTGTGCCTCTTTTTTTCCTTTTTTTTATGGGGACGGGACTTGGCACACCAGGAAGTTTACTTTTAGAGGTTTGTCTGACATTTTGCTAAGCTTTATATTTCAATGAAAAGCTAAATATGATAAGATGAAATGGCCTTTATTTTAAATTTTTGGCCTGACAGTCATTTATATTTTATCTTATGTACATGGACTAGTCCAGAGGATACTGACTTATGTACAGAAAAATGTTTGAAACTTCTTGAGAGATTATTAGTCCACAGTTCCCCAACAGTGGATTAATATGAACTAAATACTCAATAGTTTTCTAAAGAGGTGCCTGGATTTTCATCTGTAGCATTGAAGAAGGAGTCACCAGGAAAAAAACGGGGTTTGGTTCATCTATAGACTCCTTAAGTGATGTTGAGCAGAACTGAATCTTGATATAAAGCCTATTGAATTTCATGGTAGCTCCAGCCTGAATTAGATATACAGATATTTTTACCATGGCTGAACAAGAAATGTGTACTAAAAAATGGGTGGGGGGTGGTGGGGGTGGTGGTGGTGTGCAGGGGCTCAGTTGAGTTTGCCAGCATGCCAAGCTCTAAGCACTACCTCTTTAAAGGTCTTTCTCCATCCAATCTGTTGTGGATATTCTGCTTAGGGTATAATTTTTAAACACTCTCTGAGAAGGCAAACCAAAAACTGTAATATAATGATAAGGACTCACTCAGGAAGAATGGAGCCTTGGGATTAATTTTTTCTGTGCAGTTTAGCAGAACAGAGATCTGCATTTCAGGATCTTACATGCCAGGAAATTATCTATTAAAAACATGTAATACTGTCAGCACTGAATCATAGAATCATAGAATCATAGAATTGCCTATGTTGGAAGGGACCTTTCAGATCATCTAGTCCAACCAGTTTATTGTGGAAGGCACATATTATTAGTTGTGCTACAAGATTTTCTTTCAGAATGGGTATAAATGGTGAGAAATGGGGAGATATTTGGTAATCTTCACAAATTTGCATGCAGAGCTGCCCATACATAGTATAATTCTGCTCATACATGGAGTTGTGGTCTTGGTTGTCAGTCAATTTAATTAATTCCTAAGAAATTTAAGCACCTCTCAGAAGCAATTTTGAGGGTCTGTATTTTATACGTAGGCATCATTTGTGGCAACTAGATACAGAATTATATTGTAGATAAAGTTTCTAAAGTCTCTGTCACATTCCTTGCTCAATGACTTTGGTCTCAGTTTGGGGACACTCTAGGGTAAGGAATATTGTTGAAGGCTCCGTATTTGTGTGGAGTCTAGAACAGGGCAGTCATGGTCCAAAGCATACATCCTAGGGACTGCTACGCAAACAGAAAAAGAGTAATGACAATAATAAAAATGTCTACTAACATGTTAAATTAAGAAGAGCCACCTGCAGGTAGCTGATAATCATATTAAAGAAACTTGTGAACATCTGTAATTCTTTGTCGCCATTTATCATTTGGTGAAAGAACGAGGTCCTAAATCCAGCCTTATTTCATTGTCTGTATTGTAAGCTTAGTAAGCTGAACGGGAGGTCTCTGATAGTTGAGAACATGTAACACTGGCATATGCAGATTATGGCTGCTTTTTCCACTACTACCTCCAGGTAATCTGTAGAATTTCTGTAAAAGTGGCGGGGGGTGAGGGGGGTGGGATGGGGTGGGGGAGATCCTCAGAAAATTGTTGAAATATTTGCATTTCTTATTTCATGTTAATAATAATACATAAACACATACATATATACATACATACATAATGAAAAACACCCTGTAAGGTGAAGACAGCGGACTATTTTTCTTTACTTATTTTATTTCTGATCACTTAAAGACTATTAATGTTGACTGTGACATTTTAAGACCATAAATTACTCTCTACTAAGAAACACTCCTACTTTTCATATTTAGAGTTTAAAAACAAAAAAATAAAAATACATACTCCTTTTTCCCTTTTTAATGGTTAATTAGGTCACTAATCAAAAGAAATTCTTAAGAGGAAAATGAAATGTTGACATTTTGCAATTATTTGCTACTGTGAATAATACATAAACACACTACTTATGGTTAAAGTGGCTTTCAAACCCTTTTTCTGCCATTAGGGCATGAACTGACTGCAGAATCAGTGTATTTTACTTGATATATTGCCACATTATCTACTTCAGTGCTTCCATTTAGTTTGGGTCACTTACATTTCATTATACTGTACCTTGGCTGAGTGCAATAAAAAAAAAGTTTATTGCAACTGCAAGGTCCTAATTAAACATCAGCTGTAAACTGAGCTACCCATTACAGATTATATATATAAAAAGATTATATTCTTGGGAATCACTCTATCATGCAACATGATTAATATATATGTGTCCTTGTAAATAGGAGTTGATGTGCAATATACATAATGGATATGATTAGCTTTTTATTGAGACCCAAGACATCAGAGATAAAAAGATACATAGATTTCTCATTCAGCAATCTTGTTAAATATGATATAAGCATGTATATCCATACACAGATAACACATGCAGAAATGTGTTTGGTGTATTATAGTGTTCTTAGCTGCTATCACCGTGGTTGCAGACAGATTTGAACTTATAAATACATGTCCAGGGTAAAATTAACCTCATACCGGGGAGCAAAAAAGAAGTTAAAATTGTTAAAAATCTCTGTTTCTTACAAAGAGGAGGAAACTGCTTCAGACCTTTCTCTTTCAGAAAACACTATAAGTAGATTTCATACCTTGATGCAGAAGTCTCAGATGGACCTCATGAAGTATACATTTGAAGTTTGACTGGTATTTCATACAGAAAAGGCTTTTTTTTTTTTTTTAAATGGACCACTGAAAAATCAATTTGGCCTTAATTTACATAATGAACATATTCGTTTTCTTGTTTTCCAGTTGAAGGAGATCTAGTCAGTGTGGAGAGGAAGTTAGAAAATTTTCAACTAATGGAGTTGCATGCCCTAAGATAGCAATTTTGTATATTAAGGAATTAAATGGCAATAAAGTTTAATTTCCACCTTCCTTCCATTCTTCTTCCCTTTTTTGTACCCCTCTGAATTATGCCAGTATAAACTGTTTGTAGGATCACGCAGAGAACCATTTTCAGCAACTGATGTGATTTCAGAAAATATACATTTTTTGTGCTTTGTTGTTTGCAAGGTTTTTAATATAGATTTCTCAGGGCTGTGAATATTTTATCATGTAATGGAATGTAGATCAATTACAGAAGTGTATGCTGAGGAAAGAGTGATGAAAGAATGCAGACTGAGATCCATGAATCATCCCATTTAATTTTAGTTCTAGTCAGTGGAGTGTTGCTGTCCATGGACCCATATATTTACAATGAAGAGAAAAAAATTCTCCTTGAGGACCTTTGAAATCTCAGGTGAGAAAGTACACACCTAACTTAAAAATTCAAATTAAGTGTTTAAAGTTGCAATGTGTTAATTTGGACCAGCATATGGGAAGCTACAAAACTTCTGTTTCCCACATGCAAATGAAGAAGTTTCCTTGTACTTTCAAGATGTGTCAATAGGATTTGAGTTGCACAAATGTGATAGCCCTAATTTGTGTTACCTTACCAGGGCTCATACTAACACAGAAAAATTTTTAAATATATGACCTCTGAAAGTCTGATTTTCAGAAGTGTTAATTGTGAGAAAAATTAGATATAGGGAATGATCACCAGTAAATATTCTTGTCCTGGAACTTTGACATTAGATATCTGCTGTTGCTACATTGTTCACATAACTCAGGTTTCTGAACCCAGACTGGGGTACGTTCAGAGTCCCACTTAGCTGGATAATTTTCCTCCCTTACTTTCTGCCCTTGATCTTGGATAGGAGAGAAAAAGATTTAAAAAGCATCTTTTTCCCTTTGTGTTTGGAAATATAGCCAGCTTTGCAAAATATCTTGCAAATAGACCTAAACTGAAGAAACAGTAGATCAGCTATTGTTTGCATGTTGACTGCCTTCCTTACATCAGCCAAGTTAAAGCACCATTCAATATAATCCATACAGAGACTGTTGGTATTATTTCCGCACCCCACAATTTCAATTGGTGTAGATCAGATGAAGTTATTGCGATTTCTCCAGCTATGCATCTGTCTCTGTTCTTCTTCAAGAGTGGAATTTTTAAAACAGAAACGAGGGTTAAAAAGAGAGGTTGCTTACATTAAAATCTGTTTCAAACTAAAAGCAAGCAAACAAAAAAAAACCCAAACCAAACGTGGGCTACCAATCTCTCTCACAAAAAATGCTGTAACAAAGACAACAGCTTGACAATGGCAGCTGCTGCATAGAGCAAAAATTAGAGGACAATGTCATTTTTAATGATTTTTTAAAATGAAAAATGAAACCAAAATAAATGAGATGTCCTAGGTTTTGGTTCGGTTTTTTTTGTTTGTTTGTTTGTTTTGCCTTTTTTTTTTTTTTTTTTAAGAATCTGTCTCTCTCTTATTTCTAAGTGGCAATGTAGACAGACGACAGGAACATATGCTGAAAAGAGTCTGAAATTAGACAAAGCAATAATGGAAGTGTTTTTTTAAGTATCATACAAAGGCTATGTTTTTTGTGTCTTTGTATGAAGCTTTAAAAAAATAGACATATACATAGCCATCCATATATACAGATACATACACACACTCACAAATGACACATTCATATATTTATATCCACACATAGTTTCATGTCAATAAGTTAATATCCATGAAAATAAATGCTCAGTTGTAAATATTATGTTCATACACTAATATATGTAGGTGTAAAATTTGCAGATGAGCACTCTGTCATTTTTAGAAAGAGAGAAAGCTGTAAAATAAAATGCCATATACCAAGAAAAAATGGGATTTTATTTTGAGACATTATTCTCAGCTTTTTATTTTTTATTTATTTATTTTTTTCTTCAGTAACTTTTAAGAACAATTTAGATCATTTAGTTGCCTTCATACTGCCCTAAACCCTAATGTTTCTCTCTGTCCTGCTGCAACTACAGAAAGGTCTTTTTTATAACAATTCAGTGTTATTCAGTGCAATTTCCGCACTTAAGGGCAGAAAATCTCCTTCAAGGAAAAAAGGTTCTTTCTTAAATCTAATCTTTTTTTCTCAACACTTCCATAACTTAAAGGTTGCCTGAAAGTTATTTATTTGAGACAGGTGAAGTTTTTAGAAGCACCATTAGTATCCTGCTGTCAATTAACACAGAATAATCCTGTTTGGATTTAAGTACTTAACAATAGTATGAAACAGCTAATACTTAGTTTGTAAAAGTATTTTTTTTTAATTATCATATACTATTCACAATTTTATTACTTTATTTATTTTCCAAAAACTGAAATAAGCTGGAGTTGACGGAAAGTATCATTTCAATTATTTTGTTTTCAAATCACCTACATTCATTTTGTGTATCTTATGTGAATATGGGGAGTTTTGCCCTGAAATTTTGTTGGCTAAATAAAATACTGAAAAGCTTTTATTTATTATTATTCATTAAGCATAAATGATACTTCAAACAAAAAAAGTTATCAAAACTGCTTTGAAACATGCTGTAAGTTATTATTCATAGAAGCTCATTGCCTAAAAGCCCAGCAAGACTTAGTTCTAATAGTAAGCTGGTTTTGTGCTTTCAAAAGATTAATTAAATGAGGGAACAGTTGTGCCTCTTGTCTATTAGTGCTCCCAGCACACTCTTGGTCATATGAGGAAACTGCTTTGTACTTATATAGCTGTTCCATCTAGTCATAGTAGCATGCACAGCTCCAGTTATAAATACCAGAAGTTTTGATCTCTTCTGGATATACATGAAACAGGTCTGGGTTTTTTGGTTTGGTTTGTTTTTGTTGTTTTTGTTGAGTTTTGTTTCTTTGTTTTGTTTATTTCACTAGGACTACCCTGGTAATCAAAAAATGCAGGAAGACAACATGTAAAAGTATGTTCTGCTTACTGCTACAGCAGTGCTTTATCAGCAAGGGAGATCACATCAGCAGCACAGTGTAAAAGAAGTCAAAATTGTTTCCTCCTATTCTTAAATTCATCCTTTAAATCACTAGAAGCTGTTCGATTTTCACAAAATTTGTTTCATGTTTGCATTTTTATCTTTCCAGTTGTGAAGAACACATCAGCACAAACCTTTCCAGTGAGGTGGTGTCTCTTATTGTGGCTAAGCAGAGTGAGTTAAACATTACTGCAATATATGTATAATTATTCGTAGCAAAACCTGCAGTCCAGGCATGGAGGATGAGAGGAGAAAACTTCATGCCTGATGTGGCTTGGTTTTCCTTATCCTGTTTTCTCATCAGTGGTGTCAGAGTACTAGGGAAGAGTCTGGTCAGGTGGTTTGTTATGGGATAGATTGGCTTTCTGACTAGATCCCAGTTTTGAACTGTGTCAGTAAAGAGACGCTGACTTAGAGTCAGTGGTTCAAGCATGCCTGTTGAATTTTCTTATCTCAGGGGACTGTAGAACTCACAGACAAATGCTGCCTGTGAGACAGCAAGGTGCACAGCACTGAGGACAGAGAGAGGGGCTCGTGGCCATAGGGAACACGGAGCATTTTGGGATGCTTCTGTGGGAGCACTTCATTAAGGGATATAGAATCATCGAATCACAGAATCATAGGGTTGGAAGAGACCTCTGGAGATCATCTAGTCCAACCCCCCTGCCAGAGCAGGGTCACCTTAGAGCAGGTTGCACAGGAACACGTCCAGGCGGGTTTTGAATGTCCCCAGAGTTGGAGACTCCACCACTTCTCTGGGCAGCCTGTGCCAGGGCTCTGCCACCCTCAGGGTAAAGAAGTTCCTCCTCATGTTTAGGTGGAACTTCCTATGCTCAAGTTTGTGCCCATTACCTCTTGTCCTGTTGCTGGGCACCACTGAAAGGAGCCTGGTCTTATCCTCCTGACACCCACCCTTTAAGTATTTATAAGAGTTCATAAGGTCCCCCTCAGCCGCCTTTTTTCCAGACTGAAGAGACTCAAATTCCTCAGCCTTTCTTCATAAGAGAGATGTTCCAGTCCCCTAATCATCTTTGTAGATCTCTGCTGTACCCTCTCCAGCAGTTCCCTGTTCTTCTTGAACTGGGGAGCCCAGAACTGGACGCAGTACTCCAGATGCGGCCTCACCAATGCAGAATAGAGGGGGAAGATGACCTCCCTCGACCTGCTGGCCACACTCTTCCTGATGCACCCCAGGATGCCATTGGCCTTCCTGGCCATGAGAGCACATTGCTGGCTCATGGTCATCCTGTTGTCCACCAGGACTCCCAGGTCTCTTTCCACAGAGCTGCTCTCCAGCAGGTCAGCCCCCAACCTGTACTGGTGCAGGGGGTTATTCCTCCCCAGGTGCAGCATCCTACACTTGCCCTTGTTGAATTTCATAAGGTTTCTCTCTGCCCAGATCTCCAACCTGTCCAGGTCTCTCTGTATGGCGGCACAGCCCTCCGGTGTGTCAGCCGCGCCCCCAGCTTTGTGTCATCAGCAAACTTGCTGAGGGTGCACTCTATCCCCTCATCCAGGTCACTGATGAATATATTGAAGAGGACTGGACCCAGTACTGACCCCTGCAGAACACCACTCGTCACTGACCTCCAACTAGACTCTGTGCCCCTAATCAGGACCCTCTGAGCTCTGTCTTTCAATCAGTTATCTATCCACCTTACTGTCCTTTCATCTAGCCCACTCTTCCTAACTTCCCTATCAGGATGCTGTGGGAGACTGTGTCGAATGCCTTGCTTAAGTCAAGATAGACCACATCTACTGCCCTCCCCTCATCTATCCATCCAGTCATGCCATCATAGAAGGCTATCAGATTAGTCAGACATGATTTCCCCTTGATGAATCCATGTTGAGTACTTCTGATAGCTTTCTTTTCCTCCACATGCCTTGAGATGACACCCAGAATGAGCTGTTCCATCATCTTTCCAGGGATGGAGGTGAGGCTGACCGGCCTGTAGTTCCCTGGCTCCTCCTTCTTGCCTTTTTTGAAGACTGGAGTGACATTAGCTTTCCTCCAGTCCTCAGGCACCTCGCCTGTTCTCCAGGACCTTTCAAAGATGATGGAGAGTGGCCCAACAATGACTTCTGCCAGCTCCCTCAGCACTCTCGGGTGCATCCCATCGGGGCCCATGGACTTGTGAATATCTAAATGATCTAATTGATCCCTCACTCGATCCTCCTCAACTCAAGGGAAACCTTCTTTCCCTGTTACTTTCCCCAAGGCCTGGGTCTCCTGAGGGCTGGGCCGAGCAGTAAAGACCGAAGCAAAGAAGGCATTCAGTAACTCTGCCTTCTCGGCATCCTCCGTCACCATGACTCCTGTCTCATTCAACAGTGGGCCCACAACTTCTCTGGTCTTCCTTTTGCTTCCAATATACTTGTAGAAGCCCTTCCTATTGAGCTTGACATCCCTAGCCAGGTTTAATTCCAAGGCGGCCTTGGCTTTCCTTGTTTCATCCCTGCACGCTCTGGTGGCATTCTTGTAATTCTTCCAAGGGGTCAGTCCATTCTTCCAGTTATTGTAAACTTCCTGCTTCCACTTGAGCTTTTTCTGAAGCTCCCTGCTCAGCCATGCAGGTCTCCTGCATCCCTTGGCTGATTTCTTTCTCTTAGGGATGCACCGATCCTGAGCTTGGAGGAAGTGGTCTTTGAATACCAACCAACTCTCTTGAGCACCTTTGCCTTCCAGAACCCCAGCCCACGGCATCCCTCCAAGCAGTTTCTTGAAGAGGCTGAAGTTAGCCCTCCTGAAATCCAAGGCTGTAATTTTAATTCTTGTTTTGTGCATCGTACCCATGATCCTGAACTCTATCATTTCATGGTCACTACTATTTAGGGTGCCCCCAACCTTAATGCCCTCCACCAATCCCTCTGTGTTTGTCAGTACCAGGTCCAGAAGTGCTCCTCTCCTTGTTGGCTTCTGTACCACCTGTGTCAAAAAGTTGTCATCAATGCACTGGAGGAGCCTCCTGGACTGCCCATGCCTGGCTGTGTGGTCTTCCCAGCAGATATTGGGGTGATTGAAGTTCCCCATAAGAACCAAGGCCTGCGATTGTGAGGCTACCTTCAGCTGTCTGTAGAAAGCCTCATCAGTTTCCCCATCCTGATCAGGTGGCCTGTAATAAACACCCACAACAGTGTCCCTCATATTCACCTGCCCCTTAATCCTCACCCATGAGCTCTCGACCCTCTCTTCATCCACCCCGAGTAAGAGTTCAGTGCATTCCAAATGCTCTCTCACATAGAGAGCACTGGCCCTCGAGCGCTGAGCAACTATGCCCTGGCACCTCACCAGCAAGCCCAGTACCGTCCCCACCCCCTTCAAATCTAGTTTAAAGCCCTATCAATGAGCCTTGATAACTCTTGTCCTAGAACCCTTTTCCCCCTGGAAGTCAAAGTATTCCCGCCTGTTACCAGCAGGCCTGGTGTTTTGTAAATCAGGCCATGATCAAAGAACCCAAAGTCCTGCCGGCAGCACCAGGCTCGAAGCCAGGCATTGATCTGCTGGCTCCTCCTATTTACCCCCTCATCATTCCCCACAACTGGGGGGATAGAAGAGAACACAACTTGCGCTCCCAATCCCTTGACCAGGCGTCCCAGGGTCTTGAAATCTTTCTTCATTGCCCTTGGACTTCTTGTTACCTCATCACTGCCTACCTGAAAGATCAAAAGCGGGTAATAGCCTGAGGGCCGTACCAGGGAAGGAAGCATCCTCTTCATGTCCTTGACCCGAGCCCCAGGGAGGCAGCAAGCCTCCCTATGTACCGGGTCCGGCCTGCATATTGGGCCTTCCGCTCCCTTCAGTAGGGAGTCACCTATGACAAGGACCTGTTTTTTCTTCTTTACTGCAGAGGTTTTGATGCCAGGGGAGGTCTGACTAGACTTTGCTGATGGCTCCAAGGTAGGAGAAATATTGTGCTTGTCATCATCCAGGTTCCTCTGCAGAGCACTGTACCTGTTACACAATGGCACCTGGGAAGATGGGGTCGTTGCCGGGCAGTCCCGAGTGTGGGGCCTGTTGTGCCAGGCAGGAACTTCCTGCCATTGCCCCCTGTCCTCCAGGTCACCACCTTCAGTTGAGGTGAGAGAGGATAGGGAGTTCTCTGTTGCAGGGGTTCTGTCTGCCTGCTGGGTTTCTCTCGTGGGATGCAGGATTCTACTCCAGGAATCTATCTCCCTCTCGCATTCCCTGATGCTCCTCAACCTACTTACCTCTTCCCTGAGTTCCGTCACTAATCGGAGGAGATCCTCTACCTGGGCACATCTCCCACAGGTGTGCCCATCACTGCCATCCGACACTGGCACAAGAGCAGGGCAGACCCTACAGCCTGATGTCTGTGTGGCAGCATGTTCCCACAGGAGCTCCCTCTGAGAGGCAGCATCAGACCTGGTGGTTGTGGAGCTCATGGATGCCACGGTCTTCTTGTGAGTAGTTACCATCGCTACCTGGCTGGGTTGGCAGTCTTTCAGCTCTATCCTGCATGAACTGCTGTGCAGACAGCTGTGATTGGACTGGTGTGTCACACCCTGTTTGGTGGCCCCCTTCTCCAGCCCAGGAAGTACACCCTTGTCGTGGTGCTCCTGGTTGGTGCCGCGGGTCACACCCAGGGAATGCCCACTCGCTGCTCATTTGCTCAGTACGCAGCAACGTGGTCACTGCGCTCCTGAAGGGCTTCTTTTATGAGGGGGGAGAGTGGTCCCACCCCCTGCTCGTTCACATCTGCTACCAGGGGTGGTGGCTCCGCCTCGGGTCCTCAGCTGCCCCTGCCTCCCAGAAGTGCCGGGTACCGGCTCAGGCTGGCCCCTTTTCCTGGCTTTAAAAGCCTCAAAAACAAGCCCCTGGCTGACCCTTTTTTGCCACAAGTCCCTTCCCCAGTACAGACTTACCTGCACTGGAACTGGTCTCCTTGGTGAGTGGAGGCAGGTTGAAAAATGATGGTGAAGAAAAGACCTTTTCTGCCCATGTTATAACTTCTGTGTAATCCAGTACCACCCAACCAGCATTAAATTTACTCTCTCCCTCTGTTCCTTTTCTTTCTTTTTTTTTTTTTTTTTTTTTTTAAGAGACAGCTAAGAGATTGAACAGTTTGAAATAGACACAATTGCACCTAGACAAAATTCCCCCACATAAAGGCCAAAATAAAAGGAAAGACAGAGACAGGAAAAAGTTTTCACACAGAATGACCTTTACTGGGAGAAGGGGGGAGCGGGAGCAGGAAGATGGGATTGTTCGCACACTTCAATCTCAGTCTTGCTAGGTGGGTTTTAACTCTTCATTTTCCCTGTACCTTTACCCTCTTCTCTCCCAGTAACACCAGGGAGCCTTTTCCTGTCTGGGGTTCTCCTCATTGCCCTTTTCCTTGACTTTGTCTTGTCACTCCAACCATAGTCTTGTTCTGCCAGATATGTTTCATTTTCTGCATGACTTCCCCTGGATGGGCATTTCAAGCTGTGATTTCTAAGCTTGATCTCACACTGTAGATCCTGTTATCTCAGTAAAAAGCTTTAAAGTTCAAAGTGAGTTGGATGAACAATACTTTAAAAGCAGGGTAAAGTCTAAGCATCCTCTGTCTGGGAGCAGCTCAGCAAAAAAAAAAAAAAAAAAAAAAAACGAAACAAAAAACCCAGATGTTTGCATGCTTTTATATGGAGAAAGAACAATTAAAAATCAAGATGACGGTTATTAAGAGAGCTGAAGAAGCTCATGTCGTTATTGTTCTATATCCACACAGAGCTTCCATGGGGGTCTTGCCACTCATAGCCCCAAGGCTTCTCTTACCAGCCAAGCTTGTTCCAGAGCCATTGAACCCCATAGCAGTCTGCTAAACTTTAGATCAAACTCCTTAAGCAGAAAAAAACAGAGATTAACTAGTACATTATTAGTAACTACGTGAAGCAATTGGATAACACCACTGGCACAAGCCCTGGTACAAGAAACAAGATAGTGTTTCCTTATTTCCCGCTGATGTCTGCTCTGCTCTCCTCCATCTGGACCCTCTGGTTCCATGGGGTTTTTGACAGTCTTTCTGGAAGTGTGTACATGCAGGATCTGTGCTTCTTCGTTGTGATGGATTGCGTCGTCATTCATGATTTTCTGGCAATACACCCAAACAAGACCCAGCCCCCTACATCCAGAAGCACAGGCTTTCCATTGGTGTTTAAAATGGTGTCTTTAGCAACCTGATCATTTGTTTTCATATTTGTGGAAAGAAAGCTGAGCTTTCCTTTGTTAGAATATAATTCCCCTGAATGCATATTGTGGGTATGATACAATAGTCAGAGGAAAAATCTCTGAATTTTCATAAAATCTTTCCTGGCACAGGGGGAAATTTATTCTTTCTAACATGAGACATCTAAAAGTAGTGAGAATATTCTCATAAATAAGAGGAGATGTGACAGAATTTTTGGAAGGTTTTCTTAGGCAGCTCTTCTCAAAATAATTCGCTAGTAGTACCACATATCCGACTAAACTACACATAAATTAACCTGGTTGAAAAGCCTTTACACAAAGAGTGGAAATCTTAGATAGAAGAAAGTTTATACAGTAAAAATTGCAGAGGTGACAATGAAAATTAAGGTCTAGTTGTGCAATACACAACCTAGGTTGGAAACATTTTGTGGTATCCGTAAGACTTATGAATAAGGCATGATAATAATCATTGTTCAAGAGAACTTGAATGACACCTGGACATTCTAAAAACATATATTTTAAAAGCAGAGGTTTCGAATATTTGTTTGTTTGTTTGTTTGTTTACTGATGTTTTAAATATAGAGGCATAAAGCAGAAGTAACTGTTGAAACCTTCAGAGCACAATGGTGCATGGCCAGGATAATGGTTGCTAGTGATTACGGACTGTGCAGCCCATGGTAGATCTTTCAGCCCAGGCTCCAGGTACTTCCCCTAGCCATGACATGGGAGTGAGTCAGTCTATCGAGCTGCTGCATGATTCCCCCTTTTTTGAAACTTTTTTTCATTGTTTTTTTTCTTTCTTTCTTTTTTTTCTTTTTTTTTTCTTTTTTTTTTTTTTTTTTTTTTTTCTGGTAGGAAACAAAGATATATATAGGAATGCTCCCCTTTCCCACAGGAAAGAAACAGGAAAAGAGCAAAGGAAGACAAGTTTGTTTATTAAAGTAACAATTCAAAACTGCATTATAGCTGAATATGTATGTAGCACATGGCACTGCATTGCATTGCATTGCATTGTGTTGCATTGCAGGCTTAGTCCTGTTCTTATTCTGCTTAGGAATGGGCTGGATTGAATAAAGACTCCTGTTTACAGGAGCCAAAGTTCCTTTTGCTATGGAAAAGAAGGAGGTTGATGGCAGAGAGTACGGCATGTCTTTACCCCTTTCTCAAATATATCCTAGATGTTCCTAGGACCATCCTATGTTCTTCTAGGGCATTCTGTGTTGATATTGTCAGAGAGATATGCTAAACTGAATGGATATTTCATCTGACTTGTTACAGCAATTCTTACACTGTTACGATAAAAGACCAGAATAACAAACACCAGTGCGTTTGGACTTGTTTGTTTGTGGAAGGCATCTGGTGATAATTTACCAAGAATAAAAATAATTCTCATAAAGATACTGAATCACAAAAGGTGCAGAGGCAGCAGTTGTATATAGAAAAAACAGCAACCTGAATTTGTGGCAAATATTGTTGGCAAAAGTGAATTTGATTTGGTCCAGTTGTGAGTCAAGTCACTGCTTCTTTCATTTTGTAAAACTATGTTCATTGAGCTCAGCCCCAAAAGTGGCAAAGGTAAGAAAGCTTTTTATAGTTTCCTCATATTTTCAGTATGCTAAGCAACCCCCTTACCTGCAGAAAAATTGACACGGCCCTGAAAGCACGTACATATTTTTGTTTATCTATTCTAATTGCCTTCATTTCTGTTCTTAAGTTACATTTTACAAGAGTGAAAGCAATTAAACCTTCATTGTCCAAGTTTTCAAGTCAGTATGGCAGTACTGTCATGCATCCATTTCTTTTGGGAATAGACTAATTCTCAGTCACATTGCTAAACAGATAAAAGCAGCTTCTTAGGTTGATCTTGTTTTATTATTGAGTGACACTCAGATGTTTGCCTCAGTTCAGAACTGCGGGCTCTTTCTTAGTTAAACATCTTTTGTATTGTGAAAATAACCATGAATTGCAAAAGAGAAACACAGTTGGAAAATTCCAAGAAACAAAAAGGAAAAGAGGAACAAAACAGTGATTATTACGTTTTCAGTTCTTGTGATTCAGAGGAAGAAAATCAGGATGTACTGCGTGCTGTTTAATTTGCAGTTAATGACATTCATTATAATGACACATTTTGTATTCTATTGGTTTTTATTGAATGGTGCTATGTTCAGATTTTGAAATGAAGTGGAGTTGCACTATATTGTATTGCATTGTATTATATTTATTATATTATAGTATTGTCAGAAGGGAAGTCTATTTCTATAAAAGCAAAATCCAAAACTCAGTGAGGGAAGGATCTGACCCTATGTGGGCTCAGATTAGATAAAAATGGTTACGTCACTTACAGGGATGGCACACGGGAAAATGTTTTCCTTCATTTGCATTGAGTACTGAAAAATATGCCTAAGTCAGTACCAAACAAAGGAGAGAGAAAAAAAGAAGAGGGAAGTGGGAAATTAAAATGTTCGTACTAACTTTGTCTCCTACAGGCAATTCTGCCTTCTCTATAAGATCATTTCAGCAATCTATTTTAGAAAATACTATTTGCAGTTGTTCATGAACAGAGCTTCTTGTTTGGTTTGGGCACTGGTCTGATGGGAAAATACGTTTCAAACTCATTTCTAAAATGGAAAGGGGAAAAGTTCTGGTACTTGGTCCTCCAGGATTTACAATGGAGTTGAATAATTTCAAGAAGTCATTCTGCTAGTACAACTAGCAGTGATTTTTTCAGAAGAACCACAACAAGAAAACATGTAAGTAGCAGAAATTTGGCAAACTTCTGTCATACTTGAGTAATGAAGCAAAAGTGGCAACCCCAGTGACTTTTTAAGTAAATTAGACAACCCAATAGAACTTGCACAATGCAAGAAAAAGAGAAACAAAGTGCATTGGAAAACCATAGTGTGGTGACATCTGAGAGGAATGTCTCAAAGCAGAGGTTTTCAGTAACTCAGATGTCATTTATTTTATTGTATTTAGCATTGGTTTATTTTGCCTAGCAAGTGAGTTGAAAACAGAGAGGAAAGGAAGAATTGGAAATGGTTTACAAGGATTTCTTAACAAGTAGTATTCGTACAGATGCTTCATCTTAGAACTGCACCTTCTCATTTTCTCTACATTACTTGATCCACAAAAGTATAATGTAGGTGAAAATTAGCATTTTTTATAACCTAAATACTCTAAAGATGGTTAAATGGAAATCCGGGTAACTTAATGCAAAACACCCCAAGTTTTCAAGCTCATGTATGGATATGGAGTCATTCAGTGTAAGAGGTTTCCAGAGCTGATGTTCTGCTATAGTTTCCATTTTAAACATTTGGTTTGCCCATGAAATCACTCAACAGATCAAACTCATCCAGGATTAATCTCTAGTAGGGCCTGCCTAGGAGAGGAACGTCTGATTTCACCACAGTTAAAACTTTTTTTTCAGCAATCCTAACTCTCAGGAACCTGCCCTGGCAGCTTCTACATGCAGAGGAGGAGTACATGCTAACACAATGACAACCTGAGAGATGCATAAAATAAACAGCCTTTCTCCAGTTCTCATTGAACACCTTTTCTGGGTACGGCTGCTCCATAAGGACTTTGGCAACATGTTCCTGAAATGAGTATCTCACCAACACCAGCTACTGCCACAGAATCTAGTGTGAATATGGCTCATGAGAGATAACAGACTTCCTTTACTTTTCTTTTTTTTTTTTTTTTTTTTTAAGGAAATCAAGGAGAAAACTGCTTTGGGAAACAGCAACTCCCGTCTGGCTCTCAGAAATCTAAATTAATGTGGCAAACTGCCATGATTTTCAATACTGATTTACAACAAAGTCCCAGTTCATAAGCCTGCAGTGGTGACTTCTGCTGTCACATTGTATGTGTGTAGTCAAGAAATAGTGTTTTAAGTCATAAAACAATAATTCAGGAAATGGAAATGTTAGAAATCATCAATGTGTTGAACCAAACCACATAAGCATTAAACTTTTGCCTGATGTGTGCTATTCCATAGTATTATCAGTACTAAAACAAAAACTGCACACCATGCAATCTTTAAAAAGAAAACAAAAAGAAAGATAATAAAAAACCAACCAAGTTTAATCCCAGTTTTTTTTTGAAAACAAGAGAATAAGTTCCATTCCCTTTGTATCAGCCCTTTTTCAATAATTATGCTTTTATCCATTGATACAAAATGTAAAGCTAAGAACAGAAGTAATAGAGAGAGTTTTACTTGGATCATATGCATTTATAAAGCTACTGTTCTGACCTGGGAGCATTTTATACTTCTGTTCTCATTGAATAAGATCATAAGAGAGAAGGAAGAAATGGCTTCATTGTTAACAAAACCAATTTCAAACTCTTCTCTTTGATCCAGTGATGAGGTCTGTCATGATTACTGAGAGATACATTAATTAATGTGCTGAAACTCAATAGTAAGTAGAGTAACTATTGATTAGCCTTTGTGAACACGACCACACTGGAGGGAAGTCTAGACGTAACGCTTATTAAAAACAAATACTGCAGTATTACACAGTAATAGATATAACAATTTGGCTTCCAACAGCATTTAGAGCCATTACCACAGAATATTGTAAGGGGTTTTGCGAGCACAAGGGTACCTGACATGTTCAGAAATTCCTCTTCAGATGCTTCTGTGGAACTAATCTGGTATATCAGCTGATCAACTGTCAGCTTTTTCTATTACTTATTCTCTAGTCATACCTTTTTTTTTTTTTTTTTTTTTTTTTGCTAGGACTTCTGTTGTTGTTGTGCCTTGCAACTTCCAGTCTGACACTGTAACTTTAACGAATACCTGCTCAAAGGACAGATTTGTTCAAAGGAAGTGTGTGAGTGTATCCAGTTGAACTGAACATGGTTATTTCTCAACAGCCACTGATTTCATTTGTCACTTTATTGCTTGAGTCAGGGGAGTGGATTAAGGCACAAGATGTCACTGCCACTTTAAGACAGCATCTTTTTTGGAAAGCCAGTTTATTGTTTGGTGTTTATTTGAATAAAAAGCTCTTCTTCAAAATGTGACCTGTTTCCTGAGAGGAGACAGAAGCTGAATAGTATTCTTCATATGAAAGGGAATGATTTAGTGCACCAAGTTACCCAAGGAATTTGCTACAATCTACTCATGCCTCTGCAGAAATGAGAGGATGTTACTTCATCGTAGTCAAACCCGTAAAGAACATTGACAGCCAAGAGAACAAGTCCTAAGCAGTGCTACCGGTCATATTGACCAGTGGAAGCTTTTTCTTACTAGCAAGTCTACTGTAAGTCACTCTAAGATTTGCACGGTGTTGACTAATGAATAGCAAGAAGCTAATTATTTAAGGACAAAGTTGGACATTCCATCCTCCAGTTCTGTATTTATTTATTCAGATTGCTGTTTGACTAAGGTAATCATCTGCTGTTGTCCCTCCGTTTTGTGTTAGCTCTAAAGAAGGCAGGTTGGGATTAAAATCATTGGCCATTTTCACAGGTATTTCCTGACTATAAATCCACACACCAGTTTGTGTTGTGTTTTTTTATTGCAATCACACCTTTTCCACTGATTGCTGAAATTAAGAGCACTTTGTTACAAAGCCTAAATATTTTGTGTGACATGGTGTTTCAAAATTTTATTTCTTTGCATAGCTTCAGGTATTGTGCAAGATGCAAATGTGCAGAATGCAAAGGTGAAAGTCTCAAAATGAACAAAAGAGGGTGGGAGTCTTTGCAAACACCTTTCTGCTGCAGGATTGAGGCGATGTTTGTGGAATAAAGTCCTTGAATTTGAAACCAGTTCATTTCAAATACATTCTGCAGAGGTTCACACAAACTTGAACCATTTGAATTTTGAACAATGGATTTGTATTTTGTATTAAATTTATATTGCATTTTCTTTAATTCATCAGGAACAAAACCATATTAATTAAAAATAATAAGGGGGGGTGTGGGGGAAGCGCCCCGATTTTTCTTTCAATCTGACTTCAAAATACTTTATAATGTTTATTTAATTTCTACGTCCTGTGATGCCCCAAACATTGTAATACTTATAATATTTCTATTTAAAAAAATGTATTCTATAGACTATAATGCCATGTTCATCTTCATGGTACACAAAGGAACTGTTTCCAAATTTGCAGTAAATGTGTCTGTCCCTCTGTACCACAAAGCACCATCTACAACTGACTTTCAGTAGCTCAAGAAGTCTATTAAATTGGATTTGAAAAATACTTTCATTTTTTGCATTATCCTTCTGTTGTGTTTTCTCTTGTTAAAAAAAAAAAAAAAAAAAAAAAAAAGAAAAAAGAAGAAAAAAAAAAAAAAAGGATTGGTAACCTGGTAACATAGAGTTTGAAGTCTTTACTCTGGTTCCCAAGTCATGAGCAGTAATGGTCTGCCTCTACACTACCTCCCACTGCCAAATTAAGGGAACTAAAGCAATACTCAGCTGTATCAGAAACTCAGTTCTCCATGGTGAGGCAAGTAAAACTTTTTGATATAGTGTTGGTTTTTTGAAGGTTAGTTTTCCTTAGTTATTTGTGGGTACTCGTCTATGTATGAGATTGTTGTTGGAAAATGAAGATCAAGTTCTTCCATACATGGTAATGATGTTTGCTTTCCTCATCCCATACAGGATTGGAAAGAACAACCTGAAGGTAAAAGATGTAGCTACACTTAAATAATGATATTACACAGTAACACTGATGTATCTTTACATGAAATTTTGTCAAAGGGTGAAACCTATGAACTGAATAAAGAAGAAGTGAGGCATGAAGGAAAAATGCACTTAAAAATTTTTTGCATATTTGATGCTTTGGAACTCAGGCAGTAACCAGAAGTAACCAATTTGTAGGGGAAATTGTATGTGTTTGGCTTGCCTTTTTGTGTGTGTGTGCGTGTTCCTACTCTCCTGATTTTTGGGAATCTTAGTGATATGACACCTGAAATCTCCTAAATCTTAGCCCCGCTCTGCATCATTCTTGAGAGGTCTAAAGTTGTGGGAAATAGAACCCCTAAATATGCACATATCCAAGCTCCTCTTCACTAAAAAGAAATGATTCTCATATCTCAAAGTGACAGCCATCTCTAGAAATCACAGTGACCTATTCATTAAAGACCTGAGTCCCATGTGCATGGTAGAATTCATTAAGCGATGTTATTCTCTGAGCAAATGTTATAGAACTCTGTGGTCTGACATTCATAAATATTTGTGTCGGGCAATTACCTGGTAAAACTTCAGTGTATTGGAAAAGAAATATTAAAACAAAGTCAATGTTATTTTATTTTTTTTCTTCAAGAATATTTGACTTCTGTCACTCAGGTTTAGAGCCCTGCTTCTTTTGCATGAAGAATGGGATAAACTCTCCACATCAAAAATATCATCTTGGCCAAGGTCGTTTAATCCCATTGAATCAGAGATGGAGCCCTACTATGTGGAGACGTTTATAGCCCGCTGTCATTCTGGCAAGTGACAGAAATAGAGGGTGGAGCAGGTGCCGAGCAGAATTGTCATATTTCCATAACAAGGCCAGAGAGCTTTGTGATTTATGGATGTTCAACATACAACCGTGACGCCCCACAAGTGAATACACAAGTTGCAAATCTGTAAACAGCTACGATGGGAATTTACTAATCTCTGCCTGCTGTACAGGTCCTCGAGCTTTGTATAAGAAAGTTTTGACATTGTGCTCTGTAAAAACACATACAGCAGCTTGCCAGGGCTTGTCATCAAGGACAATAACACATTTTACTAAGTCTGTAAAAGCTATCATGGTTCATAATGTCACACTGTTGAGAACTAGAAAAGCAGAACTAATAAGGCCTTTTTAGAACAATTTCTAATGTTCCTTGAAAAGCAAATGCATGGTTTTACTTATTATGTTGAATCAAGGTAATCCAAAACTCTGAATAGAACTAAGATAACTAGATATTCCTTCACATTGAACAGACAATAAACTTCACAATATCTAGTTTAGTTGGGATCAGATCTTTTTTCCTTCTTTTTTAGTTCCATCAACTGTTGCCTTTTGTTTGTATTTTAAAGAAAGCTACGGTCAGTGCCTTTCACTACAAATGGGAGCATGAAAAGGAAGGAAAATTGGTCTGAGAATTTTTAAAACAAATCTGCTGTCTCTTAAAAGAAAATGTGATCACCTTTTTCACTCACAAATGACTATTCAGACAGAAACACCCGTTGATAAATTTGACTTTTAAATAAGAAGCTTCCTAAAAATATGACTGTGACAGCACAAGCCTAGATGTGCTGTTTAACATGACAGATTATAAAATGTTACAACATAGTGTGGCCTGGAGATTATAGGGCTATCAACATATTTAGAGGCTTAATTCCTTGGAAACTGGGCCTACTATCACTGCAGCCCTCAAATCTTCAAAATTTCTGCCATTGCAGAAAAAGTTCATCATAATATTTCCAGAACATCTGTCAAAAAAAAAAACCCACTTCTTCACAGGTTTTCATCAATTGAAATCCATCTATTAGCAGCTAAGGGCAGCTTTCCAGTCTCTGGGTAGATACAGTGCTATCACCTGCAGACCCAGTGTTATTCAGCAAGATCAGAAAAATCTCGTATGGGTAAATTCCACTAATTTTCCAATCCATTTGCGCTGTAAGATTGGAAACTTAATTATGAGATTTCTTCTTTGAGGGCGAAAAAAAGCGAGAGAAAATAGACAGAAAAGTGGCACTGTTCACCTCGTGCTCTTTCACAGTGGACCCCAAACCAGCTAATTTATGTAATTATCTTAGATCCTGCCTCCCAGAAATCCTAAGTGTCTCATTAATCCAGGGTACATAAAGCTCCATAAATACCAAGTGGTGAGAAAAAAACACCTTTGAAAACCATCACATTTGGTCTACCTATTGTAGCTCCTCCCTGACTATGCTGTCTATGTAAGTGATGGTTTTCCTTCACTGCTTGATTCTTTCAGCTCAAATTAAGTATTAACCTTTGTCCTTGGAGCTCTTCCTTTGAAGTTCTGCCACAATCTCCAGTTACCGTTCTCTGCCATTATATGGGTGATGTTTATTCAATTGTTTTTATGCTGAGCAGTATCTATGTCTCCAGATTCTTCAGTGAGAGTGCCATGATTCAGAAGGCAGGGCAAAACACCTTCAGGGCAGGACTGAATTTCTGCCCTCACTGAGGAATTAGTTGCTGGTGCCTGTGCACACTTACTGTTGCATTGCAGTGACGTTTCAGCTGGAAGAACACCAACCATTGCTTAGGATGTGCATTTCTGAAAATGTTTAAGCATCCAGATCTGAGCACCTAAGGAACTCAGAGGCTGAATAGTGAAGCACCTACAGATTAACAAATCTGCAGGTTAGGCAGTTAAAAAAATAGGCAGTCTAAGCTAGTGTTTGGGATTTATCCCACGTCTCAATTAAAGAGGGTGGGCAGAAAAAAGAGATTAGCATCCTTGGAGTCTTTACATATGGCACAATTCTTTAGATATGGATTTGTACAGGATAGCCATAGTTAATAGGTTCACAGTGATTGGGTTTCCACGTGCCACTACCAAGTACACAGTTTGAGTGTTATCCATCTGGGTACATTGGTATTCAAAACTTTGTATGAAGAAAATTTTAAATGTAAATGTATTGTCATCTTCTTCTGAAATTTGGCCCTGAATATAGGTAGCATATACAATTTCAGTCACACCTCTAGATGGATTTGATATGTTTCACTTTGGGAAAAAACACTCCACTATTTATTTTATCTAAAACTCCTCCGATAATTCATATTCCTGCTACTCTTTCAGCAAACTTCAGAGCTTGCAAATTGGTGGTATTTGTTGATTTCTGTCTAAAGCATATATATTCACATGGAGTAAAACATGCTTTATTACACTGATGAACAAGTTATTCATTTGACCCTCAAACAGAAAACTGTCTTGATAATACACCTTTGAAATATGCAGCAGTTTGCTCAAAAAATACTTTGATGATACTTTCATGGCTGCCATTTATCTTTTTTTTTTTTCTCTCTGTTTTAAAACGTCAGATTTATTTGCTGTAGTATTAAGTTTCAAAGCCTAACCATTTCTAACCCAGCACTTCTAATGTGATTCAGTCCTTTGACTCAAAAGTCTCTTTCTCAGATATTAAATCAACATGTGCCTTTATGACTCAACATTTATCTGTGGGATGATGATTGAATTCATAATTTAGAAAGGCAACTATAAATAGATCTTTACTAATAACTGCAAAAGATAATATTGCCATGCTCCTTTTTATAAAAAGGGAAAAAATTAAATCAAGAAAAAAGATATTTAAAAATATGTTCTTCAAACAGCTAAACTTAATGTGAACAGCCACCCCACACTCCATCTCCACCCCATGTACACACAGATACATTTATTTACATCTGCATAAAATTTCCTTACATATCATTATGTATACCTTACATATAAAGGTAATTTACACTAGTTTTAAGTCTCCTTTGTATTCCAGCAGTGATGTAAGGAAATAAGCCCCAGAGGGTCTTACTATAAATGAAAGCTTATAGTTTGAGTGTTATTAATTAAATCACTCTTCAACTAGGTTATACTTGGAGCTACTCATATTATGCATACGTGAATAGACACAGTATTAAAATCCACGTCAGTAACTACATCCTGAATTCATTTCTCATACTTTATAAACAGAGGAAGACATTGCTAGATATTTCTGGTTTTGCCTTTTTTCCGTCTCTTTTCTTGCAATTCCTTCTCAGAAATCCAGAGTTGACACTAATTTCTCATGATTTCTTGAAAGTGTAAATCATTTTGTGGTATGTGTATTTTGCATAATTGCCCAAAAAGACAGGGAATTGGGAATCTCTTCCAGTCCTGTGGTCCTGTGTATCAAAACAAATGTCTCTTTGATGGGTATTATGGCTTCCATTTTCCATTTTGCAAGTGCCACTCTTCGTGATGTTTGTCACTTCACTTCTGTCCATTCTTTTCTTGACCTAAAAAGTGATTACTGCTTTGTCTATTACTATGACAGTTAGATACTAACTGTGAAAGTGAATGAATTTTTGCAAACATAAAGCCAGTATCAATGGAGAGAAACTAAAAAGAGAATGACTTGAATGAGTTAAGATTCAGGAGCTGTAAGACTCAGATCTCATGGGAATTAAAAATGTATTTTAGCTTACATTAAGTTCAAAAGAAGAAAGATGAAACTGAAGTAAAAATTATCCTAAAAATGTATGCCATATGTTGCATGATTTTGAACAGTTTTTCTCTATTTGAAAGATAGCTGCAGAATAATTTCTCTGCAGACTCACTAGCTGCATCTAAAGAGTTCGGGGATTACCCAGCTGGATGGTCAAAGGATTACATCTGAGAAAAGGTTTTACCAGATTTACTTCATACCGCACCTGAAAGTGGTATGAATGTAGGTGTAAGACTCATATATTCAGCTGCTCCAATGTTGGAAACTCCTTCTAGGAAAAGATGTATGCCAGCAACATGCATACATGCTTTAAGAAGCGTGTTTACTGTTTTTTCCCTCAGATTTGCACTTTAGGAAGATATTTGACTTATGGATATCTTCCCTGCTTCAATTGTACCATCAGTTTACCATGAGACATTGATGCATCTTAAAGCTTTGATTTGGTTCTGGCTTGAGGCACCTCAGGCTTTCATCAGAAGGCACCAGAAAATATTCTAGATGTTTCTCTCTTTGTCTCACACCCATCCTAAGGCTTACTATCTATATGAATAATATCTCCAGCATAAATGTAAAGAGAGTTTCATGCTCCAGCATCAGGCCTGAAAAAGAGAGGAAGCAAACCAAACCAGAACAGTGATAAACACTGACTGTAAAATATAACCAAGGAAACAAATCCTAAGCAGAGAGCAAGGAGGAGGGGAAAAATACAGTGAGGAAGAAATGTGATTCATTTTAAAACTTAATTTAATAAATTGTGCTGAAGATGTTGAAAAATGCATGTAGTTCTCAACCTCCAGGATGGTACCTTGTGAAGTAGCATCTAGCCATAATGGGGTTTCTGCTCCATCAGCTGCAATAATTATTTTACTTGATTTGCCTTGGTCATTTGATATAATGATTTCTCCATGTGTATATGTATATATGTGCATATGAATGTGCTTTTGAGTGCATTTCTTTTGGTTCCATTTTCTTATTTATTTTTATTTTCTATAAAGAAAAGAAAAGTACAGAGAAGAGAAGAGGAGAGGAGAGGAGAGGAGAGGAGAGGAGAGGAGAGGAGAGGAGAGGAGAGGAGAGGAGAGGAGAGGAGAAAAGAAAAAAAAAAGAAAAGAAAAAGAAAAGAAAAAGAAAAGAAAAAAAAGAAAAAAAGAAAAGAAAAAGAAAAAAGAAAAAAGAAAAAGAAAAGAAAAAGAAAAAGAAAAGAAAAATAAAATAAAATAAAAGAAAAGAAAAAAGAAAAGAAAAGAAAAGAAAAGAAAAGAAAAGAAAAGAAAAGAAAAGAAAAGAAAAGAGAAAAGAAAAGAAAAGAAAAGAAAAGAAAAGAAAAGAAAAGAAAAGAAAAGAAAAGAAAAGAAAAGAAAAGAAAAGAAAAGAAAAGAAAAGAAAAGAAAAGAAAAGAAAAGAAAAGAAAAGAAAAGAAAAAAGGAAAAGAGAAACAAACAAACAAACAACACTAAGAAGGGAAATTAAAGATCATTTAAGAGACATTTTGATCACTGCATTTGTCAATATTTTTTACAAGGAAAGGCAGCCTCCTAGTCAGTGCTCATTGCAGACCCTTCCCAGTTTCCAGAGAATAAGGGTACCACTGATCTCCAGGTCTTAATCCTGCTTGTCCCCTAATACAGCAGTTATCATATAATGCTTCACCTTTTACTGCAGGTAGCCTATCTACTATCACTACACTCATTTTGCAAGGTTGAAACAAGTCCTCAGGGTCCTTAACAGTGCTCAGCAGACTGCAGGCTTAGATTTGTATACTTGGGACTTTAAAGGCATGTTGTGTCAAGCACTTAAAATCATCAGCTTTTTTTTTTTTTTTTTTTTCCACTTGATTTGTTCAAGACACTGTTGGTTGGGAAGTGGATCTCAGTTTTCCCTCCTCCCTGTTCAGAATCTCAATAAGAGTTTTCTCTCCATTTAAATGCTGGTGGTGTTCCATGAATCTCAGACTTCTTACATTCTCCAATGAGACATCCTAACACACATGGTCTTGAGAATGTGCAAGCGTATATGTATAAAAGAAAAAAAAAACTAAACAACAGAAAAACACAACCTAACAACAACACTGATTTGGATCACGCTGTGATGTGTGTTTATATCTCTTTGATCTATATTTTTCTTTCATTAACCATCCCCTTGCCCTGTATCTGAGAGTGTTAGCTACTGTTTCTCAATTACACCCACTGGTAAAACCTGCCCTGCAGGGTTTCTCGCAGCGGTTGCCCTTCTAGCGTCAGCTCAGCAGATGAAAAGCAGATGGAAAATTCCAGGGGTTCGGGTCTGAATGTTTCAATGATAAGTTAGCATAACATGGACTGGTGAGAGCTGTGTTTTGAGTCTGCTATGCAAAATGAGACAGCTGCATTCTAGCGTAGCTGTTTGCACAGGAGACTTAGCACTGGAAAGCGGGAACAACAAATAAAGGATTGAAGTAATTCTCACTCAAAGAAAGAGTAAAAATAAAGAAGGAAAAGGTGAGTGCTGGGAAAGCTAGTAGCAGGGACAGTTCACCCCACCTAGGGCCCTTTTAGATCAGATTTGTTTCTGTGGAGTGACAAACAATGCCAATCTAGGGATATCTTGTAGCTGAGGCACTTACGTTCAGCTTCTGCAGGCTCCTTCTCCAGCCAATAGAAGACACAGCCCATTTAAGAATCATTCCGAACCATCTGAATTTGCCCCTCTCCCACAACCCTCCCTCTTCACTGACTGCGATGGAAGTCTGGGTCAATGGAGTTCCTGAATTAAATACATCCGTTAGATGCCTTGAAAAAGCTAATTGTCTGCAATTTCAGCCAACAGTCAAAGCAAATCAAAAGGGACTGTGGACAGTGGATGAGAGTTATATGAGTCTGAAATTGATCCCAGAACAGGCATAAAGATTCTGTTAAAACTTCTTCTTTTCCATATTGGAGTCAACTTTGGACCACTCATTACCTTCAAAATGAAGACCAAAGGCAATTTTTATCCAAACTGAAGAGTGGTGTTTATGAAGCCCTCAAATTACCTCCCACACATGTTCCTCCTTCCTATTCATTTTCTTTATGTATTTAAATCATTGCTCACTGGGATACTCTCATCAGATGCACATCTCGCTTTCGGGAGAGTTCCCAGGGGAGAGGCAGTCATACAGTATTACTGCAGCCCTCTTCAGTACAACACAAACAATGTCCTGCAGTATAACTCAATCTAAGCTAGCAGGCAGCTGCACAGAACAGTCACCCTATCAATTAATTTTAATATTAATACTTAGCACTTACAAAATATGTTTCAACTTCAAAGTGCTTTTCAAGCAGAGAGGGCCAAATTGGAGATGTCCCAGTGTGGCTGCATTTGACAGAGGAAGGATAGTGAGAAATGTTGTACTGTAAACACAGTTCCACACCTCTCCCTCCTTTCCTTTTCTTCATCCAGTCTCACAGTAATTTCAGTCCTGTTTTTTCCCTTCCTTAGACAATATGCATCCATTTCAATGAAACACCACTGTGCCTTTTTCAAGGGGGTTACAGTCAAAGCCTGAATTACATATTACACTGTACATCTGGAAACATGTAGATTAAACTCTCCCCATTTTTTTTTTTTTTTTTCCCCCCTGGATCAAAGATCAGAAAAATATCACCGTGCACACAGGAATCTTTTCTTGGTACCCTGTGCTGGACTGAGGTGACATTGCAAAGTTCACCATTTCTTTTCCTTTTGATCCTAGTTTCTGATTCTGTTTTCCATGTACACTGCACCACATAGTTGTGAATTTAAGTGGAACACCTTAAGAAGTTTGCTTCCTTTCCTTCCTTTGCTTTCTCCTGCTCCATTTCATGTCAAATTAACTTAAAATGATCTAGCTAAAAAGGGTACTGATGTCAGAAATCACTTCTATTTCCTTTGATATACCATTCCCACAACTGGTCTATCTGCACCTATTGGACAAGAAATGCTGTATGGAGGATGAAGTATGCCTAATGTGATACCTGCTAATGCTATGTCCATTGATGCTCCAATTTTACTGTTATTATGTAACATGATGCATAATGCATCCACATAGCAAACACATTAACTACTAAGAAGATGATACTATAGTGGTTTATTTAATATCAGATGAAAAAAATCTCAGCCACATGTATAAAGACAAATTAAATTTCTCTCTCATAGGATGTTCTAGGGCTAACTCATCCCTTGACATTGTTGTTCACCAAGTGCCAACTGGGACTTCACTCATCTTTATTTCAAGTACTGACATAAGTTAGCTTTTAAGAAAGACCATGTAAGAGAGTTCCTCTGTTCTTGCACACTGCTTAAAATTAGTTTTGGCATAAAAAGAGGGAAAAAAAAAAAAAAAAAGAAAAAAAAAGCTGTTTTGTGAAAATTGGTTTACTGCTATGCTTCTAGTGTCTTCCTCTCCCTCTCTTTTTTTTCTTGCATTTTTGAGATTTAATTTTTTTATTGTTTTATGGATATAAAGCACATAAAGGAAAATATATAGTAGATCAGCTGCAATCATTGTGTCATTGCTGAGGGATATTATTATCTAAAAAGCATTTATGGAAAAGAATATATGATCCATATATTCATAAAATTTGTTCAAATTGGTTTAATGCTCTCAACAATATATCACACAGCTTTTTCTCTGTTAATCACACGTTTCTAGAAAACAGGACACATAGATCTTTGTATTTTATCATATCTATTGTTTAGTCTGTGTATTTTAAATATATGCTGACAAGATAATTTAACTTATAGTACCATTTTGGAGTATGAAATAATGAGGATTTTTGTTGTATTTATATCTTATGGACCTGTTTTTTTTTGATCATTTGAAATCTAAAAAGAATCCTAAAAGGATGTCTTTATGGAACACGGAAGATTTCAAATAGTTTTTGTATTCATGTTATCTCTGGGAAGATGCTATATTATGTCAGTGATTATTTATCTGTACACCACTGATTCTGGAACCTTATCTAAAGTTAAGCTCTTAAATCCATAGTAAGAGATCTATAGTAAGATATGTTTTTCAAACAATGTGTTTTCCCCAAAGTTGCACTAGTTGAGAAAAAAAAATGCTGACATTTGAAAAAAATATAAATTATTTATTTGTGATGCTTTGACATTCTTGTTTTTTTTTTTTCTCTTTGAGTTACTTATGTTCTAATTTTTACAGAATTTTCTTTATATCATTTTGAGAACTGCATTGTGACTCTTGGCCTCTAAATATTGATAAAGCAGAGAAGATTATTATAAATGCGATCTCACAGTGAGATGCACCGAAGAGATCTCTACAGATACTTCTACAGATATTTCTTAGTGGTGCTCCAGCTTCATGTAAGTTATTACATTCTTTACTCACAATTTTTTGTGACATTTATTTTTAATTGGAATTTGATTACTATGAACACAATAGAGCATCAGGACTGGTAAGAGTTTCATCATAACAAAAGTTTTTTGTATCACGCAGAGAAACAGGATATGAATCACACATTCCAGGTGACAAAATCTTTAGGATAAAGTGAAAATTGTACAGGAACTATTCCCCACTCCTTTCCTCAATGTTTGCTATTAGATAATTATATAACTCCCTAATAAACTCGTATTTTGGATTAGTTAGTTATTCATCAATTTCAAAGGGAAAACAGGCCATTTGGTGCAGGACTGGGCATTTTACTAAATTAAAAGAAGCATGATTTGTGATATTAAAATATGGACTTAATCCAGAGTGATTTGACTGAATAATGTTTCCTGGATCCCTTAACAATGCATGATGTTCTTTTATCTTGGGTTACGGTTACCTTCATATTTCTGGTTTCCCATATTTTTGATTGACTTGTTTATTCATCAACTAGAGTATTTGGGAAAATCTTTTGTATCTCTGTATAACATAGAACACTAGCAAATGAGGAATATGGAGACTACGGTCTCCATCGGTTTGGGGTAACTTCTTCCTGTCTGTATGCCCTAACATTAGGAAGCTGCAGGATGGCAACCTAGTTGTCCTATAGTTGTTCCTATAACAACCAAGTAGTTATAGAGATACCAATCTCAATGATATGATTAAAAGTTTAAATTAATAAATACTAGAAAATATCAAAGAAATATAAATTCAATTTTCTAGTAAATATTTCTACACTTCAAACTGCTCCTAACTGTTCCAGAAAGCCATAGTTTTTCTGACTAAGACATTAACAATATATCTTATTAAATGCTCACATTAATTTACTTCACACCCCATGCCCCTGTCATACACAGTTCAAATTTGTTCAAAAGTTACTTGCTTTCAAAATAAGTCATCATCCTGTCAGGATCTGAAGTGTGCTTGCCCCCCACCCCCCTTGGGGGCTATATAGCCATTGCATTTAATTTAATTTAGGAAAAATCTGAATTGAGTCTTGTTGTACTCCCCCTCGGGAAAACATACTTCACAAATGAACTAGTGTAGAGAAAAAGAGACAGCACACGCAAGCTTGGGAGCCATGCATCCTCCCAGACTTTCATTTGCATATATCTTCTCCTGCTCTGTTGGCACTGGACACAGCACTTAATATTTATCCTGAAACTGACTGTTCTACATTAAACATCAGGGGCACCTAGTGCACTTTAGCAAGGTGGTTTTGAAGACACACTCATGGATTTTTCACTTTCTTATTCCCTTTTTTTTTCCTCTTGAAAAATAAAAAAATAAAAATTTATTACAGAATGGTGCTGTAGACTTTAATACTTAAGGTACTGAGGATTTGGAAGCAATTGGTGAGTGGGCAACAGTGGTAGGTAAGATGGTGATGGTAAGGTTGGGTATTGAGACCTGATTTAGTGGCATGCGTTACTGAATTTTGTGACTATATTGAAGGTTTTTAGACTCAAAGTAGCGATAAAGGTGAAGATTTTTTGGTTTATTTGACACAGTCTAGAGTTAATAATCTACAATTTTTGCTGGTTAACCCAGTTATTCTGGGTTGCCTACTTCAGTACTACTAGTGGTCAACAGCTCAATGTCCAGAAAGAGATCGGAGACAAGTGGTATCCCTCCGGGGTCTGTAGTGGGACCAGTACTGTTTAATGTCTTCATCAATGACTTAGTGGGATTGAGTGCATCTTCAGAATGTTTGCAGATGACACCAAGCTGAGTGGTGTGGTTGACGTGCCTGAGGGGTGGGATGTCATCCAGAGGGACCTGGACAAGCTCGAGAAGTGGGCCAATGTGAACCTTATGAGGTTCAACAAGGCCAAGAGCAGAGTCCTGCACTTGGGTTGGGGCAACACCTGGTACCAATACAGTCTAGGGCTCAAGGGATTGAAAACAGCCCCTCTGAGAAGGACTTGGGGATACTGGTGGATGGAAAGCTGGACATGCGCCAATAATGTGTGCTTGTGGGACAGAAGGCAAACCATATCCTGGGCTGCATCCAAAGAAGTATGGTCAGGGGAGGTGGCTCTGCCCCTTTGCTCTGCTCTGGTGAGACCCCACCTGCAGTACGGCACCCAGCTCTGGAGCCGTCAGCACAGGAAAGATGTGTATGTGTTGGAGCGGGTCCCGAGGAGGGCCACAAAGATGATCAGAGGGATGGAACACCTCTGCTGTGAGGACAGGCTGTGAGAGTTGGGGTTGTTCAGCCTGGAGAAGAAAAGGATCCAGGGAGACCTGATTGCAGCCTTTCAGTACTTAAACAGGATTTATAAGAAAGATGGGGACAAACCTTTTAGCAGGGCCTGCAGCAATAGGATAAGGGGTAATCGTTTTAAACTAAGAGGGTAGATTAAGACTAGATTTGAGGAAGAATTTTTTTACAGCAAAGGTGGTGAAACACTGGCACAGGTTGCCCAGAGAAGTGGTAGATGCCTCACCCCTGGAAACATTTGAGGTTGGGTTCGATGGGGCTCTGAGCAACTGTATCTAGTTGAAGATGTCCCTGCTCAGGGGAGGATGGACTAGATGACCTTTAAAAGTCCCTTCCAGCCCCAGCTATTCTGTGATTCTCTCAATTAACGTGGATCTCCAGATCCGAAAACACACGGTAATTTCATCTGACCTGGGTAAAAACATCCCTCGCTAACTTATATTTTAAAGTAATTCCTCAAGGGCCAATTTATGCCACTTGCAGAACATGCTCGAAAACAAAATAAACACTATGCTTCTTTCTATTATAAGTAGATAAGGTAGGGGAACTCTGTCACAGGTTACAATCCACAAGGTCTGTATTTGCACTTTTTACTTCTCTGTTGTTTTGCTGCATGAAGGGAACTACATCTTGCCTCCAAATAGTTGCAAATGTGTGAACATCTAGGCAAGTGTGGGGGCACCTTACCATGCCTAGTTGCAGAGACTGAATGCATAAGATCGACACTAAGTTTAGCTAAGAGCAGTTATAGCTAAGAATGAAAGCAACACAAAATGCAGAAACCATCCTTTTCAGCTAAACCATTTTATTTGTTTGTTTACCTTTAGGTCCCCTTTCCCTGGAGAATAAAAACAAAAAAACAGTAGAGTCCTTTCAATAAAAAAAATTCTCACCATTGTATTACTTCTCTATGATATTTTGGCCTGATTTTACCCCACCTCAATTCTGACATTCAGAAGTTGGGAACATAGCTTAAGTCAGGTACTTGGGTGCCGTTGCTGCCAAAGGAGAGTGATAGTAGACCCATACTTTTAATTTCTTCTTTTTCTTCTTTCTTCAGCAAAATACTGTGTGTCAAGAAAGAAAAAGAAGTGAAAAAAAGAAAGCCATGTAATTTCAGGTTTCATTGTCTCATGTGTCGTCTTGTTAAAGTGTTGCATTTGGCTAGGACTTTCTTGTCAACTTACAATTCAATGTAAAGTGACAACTGCAGCCAGACATGGTGTGCGTTCTAAAAGGATGTGTCCATCAACAGACCTTTAAAACTGAGGGGGGAAAAAGAGGTTCACAAAATAGGGTTATAGTACTTTTCCCCCTAAAATAAACAATAAAACTTGAATTATGTTTACATGTCAAAACAATTTTAATACTTTGAAGGTGGCATTTTTGTTGGTGTGTGTTTTTTTTTTTTTCTTTTAAATTTATATAAAAAAAAAATTAAAGCTGCATGCATCTAAAATGGCATAACCTGACTCTTTGAAGGACCCTTCCTTTTGTATCTGGAACTTACCATTAGAGGTATCTTGAATTTCAATTAGACATCCTGAGGTAGCTCAAATAATTGTCCCTATTCTGTGCTCACAGTGAGTTTTCTGGTATAGAAAGAGATCTTCTCCACTCTGAAATTAATAAATTGAATTCATTACAAAAATGATATTAAAAAATAAAAGTATTTTTATTGAAATTTCCCATTTTAAAAAGAATAATGTCAATTTGCTCTTAAAGTAATGTACTGTTTTTTTTTAACCAGCCCTTCAACACTTTATAGTGTTCCATATCAGAAGGCACCATTATCAGACCAAGAATCATCTATCTGCTATTGATTCCAATTATTTGTGCTTTGTAAAACATTTGGTTAGAAAGGAAACTGGCACTGAGCTACAAACTTCCGAAGACAGAGAACTCACCAATACTCTTGCAGCTTAGTTTTCCTGGTAAGCCAGTTCTTAAACCCCACCCCCCCCACCCCCCCCCCAAAAAAAAAAAAACCCAAAAACAAACAAACAAACAAACAAAAAAAAACCAACAAAAAAAACCCAAAACAAACAAACAAACAAAAAAAAACAAAAAACAAAAATCCAAACCAAACCAAAAAACAACAATGAAAAAAAAACCTAACCCAAACCCAAATCCCAATCACTTTATTCCCATTTTGATTAACATGAATACAGCATGATTGATATGCATTTTACCTCTGTGTTTCTCTGAAAAATAAAGTGGTTTCACATCAGGAATTTTTCCTCTCTTAAGGTACTTAAATGTTTAAGGAGAAATATCCCTCTGTCTTCTTTCTGATAAAATAAACAGGTTGAGCTCTTCAAGCTTAACATTTTTCTCCAGACGTCAAATAATTTCAAAAGATATTGTTTGATGTTTTCCTCTTCTTCACTGTCCTCTTACAATAGTCATCAAACACAAATTCAGTCTTTCCATCCTTGACTCCTCACCACTAGATATGAAGATACAAAACATCTGTACTCTTATTTAGAATTCAAAAATTATTTAATCAAGGAAAGAGAACATTCCTTATCTTTAGAAGATTCTTCTGAATTTTTTAACCACGGAAACTTTCTTAAGGTCAAAGTTTTTGAGAATGCTATATTCTATTCCATGACATGCAATATTCTGTTATTCATAAACATATATCACCTTTCACGATCTTGCTCTTTGTTCGTAGTCTTTCCTGACCATATGGAAAATATGTTCTACAGCATAACTAAGCATGGGTACTAGCGTAAATAAAATAGTAACTGGTGAGAGACAGAGGAAGAGTGTGTGATTAGGAGCTGCTGCTTCTGCTGCCACCTTTTTCATCTAACAGTCACAGTGCCTCCTGACAAAACCGGTGGCTTCAAATGTTGATTGCATATAATTTTGCTCTTAGTGTTATACATTTGGAATGCTATTAATATAAACCTTTGGTGACAAAGCAAAATATTAAAGCAAACAAACAAACATCCCATCAATTCTTACTGATTTAAGTGGATCTATTAGTGCTTTCCAAAAACCAATTAGGTATAACTGGCAGCTACTGGTGCTAGACTGTTCTGATATTTTCATAAATGCAGAGAAGCTGCTAATCTGTTATGGATGTCACATAGCAATTTTGCTTGAGATATGCTGAGTTGCCAAAGCATACGTTCAAAATGTTGCTCAATATAGTAGTATAAGACATATGGAGTATATTTATACACTTCCACCATGAACTGAAGGGAAAGGTGTGCTATAAAAGCCCTCATAACCAGACAGTAGAGTGTATCACCTGCTCTTGCACTCTATATTGTTATGCCAGTGAGTGATTTTATTAGCTAGACAAGAACTGCAGGCAGGCAGTAAGTGATGTATATTAACAACTTCTCTCAATTATACCAGGTCCTGACCCTGCTGCCATTGAATTCCATGGCAAAACTCCTACTGACACCAATTGTGTAGGCTCAGGATTGCATTTTTTAGCATTTGCACACTGTCTTTAATTTTAACTGCGTTTTATAAAGACATTCACCTCATTTTACAGAAAGGAGAAGATAATCGGTGGCTGAATTTAAGGTAGTTTCTGAAGGTCATAGCTGGAATTATCATAGACAGAGTTAAACTCACATTCTTGGGTTCTGCAGGTGTTCAAAGACAGGCAGAGGTGAACTGGGCTACGATGGAGGTTTTGGAAGGGCTAGAGGACTTGTTCTGTTGAAGGTTTTGGATGTGATCTGCATAACTACTGCTGGATTTGCAAGGGAGCTCTGAATGGAATGGAGAAATGTATTCATTATTCAGTGCTCAAAATTTGTGAGGAAGTAGAATATTGGACAGTCTGACAAACTGATTAACTTATGCCCATTTTTAGGGGCATGCAATACCTTGCAACTGGCAATTACGTACTGTGTACCCAAACCCGAGTGTGGGAAACCAGGTAATCACGACTGATTGATAGTGCACAGAAACCTGACTGACAGCAGACAGGAGCACATAAACCTGCTTAACAAGGATGTTTAATGCAAAGTGGATGCGTTTGGTTGCATATAAATACTCTCTCTAGAGTTACATTTTCCTGTCAGATTTTATACTACAAAAATAAAGGGTTCACATGCAGCTACTGGCACATAAGGCTTTCACAGCTGTTCCTGAAGGAAATAATTTCTATCACCAGCTGTACTTCTCTTCCCCAGGGATGTAACCTCTACAGTTCTGTCCCTTCTCTTCTATTCATTCCTTCTCAACTAAACATTAAAAAAATAAGGAAATTAATAAACACACACACAAAATTGTGTGAAAGTTGGGAGTAAATGGAAAGCTAAGGCTCTTCACAGCATGGGCATCACACGGGACTTTGCCTGACCTCATAGCTGTTGTATTTCATGAGTCCTATAGACCAGTTTTTATTCTATCCCATGCAGGTTTCTGTTTTCCACTTCATTCACCCTTCAAAAATGTTTTTTAATTAAGTCATTGTGGTCAATAAAGTCAGTATAATGGACCTCAAATATATACCACTATTAAAATTGGGGGTTTACAACTGTCTAGTAGAGAACTGTGTGGAAAAAGAAAAAGAAAGACCAAATTTAAGGTGACAGTGTGTGTCTCATATAGTACCTATACTGACAAGGTGTACACCTGGATACAGAGAAATAAGTGGTGTGTTATTTGCAGGCACTTTATATAATGCCTTGGCATACACACATGATAGTTGTGGTATGTATATTATATCCCTATTTGCTCACAACGTCTGCTGTTATGCAGAAGATCATCTCTGAAGGAAGGCTGGTTTGGGAGAAAAAACAAACTAAAAACAAAAGCAAGAGGGTTTTGTAAAGAAGCCTTTATTCCTATGGAAATGTTATATAGTATCCAATAGGAATGAAAATGTCAACTTTCTGAAAAAATTTTGAACTTCATTTCAATCCCACTGCATTGAAACCCCAGCACATGAAAACATTTCACGTGTGTGAAGCGGAACTTCAGCTTGTACTTAATATTAAGCACATGTTTAAGCAGCCCATTGAACTGGGGTCTTGATATGCCATGATACCCTTTCTGTAGCTTTTAAACTACATATTAATTAGCCATTTTACTTCATTCATAGTTATACTTCTGTTATAAAAGTTTGTGTAAGAGTTATGCAGAAAAGTTCTTGTTCACTACTGAACTCTCTAACTTTTTTCCAAGGAGAATAATTTCAAGCCTTTTTTCCTCCCTCCATTTGCTATGCTCCGTAGGAAATCTCGCATTTTAATCTTTGTCCTTTATGTATATCATTTATCCCCAAATAATGTCATCTGCACAATGTAGGTATCCTTATACATATATTTTTAGAGCGTCACCTTTTTATCTTCCCTCTCCCTTTGCATGTACTATTTATCAAACAAACTACTTTGTGTAAAACTTGTAAAGTTTTTTGTTTTTTTTTCCAATAAAAAAGTAGTGCCTTCTCTTTATATATGAAGAAACTTCTGAGGGCTTAAGAGGCAAATAAGAGGAATTTTCTGTAGGTGTTTTGTTTTCCTGACTTTCCTAAAATGAAACACTTCATTATATCCTTGTTATGAAAGTGTACCTGATATGTACTCAATATAAATAATTGTACATTTTATTATTTTTTAAAATTCTGTAAGATTTTGTGAACTTATTGCATTAATAACTATTATTATTTAAGGCTGCAGCTCAAGCTCTACTCTGTTCAACAGAGCATTTCTAAAGGACAGTGAAATTAATTATTCTTCTGGATACAACAGAGGTTTAATTAATGGAAAAGTAAGGCTACCTAAATTATAGAATCACGGAATCATAGAATCATAGAATCACAGAATCATAGAATGGTTCGGGTTGGAAGAGATGTTAAAGATCATCTTGTTCCAACCCCCCTGCCATGGACAGGGACACCTCCCACTAGACCAGGTTGCTCAAAGCCCCATCCAGCCTGGCCTTGAACACCTCCAGGGATGGGGCAGCCACAGCCTCCCTGGGCAAATTGTTCCAGTGCCTCATCACTCTCACAGTAAAGAATTCCTTCCTAATATCCAATCTAAGTCTCTCCTCTTTCAGTTTGAAACCCTTACCCCTCATTCTATCATTAAACTCCCTGATAAAGAGTCCCTCCTAATCCTCCCTGTAGGCCCCCTTTAGGTACTGGAAGGCTGCTATAAGGTCTCCCTGGAGCCTTCTCTTCTCCAGGCTGAACAACCCCAAGTCTCTCAGACTGTCCTCATAGCAGAGGTGCTCCATCCCTCTGATCACCTTCATGGCCCTCTGCTGGACCCATTCCAACAGGTCAATGTCCTTCCTGTGCTGAGGACTCCAGAGCTGGACGCAGTACTCCAGGTGGGGTCTCACCAGAATGGAGTAGAGGGGTAGAATCACCTCCCTTGACCTGCTGACCATACTTCTTTTGATGCAACCCAGGATGCAGTTGGCTCTCTGGGCTGCAAGTGCACATTGCCAGCTCATGTTGAGCTTCTCATCCACCAGCACCCCCAAGTCCTTCTCCTTAGGGCTGCTCTCAAGCCATTCTCCACCCAAGCTGTATTTGTGCCTGGGATTGCCATGACCTAGATGCAGGACCTTGTGCTTGGCCTCATTGAACTTCATGAGATTTGCATGGGCCCACCTATCAAGTCTGTCCAGGTCCCTCTGGATGGCACCCCTTCCCTCCAGCGTGTTGACCATGCCACGCAGCTTGGTGTCACTGGAAAACTTGCTGAGGGTGCACTCAATCCCACTGTCCATGTCACCGACAAAGATATTAAACAGCACCGGTCCCAGTACTGACCCCTGAGGAACCCCACTCATCACTGGTTGCCACTTTGACATTGAACTGTTGACCACAACCCTTTGGGTGTGGTCATCTTGCCAGTTCCTTATCTACCGAATGGCCCATACATCAAATCCATGCCTTAGCGATTTAGAGACCAGGATGACATGTGGGACAGCGTCAAAATTATCAGCTGTCTGATAAACAGGTTTGAAAAAAATAGAGGATTTCTGACTGTTTTCCCAACAATTATTTGGTCCCCTTGAATTTGAGAAAAGCAATAACTAATTCTGAATCTATGCTTCTGCAAAACATTAAAATAAAAACCTTTAGTGAAGAACAGTATCCAAAATCTTAGTCAAATGAAAAAAAAAAAAAAAAAATTCCTTTTCTTTAGTGGAATGTTGAATTTCTGAATTCTAAGCCAAAAGTTCCATCCAGTTAAGTCCTTAAATATTTATGGATAGAAAAACAAAATAAACCCCCCAATATCTGAGTTCATGGTCTAAATCCCCAATGTGCCTATCTTTACCTTCCCATTTATTATACTCTTCCCAGTCTTTGCTGGTATATTTTTATATTATCATTTGATGATAATAGCAGAATATAATATATAGCTGATATTAAAAAATCAGTAGCCACTGTGATTATGACCATTTTTGTCCAACATGGCTTTTGTGATATTGTGACCTGCATGCTTATGACAGGAATAAAAGTGCCCCCCATCCATTCTTCCTAGGTGGAAACAGCTTAACTATTGCACAGAAGATGATTATCTAGACTGGATCTGTGTCAGAGAGAAGATGGACTTACTAATGGATGGATTTATAATACTGTGTAATGTTAAGTAGACTCTATTACATTTAAACTTTTCTTGAATCTATTAATCTGACTATAACAATGAACAAAATTAGTTGAATCTGTTTAGTTTGCCTTCACTTGAGTTTTGCATGAGTTACTGTAAATCTATCGGCAAGAAATTACAACGTGGCATTCTTTTTAACATAGTCAAGTCCGTGACAAGTGTTAACAAGGCAAGAGCAAAGGTATCCAATTGCTCTGAATGAAGTACCAGGGAACAGTGAAGTTCAGATACGCGAGCTAGTGCATTGCAATCACCAGCCACTTTGTATTCATTCATTAAAGTACAAGTCAGCTTAGAAGATCCCTGTATTGCACAATTTAAGCTGCTGTGATGCAACATAAGTAAAATTAACATTCAGAAGGAATGCTATTTAGACTTTTTTCATCTGTTCTCATTTCTTTTCATTTTCACCCTCCTTACCTTACCAAAAAATGAGGTCTATATGGAGAAGCCAGTTATAAGAAACAGAAGTCATTTCATATCGCTAATAACTTTGATTATAGGATAAAATTTGTCAAAGGTGGAGGGGAAAAGAAATTAAAAAAAAAAAATGCAGAAGATATTACGGGTATTTGTTACTTTTAATAGCAAACAACGACATTAACCCAAGTTGCAGATTTTTTTTTTTTCTTGCTTCTAGTTTAAGATGATTTAGATAGTATCCTAATGTTTGGCTATTGTTCAAGTAGTTCTTAATTTTTTTAATATATTTTTATTTTTTTCATGTTTTTGTGACAGTTTGAGAATCCACACCCAAAAAAAAAAAAATCTGGAGAAGAATGATCCATATTTTTAGGATAATTTGCTCCTTCACAAAGTTTAGAGAGCTTTCTGCAAAATAAACTTGAGAATCATTAAATTTAGAGAAAACGTTCATGATGAGATCTTCAGTTGGTGTAAAACAGTTGCAGATGTGTGCCAATTTATACCAGGTGCAGATGTGACCTCTGACTTTCTTTAGTTTTTATTCACATTATTATCCACAATATTTCTACATTTATGTTTTGAAATTCATGCTTTGCTGATATCCGTACTTCAGACAACTTTCTCTGTCAATCAACTAGACATGTATGCAACACTCATCACTCCTTTTTGAATACTTAGAGCTGTGCTCTCTAGGTGAAAATGAGAATTTCAACAGTCATCATTATTACCTATGACTGAAGGCTGTTCTTTTAGGGGTTCTGCCTACAAATCCAAGTTGTTTAGCAACATCATATGCATAAAATTAGTTGCATGGCAAAGGAATTCAGGGAAGCCCAGCAGGGAACCATTAAAGCAATCAAAAATCCAGGAAATCTCAGCCCTGCCACTGAAATGCAGGTAAGTTACTCTCTCAGTTTAGGATTTAGAGTTGTGAACCCCCCCTTGGTGAACAATATTCAGGGAAGATTAACTATTTTTTTGACGTAAGGGGGAAGAACAGATTCCGTAAGATCCATATCTTCTGGTTTACCTATTGTCAGAGTTGCTTAGAAATGGGAAGAGAGAATAAATATCATTCTAGAGAATGCCTACCAACCAAACTTTCAATGAGGTGTGTAGTATTCTGTCACTCGTCTTTTAAAGTCATTGTACTTCCTTTAAAATAATGCATAATTTAAGTGCATTTAACACACAGAGAAGAGGGACATGGAAGTCAACCACTACCACCCAAAATACATACACACACACACACACACACACACACACACATGCACACACACACACACACACATATATATATATCTCAAGACATACATTTATCTACCTATCTTATCTATCAAGATCAAGGGTCCACTTGGTGATCCCAGTGGAGTATTAACCATAATTCAGGTGCTTAACAAGTTTTTTCTCCCCATTCCCTCCTCATTATAAGTGAGAAAGCCCTTAGATAAAATCCTGTTTGTCTTCCTCTCTGACAAAAAAAAAAGAAGTAAGTCTGTGCTGACTACTACTGAAATAACTTAGCTTGTCCTTTTGCTTTACAATGCATTGCTTTTGTTGCTGTCCTCCGAGCATTCTACTGTGAGACACAATGGACTTTAAGATAAGCAATTAAAAACCAGCATACTTCAAAGATAGGCAGTGATTTTGACATTAATAACTCAACTCTTCATCTAAGACCAATTTGTAATTATATTTGTGTAAGTTACTGGGATTTTCAGCAGCCAGAGTATGCGTGTTTTTGGATGTATGTGTGTGGGCAAGTTTTGGCACAGGTACAGTAATAGTGCATTGTGCAAAGCTTTGACGGCTCTGAAATCTCCTGTTATTTGCACTTGTTACCCCTTAAGAACCTCAGAATAGCGATAGATTCTTCCAAGGATTCCCTCATTTGTGTTTTGAGCTGCAGTCAGAGGGAAACAAATGTACCACGTGACCCATGGGCCTAATTACAGCAAGAAGAAGTTAAAATTTGCATATCAAATACTTCTGAAATCTAAAATATACGTCTGTTTCTATTAAGACTGAATGAAAAAACAACAAGCCACAACCAGATCCTGTGTGTTTGTGTGATTAAGAAAGGAAAAAGAATACACTGAGAAAGTTATTCCTTGAGAATTATTGCCTCAGATCTAACAACTATTATTCAATTATATTGCCTATATTTCCTCCCAAGATCTCTGAATTTCCTTTGGTTTACATTTTATTTTTCTCCTCTTTACTTTCATACAGAAATTCCCCTCCGTGTCAACCTATATTTAGTGATTGTGGTTTAAGCTTCATTCTGAAATCACATGCTTTGTTTTGTTATATCTGAGCTTCTATGTTAACTCTTTGGCATGTTTTTATGTCAGTAGCCGTCGAACAGCAAATGGACCCCTCAGAGTCCAATGGCAATTCAGCCAGTCATGCTCAGGTTTTCTCTCTTTCTCCTCAACCCTGTTTTTTGCTTGGGCTTTGGTTTTCTTCCCCCCACAACCCACACCCCTCCCCCCCACACCTTTTGGGTTTTTTTTATTTTTTTATTTTTATTTTTGCTAATATTTTCTGTTAAATGATTTTGAAATACCTCACTGTTGGAATTAGCCTGTCACAAGAATACACAGGAATTAAAGAAATATGCATGGGTTAGATCATGGGCATGTTTGGCAGATGTAGATGCGTGATAACCCCTCCCACAACCAGATGTGTGCATTCAGATCTGCGGAAATCAAAGAAGAAAATTTGGCACAAACTCCAACGCCCTTGAAGTATACCAGGCATCTGCCAAAACTGTCAGACTAAGCCTGCAGATCTTCAAAAGGGCTGCATTTGGCTCTGTGTTCAGAAGTAGTTTATAGAGTGCCCTGCCAGCATAATGTTGGCACAGATAATACCTCTACCTTGAAATTAGTTTTAGGTAAAGACAATTTTATTTCAGCCCACAGAAACATAAAAATTGCCATAGCACACAAGAAATAGATAGATCTGGAATGAGCTTTTAACAACATCTGCTTCAGAGAAATAGATGAATAGTACAACAATTTGCCCATAGGGGAAGTTCCCTCCTAAGCCCTTATAGGTAGAAACTAGCTTCTGCCCTGAAGAATATGGGTTTGTATCCCCTCCAAAATTATCTTTCTTTATTGTTGTTATCATGATTAATAATATTTGTTATAGTTGTTTTTATGGTACAATTATAGTTATTTACACACAGTCTTGGAAATGTCCAGTTGTTTTTCCTCACTTTTTTTTTTTTTTTTCCCTACCCAAGAGCTTGTTAATGTATGTAATACAAAAATAATGGTTATAATTTGCAGCTAGAGAGTTGCACCCATTTAGGGATATTAACACAGTTTTTCCAAAGAATATTAAATTAAGTTTCAAAATGTCTATTTTAAGTTGGGTAAATATCAACATTTAATCCATTAAGGAATTAGCTTGAAATGCAGACAAGGTCCATTTTTGCAAGAAGTTATATCTAATATTTGGAGATCCGAAGAGCCTTTTTTACAAATCAGTTTACTTCCATACCAAAACCCCACCGTTCCAGGAAATTTTAGCATGCAAAAGAGTCTGTGAACCCCTGAAAGTCAGGTGTTTATTGCTGATTTCCATTACTGTCTTCCCCTAATGTGGTAGTTTGTAATGTTTCTTCTCTTTCTGCTGAGTTAGGTGCTGTAGAAACATGTAAAGTAAAGTAAATCCTGCTCTGAAGATCTTACTCTTTGTATAGACAAATGTAAAGGACTTTAGACAATAGTAAAGGACTGAAGCTGGAACACAGGGTCTGAGAGCCGCATAACTCTGGTTACTGTCATTGAATCAGTAAGATAACAATAGAGACAATGTCTCCTGAATTATTCTCCAGTGATGTAATATCGAGCCTAGATTGTAAAGTATGGATCTAATCATACAGTCCAACATTGTTTGACTAATTTGCATGATGTTGTATGAAGTGGTCAGTGTTTGGACTTCAATAAAATGCATTTTTTCAAGTTCAATACACCTTTAGTTGAAAAAGCAGTGTTGAGAACACATCTCCTCTCAGTACAGGATTGCATACAGTGTAAGTTTCTAGGAGGCTAGTTACAATGACAGAGAGGAATTAGGAAAAAAACCATAAGCTTAAAAAACAATCAGCAAAATTAACTGCTTCATCATTTTTGTAATCAAATAAGTGGGTTTCTTCTGGTACTCCTGAGCAGAGGAGGAAGGAGAAAGAGAAAACAAATGAACAGCTATGTCTACCCTATCCTGCAACTCATGAAAGGGGAGAAAGCATATTGTATATCCTCTCATTTATCACTGTCACCATCAAATCCATGCCTAGAGGAGGACAGGGTCCTCCAAAGATCTCTCCTTCATTTCTTACTGCCTGGTGCATATCATACATTGTTTGCTGAGTGATTAGTGAGGCATTTGTGGATATATTAATGTGGAAGGTTGGATGTGTTTGACAAGAAGTCAATGATTCTTTCTGACATGACTTTAATAGACCCAAAGAGGTGGTCGTGGGATGATACTTCTAATGGGATATAGATATGAACGACCCAAGTTTTATGACAAAGGTCAATGATATTGATGATTAGTGTGGAGAAGATAATTTTGCTGGCCTGGTAGGAGGTAACTTGCATGATTCATGAATGCTTTCCCCACCCGTGCCATTATTTAGGGTAGCAAAAGACCAGAGTAACCAACAGTTATACAGTTTATCACATAGTAGTGCATGTGTTCAGATATGCATTGGTGGCTACCTGCAGAAGATGCGGAACTTTGTCTTACCATGTGTGTGAATTAGGTTTTTTCTACCAGCATTTCATATCTGAGAAAGAAGACTCCAGAGAGGAAACTCGGTTAAAAAACAGCTGCTAAGGCAATGCATATCCTCGCAATCTAACCTTAATCTAGGTCACCATATCACAAATCAAGGTATACAAGAATTATCTAGCATTTAGTACTGAAGGAAAGAATTAACTTAGTATGCTATGTATCAAGAGAAGTACTGAAATGCAATGGGACAGCCATCAGCTACCACAGCAATTTAACCAGCTTTCACTATGGAAAATCAGCAGTAACTGTAAACCTCAAGTGCCTTCAATAAGAATATGTATGCAGTCACCGACCAAAAAAAGGAAAAAATATGATAGTACATGCCATGTATGTTGCTGTCAAAAAGAAGTGAAAATTGGCTCTGTGCTCACAGCTCCAAAAATAAGAAAGTTCAGCAAAAGATTTCATCACCAAGGTTAAACTTAGCAGGTTTATCAATTTAGGGACTGCCTAGAGATTCCTAATCAACAGCTGCATCACCCAGAAATGTTAAGCTCTGCTCACATAGCTACTCTGCAACTCTCAACAAAAGAACTTTTGAACTTATTACAGTGACTAAGCTGTGGTGAACAAACCTCTTTTTATTATCAGACTGGTGGTGATCATACATGCTTATCACAATATGGTCTTCACGTGGACCAGACCTGTACAGCTAATGCAATGAGTATGCTCAGAAGTGTTCAAAACAAAACAAAACAAAAAAACCAACAAACCACAAAACAAAAGACCACAAAGATGTCTTTTAATTCAAAAATATATGCATGAAGGGAAAAGAAGAATAAGGAGAGAGACATGTATATTTGTAAAATGTTTAAATACAGAGAATACTCCCAAGGCCTGGAAACAGTTCCTTCTCCTGATACTCTACAAGCTCTAATCATATATCTTAATGCTAACACATTCCTGCTAGGTTAATCCTGGTTTGTGATGAGCATCAAATTCAGAACATATTGTATGGTCTTTGAAGTCATACTGTTTGTTCTTGGTAGGAAGCATGTTTCTGATCTTGTCTCAGAGCAACCAAGAAAATAAATTTATTTGTGGGATCTTGCAATGTTAGTTATAATTCATGTGCTTTGTTAGCAAGAATTATTGTTGTTGAAGTCATGTATTTTATAAAAAAGTTCTCCAGTGCATGCAAAACAGAAGAGTTTCTAGATACACATTTATTAATATAGTCTAATTTGATAGAATATTCAATGTCTGATGGAAACATGTTTCTTAAATACCGCTCCTTAGGATGGTGTACATCTAGCTTATGAATTGATAGGCTGCTTGTTTGAGCCAAGATGGCAGATAGTGAGTGATCTGTAGACCCACCTTTTTCAAATCTCCTGAAGAGATACCCTTGTAACACAGTGGTGGGGGATCTCTGAGGCATTGCAAACAGCTTGTTTCATTGCCCCCTCTTCAGACTTAACAAAATTTAAGACTGTGCCTGAGGTACTAAGAAATTCATTGCCTCCGCTTCAGCGCACATACACATACTTACCCTGACATCGTCTTTGAGTCATACCCACTTAATAGCCTTAGAACTAGATTATGTAAATTTTATCTAAATCTCTCAGTTGATGCTGGGAAGAGCTGGAGGTCTCATGGTCTTCTTATAACACTACTGAAACACTAAGGGACAACCAGTCACTGAGAGCAGGTTTTGCCAAAAATAGAAAAAAAAACGTCAGCAAAAATTTTACCTTCACCCCTTTGACTCCTCTAGTCAGGATGAGGAGAAGGGGCAGAGAATTGGGGAATAACTAACTAGTTTCAGAAATAATATGCAAAGATTACCCTAATATTAAATGAAACTTTATTAGAAGGGGAAATATAAAAAGTTAAAATTGGTAAATCCCAGATAGAGAAAAAAGAATTATGTCTATAATGAATACTGTTTCATTAGTCTCCCCTAACAAATGTGTTAGAAAATTATTTATTGCAGCACTAGACTATGAAAAAGTTTTTATGCATTGTCATATTATCTGTAATAATAATAATAATTTTTAAGAAATTGATTTTTCCCTTAAGATTTTTTCTTAGTCTTTTCTTCTTATTCCAAAACATCCTCTTCAGTATGGGTTTGTAAACACTCCTGAGACATGATACTACAACACAGCCCATATAGAGCATCTAGAATTTTGTCAAAATGCCTTGCTCCCTCTTGTCCATGTTCCTTACATAAGCTCAACAGATATTGCATATATAGATATTGCTAACCTGGCATCAAGGAATATAACATATGCACACATAAGTACAGGCCAGTGGTTCCATTCTTGCATATCATGAAATGTTGCATGAACATTTTCTGCTTTCCAAGATTCACATCCATTAAGAGTATCAGCCAAGGACTACGGTTGTAACACACAGATACCTGTTTTTAATCTGCACGTTGAGCATATGTGTTATAGCAGAACCTAAACTACATTTAGAAGCTATGAGTTATGCCTGATACAACCCTATGTAAGTAGTTCCAAACATACAATGCCTATTTCTTGGACTTTATTTTATATATTGTAGCAAAGTTTCTTATAGGCATACTGTCATGGAATTTTTTTTTTTTTTTTTTAATTACAAAATATCTTCCATTTAAGTGAATAAAAATAAATACAAATAAACAAAACAGATAAAGTATAAACAACATACAGAAAATAAAATGGTGAAGCCATGAATTATGCTGTTAAAATTAGTGTGTAATACATTTTCTAATAGTCAAGTGTGCTAGATCTGGAACAGCATATGAAAGGACATCTTAAGAAAATCACATCTTTTCTCCAGATAATCAAAGACCTGGTCTGAAAAGGAAAATGGATATTTCAAGGATGTGTTTCTCCTGCCATTTAACACGTTGCCTCAGTAAAACGACTAAAATCCTTGTCATCTTCTTCTTTAAAGAAAAGAAACATGATCAAACTGATAAAGTGATGTATTTTATGAATAATACATTGCTCAAGGGCTTCAATCTACATTATATACTACATAACCATAATTTGTAATGTTTACTTAAACAGTGGCTCTCAACAAAACACTTAGAATCACTTAGCATCTTGTCCCTGAGCAGTTTGCATTAGAAATCTGGACTGCTTAATTTCATTGTGCTAAAGGCATTAACACAAGAGAGGGGAAAAAAAAAAAAAAAAAAAAAAGTAATCTTGCACTGAAAGAGGAGAAAAAAGTCTCTTTAACACAATTTCAACAGTATATTCTGTTTGAAGTCACCGTACTATATAAAATTAAATTCTCTTGTGATTGTCCAAAACTAAAAAATAATACTGTTATACACGTTAGGAAAACTTCAACCTGGCACAGGTCCTTTAACCTTCAGAACCTTATTTTTTGTCTCCCTGTGATACAGTCTGTGAGTTGCCTTACCATTTAAAATGAATTAAGTGATACTAAACCTACTTTTAGGCTGTTTCATCAATGCAGTCTAAAGGGATATAAAGTAAGGAGCTTTTCTTTGGCTGGAATCCAGATACTAATGGTGTTAAAATGCCTTCTTATTGCATGAAGTCAGCGGTTAGGTCAAGCAGACAAACAGATTTTAGAGGATGTTTAAATAAACACTCTATTTAATGTTGCTTTGGAACCTGCATGTTTTTGTTGTCTAGCTTCAAAATTCCAGCTAGTTAGGAGATATTAAAGCAATGGTGACTGTTCAGTTTGGAAAGGAACAAAAATAACATAGGCTTACATATAGAGCAATACATTTTATAAAAATATATTAGGTATTCATTCATATTCTTCCACATGCCTCTGAAAATATGAAAAGGGTTTTTAAAGACAATAGATCAAAAACAATCAAAAGAAAAGCTACTTTAAATTAAACTTATTAACAGGATGGTGGAACTCTGGCACAAACTATCATTAAGCTAAAAATGTATTAAACATGAGACAAGATTTTCTAAAGAAAACAGTTCTCCAAGATACAGCAGAGAAAATAGGAAAAAAAAGCAATGGCAAAAAATATTTTAGCTCCATTGTTTCAGGATTTAAACTAGTAACTGATACAGTTAGGAGAACCTCTTCTAATGATTAGGATCTTTCCTAATTTTCCAGCTCTTTTTTTTTTTTTTTTTAATAGATGCAGAGACTAGCTGGTAACATCATTCTCTTAGAGATCTATTCTAATCAATAGTAATCAAAATGGTTTGGATAGCTGTAGTGATGTGTTCCCATGGAACATGCCTTGTTAGAGTTGATGAAAAAATAGCATTTCTGCCCATCATAAATCCTTATGTTTTGACAGCTCTTTTAATCTTGAAATGAAATGAAAGGTCAAAATAACCAAATCCTATGAAAACACAAATTTTCACAGTAATTTAATTGAACAATTAAATTGAACTCTTTTGTTTTGAAGTAGTGATAACCTCTCCGTTAGCTTCAATCCCCTGCTTTTTGGAAGTTTCCTGCCATTAAAACTGTGACCCATCAGCCACAACAACACAGGGCTTCACTATGCCTTCTGTTGCAGTTAATGAAGTCTACCTTGGAAATACATTCCATTTTTCATATGAGAAGGGGAAGGATCTTACTGTCTGTTTATTTATGTATCCATTCATTTAGTGGACCTTGTCTTATCCAATATTTGTAAGAGTTAAAGAAGACCTGTAGAATAATGGGTCTAACATCAGAACGGATGGCATTGGGTGGTTTCCTACAGGAACGCTATTCCTGTCCACCCCTTACATTTCCTTTACTACAAACTTACCCACTAAAACTAAACTTGAACTTTTGCTGCAGAAAAGGTAAATCCAACAAACCGTGTTTGTTGTGCGATCATTTAAGGTTTTAGGCTTCTTTAGTTATTTTTCTTTAGAGGTTTATCCAAGGAGGGTCCTCCTGAATCCACCAAGTAGAAACGTACTAAGCAAGACATAATTAATATTCGCCTTAAAAGCAAACTTAAGGATACCAAATTAGTGTAACCATGGATAGCATATAAGCATTTTATAACTCTGTGACGCTGCTGTATAACATCACTATAACACAGGAAAAACATTTTTTAACAAAGCTAAGCATAAATATTTAAATAATATGTAATCACCAAGGGGCAAACAGAGACTTGTGGGTTAGTTATACTAGCAGGGGAAAAGAAAACATGTTCAGCTCATAAAATCTGCAAGTAAGAACAAAGGATGTAGAACAGCAGCAAAGATGTCTGGTGAAACCAGACCAAGTCTTGTTCCTAAAAATTAAGGGAAAATGTTGGATTCAGATAAGATACCCTTTTCTATTTGGGTAGGGAGTGAGAAGAATAAAACACCAAAAAGTAACAAGGAATGAATGGGAAGAGCAAGCCACCCAGTCTGCTTCTGGCTTCCCCTGTCAATAAACTCTTGAGCCTGATCACCTCAATCCCAGTGGCTGTGACTATGACTATCAAGGAGCACAGCACTAATTTTAAGGCATCAGGCACATATTCCACAAGTAGTGAGTTGTTTAAGTGTCTGGGCTCCAATGGCAAATGAAATGACCACTGTCACAGCTGCCTAAAGATTTGAAATATCACTACCCAGAAAAAAAAATACATAGTGAGGCAATAGAATTTAAAAGTACAGTGGAAAGCAATAACATGATTAATATTTTAAGTCTTTTGACCAGTATTACTATATCACATTTATAAATTCCCTTTAAGCTTTTTCATGCTATAGTATTTAAAGATGTTAAGTGTCATTATGCCCTGTTTATTGATAGATGAGACATGCTGCAATAAAATAACTCATCTAGGGTTTCCACTTGGCCATAGATTAGTCTTCAAATAAAATATATGGTTTCTAATACACAATCCCCTGTTCAATCATTTGGGCCATAAAATTGAAAATACTACAGTGGTCATTATTGTGACCTCTGATCCCTTTCTGTGTTATTAGTCATTTAAAAATAGTCTAGTAATAAGAACAGCGTAGGAAGAGAAGACCTGTTGACCCAGAAGGTTATAAGCTACTCTCAGCAAAGACTATCTCTTGTCTGGATATTTATACGCTAGTTATCTGTTAAAGTTTCTGGAAACTATCACATTCTGCCATACTTGCAAGATATTATAGGGTTGGGAATCATCAGCTGACAATCCCAGCTAGTGATATGAAGTTGAACAATTTATTCTAAGTTTGTTCAGGAATTTACACATCTATATGGAACCTGACTCTCAGGAGCAAGTGACAAGTGAGAGCTTTAAATGTGCCCAGAATGAATTTCTATTTCATTACTCTAGTATTCTACTAGTCTAAATTATTCTGTAACTGCATTTGATCATGCAGCTCCCAGACCTAGGTTCATTTACGCTAAGGTTAGTACAGCTACAACTTAAATTGCTCAACAGTTGGTAGCATCAAAAGTCATTCTCTTTCCTTTATTTAATATTTCTATTTTAAGCAGTTGAAACTTGATAGGGAGAAAAGCAAAATCAGAAGTCCAGATGGACGGAATACCCTTAATTTTTCCCCAGAATTACAACACAAGACCCTGAATGGGACTCAGAGCAAACCCCAGAGCTCTTGACAGTGTGGGGGAAAGAGGACTTTACCTCTCCAGTTAATCCGAGAGAGATAGGACTGGCGCTTCTGCTGCCATTGGGGGGATGGAAAGTCATCCCTGATGAAGGATGATTGCTTGATGAAAAGCAGACAATTGCTGTTGTTGACTGAAATTACCTTCTCTGAAGTTGTAGTATCCCTCCCACACCTCCTCCCTCAGGGGCAATAGCAGCAGACCAGTCTTTTTATTATGCCAATAAACCTGAAAAGTATACCATAACTGCATTATTCACATCAGCAATCTGCTGCCTTAGGAAATTACCAACTTTGCCTGTGGCTAAAACCAACAGTTCTGTCCCGGAACTGCTCAGCTCCTTAAACTTCTGTGGAAGGCTTAAAAGTGTCTGCAGAAAGCCTAGCTGAGGGGCATGCACTGCACTGGAGTAGCTCCGTGGCTACTGAAGTAACTTCTACAATATGCTATGTGTGAGCTTTGTTGTGTTAATCATGTCAATCCCGTAGCAGTGCAAAAAAAAAAAAAAAAAAAAAAAAGACAATGAAAACGGAAACCAAACCAAACAAAAAACCCCCATACTTATCTCTTTTCAACATGTAAAGAGTATTAATGGAAAATAACTTTATGACAATTCTGCTCATAATCAGATGCAACACAAGGTCTAAGAATTTGACATATTAGGGACAGATTTAGACTCAGATGAGACTAATTTACCCCCTTTGGAATGTAACAAAAAGACGTGGGGCAAAAAGATGCGTGTCAAAGAATGAAGCTGAATCGTCAATACTGTTTGAGACAGTCAGCTCTGCAGAAAGGTTTCAAAATACCTAAAAAGGTCTTTAACCTATCATCCAAATCAGTAGTATTGGATAAGACAAAGGTGTCAGGATCTGATTTGCAGTTAGCTGAAAATCATTATGAAGATCATTGTGAAGACATAGACTTACATCATAGTCCTCGCTACAGGACTGGATTCCACTGAACACTTACCCATTCAAGTTTCCACTCACTCAACAATGATATCAAACATTGTTTTATGTTGCATATAAACATTTTATAACACTGTTATGTTGCTATATAACCCATAGAACACAGCTCAATCTTCATACTGTGATGAAGCCACCAAGTGTTAACGGGGGTATTCATCTCACCAAACTTAATACCATTTCCCTGGAGAAACTGGCTGCTCATGGCTTGGATGGGTGTACCCTTTGCTGGGTAAAAAATCTGTCTGGAAGGCTGGGCTCAAAGAGTGGTGGTCAATGGAGTTAAACCCAGTTGGCGGCTGGTCACAAGTGTTGTTCCTCAGGGCTCGGTATTGGGGATGGTTCTCGTTAATATCATTATCCGTGATCTGTATGAGGGGACTGAGTGCACCCTCAGTAAGTTTGCAGATGACACCAAGTTGGGTGGGATTGTTGACCTGCTTGAGGGTAGAAAGGCTCTGCAGAGAGACCCGGACAGGATGGATTGATGGGCTGAGGCCTACTGTATGAGGTTCAACAAGGCCAAGTGCCAGATCCTGCCTTGGGTTACAACAACCCCATGCAGCGTTACAGGCTTGGGGAGGAGTGGCTGGAAATCTGTGTGGTGGAAAGGGACCTGGGGGTGTTGGTCCACAGCCAGATGAATATGAGCCCTGTACTCAGCACTAGTGAGGCCCCACCTCAAATGCTGCATCTAGTTTTGGGCCCCTCACTACAAGACAGACATTGAAGTGCTGGAGTGAGTCCAGGGAAGGGCAGCAAAGCTGGCGGGGGTTCTACAGCATAAGTCTTATGAGGAGCAGCTGAGGGAGCTGGGGTTGTTCAGCCTGGAGAAAAGGAGGCTGAGAGGAGACCTTATCGCTCTCTACAACTGTCTGAAAGGAGGTTGTAGCAAGGGGGAGGTCGATCTCTTCTCTCAAATAACAAGTGACAGGACAAGAGGAAACAGCTTCAAGTTGTACCAGGGGAGATTTAGATTGGATATTAGGAAAAAAAATTTCACAGAAACGGTTACCAAACATTGGAACAAGCTCCCCAGGGAAGTGATGGAATTGACATCCCTGGAAGTATTTAAAAGACGGGTAGACATGGTGTTTCAGGACATAGTTTAGTGGTGTTTTTGTCAGTGTTAGTTGATGGTTGAACTTGATGATCTTAAAGATCCCTTCCAACATAGACAATTCTATGAATCTAAGTTTAGATATTGAATATGTAGCCTTTTCCTTGTACATCAATGCATCTTGTATAAAAGTCATATATATATATAAATAAATGTGTCTAAAAATATAGGATTTATATTTCGTATATGTCTTCCAAAGGATACATTCACGTGTTTTAGAGTCTATCATGGGATGAGATGAATCATTCTCTTAAACTGTGTATTTCTTGCTGATGACTGTAAAGCCAAACCAGGGTGGCCGGCTCAGGTTTACTTGCTTAATTTTTAAATGTATAAATAGCATCAATGAGTCTCACAGGTAATTGCTTGCTTGTTCTCCTTAATCTCCCTGAAAGCTTCTTGACTTTCTAAACATTGAGGGAATAGGGAAAGGTAACTGTGTCTTCTTGTGTTTATGGAGAACATAAGACATACAAACTAACAATTGTAGCTAAAAATGTGTTTCCATATGTTACTGTAAGTGTCTGAATAGTCTAAATGTGATTTTAAATTTGAGTAGCCAACAAGAAATACCTTTCAAGAAAGATTCATTGTTTTGCTGACGACTACCCAAGGGGTAACTATTGTTCACCCCCTTTTATGGCAAATTCAAAACATAACTCTTTTGTGCGTCTCTTAAAGGTTTAAATTACAATGTTAGTGAAGATGAGTTGCCTCCTTATTCCTAGGAAGGCTAAGTTTGTGCCCAAGAAGCATAAGATAAACTGTTTTGCCCTTTAGAACTTGGAAAGCTGGGTTGCTTATCACTGTAAAGTTTTGAGCAGTTATACTAATTTAAATCTAAAGGGACTTGATGTGCATCAAGTATACTAAATGGTATTAGCCTGAAGGCACCATGAAAAACAGAATGAAAAATGGTCTGCATGAATTTGTAAATATGACAAATTTAAATATTCATAACTTTAATTCTTGTTTCTTCTGAGGCTTTGCTGTCTGTCCTTTCTTGATGGGTGTTATAGGCTTGCTAAATTTGATGTTTCCAGTTTCAGCCATTTGGAGTTAGTCAAGCACAGTAATCCCAAATGGAACATATGGAAACATCAGTGTCTTTTTTCTTACACACATAACTCAGAACTGGCTGAACTGATTCAACTCAAACTTTTCAGACAAAGAAACACCATTGGCCTGAGACCAAGCCTAGGACATGCAAGACTATAGAGCACATGTTGGAAAAGCTGTGCACCTATTACATTATAAAATAAATATGCGAGACTTAACTGCATTGATTGTATTGCTGAATCACAAATTCATGGATGCTACAGTGTTTTCATACAGCTGTACATAGGATCAGTTAATATCAAACTAATTAAAGCTATTGGCATATTTGAAGGAATATAGATACAACCATGACTAACAAGACATTGAAGAAGAAAGGAATTTGCTTGAAAACAAAAGTTGGACATTTGAATATAATTTTACCAAAAGCTGTAGTTCAGAGAAGAAGGAGATTCAGACAACAAAAGCATTTAATATAGGTGTTGTTCAAAAAAAAAAAAAAAAAAAAAAAAAGATTTCGAAGAACATGCTGGTTTTATTTAGCTCTTTGATTTTACAGAAGTGTGTTATAAGTAAAGTTATTCACAACATGAAAAGAAGACACTTAGATGTGTACATTTAATTAGGAAAGAAGCAGAGTGCTTATAGAACATAACAAGGGATGCAAAAATGATTTGAAATAAAGGACAAGAGAAAAAAAAGAAAATATGACATTCAAGAAAATAGGAGAAAGCATACTGAAAAACCACTCAGGTTTCAGGAGTGGTAATGAGTAGACAGCAATAAAGAAATCTGTTTTGAGAGTGCCATCAGTCCTTGAACTGAGGACAACTGCTCCTGACGGAGTGTTATAAACATGCCACCAGACTTCAGGAGTTCATAAAGTCCCAAGTATAAATATAACAAGCTACAAAGGGAGATTTTTTTTTTTTTTTTTTTTTCAGATGGAAATGATCAAGAATATTTTTTATGGATTTACTAATAAGGGAAAAAAACACTTCTAACACTAAACAGAGCTGTGATTCAGCATGGAAATCCTTGGGACTATGCAGTCCAATCATCTGCAGGTGCTATTGTTGTTATGGGTGAGATCAGAAGCAGCAATATCTTCTGTTCAATTTCCTAACTTCAGTGCAGCAGATTATCTCCTTCAGTATTAAATCATGAATAGGGAAAGTGGATTTCTGCTTGATTCCTAAATATGTTTGTGAGTATGCTTTGGTGAAATTGTCAGTAGGATTCATTTCTGATACTATTTCTAAATCTCCCATAAAGTTACGTGTGTCATACGTGTATGTGAATGTGAATCAAGAGGTTATTTTATCATGTGTCTAACTTTTGGGTTTTACATAAGAGAACGAGTCAGATATAATCACTAAGGAGCTTAATGAGGGAACCAGCTGTGAGAGATCATTACTGTAGTGACCTGCAGCATGAGGTTAGAGAGAGAGTGCAAGACAAAGAACTTTCATCCTATTTAACTGCAGTTATAGAAGAAAGAAGTAGTTTATATATTTGCCGCCTTTTTACAGCATCTGTCTGGTCTTAAGAAATAATGAGGTCTGCAAAAGATGCTGAGGGGGTATTGGATTATAATTTGGTTGGGGTTTTGTTGTTTTTTTAAATGGTAGAAATCTTAAGAAAGGCTATGAAGACTGGTTCAATCCTTGATCACTCATAATGCACAAATAAAAACACCTACCAGGAGCTCAATATTCATTTTTTGGTGAAAACATCACTCAAATGATGCTGGGATCTTTTGGACTGGGTTTATACAAACAAATGAAATGGTAGTATTGTTAAAAGTTATCACACAACATTATCTAAAAAAGGGAAGAGGAGTGTGTTATGTTCTTCAGAGACTTTGTAAAATAGCACCTGCAAAATCTGGGAATTAGAGTGTCGAAACCTGTGTATAAACCAGTCTTATTTCACTTTTCTTCCACTTCTAAATTTTGCTAGATAGACTTTAGAGCTTGTTGTTGACTACTGTTTTTATAGAACAGTTCATTTTTAGTCATCTTGCAACTTTTTATAATTTGTAGCCATAAAGGTCACTCACATAACATATTCTGTTTTCTGTGAGCCTAGCAGTGAGTTGTCATTTCTCGGGTGTTTCCACTTGGAAAACACAGAAAAAATTTCTAAACATGATAGGTCTAAATCCATTCATGTTTCTACATAGTTCCTCAAAATTCCACATACTGCCAGGATTGGGGAGACAATCCAGGAAATATTTTCAAAACCAAACATTACACTAGCTGCTATTGTCTCAGTTAAAAAGAAAAAAAAAAAAAAAGGAAAGAGAAAAAAAAAGTAGCTATTACTTTACCTAGATAAGGGAAAAACTACACACTATTGTTTATCATCTCTCTGTTTATTACTTATTAATTTCTTAGAGAGGTATTTCCTGTGAGAGCATTGTTCAGTCAGGGTTCAAACCATACAGTTAATATATTCAGTGCACTTAGAAATGCAAATAATTGTGTTTGTTTAACAAAGGCTCCATGGAAAATGTATAAATGCGTACAAATATACTGGCGTGCATGTTTTCTAAATTTCTAACTTTACCCTCTGTGCAGAAAAAATCCTGGTTATAGGGTTCAGTTTGCTATTTGAGATTAAAACTTTAGGTGTTGAATGAGGTGACTTCCTGAAGTAATTTTATCTCCTACCAAAACAATTCAAAAGGGTCTTCTGTCTGCCCTACTCAGTTGTCTGAAGTTACGCGGACAGTCAGTATTTCTGGAGGACACTGACCATTTCAGAGACACTGACCATCCTCCACCACTCAAAGAGGGAGGTTGTGCCAAAATGCAAAACTAATTATAGGAAATTATTATGTTTGTTCTATATAGGACATCAGTTTAAACTTTCACATACAAAGAAAGGTGACAACATCAGAAAAAAAGACCTTTCCCTAAGTAAAATATGTATTTGATTAAACCTGTGAAGGAAACACACTTTCCATCTTTCAAAGATTTTCAAGAGGAAAAAAACCACAAAATATGCAGATAATCTGATATTCATGTCTTTATCCCTAAAAGCTTTTAAGTTTTTCCTGAAGTAGGTAAGCAAATAAGCCCATTGAAAACAAAGCAATGCCAAATCACTTATTTCAGAAATTAATCACCTAAGTTCAATTTCTATTTTCTCTGTCTGACTAATTAATACATACATAGTGTAGCAGGTCAAAAGGTGGAATTAAGCTTTTGTCAAGTGAAGTTTCTTCAGTCAGCTGAGGAACAGAGCTTGCTTTAGATGAAGAGGAAACAACTTCCAAACTGTGATCATGAAGACACACAGGCATTTTTGACACATGAGGTTGGTGTCACAATCATTTGCATATTGGATACTGTTGATCATATTCAAGTATATGTTGAAAATCCAAAGGCTGTTCTTGCTAATGGCCGTGGAGATGCATGTCTAGAAATCAGCTCAGGCTTCAAGAATGACGGTTAAATTTTTTGTTAGTTACTGCTGCAGAGATAAAAATGGCTTGGACTTTGGATGTGAGAGTGAATTAAGTATATTATGATTTACATTCAGGTACAAAAGGGCATCTTTTTTTCCTTTTAATGGATTCAGAAGAGCAATTGACCTGCAATGCATTAATGTGTCAGGTGTGAAATGTTTGCAAGCTAAGAGTTTGACATCAGGTACCTTAGAACATTAGCAAAAATCAGGTTTCTTTCCCAGATAGTTGAAAAATCAAACAAGACTGATTCTGGTGGTATAGAAGGGATGTTCATACATTTTAACATAATGCATAGAAAATGTGTAAATGATGGATAGAGTTTGTAAACAGTTATGCAAATAAACAGTGAAATTGTAAAAAAATATCAATTTTAAGGATCTTAGGGGATCTCCTTTAAGGAAAAGAGGAACTATTTTCCTGTGAAATGATCTGATTTTATTTTTCCTTGTTTCTCCTAAGCCACAAGGAAAACAAACAAAACAAAAATTTAGGTTGTGCTTGTTAGAAATGCAAACAAAATAATACTGAGAGAAAAACACAAATTTAGAGTTTTTGGGGTTTACTGTTCAAGTGTATAGTATTTCTCACAACAACTCTTAAATAATCATTTAAAAGTTCACACTCAGTGAAGGAAAAGATATTTAACTGTCTTATCTTCATCTATCCAATTAGCTGGATATAAACTGTTAATACCACATTAACCCAAACTATCCACAGATGGAGGATCCTGAATTATATGCTAGGAAAAGAGACAATTTATTCCCACAATCCATGACCATGCTCCTTGTTTTGCTTTTCTTTATATATATTTTTTCTTTATTGTTGACTGACATAAAATGTAAACTAAAGTGCATTAACACGTGGACATACCAAGTAGCTTTGAAAACCCACATCTAAGAAATAGTTCCCCATGACAGCAAGAAATTATTCTCCAGACTCTTCCATATATCCTCCCAAATGTTTCACTTTCACTAACTTTACATTTTTTGTTTTCTAAAAGCAAAAATGCTTTGTACAAATACTCTTGACCCATTCTGTAGCCTGCTCTGGAGGTATCCAGGGAACACTTTTCTCTCTTGTAATGCCATTTCCTCCAAGATAACTGAAGGAAAACCAGACTATATGGCAATGGCTCTCTTTTCCTGTGCCTAACATTTTAGGAAAGGCTGTTCTTAACATGTTTTCTTAGCCTTATTTATTTATTTAATTAATTATTTTAAGCATATATGAAAAATTTACTTTATACTACATTATGCAGCCTGGCTTTTCTTAGACAACTAGAACAATGCCAGTGCTCATGGAGGGAGCAAGAGGGGGGAGGAGAAGGGAATGCTGAAGGAACAGGGGGCTGGAAGGAAGAAAAGGGTCCTGCTGCTTGGTAGGCAGCCCTGCTGGGAAATCTCAAATCAAATTCTTTTGAAAGGAAGTGTTATTAAAAGTAACTTTAATCCCTCCAGCCAAACGGCTCATAAAAGCATACAATTAAGTCAAACAAATGACAAGAGCACTCTCTCTCCTACCTGTTTCCCCCTTCAGAGAGTAATTACTGCAGGATAGTCTTGTCTGGTTTTGTGCAAATAGCAGTGGAGTGCTTGAACGAGGTGCCAATTTCCCCCTCCCCAGCCCAACCCCTCTTGTTCACTGCTACCAACAGTAGCCTGGCTAACATATACAGCCAAGAACAAAGGGCTGAATTTAATTTTTTCCTCTTTGTGCAAGGTTAATTGAAAATCAAAAAGTCACTTTTTGAATGTCATATTAGAACTGTTAGTGCATCAATTTTCTTCAGTTTTCTGTCACTGCAGGAGAGCAGAAGATGCAGAGGCATGCATTTGGATGGGAGTTAATGAGGGAAGAAAGAGAGAGAAAGATAAAAAGAGAGAGTGAAAGAGAGGGAAGGAGGGAGGAAGGGAGGAAGAGAGGAAGAGAGGAAGGGAGGAAGGGAGGAAGGGAGGAAGAGTTGTTTGTTTGTTTGTTTTTATTTCAGCCATAGTTGACTTCAAGTGAAGGTTGTTTTCAGAAGTGTCCTTGTGTTTCCTTTTTTTTTCTGGCATTTTCTTATTTGAGACCAGAGGCATGCAGCAGTCTGTCCTGGTGAATTTTTAAGGTGGCAAAGGAAGGAAATATCAATATTTAGCATTCATCACTTACTGTCCATAGCTGTTTCCTGCTAAAATTGGCAAGCAGATGAGAATGATGAATCTGGGTCTCTACATGACTTCAGAAATTATGCTGAATGATCACTTTATTTTCTTTCTCTGGAAAATGGCTCAAACCTTGGTGCTTTTTTCTATTTTGATGATGAACTTTTCACGTCTGGGATAGTCACTCATTAGACATTTGCAGGTGAATTCACTTGGAGCCACCATCTCTATTGGAGGTTATATGTGCTGCTGATGTAGAAACAATTAATTATAAGGTAATGGAGAAACATGCTATAGTGAAATTCATCTTTGTGAAGAGTGTGCATCCCAACTTACATATTCAATATAAACATTTCAAAACAGTTCTGCACCATCTTGAAAGTTGTGAATCTTACTGTGGTAGGGGGGATCACTTTTACTCCCAAGGCTAGGAGTGGATTTAAATGGCTTTCTATTCTTTATATGGGATTAAAAATAAATAATTTGTGGCAACATTAGAATAAACATGATGGTACTAGATACTTGATATGTGATCATCATGCTACATGCTACACAGCATGCTACACATGTTGTGTCCTTGTGAACTCAAGTTTCCATCATTTCTTGAATTCAGGTACTTTGTATCACCTTACATTTACAATGAGAGTTACGTGATTTTTTTTTTTTTTTTTCTTGGTTGGTGACTGCAGTGATTAATACAATGAGAGAAATGAGTAATGACTGTAAATATTATTTCACATTGCAACTTCTGCTGCAACTCAAATTGTCTGACTTCTTTATGGCACTTTCTTTCAGAAAAAACATAGGTACAGTCTTTACAAAAATTTAGTGAAAATAATACTCTCCTGCTTGTCGTGAATTTCCCTGGAGTACAGGACTTTTAAAGATGAGAATCTGTGTCCTAATCCAGAGTTCATTAATATCAATTGAATTCTTCCTACTGAAGTTTGTAACTGCTCTCTAGCAAATACTTTCTGTTATCCTAACTCTTTATCCCATCTTTCTCATATATTTACTATGGATTGGCAATAAGACATTCTATGCAGAAAAAAAAAATAGATTCAGGCCAAGACTGGCACATGAGGTTCACATTTCTGCACATTATATCTCCCCTCTAGTCTGCATTCTGCATTCCCCTCATTGTTTAGATGAAGAGTTTCATCCAGTCCTGCTTTGTCCAGCAAACAAGTTTTATTTGTTTGCTCTTGTAGATTTTTTTATTGCTGTTACTGTATTCAAAGTATGCATTTAATCCATCCAAGTTTCCCATCACAAGTGACAAATGCCTCTGCTTAAAGCTGAGCAAATGCTCAGTCATGCCAAACTTGAAGCTTTCAGTCCATTGCTGAAACCAACTGTGACCCATTACTAAAGCAGAAGCATTTGCTCCCAAGACTGCTGACTGCATGGAGCATATACACCCTTGTTAAGGTTTGTCAGGACAGCAATAGGGTTTTTTTCTTTTCTTTTTTTTTTTTTTAAAACAAACAAACAAACAAACCAAGCCAAAACAAAACAAAAACAAACAAACAAACAAACAAAAAAACAAAACCCAAAACTTTTTAATTTTGTGTAGACAGTTCTAAAAGCAGCTTCCTAGGCACTGTCTGATCGCACAATCCTCTTAGTCTTTCTTACTCTGTAGGAGGGTCATCATATTTCCTGCTCTCAGTCAGTAGTTGGCTTTTCCCTCTTCCCTCTGTGTAATGACTGGAGTCAAGAGGCCAGCACCTTACCCACTTCCAGTGATGCTGTTATAGCTCAAACTTTAAGATGAGATTTTTTTCTTCCTGTTTTCTTTCAGTTGACACTTTTCAGGCAAAATCTCCATTCAATTCTACTCATTAGAAATATTTGAAATGATGACTTTCCATTTATTATCTTAGTCCCAAAACAATTAATTTATTTTCTGTAAATGGAAAATTCCAGCTTCATCTCTGGGTTCAGTTGTGACACAGTTCCCAGTTGTTATTTCTGCTTTAGTGCAGCTTCATACTTAGCAACGCCATAAAAGTCTACATCTAGCATGAATTGTATAATGTTTCTGATTCTTAAAAACAAATCAGATCAACTTTGCCATTGAACTTTGACAGTGAAAAACTTACATAAAGAAAATGTATGCAGTAGGTGCAGAACACCTACATTGTTGTTAAATAATACAGATAGGATTAAATAACATGTCTTAGCTCTCAGCACAGAAAAATCAGATTGATAGTATTTTTGATATCATTCTGCCTCCAGTATTAGGCTGCCTTGGCTGAAGGTAAAAAGAATTTCTTTTTTTTTTTTTTTTTTTTAAGTTTGAGGTTACAGACTCAAGTGAAACTTAAAAGTGTCTACTGAGAATTGATAAATCTTCATAAACCAATAGACTGTAGTGACTAGAAGAAAAGAAATTAAAATGAAAGTAAAGAGTTTTTGTTGTCCCTGGAAGTAGTGAGGATGGACAAGATCTTTACATATATGTTGTTCACCAGACGACTATGAGATACCTGTTTGGTGGAATGATGAAAAGTCTAACATAGTTCCAGAATGGATCAGATTTATTTATTTAATATTGTGTACAGTTTTGGGCCCCTCACTACAAGAAAGGCATTGAGGTCTTTGAGGTGCAGGAGCATGTTCAGAGAAGAGCAATGAAGCTGGTGAAGAGTCTAGAGCACAAGTCTTGTGAGGACCGGCTGAGGGAGCTGGGTTTGTTTAGTCTGGAGGAGGCTAAAACCTTGTTGATCTTTACAACTACCTGAAAGAAGGTTGTAATGAGGCGGGGGTCAGTCTCTTCTCCCAAGTAACAAGCAATAGGACAAGAGGAAAGTGTCCTCAAGTTATGCTATGGGAGGTTTAAGGTGGATATTAGGAAAAATTTCTTCACTGAAAGGGTTGTCAAGTGTTGGAACAGGCTGCCCAGGGAAGTGGTTGAGTCACCATGCCTGGAGGTATTTAAAAGACGCGTAGATGTGGAGCTGAGGAAAACGGCTTAGTGGTGATTTTGTCAGTGTTAGGTTAATGTTTGGACTCCATGGGGTCTTTTCCAACGTAGATGATTCTACGATTCTATGTTTTTTTTTTTTTTTTAATTTCATGAAGAAATTGAATTTTCAGTGTTACAATACAAGGCACTGGTAAGATCTTATTGGGAATATTGTAAGCCATTTCATTTGCCTACGGACATTATCAAAAGACTTAAGCTGGAACAGATACAGGGGGACCTTTAAGCATATTCAGAGGGATGGAATAGATTGTATGCATAAAGTACAATTTCCAGGAACATGTAAAGACAGAAGGACTATTTAAGGTAAAAATAATTAAGAAAATTTTAAAAAAAGGATTAAAATTGATGATTAAGGTTTCTATTTATCTATTATTGTTGTTGTTGTTGTTATTATTATTATTATCATTATTATTATTTTTAGCATAGGACAAAGAACCTGGTTTAGTTTTGATGGAAAACAATAAGTACATAAAAAGAACTGCACTGTAATTCCCAAATTCAGAAAATTATTTTTTTCTTATGAGTTCTTGAGCATTTCTTGTGTTTTAGAGGAGTCTGGGTTGCTAATAGTTTTCACTTTATGTTTACCTTGTGAAAGCCAAGCCTTAGGACCTTTGTTGCTTGCCTAGCAGGGTCAGAAAAGGTTTCTTCCTCTAAAGCCCATTCATGAATAACTTATGTTTTATTTTGTGTTTTTAAAATTTCTCAGATATCCATTTTATAAACCCATAAGGTGCACCTAAAGTTAACTAATCGTAAAATTTGGGGTCAGGAGTGACTTGCCAGCTAGGCCATCTTACCATGAATTTGTGTGGGAAAGACTTACTTTTCCCTGTAGCACGGGTTCGTCTCTTCAGATATCTAAGAATTTTAACAAACTTCTTATTGTATTGGGGAACACATCATTTCATAGCTTGGACACTGTCAATTCCTCCAATCTCTCTTGCTGTATTCCTCAGTTGATTATAAATTTGGCTTTCATTCTGCTATTCTCTCTTCAAAGTGTCAGTAGCAAGCTCCTTCCCATATGCTCACCATCTAGAGAGACACAGAGATGTTTCATATACTGTACTGTCCTCTCCCATCTTGGGCACAGGCGATGCAGGTGGTGTTGCCAACCTCTGCTATGGGTAACATGGAGCCTCCTGCAGGGGCAGAAAGAGGGGAGAGTGTTTCTGAATTTATTTTTGCCCCGCTGACGTTTTATACAGCAAAGTGACAAGGCAACTAGCCCTACTGATCCCATTTATTCAGGACTTCTGAAAAGAGTCCTTGGCCTGTGTGAAATCCCATTTTTAACCCGGAAATGACACACAGAAGCTCATAAATCTCCAGGTGAAGGGATTTGGACCCTTCACTCCTCTATGGGGTGTTAATATGAAAGACATAATCTGTTTATCTGCTAGCTGCTATATTAATCTGCACAAATGTAGAGAACAAATTCTGTTAAATATACAGATATGGAGAGAATGGATGTTTTTCCTTTTCCCTGTGACTGTGTATCAATTGATGGGAAGTTGCTGGGTTTTTCATGTTGCATTTGCTCAGGCACAATATGAAAACAGTGCTTGAGTCTACACCAAAAAGCTCCTTGAGTCACAGATTGTCCCAGAAATGCAATTACTACTCAGAAAAGTGACTTTCAGATGGTAGAATGGCTGTTGCTTAATTTCTTTGTGATAAATATTATACTGGCAAAACATAATTTGCTGCTTTGAAATTTAAAAAGCTAACCATTTTTATGCATTTGTACACTTTTGTAGCAAAACTTGATTGTCAGAAATGGGGCTCTTGGGAGTCAGAATCAGTAGATATTCACCCAGGATAGTAGTAGAAAATGTTCCTACTGAGAGCAGCAGTACAAGCAGTCTACCATTGAGGTAGGTCTGAAAGTACTGTGAACGGTCTCTATTGTGAATATGAATACAACACATTTACAAAAACTTTCTAGAGTTATTCTGACAAAATTTTTTGTTTATCCTAGACTTGTTTTGAGTAACTTGCCAGTACGCAAGTATGTTTTTCATTCCCATCTTCTCATCCAAAAAATCAAAACCAGGACTTCATAGGATTCCTTCCTAGGCAGAAATAGGATACTTCCTAGGAAGTAATTTTAAACAATGATGGTAGAAGTCGATAGTCTTGGTTGAACCACTATTTTGTAAAGGTGGTTCAATTAGGTTGCGGTCAGGATTGTAAACTAACAGCTTAAAGCTGTAATTGAAATAAAGTTAGTATAGTACTTCTATTATAGATTTGGAAGCTGAGGTTTAATACATTATGTATACCCCTATGGTGAAGAGGTTGGTCATCTTTAAATAGAACTGTAAAATCATAGAATGATGGAATCAGAGAATCATACAATTGTTTGGGTTGTAAGGGACCTTAAAAATCATCTAGTTCCAATCCCCTGCCATAAGCAGGGATACCACCCACTAGACCAGGTTGCTCAAAGTCTCATCCAGCCTGGTCTTAAACACCTCTGGGGATGGGGCATCTACAGCTCCTCTGGGTAACATGTTCCTGTATCTCACCATCCTCATAGTGAAAAATTTCTTTCTAATACCTAATATAACTCTCCCCTCTTTCAGTTTAAAAGCGTTACCCCTCGTCCTATCATGACATTCCCTGGTAAAGTGTCCCTCCTCATATCTCTTGTAAATGCCCTTCAGGTACTGGAAGGCTGCTATAAGATCTCCCCAGAGCCTTCTCTTCTCCAGGCTGAACAACCCCAACTCTCTCAGCCTGTCCTCACAGCAGAGGTGCTACAGTCCTCTGATCATTTTTATGTCCCTCCTCTGGACCATCTTTAACAGGTCCATGTCCTTCTTGTGCTGAGGACTCCAGAGCTGGACGCGGTACTCCAGGTGGGGTCTCACCAGAGTGGAGTAGAGGGGTCGAATAACCTCCCTTGACCTGATGGCCATGCTTCTTTGGATGCAGTTCAGAATGTGGTCAGCTTTCTGGGCTGCGAGCACATATTGCTGGCTCATGTTGAGCTTCTCATACACCAGCGCTCCCCACATCCTTCTCCTCAGGGCTGTTCTCCTTTGATTCTCTGTCCAGCCTGGATTTGTGCTTGGGATTGCTGTGACTCAGGTGCAGGACCTTGCACTTGGCCTGGTTGAACTTCATGAGGTTTGCATGGGCCCACCTCTCAAGCCTGTCCAGGTTCTTCTGGATGGCATCCCTTCCTCCACCAAGTTGACTGCAACACACAGCTTGACGTCATCGGCAAAATTGCTGTGTGCACTCAATCCCACTGTCCATGTCACCAACAAAGATGTTGAGCAACACTGGTCCCGGTACCGACCCCTGAGGAGCACCACTTGTCACTGGTTGCCACTTGGACATCAAGCCATTGACTACAACACTTTGAGTGCAGCTATCCAGCCAGTTCTTTATCCACCTACTGGTCCATCTGTCAAATCTATGTCTCTCCAATTTAGAGACCAGGATGTAGTGGAGGACAGCATCAAACACTTTGCATAAGTCCAGGTAGATGACGTCTACTTCTCTCCCCTTGTCCACCAGTGCTGCAACCTGCCATAGAAGGTCACCACATTTGTCAGGCACAATTTGCCCTTTGTGAAGCCATGTTGGCTGTCACTAATCACCTCCTTATTTTCCATTTACCTTAGCAGAGTTTCCAGTAGGATCTGCTCCATGATCTTGCTGGGCACAGAGATGAGACTGACCGGCCTGTAGTACCCCAGGTCTTCTTTTTTGCACTTTTTAAAAATAGGGGTTATGTTTCACCTTTTCCAGTCAGTGGGAACTTCACCAGGCTGCCATGACTTTTCAAATATAATAGAAAGCGTCTTAGCGACTTCATCCACCAGTTCCCTCAGGACTCGCTGACAGATTTCATCAGGTCCCCTGGACTTGTCTACCTTCAGGTTCCTTAGATGGTCTTGTACTTGATCTTGTCCTATAATGGGCAGTTCTTCATTCTCATAGTCCCCGCCTTTTCCTTCTGCAACTTGGGCAGTGTGGTTGGAACCCTTGCTGGTGAAGACTGAGGCAAAAAAGTCATTCAGTGCCTCAGCCTTCTCCATATCCTGGGTGACCAGATCTCCTGTTTCCTTCTGGAGAGGGCCCACATCTTCTCTAGTCTTCCTTTTATCTCTGACATACTTATAGAAGTTTTTCTTGTTGTTCTTGATGTCGCTGGCCAGATTTAATTCTATCTGGGCTTTAGTTTGCCTAACCTGGTTCCTGGCTACTCAATCAGTTTCTCTGTATTCCTCCCAGTCTACCTGTCCTTGCTTCCACCCTCTGTGGGCCTCCTTTTTTTCTTCTGAGCATGTCCAGGGGCTCCTTCTTCATCCACGCAGGCCCCCTGGCTTTTTTCTGCCAGAATTCTTCTTCATTGGTATGAAGCTCCTTAGCTTGGAGGAAGTGGTCCTAGAATATTAACCAGCTTCCTTGGGCTCCTCTCCTCTCCAGTGCTATATCCCATGAAACCCTTCCAAGCCAATCTCTCAAGAGGCCAAATTCTGCTCTCCTGAAGTCGAGGGTAGTGAGCGTGCTGTGCTACCTCCTCACTGTCTTAAGGATCTTGAACTCTACAATTTCATGATCACTGCAGACAAATCATTGTAAATATTTTTGCTTGAGATAATTACTAGATAATGTTTACCACATTCATGTATTTGACTACATTTGGAGCTAACTCAACTCGGGATTTGATCTGTAGCTTTCCAAAGGAGCCAGGAATTTTGAACTTACATCCTGACTATTTTTCCCTGTTTCCACAGGTAGGAAAATAAGGAAAAATGAGCAAAAACTTGACCTACAACCTGAAAAAAACTATGGCTCATTTTCAGACATGTTCAAGTTCTGCATGACTTTAGAGATGTGTCTGAATACCATGACAGTTGAGAACATTCCAAATTTGCCAAGGAGTGAAACAAATTCTGTCCTGAGGACAAGAGAGAGCTTAATGTAGTAGTCCATGGAGAAATCCTCAGAGGACATCCAACAAATTACCGTTCCCATGATCACATCATAGAAGGAGTGGAAATGGAAGATGAATGACTGCTTCCAGCAATAAGTGAAGCTCTTCAATGGTTAAAGTCTTACAGCTCACCTAGGCACATTTGCACGTTCTTCTCTGCAAACCAAGATCGTATCCCTACAGAAGAAAGCCATTGCCATCACAAGCCTCGTGCATAAAGGTGACCTAAAATTTCAATTCGGTCTGTGCTGTTAGAGTGGTTAGACTATCCTTTCCAGACTGATGTATAAGCAGTGCCAGAGAAGTAGTGAAACATTTGAAGAATGGGAATAGTATTAGGAAAGTTTCTGAAGTAATCTTCAGAGGAAAAGCAAAATGTGTCTCTAAAACACCTGACTAGATCTGCTGATGTAAATAAGCACAGTATGAGCACTGACATATCAGTCTCTGCCCTTGGCCCTCCTCTAGGCTTTCAAACTAGTAATGGATCATCTCAGATAGGTCAAAATATTGCCTTTGTTGTGAGACATTTTCTGGTCCCCTCTGTCATGAGTAGAAAAATAATTCTCCTTTGACACATTCAGCATTGCACATCACTAAAGGAAATGTGTTAAAGAATACTTCTGATTTCTTCAAAAACAAGTACTAAACACAAAGAATTGGTTAAATAACTAGTACATACAGATAGTAGCTTGTAATTTTCTAACAATTTTTTCAAGTGTGTTGCAGAGCTAAGGCAGGTTCATTCACAGTTGCCCTCTCTGAGTATAATTTTAGCTAATGATATTAAATATTTTTCTTTCCTGTTTTCCCCTCATTTAACTTTCTCAGTTCCGCATTTGTTGCTAACACCCACATTTATATATTCACAATATTTTTTTCTGCAGAAGCATTCTATGTAACTCAGTATTATTTTTTTCAACAAATACAATTTATTTGTATTTCAGAAGTACACAGCTTCTAACCCATTAACACACATACTGTTTTTGGTGCCATTAAGAATATTATTAATATTTATAAATAACATGGATCAAAAAACCTGCAATAATGGTTCAGAAATAATAAGAAATTGTTATTATGTTGATGAAAATCACTAATTTTTCTTGGGTCATTATAAAAATGTAGTCTACTTCAGTTTGGTAAAATCCAGGTGGCTTTAACTCTGTGGTGTGTTCAGGGTTCTATAATCTGAATGAATTTCAGTTCTGTGAAAGCTGATTGTAATTGCTCCTCATTTGATTGTGATGTGGTCAGCATTCTCTGCAGCTATTATAAACTATACAGTCCACCCATACATTAAGAGCGTGGTGATTAATATAGTTTCATTTATCCACCATGGAATATTTCTAAGCTGAAGGAATTCAAAAGAACAGGCAACAAATAAAAAAGAGATTTGAAGAGAATTGCATGTACCATTTTGTCATCAAACAGACTCTGAAAGCTAATCAAAATGTTATGTGTTTTATCTAAAGGTCTTTTGGTTTTTTTTTTGTCAAAGGGAACTCTTGAATTTAACTGTTGGGGATTCACCTTCAATTAAGTTTTTCTTTCAACTCTATGTATTTAGCCATAATTATGAAAGGCTGGGCATAGGAGCAGAAAGATGAGATAAAAGAGAAGTTGAAGAGTTGGAGATGGGTATTTCAAAGCTAAGCTGGCTGTCTTCTGAAGTCACTTAGAGCACGTTAGTTCATTCAGAAGTGCTTTAATTTATGCCATCTCCCCAGTTTCTGCAATGCTTGTCTTGGGTAGTGAATGAGAAATGTATTTGGCATGTCTGTTGTGCTGTTTCCTACATATTGGTCTCTGAGCAGATTCCAGATAATATGGATTTTTGTCATCATTTTTAGAGTTCACATATGCATGGCAGACAAAATTAGACCCCATACTGGCAAAGTAGATCCCGTTCTCTGTAATGGTTCAAATTAATCTCACTGTCTAATTTGTGAAGATACTGCTAAATGAACGCAAGGATAGATGGAATGGGAGTCCCTAGTTTGTATATATTTTCAGATGGTCTGCAGTAGAATTAAAGTAAGTTTTCTCTTCAGAATGCTGCCTGTATCTTTTATTTATCAGTTACAGTTGGCCTTGACGCAGTTTTAGCCATCCACACGCCAGCTGTCTAGTTAAAACTTATTATTTTTGCCCCATTTAAAGTCAAAACAGAAAGACGAGCACTCCCAAAAGATGTTTCACTCCATATATCTTAGACATCTAATCTAGCATTTAGTTTTCTACACTCCCTGGAGACAAAGCTAAACCAAGTGTCTTAGAACAGCCAATTTCTACATCTATAAAGTTAACTAAAATGAATATTTCCTTTAACATCTTTCAATACTTTAATGAAAATAATTAGATCAATAGAAATATTTTCACTGACTACAGTGGGGTATGGGATTAGACCCTAAGGATTCCCTATGTTTTTATGACATTTATCGTTTTCGTTTTTTCTAAGTAGTTTATAATAATTCTGTTTGGTGTTGAACCCATGAACATGTATACTGAGGTCCTTTTTCCACTGACTTTTTAAACCTCCTTAAGATAACAGTCTGATATTAATCAGAATTTTCTGTATGTTACTAAAAAATATTCTAAGCTTTACTTGGATATTGCTTTTTTTATCCTGTACAGCAATGCTCTCTGAAGATATATCGAGGAAAGTAAGGATAAGTACTTTGATACCTCAGCATGCATTTCTGCACAATTTGATATCTCACTTCCAAGTAACCCCCAAAGAAAAATAGGGAAATAGGTCTTGTCTTTGAATAAGATCTAGAGTTGGTAGATATTAACAGATTTACACTGACCTATTTGGAGCAAAACCATTTTTTAAGAAAATATAAGTTTTGTTTCATCATTTAGACACTCGGATCTAATCAGATTTCTATCATAGAAACATTATGATGATTCAAAATAGCTAGGAATTTCTGAACATTTACAGAGGTAACTTTATCCTGTGAGTCTTGAAAAAGAACCACGTATCAGCTGACTTTGTGGCAGGTTTCTTAGTTTCTTGAATGACTGCTGGGTTCATCCTTATTCAGATGTAACGCCACTTAGAGACCTAGATACAGCAGAAAGAGAGCGCATATGAACACAGAGATTTAAATAAACAAAAAAAGAAACAAAAATCTTTCTGAGGAGTTAGTCTTGATAGGAGACTGCAAAAAACTTTATGATTAAGTATTTATTCCAATTTAATGGTGAAATCTTGCTTTCTTTTTGGTATTTGAGTTTGGGAGTATTTTGTGTATTGCAGTTTAATATTTGTCATTGGTATACAAATTAGTAATTTACAATTGCATGGAACCTGATACACTGGGACACACTCTGGAAAACCAGATAACCCAATAGCTGAAGGGAAGTCTTGAAAATAATCAGACTTGTTTACAAATGCATAGCATCTTTCATATCCCTAGAAGTCTGTGAGATGGAAACTTGCTAACAGGTCTCATAGCATGAATTTGCTTATGACTTCTTCAACTCAAGCATTACTTTTTTCTCCTCCTTAAATTGAGTTAGTGAACTCCTCAACGTTCAGCAACGTGGCTGCAGTTCAGATGGAGAATATGAATTTTCTTTTGCTTTTTTCATGAGGGTCACATTATAACTCCTTGTTTTGCACTCTAGTTTTGAAAGAGGAGGGATAGGTAGTCAATGTTGTGTTTCTGTCTACATGGTTATCCAACCAAGATGGAATGGCTTTTTAAAAAAAAGCGTGACTTAGAAAAGCAAGGCAATAAACTCCAAATATGACTAAATCTGACGGTCTATGCCTATTTTTTTCATCAACAGATACCAAAAGTTAATGTTTAACTGAAAGCCAGACTTTGAAATAGCAGAGAAAACCAGACAAAATCTGTATTTTTCTAGTCTCAGAGTTAATTTGATGCAGGATCTTGGTTCCATCCAAAGAAACAGCTGCAAAGTGCATTTCAAAAAGAGAAAAAAGTTCTCGAAAGCATCAGAGTATTGAGAACAGGAATATGATTGGTCTGTATTAGAAAAGCATCCCCGGGAAGAATGTATTTCATTTAAAATTTAGCCACAGAAATGTCAGTGAAGATCTAATAGTTCCAGAGGTGTGAATAGGTGAAATGGAAGGGGTATAAGTTGAAAAGGGACACTTTTAGGCAGTGCACATAATTTCCATCATTTCCTTAGTGATCCCTTACTTTTCAAACTTGTAAAGACCAAAGTAAACCTTCTGCTCAAGTGCCCTTTCCTAGGCAGGTATATGAGCTTGGAACTAGGTTATGACACACTCATGGCAGAAGATGCTTTAACCAGAGGTTCATTGTATAATCAGAGGAATTTGGCTCACTTGATGGAAGGTAGCTTGTACCTCCAAATCCTAGCTCAGGATTCGACTTGTGTTCTTTTGCTGAATATAATTCCAGTGGGGAAAGGATAAGGCTCTGAGTTCCTTTTCTGGGGTACAACTATGTTTCTGATCCACGACTGTCTTGCTAAGTGGAATATTGATTTATGAAATCTGGACTGACCTCTGCTTCTCCTTAAGCTAGTCTTCAGTACAGGATAAAAAGGTGGAAACCAGAGGAAGGTTACAAAGGAAGCATCAAGGCTTGGCTGTGTACATGCACCATCCCCTTGATAAAACAGATCAGTTAAAAAATCTTAAGCAAAAACACTGACTTTGCCATTACAGTGAAAAGGCTGCATGGGTGAAAGTAAGTGTTTTGAGAAAGGCACTGTATTCATAGTTGTAAAGACTGATGTGTTCTTTATATTAATCAAACAATTGGCATAGAGAAAATACAGCAAACTTCCCTGAGAAACATCTGCTGCTCAACCCTTTGCAGAATTACCTTTGCTTTCCAAATGTATGGCAGATATCGTTAATCTGTGCTGTTTTCCATAATGCTTCTCAGGCTAAGATATTATATCCATCCAATACAAACTGAAAGCATTGCAAAAATCCTGTGAGTCAGTCCTAACTCTCTCCCCTGAGCCTGCTAGCAAGGGTGAAAACTAGCACTGAAGAACCTGGATAAGGGATGTAAGCAAGAATTAGATCAAGGATTAGACTCAGAGGTCAGTCTCAAGGTGCCTTTAGGCTCCCAAATTGACACCAAGATAGGATTTAGATACCACAAGTCCAAAACAGAAGACTGTGGCCAATGTCTGTTCAGCCTTTATTTTCTCATTTTATATCAAAGTTCTCCTGATTGCACCTGGGAAGATTTTGAGCCTGTTTATATCTGACTTTGCCTTGATAGAGACCATTTAGCACTCAACTCACAAAGAGTTGCTTTTCTGGTGCTTCTTTGCCCAAGTTGCTATCAGACCAGATAGCATGCTCTGGAAATCTGACAAAACAAAGATCGATTTTCTCCTAAAATGCAAATTTGGCTACTTTCTTTAAAGTACAAATGTCTGAAACTTCAGATTCATTTTCAAGCCTACAACTGGCTTGAAAGCCTACAGCTGGGAGGCTACCCCAAAATGGATGTGAATGCCAATGAACATACGGGGGGAAAAAACCTTGTGACTTATAGAACACATAGGAAGACATACAGAGTAATACAGACATACATGATAAAAAATGAAGCATCTGAAAATATACTATTGCAATGGCTAGTCTTCCAGTTTTTGACCTCTGAAATGTAATGAAGTTTCAGGGAAGCGTTGGTATTGCCCCCACTGTTAAGGATGTGAGGGAGCCAACACATCAAGCAGACTCCAGGAGCTTGGGGTCCCTTCTTCCCAGCCATTGCATCTCCACCTGCTGCATGTTCCGAAGCTGTAATTCTCTCCCTCTCCAACCAATAGATGCAGCTACAGCTGTTTCCCTTTGTGAGTTTGACCAGCAGCAAGGTGTGGGGTGTAACCCACAGACACACACTCACAGAACATGCAAACTCAGGGACTCATCACACCGGCTGCCACAGGCACAGCACTGCATTTAGCAGCACTCACATGCACATAAAATTCACATAGGTTTGCATACATTCTCACAAAATATGAATAGAGGCAACCCTGGCCTGTTCCTCCTCTCCAGCTGATCGGGATTGAAGCTCGGATGCACCCTCACTCTCTACTTTCACGCACACTCTTATATTTACACATCCTCAAATATCAACATGACTGCTAAGTCTGTCTAATCATAGAATCATAGAAGTATTTAGGTTGGAAAAGACCTTTAAGATCATTAAGTCCAACCAGTAAACTAGCACTGCTACGTTACCACTAAACCATGTCCATCAACACGACATCTACACGTCTTTTAAATACCTCCAGGGATGGTGACTCCCTGGGCAGCCTCTTACAGTGCTTGACAAATGTTTTGATGAAGAAATTTTTTCCTAATATCCATCCTAAACTTCCCATAGCACAACTTGAGGCTGTTTCCTCTTGTACTACTGCTTGCTACTTGGAGAAGATACTCTGCCACCCCCTCGCTACACCCTCCTTTCAGGTAGTTGTAGAGAGCAATAAAGTCTCCCCTCAGCCTCCTTTTCTCCGGACTAAACAACCCCCGTTCCCTCAGTTGCTCCACATAAGACTTGTGATATCTCTCACCAGCTTCATTGCCCTTCCCTGGACGTGCTCCGTCACCTCCATGTCATTCTTGTAGTGAGGGGCCCAAAACTGGACACAGCATTTGAGGTGAGGCCTCATCAGTGCCAAGTACATGGGGATGATTTCCCTAGTGCTGTTGGCCATGTTATTTCTAATTCAAGCCAGGATGCTGTTGGCCTTCTTGGCCACCTGGGCACACTGACAGCTCATATTCAGTTGGCTATTGACCAACATCCACAGTCCTTTACTGACAGGCAGCTCTCCATCCACTCTGTCCCAAGCCTGTAGCGGTACATGGAGTTGTTGTGACCCAAGCGCAGGACTCAGCACTTGGCCTTGTTGAATCTCACACAATTGGCCTCAGCTCATTTATCCAGCCTGTCCAGACCCCGTCCCTACCCTTAAGCAGATCAACGTTCCCACCCAAGTTGGTGTCATCTGCAATGTATAGGTCCATCCACTGCTCAGGTTTCCTCCTATTTGTTGACTAGTTCAGTTTGATACCAGATCACAAACATATGCATGTAATCACCTAGTCATCTCAGAAGCATCCCCGCAGTCAGGGATTGTGGAATTTGGATAGTGAGGTGAAGCCTCTGTACAGAAAGAGCAATTAAGACTGGCTTTGTTATCTCTTGTGCAACCCAGGGGGGTGAAGACTTGTCTGGCAACCATAGGATATATGGATAACAGAGCTGTCTTGTGGAGACAGAACAGCCCTGCTTTCCGTCAGCAACGACAGCAAAATCAAGATAACAGAGACTTCGTGTAGTTCTTTGTTTCTTCAAGAGGCTACCATGCCTCATAATTGACCTTTGCCTCATTACCTGTGAAATGCATATTAAAGTTGACACCCCTGTATATGCTAATGAAGATTTTAGAGATCATGCTAAACATGTGTGACTGTAGCACACGTCGCTCCACCCAAATTATACTACATATCACCTAGGGAGGGAAGTCTTGTAATTTTGGGGATAAAAGGATGGATAAAATGACTGTTAAATTGGGAGAGAAGAAACTTGATACTGACAGACCAATCGACAGGCTGCGTTCTCTTCTCCACCCTGGGCAGGGACGCCTTTCTGGGTAAGAGCTGCACCTTTCACCCTCTGGTGAATGTTACCCCGGGTTGTTCTATTATCATTATTTTTGCTAGCAATATTAACTTTAACTAATTAGAGCTATTGTAGGTAGTGAATTTATAAATGGGAATCTCCAATCTGTCTGTGTCGCCCTCAACGAAATAACTAATTTTGTTTATTTGTGAATCTGATTCAATGAAAGTTTTTTGGTGTCACTCTGACGGACAAATATCAAAACTGTTATTATTTTTGCTAGACTAATTTTGATTACTTGTGAATCTGACTCAGTGAAAGTCCTTTGCTGGGACTCTGATAGTAAATCAAAGTCCTGTGACTCTGACAGACAAATATTGAAACTACAGCCCTTTTAATACAACAGGGATGCCTTGAGTATTCACACAAACTCTCAGTCTGCTTAATATCCACAACCATACCCTGGGCCCACTATGCACTACCGGCTCAAATTGTGTCTCTGCAGAAGCAGATATTCTCACACTTACTAGCCAGTTCAACTTGAAGTCAACTAGAGAGTTATACATACATTCACATGTAGGTAGGATGAACTGGGGAAAAATAAACCAACCCATGTCTTTCTAGTTGTTGGCTTTAGGCTTCTCGTACATATAGTCTGACACACACATACAAAGCTGTTGGCATATAGACCTGTGAACGCTGTGACCCATGGTCCCTTTCCCAGTTTCTGGTGACCAAACCTCTCTTGCACACTGGTATCTCTGGATGCTGATACCTAGATCTCTGTCCCTCAGCCCTTTTGCCAATATATCGCAGCACTCACATGTAGGACAGAGAATAAAATTGCACAGGAGAAAACAGTCTAGAAAAGTATTTAATAGGAAGTTAGGGCAGACTGTTGTGATCAGGCACAGGGTTCCATCAGACAAGCACATGGCCTGGTAGATTTCTTGCATGTGGCTTCTTCTTTTGTCTGCCCTCCTTTCTGTTTTCCTGCACTTGTTCTTCCCCTATCCATACTCAGCTTGCCCTTCCCCCACCTGTGACTCTTACACTAATCATCCCATGACAAATTTTACAGTTTCACAAGCCCCTTCTCATGCCTCATAATTCTTGTGTCACTCTTGAGTCTCTCTGTTCAGGTTGACTCTCTCCAAGGCTATGCCTGAGTAGTTTGTTAGTGGCCCATCAGCTAGTGTCTGAAGAACACTGGTCTTCATTATTGTCTCAATTACCACCTGTTTGTTAGAGATGTGTGTCTGTGTGCTTACTTCATCACTTTCTTCATTAGCTGTAGTTTCTTTTTATACTGAATAGTCCTGAACAAAGTAAATTAACAAACCAGATGCTCTCACATGCTTCTTACCCTCATGTATAGAACAAATGGAAAGAATGAAACTTCACAAAAAGGGACTAACAGTAGCTATCCACTGAAAAGATGATAACCATGGCTAGCAAAGTTAGAACATAATTAAGAAGTGTTGACAGGAGTATAGATTTGACCCTTCTCTCCCTTCATTCTGGACAGCAGGGCACTAATGTCCATCCTGTTGTGGGTGTAAAGTCCAGACTTATCCTCTCCTCACACCAAAGGGGACTCATGCCCTCAGAAAGAAGCTGGTGAAGACCAGGTGAAGAACTGGGGTGTTCTGAGTGGCTATAAAGTATATGCCACATTTCTACAGAGGAGACACCTAGGTGCCCTTTTCAGTCAGTACAAAAAAGTAAGGACTTTCAGAGTGTGCTTCATCTGTTTCTAGACTAGATCTTTAAAATATCTCATATAGACCTCCCTTTAGTCAACAGTATGGTATCGGATCACCAGAGGATGATTCATTTAATGTATTTGTGCATCTGTCAAAGCATGATACTCAGGAAATCATTCTCTAGGGGCAGCAGTTCTCTTGCACTATAAAGGAGACAGGAAAACTAGCTCAGATATAAAAATTCATGATATGGTTATCGACAAGTGGGTAGTATAGTTCTTGTGCTGGATACCCATAACATTTCTTTCCAACAATTGATTAGGTTTAACTTTTAAAGGCTGAACTTACATTGTAAGTTTATATTATTTCCAATCAGTGAGAGATAATTAATCTACCCACAGAGACATTGTAGCTGGCAGTTTAGTTGTCTTAAGGAAGTGTATTTCCTGTTCAGATGTCTGTGTATCTACTGATCTTCAGGAATATTTTGTTTGTATGTATATATTTTGCTTTTACTGGCAGTGTGTGTACAGGTTGCAATATGGATCTCTTATTCTGTCCCAGTGAGAAGCAATGATAGATAAGACAAAACAATGAAGTATTAACAGCAGTTTCTTGGAGACTAGGAACTAGGGCACTGAAAGATTCAGTAACTTGCTTACAGTCACATGCATCCTATTTAGTACGATTCAGATTGAATTTACCTCTTCATCAATTTAATTTTAATCTCCAGATTGTATTTCCTCCACTGACATTTTTAATAGAGATTTTATTTTATAATACTATAAAGTCTCATAATTTTGTTTCAGTACACATTATCCAATGTATTATGTAAAACACAGCACTTTGCATATATGGGCTATCATTATTAGACTACATATTTTAAAAAGATATTTAAATCACCATGTCTTTTTAAATACTTTTTAAAATAGTGTAAACAACTCTGAACAAGAAATTGAAATATTAAAAAAACTTTGGTTCAACAAATATCCCCTTCTCCACAGCCATTCTTTTTCCAACTCTTCCTCACAGGCATGAGTAAGAAAAAAAAAAAGTCTTCAATTAATTAATTCATCAGTCTTAAAGGAAGAAAGAATCATCTTTTCTAACACAGACCAAGGAATTCGCCCATTAGTTTCCGCAAGACATAATTTTTTAGTGGCCTTGAATGTTATCACGGAACTACAATTCCAAGTAGAGATATTATGGATAACTTCCAGCGTTTAACTTTTGCATTCCTTTGTCAAGAAATATCCCAGCTTTGTAGGAGCTGGTAAGTTATTCATGTTTAGGAGCATAGCAAATATTCTTTCTCAGTTTTATACATCTTGCATATTACCAGGTGTTTCACAGCTATCTCAAGTGGATAGCTTTTTTTCGATCATATCTTTATTTTATCTTCACAGTATTAGAGCTGTGAAGGCAGAACCAATAAAAATACAGGGTTAAACAAAGCAGTGTGACCTGTATTAGATGGCGGAAAAGATTCTTTAATGTCTTAACCGTAACCTCAGTACTCACCTAGCTACTTATTTTGTTGAGATTTAGGTCAAAGATCAATTACATTTGTAATTATGTTATATATCACGAAAAAGTGATTCTGCAAGAGTCCACGACCAACATGTATCATTAGGAAAGTTCTTAAAAAAAAAAAAAAACAAAAAAAACCCAAAAAAACCCCAAAGAAATATATGTGTTTAACTTTGAATAGCAATATTTTCCTCCTCTCCAGGGAAAATATTATGAGCATTGTCATACCTGCCACTATGTAACTGCTACTATATAACTACTAGCACATATTATCGAGTAATATTTCACTACTAGTGATTCGTTCATTTTTACCTTTAATTCAGTTCAAAGTTCTGACACCAATGGAAGATAGTCTGTGTTACTTTCTATAAGGAAGAATCTGAACATGCATTTCCCCCTTGTTCAACATAGTAATTTTAATTTTTATTAGAAAAGTGTGCATTACAAAGACTGAGAATTTGAATTTATGGAGGTTTCTGTACAGCAGCCTGTTTAACATAAAGATGGCACCGGGCATGGAATTCTGAAATTTGATTTCTACCACCGATTTTGCTTCTGATCTGTTATATGGCCTTGGGCATGTCATTTCATTTTCCCATGCCCTTAGCTATCCTTTAGTCCTTTACCTTTGCTCACTATTTAGACTGTTAACTCTCTGAGGCAAGGACTTTCATCCCGCAGGTAGGTGTATGGTGTCTAGCACAGCTGAAGTACTGTTAGGCCTTGAGGCACTGCAATAGTGTTAAATAATTTCATCTAACCATGTGGAGTAATTAATTGTGAAGCTGGACGAATAATTCTAATTATATAATGAAGAACATGGTCTCAATAATTTTACAACAGTGTCCCACTAATTGTTATTTCCTTTACCACAGCTGCAGCAGGGAAAATCAGTAGCTGATGGAAATTCATGGGGGAAAGATGGAGATGAAGAGTCAAATTTCAAACTTTGGATTTTCAATGCTTGCTCTGACACTTACTGGCTTCTCTCCAACTTTCTGGTCTAGATCTGGGAGCCTGATAGTTCTGGGCTGTCTTTTGGCATTGTGTGCTTAAGATGGCCATTGTCAATTCTCCCAGGTAGCATTATTCTTAATGAATTTAAGCAGGAATGTGGTGAGGAACAGTCTGTAAGCATGAGGTCAGAGGGAAGGAGCTGATAAGTGCTTTCCTGCCAACAAGGTCCTGGTAGCAAGATTTGCCTACACAGTAATAGTCATGTCCTCTAGAGCAACCCTATTTGAGTAGGCAAGCTGGACTAGAGGATCTCAAGAGGTCCCTTCCAACCTCAGTAATTCTGTGATTTATATCCAGAGTCTTTCATGTATGTTTATTAACACCCAATTAATGAATTAATAACATGGGATGTTCCCATGTTTCCAAATCATGATACCAGTGTGAAATTTCCTGGATTTTGTTATTTACTACTGTGTTAGCCTTAGAAGGAAATACTCAATTTTCTGTAAGATGTAATATCCTTGAAGGTTGTATAACCTTTCCAGGACTAGTCTTCAGACTAGTCTTCTTCCTTTCTAAAAGTTTCTTTCTAGATACTCTCACAGCTTTGTTATATTGGTCTAGTATGATCAGAATAAACTTTTTGTATTCCTTTCTGACCTGGCTTTTTATCTGCAGAACCACGAACACGTCAAACAGACGATGATTTATTATTTATTATTTTAATATCAGTTTGAAGATCACATGAAGATTTTGCTATCTTCTTACTTAAATATACAATTTTTAAGTCATGTGTATTTATTTTTGGAACTGCTGTTAAAAAGGCAATAGAATGAGCATAGAAAGACATTACATTGATGGAGTTTTTTTGTGCTATTCAGCCATTTATGTGTGTGAAGTAACAGAGTACTATATTACTATAACTAAATTTTATTATTTTATCTGCTTGTTTCTCTAAAATGGAAAGATAAAGTGTTCAACTGCCTATCAGTGTTTAAGAGGCAGTTGGACAATGCTGTTAAAAATATACTTTAATTTGTGCTCAACCCTGATGTTATCAAGCAGTTGGACTACATGATCGCTGTAAGTCTTTTCCAACTGTCCTGTCCTGTCCTATCCTATCCTGTCCTGTCCTGTCCTATCCTATCCTATCCTATCCTATCCTATCCTATCCTATCCTATCCTATCCCATCCTGCTCTACTCTACTCTACTCGACTCTGCTCTGCTCTGCTCTGCTCTGCTCCTACTCTACTCTACTCTAGTCTGTTCTATTATATTGGAGCATATCAACAGGCATAGGAAATTTGTTTAGAAGTCTTCTGGTGTGAGAAGGTCAGATCTCTTAGGAAATTTGGTTTCCAGAAGAAGCATGTCTCTAGGTCAGGATTCAGAACTATCTTGGATTGTTAGTCGTTTTCTTTTTCGCCTTAGTTGTCTGTAAGTCCTCATTCTGTATCCAAGTAAACTGTCTCTTAAAGAATACCGGGGTTTCAGCTGCAAATACAGTAGCAGGTACTGCAATTCATAGGTGACCCTCAGAGTTTTTTCTAGGTGTTTTATATGAAAACTGAAAGATGGAAGGAAGTTAATAGTCAATTTCCTACTTTTTGCTGCTCATAAAATGAGCTGTACTATGGAGTGTATCAACATGAAATTCATAATAAAACTACATGTGCTTTACCAATATAGTTTATTCTCTTCCATTGCTTGCATGACCCGTCTAAAAAAAATGCTTAAGCAGATGCTCAGGACTGACTGGTTTAGGATGTTTTCAGGCTAAAATGAGGACCTATATAAAAGCCCCTCAGATTTATCAGTCCTGTATACAGCACTAAATGTATATGTCTTAGCTAGTCACTCTAGCTAAATAATCTAACAAAGCTAGATTTTCTTCATAATGGATGGAGATGAGTAGCTATCTTTATTTTGCGACCTTTCAACTTATTTTATTTACATTAGTATGGGACAACTGAACTATGTCTAATCCACTGAATCCTACCCCACTTTGTTCTGGCAGATCATTCCTGTCTTGTCTCGTCTCATCTCCCTTATTGCCCCATCCCAACAAAATATCAAAAGGAAACATACCTGGGCTTCTTTTAAGGCCATACATACCCAAGGGCTATATGAGTGACAAGGCAAAGTACCAGCTTTCCTGTGATAAGCACCACAGTTTTTGTCAGGGGAGGGAGGAATCATGAGGATTAGGGAAAGTAAACTGAATTGTTTTGCACATAAATACCTATGTGTTTGGCTGGTGTGCTACAAGAGAGATTGCCTCTGGGCTGTTTTATGTGCCAACTGTTTAGGGAATTGTGTTTTGTTGCTGTTGTTTTTTTATCCCTTTCCTCCCCTGTTTATGAGTTATTGTATCTTGTATGATCCAGCTTTGGGGGTGTGTGTGAAAGTATTATTTATTTATTTATTTGCTTATTCAGCTTCTCCTCTTTACCTTATTCACCCCTTAGGAATGGGGAGGGAGTGTAATGGCAGCCATTGCGTACAAACAAAATAACCCTGGAGGACCCCAGAGAGGGTTCAGAGGCTTAATGAAATCATTAGAATATAGTTCTTAGCTATTTTCACACAGCAGCTATTCAGGGAGAGGAAGAATCCACTCTGTCTAAAATAGGAACTTGCCACAGCACAGGAAAAAAATAAAACAATTATTAACAATTAATAATAGAAATAAAGAGAAGGTAGGTGGTGCTAATGGAAAAACAGAGAAGCATGAAAGACTACTTTGTCCCAGCAATTAGTTAACTTACCTTTTCTCTTGTAATCAGATAGTTAAACTCCCTTCCTTGTTCAAAAACAAACTCAAGGTGCTCTGACTTTTTTCACTGCTTTTCTCTATAGTCTTTGTCCTGCCAGGGGAACCACACAGGAACTGATGTGCCTATTTCTATGCGTTATGTATAGACTCTAAGGATGTACTTTCTTTGCTCAGATGCAGATGTCTACTATGCAGATGTCTTCATCAAAGCTTATCATTCTAATAATCCTCTGTAATCTTTGGAGGAAAATAGTCCATTTTAAGGGTGATTCCTCTCATCGTAATGCAGTCATTAAAAATATATGAGAGTTCATATACTAGGGTCTTTCTTTTTTTTAGTCCTTTTTTTTTTTTTTTTTTTTTAATAAGAAAACCTCAGATATAAAAAGGCATGGGCAGAGCCCATGCTGGACACTGCTGCTTGAGATGTGCACTGTAAAGCAGTGATTCACAAGCCCATGGAGGTGGAGAACATTGTAGTGCAGAGCCATGGGGAAGGAAAATAACTGTTTTTTTGGTGAAAATTGGAGGTCCAAGACCAGGCTGGATGGGGCTTTGAGCAGCCTGGTCTAGTGGGAGGTGTCCCTGCCCATGGCAGGGGGTTGGAACGAGACGATCTTTAAGGTCCCTTCTAACCTGAACCATTCTATAATTCTAGGATGCCTTTTCTATAATTCTATAAATGTGTGGAATATTTAGCTAAAGACAGGTGAGATAACTCTCAACCTGAGTGATCCACAAATGTATTATATGTTTCACTATCAATACATCTAAAAATTAAGCACTCACTACTGCAAAATCAAAGTCCCTTTTTGGATTTTAGTGACTTACCTTGACGTGACAGATGAATTTTTGGGGACAAAACACTTCTCAGTACTCTTGCAGGAACACAGGAAGGATTCATATGTACCAGAACAATTGTACATAAGTTACTACAACATCTAGACTTGCATCCATAAATCTTCACTTGCCAGTAGTCCTATAATAAAAGCATGAGGTATATATTTTCAGTTTTGCAGAAGAACTCAGCAATAAGATCTGCAGGGCCTCAAGCACATGAAAACATCTAGCAAATTTTGCCCATGAGCTGGCTACATTAAATGGACATGAATATTTTTTTAACCAATTTTATTTGGATCCTTGATCCATTCGAGCTCAGGTACTATGGTTTTCTAACAAAGCCTAAATTCTCACTACAATCTTTTTTACTGAAACAATTTAAATATATGCATGCATTATCACAACAACAACAGAAATAACAACAAAAGAAATTATTGATTTATGCACAAATTAAGCTCTTTGCTAATTTACACAGATACGATTGAAACAATAAACTCAATGAGAACAACAAACTAGCTAATTAGCTTAATGATCATTTAATTTTACATTTGTTAATGGATACCCTTTTTTTTTTCTTTACTAATAAAATGTAAATTATAACCAACTGATTTTAAATCTTAGATGTGTAATTTTGTGAATTTTAACTGCTATGGAAAACCACGTGATGGAAGATCCATCTCAGACTGTTAATAGCAGTGATTCAAACATGGCAGTGATTCTTTGCTTTGTATGCTTGATTATGGATGGCAGATGTCACAGACTAAATGAGACCAAAATCTGAAAAGCAGATGTGCCCTAACGTCTAATCTTAACCTTCCACAAAGGGTAATAGTGGTGGTATTGTAGCTCTGTTACTGTATGGGCTTGTCTAGCTCACCTACAAAAAAAAAAAGGAGTGGCCTACACGTTTTTCTAACTTGTGTCAGAAAAGTATGGCCAGTTAAAATAGGACAATGACTGCTATAAGAAAACTCCAGTACATCCAAAATAGGGGCTGCCTTTACCAACTTAGTGCTAAAAGAGCCTGAGGAAAAGTGGCCAAACTGTAATGGCCTCTTTGGGCTCAAGATCTAAAATAGTGCATGCCTTGTCGCAGACTTTTTGGACTCAAGATCTAAAATAGTGCATGCCTTGTTGCAGACTTTGAAATAGACTGATTTTTCAAAGTCTTTAAAGACCAACATCTTCCATTCATGTTTAAGTAATTTGCCTATATTAACATCTTCTTATATTTTGCTTTCTCTGGTTATACCTACCAACAAAACACAATTGGTAAAATCCTTACTAAAACCAAACTCAACTAAAGTTTAAACACAGATTCATTTCAAGATCTGAATAGACAGGAAAAACTACTTACTCTTGTGATTGCGTCTGACAAAAGCCAAAGAGAATTACCTTTCTGGTGATGTATCTAGTCTCCACAATTCCAAAATTCTTAGGCAACATTTTCTTCCCACGTGCTCTTCTACCTTGATTTAATATAGTTTTACAACAGAGCCTTCACTATTCACTGTATTTTCTTGGGTAAATTTCTCTGCTTTATTCCACCAATTTCTATGAATTCTCAATCTGCAGAATTAGCTACTTAATTTAACATCAAAGGTGTTTCTAAAACAGAAGCATGGACACACACAAGTTCAAACCTTTGGTTAACTTGGGAAAAGTTTCCTGTGTTAGACAATCAAAAGAAATAAAGAGGGTGCAGATATCAGCCTAATGGCACTAAATTTACTGAAAGACAGCTTTAGGGCATGGTAAATTTTGTTAATCAAAACCATAAGATACTCCAAACTTAGAGGAATCTGAATATGAATACTGAGACAAACTTCCCAGCTGCCACCATCCCTAATTAATAGACCAGAGTAATCACTAGCTATCCCCATGCTTCGTTGGAATTTGCAGGTAGATTCACATCTGAACTGTGCTGTCTGAGATGACCTCTATCAAGAACTTCAACATAGTAAAATCCAGTCGTACCAGTCGACTTTCTTGCCTGACTAATGGTATGTTGCAAATGTATTGCTAGCAGGACAAAAGCTATGTGGCCACCTACAGCTTTCTGTCAAGACTTTAAAAAGAAATACCAACTGTGCTATAATAAGAAATCAGCTTGCCAAAACATTACAAAAAGCAAGAGCTTCCAACTCACTGAAACTCTACTTAAGTTATTATATGCTTGAATGGCCCCTGGAACAACAGATAGCTGTGCAATTAATGCAAACCTTGTCATCCTTCTCCACCTCCCTTGTCTCTGCACAGGCCAGTAATGAGGCTCCTTTAGACACAGAATGTGTGCAAAGCCCTGACAAACCACCTCAGTATGCAAAAAAAGCTGAAGGAAACCGCAGGAAACATGACCGCAGCTACAAATAATGTCAGCCCTTTCTATATTCACAACTTCGCCTTTTGGAGTCAGTTTGCACTGAGGTGGAAAGATGTGTGCTCGACTGTTGTTAAGTATCTATCTCCAAGGGAAATATTTTCATTTTTGAGGAACAAAGCAGCAAAGTCACAAGGCGAAAGCTTACTCTTTTTCATGGGCTAGTCATTTCCCTGGCAGGATCTATTGTATGTCAGGTGAACAATTACTGTCTGAGATTTCCTGTTCAGGTAAGAAAGCATTGGCTGCTAAACTATTTTCTAACCAATTATAAGGAAAAAAAAAAAAAAAAAAAAAAAGGCACACCTCTTTTGTAAAATCACTAAATAAAACACAGTGCCGGACTTTTTGAACAACTTAGTTTTGAATTACCTAGCTTTAGAACAGACTTGTTTCATAGACTAATCACATGCTTTATTCACTCTTTTCTTGCACAGCTCTTTTTATAGAGCTCAATTTTGCAAATTACTCCACTGTGCAATTGACCTCACTTCTAGAAAATACTGTCTTTCTTAAATATTCTACCTTGGTCTTTTCAGTTTGAGGACATTATTCCCTATAATACCATCATTAACCACCTTAAATAGTTCCTCCAGCAATTTCATGTTATCAAGTATTTATAGACAGTTACCATCATCTTTATTTCTTGAAAGAGGTTCATATAGCTTCATAGCTTCATAGATTATGAAGCCAGAAGGGACCATTGTGAACATCCCATCTGACCTCCCTCATAACAAAAGTCATAGGATTTCCCTGAATTAATTCTATTTGAACTAGAACATATCTCTTAGAATACTTTGACTTAAACACTTCTAGCATTAGTGAACCTACTAAAACCCTAAGTTGCTCCAGTGGTTAATTATCCTTCCTGTTAAAAGAAAAGTATGGCTTCTTTCTGGTCTGAATTTCTGCAGCACTGAATCTAGGTAAGCACAGTAAGTTTTCATTACACAGATAAGCAACCAAATGATAACGCAAGAGGTGAGAGGGGAAGGTGTCCCAGTTTGATTTGTGGGTGCTTTTCCAATCCAGCTTGGCAGAAAGTCTCGTAGCTGTGCAAGGGGTAAAGGGTATTCAGAAGGGCTAGGTCCATTCTAAATGTTTGTGTGTTCCTGATTCTGCGGCCTAATTCATCTCATTGGTATTGCTGATTTTCAGGTTCATGGCTCTCACTGCAAAAAGAGACAGAAGCATACATGAATATTTAATGTAAAGTAACACATTTTAGGAGTCTGAGTAGGGCACTCAGAGATTTCCATTTTGGCCTTCTCTGCATTGCCATACACACCCTGTCAGCAAGTCACCCAACCTCCTGTGCATCAACTTACTTGCCTCCACTCAGATTCACTAACGAGGCAGATGTGCCTCAAAGATGGAGTAATTCATATCTATGAAGTATTTAGAGAACTTTTAGTGAAAGATACAACGCATTATTATCGTAGCAGATGGTGAGTTTTCCTCTCCTGTTTCTCATGCTTGTTGAGCCAATTTTCAATTGGTGTTTCTTGATTTCCTGTGTATGAAAAGATCACAAAACATCAAGAGTCATTTCTTTTTTTGTTATTTGCAGCCCTTATCACTCCCCCTAGAATTACAGTACCTGCTTGCAATCATGTAGCATTACCTATTGAGAAGTATCTGACTGCTGTAAGAATGGACTAAAAATAAAGATGCCACTGCATCTGTAACACAGAATGGCACATTTTGAAGCTGTTTATGCTTGTTTTGTGCAACCTGAGATCAGGAATTTTATCTGTTACAGAACACCAACTTGCTAAATACAAATTTTTCCTAGCCAAAAAACTCACTATGTGAACCTGTAATCTTGAACAAGCTGATATAAATAGAATGGAAGTGAGCCTAATGAAGATACTGTATCTCACAGAGATGTAGCTGTATTAGAAATGAAGGATGTTAGAAAAGGCATGCTCAACAGTGGAGCCAAATTCAACAATTCACTCAGTGCATGACTTTGAGATAAGGAAGAGCTTGGGGTGCTACAACAAATATTTCGGAATAAAACGAACTCTCATTTCTCCCATTGGACCACTCTAGACCTAAGAGGGCTCAATGCTGGGGGCCGGGGAGGCAGGGGGGCAGGGGAACCAGGGAAAGCTTCTAAATAAACACAGATTAAAATGACCTGGTTGAATACTTTCACAAAAAACGCATTTGCAACTAAAAGCTCTCAGCCTCCTTTCAGGGCGTAACTAAGGGTGTGATTCATCTGCCTCAAACTAACCTTCTGAGTCTGGGTCTTAGATGGTCATCATCAGTTTCTTGACATCAATATAAGAAAATGGGCAACATCTGGATATCATTAATCTCATCCTAAGGTAGGGGCCTACAATAGATATATTGCTTCTGGTCATGCCTTTCTCTCGACAGATTATAGACAGATTTTCAAACAATTATCTCAAATTTAGACATGAAATTTTTATATATTTAGGGTTAATTAGCTGAATCCCAATGCTGAACCCCTCTAAATAATCTCTATGTAGGAACAGAGTAAGAGTTCCCCCAAATTATAAGAAATGAAAGGCAAAATCTGATCTGTTGCATTTATTCTCCTAGTTTTATGCCACTGATTTAACCTGGGGGGAAAAAAAGGCAAAAACAAAACCAAAGAAACATCCACTCTGCACTTTCAGTGTTAAACCCTGTTGTGGTTTGTGGACATTTAGTATTTACTCCTTTTGATCTAATAAATTACAGGTGTGTAAAATTATCCCCCTCTTCACATGATTCACACACATGTTGAAATAAAATAGCACTCTGTATGAAAAGGACTTTGTGATTTTTCAGTTATATTAATTGTGTTGCATATAAAAAAAAAAAGTGTGCATTAGACTCAGCGCAAGGCAGGACATCCTTATTTCTAAAATGCATAATATACATTAAAAATCTTAATTTTTTTTTTTTTTTGTTCTTGTTATGAATCAGTATGCATCACTATTATCTACTTTGAAAATCCAAATATGATGTTATTAAGCAAAGCTAACTACTCAGAGTTTTTGACCTCATTCACAAAAATTTCATTCTTTTCCCTTTTTATTCACAAATATTTTGTGATTATCTCTAATTTATAGGATTCTCCAAGAATATGTAACAAATGTTTCTCTTGAATACCTCCCTACATTCAGAATTCTTACTAAAAGAGTTTGTTAATGGATATTTATTGTGTGACTGGTCATTTCAATCTCCTTATAATTAACATTCATCAACTGGGCCAAAATAATTGCAATAAAAAAGAAGAAATCTATCAACAAACCATCTAGCTATCAGTTCTTAGCTAGATATTGGCAATTATAAAATAAGGTCATTAACTTTGGTAGAAACGCACGGCGTCTTCCTTATAACTTTAGCGTTGTCTGGGACATTGCTAACACAAAATGTGATGGTTTGTAATGTTGTTTCAAACTACATTTCGTCATCTTCCAAGAGATTCAGATTACAACTTCATCACATTCAGTATTTTTCCTAGAGTCTCATGGAAGATACTTCACAGGAGGAATCTGGAAATGATACTCCATAACCACACAGAATTACTTTGGATTGCATGGACCTGCTGAACCCTAGCTGAAAATGGTAAACCGAGGACTTTTGTGAAGCATCCCTGGGTTTCAAAAATTGTTCAGTAATTTTTGGATGTGGAGAAGTAAAAGATTACCTCTGCTCAGATTCTGAAATGTCATCTTTAAACAGAAGTTACTGGAGTTAACAGAGGTAACTCTGAGAAGCAAATGCTTCTCTGTGGGGAAAAGAAAAAAAAAAAAAAAAGTGATTTAAAAATGACATTTCTTCTTTGGCATGTACGGGGCTTCTTGAGTGCTATGAATACCAGTCTAGCTGTAAGAGAGTTCCCAGTTCCCTCTCAAAATCAGCAAAATTAAGCTCAGCACTATAACTGATGTTCTTGGTGCTGGGCAAACTTAGTCATTGCTATGCCGACCATTACCAAGTCTCTTTGCGGGATGTGCCTTTATTCTTTCTGAACCTCTTTGTTTATTTTTTCAGATGTGAAATAAAATAGTCAAATCTAGCAACCTCATGCCATGTTGTTGGGTGCTGAGATAAATAGATATTTCACCCTTTCACAATTCTAAAAATAAATTATTTTAATTTCTTGATTTTACATAGATATTTACCTCTTATTTGGCTCTTGTTATGTTGAGAGCGTGGCAATTAATCTTTTATCCCAGATAACTAAGGAGAGAGGGGGATTCAAAACTCTCAGCCCACAAATCTCATGCCTGCCCTGTTAGTGCCCCATGTCCAAACAATATTTGATATGTTTTTCCGTCCAAACAATATTTGATATGTTTTTCCGTCCCAGCCAAGTGGATTTTGCCAGGACCTCAAGGGCAGGAAATTCCAGATAGTATTTACTGCGAAGAACATGTGTAACAGGGGAGTGATGGTGAGGGATAGAGTATATTTATTTAAGCTCTAGCCTATTTTCATTTCCAGGATTTTGTCTACATGCTTTACTGAGCCTCTGCTCAGAAATTAGACTGCTCTCTTTAAATCTTATGCCCTGCTTTGGCTTTGAAGCCGTTTCAAAAGCTGGCAGCTTGGATGTGGCACAGCCATGCGGGCATATTTTAAAGTGTCAGATCTAATACTAAGCTTTTCAGTGTTGGAAAAGAAATGTAATTTGCTTTGAGGGCTAGACTTATTATTGAGAAACATTGTTGTAATCCAAATTTTTCATTAAATCTCTCTCCCTCCCTCTTTCCTTCTATTGCTCCCTCTCTTTCCCTCTGTCACAAACATGAACTCATCCACACTTATACTCACAGGCATACTTGTACCTCTTTCTTTTTCTCTCCTGGTCCCTCTTATACCAGAAAAAGAATTGAACCTTGTGATTTCAGAGTGAAGTGGCAGCTTGATTTAAATGCATCATTAAAAAGGCAGAGATAGCAATTCTGAAATCTTCTGGATATTATTTCATTATTTGCTATCTTTCCAAAATAAAACGGTTCATTTTACTGCTTAGGCAGCCAGGTTGTGTTAAAATCCTGATCCAGTAATCCAAATGCATGAAACTTCACACAAAACAAAATATTTATTATCTTTACTGTGCCACCTCTTATGCTGTCAGAAAACTACATGGAATATCATTAGTTTATGATGCTCATTGAAGATGAAGGATGAGAGAGGGAGAAAAAGATAAAGGAAAATATCTCTGTAGTCAAAATAATCTGTTTTCCAGAATTCTGATTCTATGATTTGTCCTTTCACTTCAGCATTTTAGGACCCTTAGCAGAAAGAATAGAGTTAAAAGAAACATGGCAAATTTCCACCACTAACATTACAGAATGCACAGCTCAGCATTTCCCCAAAGTAGTTATTCCAGCCACTGGCATGACATTCATTCAGCTCTGTCTTGTAATCATGTACTGTGTCAATGTTAAAGCAATAAGAACTTTAACACGTCCGTCTGTTTAGCTCCAGGACCTCGTATTGGGGACCTCCAATGCAATGCTATTGATGAACAGCTGGTGGCAGGAGGATCTTGCTTTTCAAATGAGTCTATAACGATTTGCATTTTGGATGACTTTGGGTGTCATGTCAACAGCTGTAGAGTGGACCATACCCACCAGACAAAGACCATTACACCACATAGTTCCTTGTCCAAATATCATATAAGAATATATATACATATATACACATACTTTTGTTTTTTTTTCCTCCATTATCACTTGGTTTGCGGATACCAAGATGACACATTCCTTTTTAATATGTCATTTGGCACAAAGCTGGCATCACCTTTGCCTATCATCGTGGAGAAAAGCCAGACAAGTAGAAATGCCATTCTCTTAGGTCTGATATCTTTTTTGAATGTCAAGATAAAAAGTACCCCCTTTTGCTTGTTTGTGAAAGAAGTTGGTGACTACTGAATTCTTAAGAAAGCACAGAGAAACACCAGCTCCTTAGCATGTGACTCTTTCACCAATGTTGTTCTTGCCTTACTTCAAACAAATGACTATAAGTTCATTTGTAAGATTAAATCTGGACGTCTGAATTGTTTGAGGGAATCACTCATATAAATAATTATGTAAGCAGCTTTCCAAAGTGAGAGAGGAGGGTAAATGTTGTGAAGCTCTCTTTTCTCTAAAAGTTAAATAAATTCTAATTAGTATGATTACAATGTTTTAACCAGGCTGAGCTCCTGTTCCTTTGTGTTATTGTCTTACTTTTCTTATTTAAAAAAAAAAAAAAAAAAAAAAAAAAAAAAAAAAAAGCTAGGTGATTTAATTCTCTTTTAAGGCTTCAAAACAATGAGTACTAATATTATTAATTACTGATTTTTATTAATCATACAATTAACACTCATTAATCAATGTTCATTTTAAAGCTATGGGAATAGTGGTTTTTTTTCAAGGGTAAATTCAATTCTCAGAGAAAAACAGAAGCACTGAAAAGAAACCCCTAAATCAGTTTGTCTGTAGATAACAGTAGCAAGAAAAACATCTTGTTAGCAGCATCTGTCTTGGCAAAGTTTAATAACAAATTCAGTGTCCATGGATGCTGACACTTTATAGTTTGTTAATGAGAGAAGAAATTATAATTTATCTGTATTTCAGATTGTCATCAGGTATCTTCTTGAACGATCAATGCATTTTAATACATGTTCCCAGGGAAAAATGCATGTCTTCCACAGATATGAAAATTAGCTAAGAAACCTATGAGATAAGGTCATATTGTGTTTTTGATATCTTTTGCTTGTCCTTTCTTTCTCGGTCTCGGTCCTTATTTTCATATGTGTATTTATATATACACACAGGGATTCGTTCTGCACATCTATGTATGCATATGTGTATATGCATACATATGTTGATATTTGTATGATTTTGGATAGACACACGGACAGAGCAAATCTGGGTCAGCAATAACTATTATAGCCTGAGTATTGCTCAGAAAAAGCTACCACATGATTTAATTTCTAGTTTCTGTCTCCATGTGCGTGTCCGCATACATTTGCATGTGTACATGTGTGTATAAACAAGAGTTTGGTTAGAGCTGTCTTTGTTCACTCTTGCTTACGGCTGAATTGGATGGGTCCCAGAGTAAAAAGAGCAGTGACTAATCCAGGGGGCCACCCACGGCCCTTGAGATTGTTGAACGTCAATGGGATTATCTTGAAAAGCATAAAGAGGAAAAATATCCTTTGGTTTCCATGTAGACAAAAGCTTGTTCTTTGTTTTTAAATAAATAGTCTGTGTTCTGTACTGGTTTTCACCTTGCCCTTGTTACTCTTTCTACATTGTCTGCACTCTGCTTAGGCCATCAAATGCAAATTTTAGCCAATGTTGTGACTAAATGTGTCATATAAATCATGCTCCTGTTTAACTGAAGGCATCTCTTCATCTTTGGACCAAATTCCTCATCAAACACAAACCAGAACAGTTTCCCATTTTAGCTATACCTGTGCACACTAGACATAGGTCTGTTTCCTGCATTGATGTTACAATATTATTATGACATTAATGGATATGCAACATTGTATAGAAGTAGTTTTTAAAGAAAATTGAAAAACTGAGTTGTACCCAAATTTCCAAGCTCAGTTGCAGATTGATATCTGAAAACCAAGTGTAAAAGTTAAATCATGCAGTAACAGTAATAATTATTATTCTGAATTACACCATTTTTCATGGGTAAGATTTCAGTTTGCTATTCAGTGTTTTTACCAAACCAAGTGCATTCTGACCTTGACTTTAAAACTACCATTAAGAGATTATTCCTAGGCTTTTGCAACGATCTCCTTTTTAGAAAGACTAAAACAAATATGTAGGTTTTTTGAGGGCTGCAAATATAAACATGGTCATTTTCACATTTTAACACGTCGACTTGAGATAAGAAAGGCTTGGAAATGGCTTCTGCACAAATATAAGCATTTCCTCTCTTCCCATCCCTGTCCCATTTGAGAATAAGTAGCTACAAAAAATGCTTCTTAACACCCAATGGTGTACTTAACGCTGGCAGAAGTATGTGTTTCCTATGGATTTATGGTGAGAAATGTCAATATCAAAGTGTTTGTGACAGCTCTTATCTCTGCTCTGTTGGGCTGCACGTGTGTTAAAGGCTGAAAGCTAACTTGCTTTTTCTTATTTTATGTCTGTTTGTGTGGCTCAGACCATTCAACCATCAGAACAAGGTCACACGGACACATGGTGGATGTTATAAGTAGAATCATAAAAGTTTAGCCACTTACCTGAAATGAACCAACACATTAGCATTGACTATTTAAAAAAATTCATAGCAAAAATAAAACCCATAAAAATAGCAGCACTGTTTCAGATCAGGGATTCTTCTTGCCTATATTTCTTCTCTAATGGTGACCATGAAAGAGCAAAAGGAGGGCATAGCATATAATAGGGCGTATAGTGTATAATTAAACTACATGGACAATGCCAATACCCTGAGAAATATCTGTGAATGTAGGTGGTCACATGTAAGGGTTAAATTCAGTCTGAAAGTTAGACTGTCACTCACTGCCATAGCAATGACTGCTTCAGTGGTAACATATTCTGGAAAATAAAATCAATTAATGAAAATAAAAATGTCTTTGAAAACATTTCTGCCTGATACAACTAATCAATCATGTCTTCTGCACACCCTAAGAATGACCATTGCAAACAAGATTCTTATTGTGTAACTTCAGAGGTGCTGAGTCAAAATCTTCCATCTGAAAACTTTGCTGTGGTAAGAATTCAGGAACCCAAAGCCGTGTTTACCAGCATGGATGTTTGTGACTGCTTCTCTATACATGCATGGACGTCCATAAGTACCAGAAACAACACCCTCTGGTGAGTGTGAACTCAGAAGGGATGACAGCCATGCAGTTCTGTGTTGTCACTGTGTACTGATTGTACCAATAACAGTCATCTCCACTTCTGCAGCCTGCTCATCCTCGGACTTTCACAAGCTTTAATTCATTAACCTGTACAACAGTTCTGAGGGTGCTAACAGTAAGGATGCCTATTTAATAACAAATCTGGATCAAGCTCTGTCACCGTCATGGTTCTCACTCTTCCTCTGTCTCTATCCCTTGCTGTTGATGCCTAATTTAAAGTGTGGTTTTGCAGCACTTGCTCTGACTAAGAAATATTTAGTCATACAGGTTTTCATCTTAGGGTACATTAAGAATATCTGTGTCTGGCAGGAATGGAGCTTCGATTCTGAAGGGGCTAAACTGCCTTCCCTGTGGCAGAAACCTCATTTAAGGCCTCTGCACCCCTGAACCCCACCAGCCAAACACAGATAAAACAGCTCCCTTCTGTTATCACTGGGAAGTATTCACAGTTAAAGAACACGTTTACATTTGTACTGTTTCTACATCTGCCTGGGAACATTATGTGATACCACAATATAGAAAAGAAAAATAATGCTACAGAACTGATATGACTGTAATCTCTCCAAGAGACTTTTCAAAGCAATTCACGGTGAAGTGTTATTGAAAACAATAGAGCCATATCTATAACATTAAAATAGGGGTGATGTCTTCAATATTGCTCTGTTGTTATGCAACAAATAAAATAGGGCCTGACTTATTGCAGTGCACTGAGTGGGGCTTGTATCCCACTCATTAGCACCAATTCATCCCCCACAGCACATTACATGCACTGCTTTCCTAGCTACCTCCTCTCTGTCTTCCCTAATTCAGAACAAGGGTGTCCTCATCCTTGATAGCAACACAGTTCTGTAGATTTTTAAGGATGAAAAGGATCACTCTACTATTTAATATCAGAAAGCTAGGATTTCATTCAGGCTGGTGCTTGTTAGGTTAGAGATCCTCAGAAAACATGTAAACATAGATGAAAAAAACAATGGAACTTTCTGGAAAAAGTAATTTGTAATCTGTACTGCTGGAATGAAACTTCAGTTCAGTTATTTAAATATATCTGCAGTCCTTCCCGCTATCTAAATGACTTCCAGGGACAAAGTTTTATCCCAAGAACAAAAGGAATGGAATCAGAAAACCACTATCATAAAATCCTCTGTTTGCAAAGGATGGACTCTTTCTGTCGAACAGATTTAGATGGTTTAGGGCAGAAACTGTGGTCCTTCCGTTCTGACAACTGAGAAGGTTAAGTTAAAAAAAAAAATTACTCCTTCACAATAGTTGTCTGTGAACTCCTCCACAGTTGTCTTTGAGAGGGATTTCTATGAGTAAATTAGCATGCCTGGATGTGTGTGTGTATAAGGTACACTAAACCACTTGCAATTTCTGCACAAACAAGGCTTGTGCCTAGCACGGGTTGATCAGCCTTCACATACATTCAGTAACTGAAGATATGGGATGGCTTCTGCCTGTGGAAACCTTCATTGGCACATCAGGCTGTGGTGTTCACATAATGTTGGTGCATGAGAATAAAGGGTCTTCTGAGTGTTCATGGCCATCTACATGGACTTCATGTCTGTTGAATGAATGAATGTCTTACCCTTCTTTCTGGTGGTTCCTTTTGTGGACATCAGTGCCATATCAAAGAATGACAGTCTCTAAGGAACTTGTGCTGTAGTATCTGAGCAAGTAATTTATGTTGTACGTAATTTGACTGGTTCTGACCATCGAGCAGGTAAAGCTGTGTACTACTTGAATTCATCTAAGGTAACTCTCTGTCAATGAGCTACATCAAGTTAAATTCTGAAATACCAGGAAAAAAAAAAAAATGATATTACACAATTTTCCCACAAAACACCTTCCCTTAAGACACTTGTTGGTTTTTTTTTTTTGAAGAATAAGGGTAATTGCGGTAGCCCAGATCCACCTATGTGGTTATTTGTGGCAAGTGTTGGTTTCTGCTGAGTGACTATTCCATGGGTATGTAAAGATGCATTTGTGCGTGGAGCACTGATGGTGTTAATACTCTTACCTAAGGAAACATAAAGGATGACTAAGCATTTGCAAGGTAGTATGAGATGAAGATCACAAGATAAGTGCTAAATCTCAGATTATTATTGTGAGTCATGGCATTGCATACATCACTGAGTCATACTGCATTTCTGATGGGATTAAATGACACATCAGATGTATATGTACTGTAAAAAAAAGGAGTGCTGTAACACCATAATCATAGACATTACAGTATTTTCTGTATTTATGGAGAATAAGAAAATAATATCAACTGGGAAAAAAAAAAAAAACTAGATAGGTTGGCATACCTATATATCTACAGAATGTGGCTGGTTCCCTTTCCCCTTCCCTTCCCTTCCCTTCCCTTCCCTTCCCTTCCCTTCCCTTCCCTTCCCTTCCCTTCCTTTCCCTTCCCTTCCCTTCCCTTCCCTTCCCTTCCCTTCCCTTCCCTTCCCTTCCCTTCCCTTCCCTTCCCTTCCCTTCCCTTCCCTTCCCTTCCCTTCCCTTCCCTTCCCTTCCCGTCCCTTCCCTTCCCGTCCCTTCCCGTCCCTTCCCTTCCCCGTCCTCCCTTTCCCTCTCAACACTTCAGCAGTATGTGTATCACAGAAAGCGTATCTCACATTTGTCACTCCTTGTGCGCACACACACAACTCCTGCACACACACAAATAAATAGACTTGCTTTACAAAAAGTGTTCAAGGAAAAGGCTGTGCTTGCCTGAAGCAGAGGCCAGATGCTTTGACTTCCAGCTTTCTTCCATCAAAGCTATGCAGTTTCGAAATTAAAATCTACAGCAATAATGAAACATATTAAAATGCATGCAAAGTCTTGAGGGCTTATAATATGCTAAAAACTGGCAATGCATGTTTACATCCATATATCAACTTGGATGTGCTGAAAAGATTTAAAGTGTAAAATATGCAAATATGTGTCATATTGTCACACTTGGTCTCCCTAATGGAACTCCCTTTCATCTCAACTCTCCTTAATTTCATGAATATTGCATGCCCCTCACACCTTTTACTCCTGCTGTTGCTAGGCTGAGAAGATTATGAAAATATGTTAATAGTAACTTTCATCAAATAAAAGTTGCAATATTCTAAATAATAATAAAAAAATATCTTAAAATACAAATAGTTGAGTTTTGTTTAAGCGATTTTATTTTTCACTGGAAGCTCAGATAACTACTGGTCAATTAAATTAATATAGAAATAGTGAGGAAATGATAAAAACCTTTGCATGTAAATTGGTGAATTTAGCAAATATTTGTGTACATGTGTGCAGGTATGTGTGTGTGTGTGCATGTAATCATGATAAACATCTTGAGTAGATCTATATGGACAAAGAACCTAGGGAGGATTTTAGCTTTCCCATGCTTTCATTCAGGCACCAGACTCTTCCCTTATATTCTCTGATTTACAAGACCTGCTAAGCAGGTAAAAGTAATTGTAAAATATTTCTCACATTCACTATACAGCCTGATTCTTCTAAAGTTTTCAGAAACCAGCACTTCTTTGATGAATAGAGAGAGCTCTTTGGACATTTGGGGCCAAAACCTGGAGATAAAATGTAGTCTAAAAAGGATTTTTTTAAAAAAACTATATATTTTAAAACTGTATGCATTACTTCTTGTGGATTGTCAGTTTGTTCCTGGCGATTGAGTCGACTTCTTCAGCTTAAATAAAAATTTTTCCTATGTATTACACTGTTGTTGTTAGAAACATTTATTAAAAAAAAACAAAACAAAACAAAACAAAATAAACAAACAAACAAAAAAAAAAACAACCACAAAAACCCAAAACCAAAACCAAATTTTTCTATTTTCAGGTGTTAAAAGAAAGGCTTCAAAGAGAAAGAGGAGAGGAGAGGAGAGGAGAGGAGAGGAGAGGAGAGGAGAGGAGAGGAGAGGAGAGGAGAGGAGAGGAGAGGAGAGGAGAGGAGAGGAGAGGAGAGGAGAGGAGAGGAGAGGAGAGGAGAGGAGAGGAGAGGAGAGGAGAGGAGAGGAGAGGAGAGGAGAGGAGAGGAGAGGAGAGGAGAGGAGAGGAGAGGAGAGGAGAGGAGAGGAGAGGAGGGGAGAGGAGAGGAGGGGAGAGGAGGGGAGAGGAGGGGAGGGGAGGGGAGGGGAGGGGAGGGGAGGGGAGAGGAGAGGAGGGGAGAGGAGGGGAGAGGAGGGGAGAGGAGGGGAGAGGAGAGGAGATCTCACAAGAAAACAGCTCGTGTAAACATACTGGCAATGAATCAGTACCATTTTAACAAATTCACAGGATGGTTTAAACAACTGTTTATTGTCTGGGGGTATAGTGTGGGCTTGAAGACACATGGGGAGACATATCTTTGTTGGGGAAATCACTGTGGGTGGGAAGGAATGACTGCAGCTAGCCACAGAAACATGTGGCCACCTCTGTGGGGAAAGAGGGAAGGCAAGATGCAGAAGCGGATCTCGACAAGGGTTCCTGATGTGTCACTTATTAGGCCGTCATGGGCACATCTCTGCAGGGTGCCCCTTGCAACAGAAGTGCTGAGGAAAAGGCCCAGATCCCACCTGGCTTCAGTGATGGTGTATGCCCCCTCCCATGGAAGGAGATGAGCTCGTGAGAACATCCCTCCTTGTAAAATCAGAGCAACACAGTAGACATCTTCCCCTTTGTAGCATTCATCAGTACACACCTTTGAAATCCATCACTTCATTACCATGTCAGCTGCAATAGGCTAATATTGTAAAGAGTAAAAGGTCTTTCTGATTACTGTTTCCTTTATTTAAAATCAAGGAAAAAAAACACAGGGAAGTTTTCTAAGTGTGTCTGCTCCAGTCTTCCTACAGAGGCAGAGCTCTCGCATGAAATGGGCCTTTTTTCAAAGAAGAAATTGAAGGTCCACCTCAGTTCATGTGTCTAGATGTTAGGCTGAAAAACACAAAAACAGGCAGAGGTTTAACTGTATCAAACGTTTTTCAGAAACATCTCCCTCCTTCATCATGGCACTACCATGGTTGCTGTCGACAGATGGCATGGTGAAACCTCTCTGTAATAATCATGTAACTTTCTAAAACTGTTCCTTTTATTATCTGTCCTAAGCTCATCTATTTTTAACTGCTGAGATTTATTATAAATGGAATAGCACAGCTTATAAGGTCGGGTAACCCTTGATTACAGCTACTGTAAATCAACCTAGATTCATTTTAATGAGACACATCATTCTTTTTTTCTTTTTTTCTTTTTTTCTTTTTTTTTTTTTTTCATTCTAAAAAGTTTCTCAAAGAACAAACTTTTTCATTGATTTGTGCATGATCATTTTTTGGTTTCTTTTTATCACAGATTTCAATGAATTAATTTTCATCACTAATTTCCAGAAATTCTGAGAGTTTTAGTTTTGCTTTTTTTTAACAGCACCACTGGAAACTCAAATAGAGCCATGGCTGTTAAAAATGAGACTTTACATTCAATAACAGAATACATTCTTCTGATAGCTCTGTAATTCTGCAGATTTGGGATACGCAAGTTAGCTTACGTAAATAAAACCATATGGATTAGATGCTCAAAACATTTTAAGCACTTCTGTTAAACTTTAAATGGTGTTTACGCTGCATCAATTAATAAAAACCCCACCTAGCAATGGGTTAGGTATCTCAGTTTGCAGATGTTAATTGAAGTAAAGGTCCTCAAAACTCATGTGGCCAGAGATAATATTGCCCAAACACTGTACATATAACTCACTGTTGGGGTCCAACAAAAGACCAGAGGTTCAGACAGTCACTATATCTGACCCATCACTCACTTTCCAGCAGGGACCCAGCAGTAACATTGCCTACTGGAATAACGCAGCTGTATAAGGACTGAACTCCAGGACCCCACATTCAGACAGAGTCTTTCTTTCTGACCAGTAAGACCATGTCTGCTTGCTGAAGCTGTCTTTGGTCTTATGTATCTTACAGCTATGGTTAAAAAGCAGGCCTGTGTCAACTGAAGGGGCAAAGAGTAGCCTTTCTCCCTCACTGATCTACCATTTCACATCCATACTTTTGAGGGTCAGCACTGATTGAATCTCCCTGTGTTGCTGTAAACTGCAGTCCATTTCTGATGCTCTAGTTGAATGCAAACTACTGAAACAGTGAGCAAAAATTGTCTGTCTCCTCTCCTCATTAATGCCATCTTCTGTTTATCTGTATGCAGCAAATTTGACATTTGAAAATATGTGTGATTAGATGGCATGTGTATTCCTTTAAGAGACTTTATTTCTTAGCAAGGTTTCTGAAGAGTCTATTTCTTTTAATTTTTCATAAAGTGTAGCTTATGAAAAATTTAAATGAAATCATTTAGTAGTGATTGCTCCATAAACACAACATGAACTCCTTTAAAATTCCAATTATATAGGAGCTCACCTTTTTAAGTGGTTCTGAATGAGAATAGCTAAGTGCAACCACAGTCCTTTCAGATGGATAGGTTGTAAAACCAAGGGCTTGACCATTTTTGGCCATTAGAAATCTATGGCTTTTTCCCCCGCTGTGCAAGTACAGGGTGGATAGCCAGATGATCTGGCTAAATTCCAAATGGAATAATTACATTCTAGCTACTTAAAATGCTCCCTTCAGTTTGAGTTGCAGACAATATTCTTCTTCACTTCCTCCACTCTGACGACGTGCTTCACTGCTGCCCACTGTTAAACAGCTGCCACGTTCCACCCCAGAGTTAGTGGCATTTTACTGGTTGATAAAATAATAATATTCTAGCACACACTTAGAGGAGACTGTAGGAGAGAAGCTGATTACTTTATAAACTGCTAATAGATGCATATTAAGGTGTGGTATCACAGTTGCTATGAGGGATATGTACAGAGATGTGCATTAAGATGGTTCCAGTAGAGTCAATAAAGGTATGCTAATTTGCACACTTTGGAAGACAATTTCAAATTAATGAGTAGATTCAGAAATGCAGGCCTGATCCTGATCTTTCTGAAACATAAATTGGGACCAATTCCATCAAGACAAACCAGTTTAATAGATGGCAACTGTGATCAAAAGCAGACACTCTGACTTTACTGCTTTCAGGAAGAAGACTCTCCTGCTTAACTTCAGGCATGCGCTTAACTTTGTTTTTTGTGAAAGGAGAAACATGCTGGAACAGAGAAGTTAATTCCAACTTTTGTGTGAGAACCAAACCCATTTTAATAGTATTGAACATCTCAAATAAGAAACGATGTGCTTTTAAACACAAACTCGCAGCAAAGTTTCAACATAAATATTTCTGAATTTGAACATAAATGCATGCTTTCTGTTGGTCTGGCAGCATACTCCGCAGCACATCCTTTATCATGCTTTTTGAGTGCATTCTCTGTTCCTGAGAATAATTGCTCTTTTACTAACATGTATATAAAGAGAAAATGCTTGTCAGAATTTTTGTACTAAACCAAACAAAAAACAGATAAATAATGCCAGCTCAGATTTAGCAAACGTACTTGCAAACACATTTTTCTAGTATTCAATGAGCTTGATATTTAACATATATTTCCTGCTGTAGCATAAGCCTGTTACCTCTTGCTCCTCATGGACAGGGGAGAATAATTCATTCGTCCTCCCTTTACAATGTCCCTTTACATATTTGTAGACAGATATTTTATGTCTCCCCTCAATCTCCTTTTTGCCAGAATGAACATGACCAGCTCTGTTAACCTTTCCTCAAACTGGCAGCATTATTTTCCAGTCCTTTTTATGATTCTCTTGCTCCTCTCTGAATCCATTCCAATCAGTCTTTTCTTCTTGAAATATAGCGTGCAATATTGCAGCATGGCATTGGTTTCCTACAAAATAGAAAAGGAAAAAGAGATAGAAGAGAGGGACATGTCAACCTTTGCAAAAGTGAAGTTCATTGCAATTTAACTGCATATGACCAACATATCCGACAAGTTCAGGACTTACTGTTTATGAAAATTGAATAGATGTGATTGAAATCAGCATGGTGGCAAGCAGCAATGATTATCTGAATGGATTCAAAATATGCAGATATATTTTAACTATGTCACTTTTTGTTTCACTACCCAATCTACATAATGCTTCTAATAAGCCATGTGAAATTCTGATCTTACAAAGCCTTACACATGTTTGAGTAGCCATGTTCCTCTTCCTGGGACTATTTGCTCCACCATGTGCAAAAGCCTGTGAATGTTCTTGAACCAATATAACACCCAAGACAATAATGTAATGACATTTCCTTGCATCCTCCTGAAAACTCGTTGCTGTACTGCTCCATACACAGTATTCACTGAACTTCTATTTCCATGATGTAGTTAATACTTCTACATCTTATTTACCTTTAAAACTTTCTTTTCATTGATTTCATGCCATTCCTCCACATATCACGACTGTATTGTATTTTCTTGCAGCTCAGAACTTTGAAAGATATTATCTCTAGAGAAAGTTAATGCATTCTGTTCCCCAAGTTTCTAGCTAAAGCATGGGACCTCAGGAAAGTTGCCTGTGAATCTCACAGTTTGACAGCAAGTGTCAGACACAGTCAAGTTGGGTCCACAATTCTAGACACAGATTAGATATTTGTGCGGGCAAATGTCTAACAATAACTGTGTGTGTACATAATTATTCAATTTGCACATGTAACCCTCCTAATGCTTGCAAATTAGGCATGCAACTTCATCTACAAGTTAGTTGAATGTGTTTTCGTACTCATCTAGCTAAAAAGTCACCGTAATAATTATACTATTGTTGTGATTCTACTGTCTCTTGTAAGAGTCTAGATTGCACATTTTTGTTTAATGACAATTCTCACAAAGTGTATAAAAGTATTTTGAGTAGAATCAGGTGTTCTGTCTTTAGTTTCTTTCTCTGCATTTTAGATGCAGCAAGCGGAATCCTGTTTAAGATGTGGTTGAAACTATCACCTGTTAAACTATTTGCTTCTTTCTGTATTGTCTGGCCTAAGCCAGAAGAAAATTAAAATATATATTTATGCTATGTGCTGAGCTTTAAGTTATTAAATCCCCCAAATCAATGTATTCACACTTTTTTCTTTGCTTTCTGTAATCCTCTCTGCTGGACCTATGAAAATAGACTAGAATATTTCAGCTGCTGTTTACACTCATAATCCCCTTCTCATTCTGATTCAGAACACTCATAGACATGCTGATGGAAAGACCATTGAAGTCCACAGAACTATTTCCTTTGATACCAGTGATTGCTGGATCAGGACATAAGTTCCCCAGACTGTCAAGGATTCATTCTCCTTCTTCCCCTGAAAGATGGAAAAATAGTTTTGTATTTGCTTTTGGGGCAGACAGGAGAGTCCCAATGCATTTGAGGTCTAATGCTAATTAACACAGTAGCAAGCAAGGCAAAATTGCTGACCTGTGGTTTCATTGATATGCTTCCTTCAAATCCCAGAACATAACTGCCCTTCTCCGAGTTCATCTGGACCTTTTCGATGAGTTGTCAAAAATAGTTGCTAAAAGTTCCCATACACTTCTTCTGGCAGACACTTTAACAGCGTACATTAAATTTCATCAGGCCTTGCTGATTCGACAATGTTCAGGTTATCCCAACATTCTTTAACCTGGTCTATCCTAATTTTACCTTGTGACCTCTTTCTTCCCTTGTTAACTATCAGTGCCTTAAGTACATTGTTACTATCAGCCTTTTCAGTGAAAGCTAAAGCAACACACTCATTAAGCATTTCAGCCTTCTCCTTATCATCTATTATCTGCTTCTTCTGCTAAGTAGCAGACTTAACATTTTCTTTTGTCCACCCTTCATTTCTTAGACTCTTGGAAAACTTTTCCTTGATCCATTTTACATCCTTTGCTAACAGTATCTCATTCTGTGCCTTTGACTTTCTGACTTCGGCTCTTACACGTCCTTACTTTTCTCCTATAAGGGACCCCGTGTCAGAGACTGTGAACCAATTTCCACTGTGCTGTTTCACATTTGAATGGAATGTCAAATATTTAATCAGTAAAGTTCTTCTTGTCGTTGTTAAATCAGCATTAAGTGATAGCCAGAGTGAGCATTCAGGGAATAGGAGGGTCCTCTGACTTACAGTCTCAGGTAAATTGCATTGGGACCTAAAGGCTTTTCAAAATGAGGATACTGTATCTAATTGAGGATTTTCTTATTTTTCATTTTCTCTTTCTTTTTCTCTGCAGACAGCTTTAGTTCCAGCTTTTCCGCTCTATAATACCTTAATACTTTTTTTTTTTAAAGGCATTTTTTTATGTTTTTCTATTAAAATAATGTGGTGGAAAACAACATAAAAATAAATAAATTTATAATTTTTTATTTTATTCTCACCATTTTAAATCAGATTTTTACAGCTTCTTTTGAGATACTGAAAACTTCAAAAATTGATAAGAAATACAATTTGGATCCGTTTTTGCTGCCAAAAAAAGGTTGTGGTTTCCACTTCAGGGAGAGAGATAAAATGTAGTGTACTTTTCTAGGGCTAGACTGTCATAATTAAAATCCCAGTATTTTTCTGCAGAACATTATTTAAATAAAAATATTTTTCTACTTTAAAAAAGAAAACAGAAATCAGAAACAAACAGTTTGCCAGAATTCTGCAGGGAAATAAGTAATTTTCTCTTCAAAGTCTTGGTTTGCAGGCCTTTGAAAATCAGGAGCAGTGAATGCTGCAGCCTTTTACTTTCACACTACAAGCTATATAACCCTTTGTTTAGTAATGACTTAACCTTAGCCAATGATACCAGCCTTGGCTTGCTCTATTTCCACGCCTCCACAATCAAACACAGAGGTGTAGATGCTTGGGAGTAGGGGATCGTTTCCACCTGACGTAGTAATCAGCTTCATCTTATTTGCACCTATCCTTTGTTGCCTACGCTGTACCAGTGAAAGACAATTTGTGTGTTCTGATGGTTACTGAGGTGGAAGGAGCAAAAGACACTCATGCATTTAGCAATATGCGTTGCTGACCATCACATCTGTCCTCTCAAAACCCTAACTGACAGACACGGACACTGAAGTGGAAACCTTTGAGTTTGAGTGCAGCCTCTTCGGCTGCACACCCAGGAATGTAAGGTTCTTCTGGGTTGCATGGGTCCTGAGATAACATAAAGTGAATTGTTTCCTTCTGTTACTCTAGACGTAGAAATTTTTAGAGGAGCTTCTGATGCAGGACCAACAAATGAAACATGTGGTTGATACTACTTCAAGTAAGGGCACCATTGTCACATTTCACATCTCACATTGTCACTTTCCACCGGATTTGTAATGATATTTAAATGCTTAAAGCTATAAGTAGGTGAACAACAGTGTCTAAAAGTGTCTGAGCAGGTTAAGGATCTGATTTCTCTTAAAACAAGTTCATCTAAAAATCTCAGAAAGTTTCTAATGGATTTTTTATCAATATGATACTAATTCTGCTTACATTATCATATACAGTAAAAGGGGATAATTTACCTCTTGGGAAGTCTGAGTAAAGAATGCAACCCAAAAGGTATTTACAACAGAGTGGAGTGGGTAATGGTCTTTATTCACACATTTACAAGTGAGAAATTCACTACCTTTCCTTGAATAACTTCCAATTTTTAAGTTAACAACTGTTCCCCCAACTGTGCTATATCTTCAGTATTGAATGGTATCTGCTAAGTCCATTTCTGAATATAAATTTATCTGTCTTGACTTCATAGACTAAGTTGGTTTTGCTTGAATGTTCAGAGCTAGGCTGAGTTGAAGGGAAGGAGAAAACCTCTTTCAAGGAAAGAGTTATAATATTCTAGGTGCCACAGCTATGTTTTACATTGTGGTTTTTTTAGTTTGTTTTTTTTACCCTCTCATTTTTCCTTCCCTAGATCTATTTTTACTTTGTTTTTCTTTATCTCCCAGCCAGTAAAAGAATTGACGAGACCAAGAATTCCCCTCAGCAATGGCTACAGTTCTGCTGTGCTTGTCAAAATTTGTATGACCACTGATTGTTGCCAAAGGGGTTTTAGGGTTTTTTTCTGTACAATTTATTGGTGGTCTGACTGTGTCAAGTGAAAGCTCATATTCTACTTCACACAGTTGAAGCAGCATATTTCGAACAAAACACCCACAAGGTTTTGTTTTTCTACATTAAAGATGAGCAAGAGAGGGAGGAGCAAAATATATGGCCTGAATGTCATTAAAAAAAAAAAAAAAATCACTACTGCCAAGAAAAATAATTACTCTGTTTAACCTTATGTCTTGTTCCTTACAGCTGCTCTTCCTGATTCCTTCAGATGGAAGCAAAATGAGGCAGATCTATAATGTAAATACACTACTATGTAATACAAAAATCTGTATGGAGTTCATGGATTAAACTAGCAATACATTTATGGAAAATTTTGGGGCTGTCACTTCAGTACATTCTTTAAAGGAAAAAGCACAGAGATGGAACTCAGAATATTTGAGTATGGTTATAAGTATTGTCTGCTCTGTTTAGGTTTTATCCCTTCTGTATCCTACAAAATGCAACAATCATGCTGGCATCTTCTGTAAGGTGATTTGAGCTAATAGAAGGACAAGAAAAGCAGGAAATGTGTAACAAATATATATATGTGTGATGAACTTCAGACTTGGTAAAAGAAAACTTTGCTTCAATATTAATGCACATTTATTCTTAAAAATACTTAAGACTGACAGAATCAATTTCTCTTTCTATACAACTATGTATTTAATTTATCTATTTTAATAGAAACACCATTTATTCTCTATAATTAATCCGTATTTTTGCTATTAAACTTGCTCACTGACTGAACTGACAGAGTGCAGGCCCTCAGTGATCTATAGGAGGTCACTGCTTAATATCATTTGTCAGTATGTAGCAAACACTGGATGAGCCACCCTTGGGGACCTCTGACTTCTGTAATAAATGGATGGAAATGGCTCAAGATTAATATCTCTCTTTAAATGAACACCAAGAAGGATCTGCCTTATGACTCCTGCACATGGACATGGTTTTAGCGAAGGGTGGACTTACTATCTATTTGCTGAAGTCAAGGTATCTCCTTGTTGCTGTTTCCTTTGCTTTGTGGGCGGTTGGTGGTTAGGTATGGGTGAAAAGCCTGGGCGTGTTTATCCATTATGCTTTTGTATGCAAAGTGGAGACACAGCCTCTTTCAGTCTTTCGAGAGGAGAAAGCTGACACAGTTGTCTTTAGATGAAAGAGGGACCTATTACTCTTTTCAGGTCAATTACAAAATCCTTTACAGATCCTGCATTTTATTATTTTTAGTACATCTTTTTAGAGCAGTAAATATGTGTACCCTCCCCCCACCGACACCCCCACCTCGCCCCAAAAGAAAACAATACAGAAATAACAAGGAAGACAGTTTCTTAAAGACAGGCGTGATTAAAAAAAAGGGAAAAAAAAGAAAAAAAAAAAAGAAAAATGCAAAATAGATACCAGAGGTGTTTGTTTGTAGAAACGTGTATATCTATATTTGTGTTTAAAGCTCATACATTGTTTTCTTTTTCCAAGATTCATTTTGCATTTCTGTTTTGAGTGAGCTGTGAATAAGAAATAGTCAGATCAAAAATTCTATCTGGCAGATTACTTGTGTTGATGTCTTAGGTTAGCCCAGGTTTGGAAACTGTGGTGAGCCTCAATGCTTGTCACAAAGAGTGGACTCAGAAGAGTTTTTATAGAAATTTCTCCTAGCTCATTAATATCTTTGTGGTTTTATTTCTTGTGGTTTCTACTGTGGTTTACCAATTGCTCTGAATGCATTTAATTTATACTCCCTCTCTCTACTGAAGCTTTCCCTTAGTTACGATATTAGTAGTCTCGTGCTTACTGGAGTTATTTTCCTTTTTCATATTCCCTTTGTCCTGCCTGGTTTCATTGTCTACTCCCCCACCCCTCTCTGTGTTAAACTACGGAAAACACATGCCCACATCTGTGGTTTTCTTCATTTAGAGTATTTAGAGTTACATTATTGTCCTTTTTTTTGTTGTTCTTGATTGACTGTTTTTCTTTTCTCAGTTATGTATCATCAGCAAATTTCATCTCCTTTGTGAATGTTTTTTTCCTACCTTTGAGTTGCTGGTACATAAACCAAACACAGTTGGTTCTTGTACCGATCTTGTTATCACAAGGGACACTTGAAAACCTCGGTTGCCCCAAAATTGTGGATACTGCAGTTTTATTATCATTCTGAAGAATAAAAAAGCTTATTTTTGCAGGTTATGAAGTTTTCATTAAAAAATATATATTGCCTTTTTTTTTTTTTTCCCTCTCTTTTCCCCTGTATTGTTAAAGGTGGCCTTAGACTAAGCAAGATAATATCCTGTTTTCCTTTTAAAGGTGAGCTGAAAAACTAAAGTGGAAATTGAGTTAAGTTTGATTTATGTGTTGAGTGTGCCCCACCAACCAGTCTATGCGTGAGGGAATTCATCATGTGGAAAAGATGTAGATAGCCTTTTCTGAACTGAGGTTTACTCTTAGTTGAAATCCCACAGCTCCTAGTATGCTGACACCAACTCAGAATACATCAGAGTTGTGTTGAGGATACTCCAATATCAGCCACCCAAACCAGTAGACAATGTTGTATTGGATCAGTCTGACTTTATAACTAACGTCATCATCTCTACCTAAAGAAGTTGCATATTAACATTTACACTTAGGATTGCCTGTGTCACACAGGACTTGGAAACATGACAAAGGACTTGGTTTGGTGAGTAGATTTGCTTGGGAAAGGCAAGTTGTGTTTTCTATATGTAAGTGTGTATGTGTATAAGATGATATATCTAGCTTTCTTGATGCCTATTTCTATAATCTTTCTGAGCATGCAATTGGGGGAATCTTAATGCAAAACAGATAAATTAGGGTCATAGAGCAGGGATTAAATGCCAGCATTTCCTAATTTTGCAGTGCTTAACTTTCTAATCTCAATGATTTTTTTAATTTACTATTGTATGAATTTACTGAATAAAAATAAAAATAACACAAAACAAACAAAAAGCAACCTTGCTCCTCAAATTGAGTTGCACTGTACCACACTGATACCTGTGTCATTCTGCCAAGTTTAGTCATTAAAACTACAGCCAGCCTTTATACGGACTAATGCGGTAACTGGTCATGGAACAGGATAATTTTCATCCCTGAAAGAAGTCTTACTCACGGTTTTCTCGTTTCTTCCCCACAAAGGATGAACACACAGCTATCGGTCAGTTCTGGAAGGGAATCACCCCTGCTTAAAATAAATTCCCTATTGCCCCCATCCCTATGGTTTCATCTTGTCTGCTTTTATATTGGTCCACCAGTCTTATTTTCATCTTCCCCACCACTGTTTGTGGCAATTTTGTCCAGTAAAATTGTCATCAGCTTCATCAGGATTTTACTTCTGCTCTCTCATCTGCTAACTGTACCACTCTGTTTTACACACTTATTTTTCTCCCTCTAATCTTATCATCACCTCCAGAGTTGAACTTCTTACTCCTCTATCTAAATGTGAATAGGAGGGAAAGAATGGAATCACTTCCACGTCCCTATGTGTGAGATTCCTTTTTTTACCCCTGATCCAGATGATGTTAATTTGCTTGTGTACTCTCAGTTTGGAAACGTTAATAATTTTCTGTTCTCTCTTCTGTTTCTCATTGCTCTGTATTTCATTGCATCTCATTGAGTTAGCATGAGTCCTACAGAGCACAGACCCTAGCGCTTTTTCTGATTGATCTGACCCCATGAAAAGTAGAAGACAGATCAAGTGTGATCCACCCCTTTATAAAGATAATACAAGAAAATTCCATTTACATGGAGATCCCATGTTGGGGGGGGAAACATGCCCAATTCACAGGGAATTATCAGAGAATGTAGCTGATAAGCTGAGAAGTGTCACCAAAATATTTTTCTTTATTTGCCTGTTGTCTTGCTTTTTGCACAAGATAATTATTTTACAAGTTTTGGAAAAGAATTAAGCCTGAAGCAGATGAACAGAAGAAAAAAATACAGGTTGAAAGTAAAGCTTAGAAGAAAAATTAAAACCTTGAGTATGTTCACCGTTATCAACTTTGCCTACAATATATACAGTAAATACCAGCCAGTGCATTTTGTCTGAATTAGCAACTCAGGACATTTTTTTAGCAAGACTAAACATCTTAAACATCTGTATGAGCTGACATTTTTAATGTACTTCACCTCTCTGCACAAGCAATGGATAAAAAATGAACTGAAACTTTCAATGCCTCATGCCTTACCCTCCTGCCTCCCCACCCTCCCACACCATGCCTTAAAAATATCCAGTTGATGCGTAAATAAAATAAAATTAGATAAATAAGTTCAGTTGTAATAGTAATGTGATGTAGATTGTTTCTGCCGAATTCAAGCTTGGTAGGAAATTATTTTCCTCTTGCTCAAAGAATTATACACTAATTAACCCTCTGGAAATAAGTGTTTAAAATGGGGAGTGTGTTAGAAATTTAAAGAAACATTTTTACATAGCTTATCTTAGTTCTTTTTTTTAATGTATAAAAATGTTTGAGGATTACTTCATTTTTCTTTCTCTCCTCATCCCTCCTCCCTCCTCCTGTCCGATGTAGGCCAAATCCTGCCAGGCAGATTAACACAAACGCAATAGGCCAAATTCCAGTGTGATTTAAATAGGAGGTAAATTGGCAATATAAACAAGAGTAATTTACATACTGAGTGGTAAGAGCTGGTTGAAAGAATTGCACAGAGGAAGTCACTTGCAGTGCATATCAGGGTTTTATTAGTCCAGCAGAACCTGGAAACTATGCCATATACCACTGAATGCCATCTAATGGTATTGTATATATTAATATTAATAAGGTCATAGCTTATAAAGTAATCTAATAAGAGTAGAAACGGAAAAATAAGCTCCAGAGTTTGTTTTTCTTAATTTCTTCTCTTCAGATTGTGGAGAAATGTGTCTGTTTTCCTATTTATGTGCGTCTAGTCCTATACAATATTTCTCTCAATGATTTGGATGTTTGTTAAATTAGTAGATTACGTCAGAACAGGAGGGACAGCAAATGTTTTACAGGTCATGATTACAATTCAAACTGAACTTGAATTTGAGATGAGAGCTCAAAAAAGGAACTCTACTCAATAGAAGCAAATAGAATTTTCAATACATAAAGATAATGATTGTGAAAATACAGGACAGGAATATCTTGCCCAGCCAGCAGATCAACAGGAAAAAAACCAACCAACCAGTCAAACAAAAAAACAAAAAAAACCCCAAAAAACAAAACAAACAAACAAACAAAAAAAAACAACCAAAACCACCATGACTTTTTCATGGATCATTAGATGAATATAGCCAGTGATATGACATTGCCATAATAGAGGTAAACATTATGCTGAGACGCATAATTGAAGGTCATTCCTACAAAACCTGTTCAGCCTTGGGCCTCAGCAAGAACATGGTCCCGTTTAGATGCTGCCTTTCAGGATAGATAAGGGGGAATTAGTGAGAATGGAGGTAAGTCCAGCAACTAGAAGTCTAAAAACCATCACCTGGGAGAAAAGATTTAATGGATGCTGCTCAGCCTTGTGAGGGAGGACATGATCAGAGCCTTCAAAGAAAGTAATAACCTTTATTTTTCATTGTCCTGATACACTGGAAAAGACAGAAAGGTTTTGAAATCCAACAGGGAAAATTTACTTTACATATTAGGAAAAGCTCTTGACAGTGAGGCTAGAGAAGCAATAGAAAAGGTTGTCTGCGGAAGCTGTGCAGTGTCTACCTTTGACAGCCCTCAAGATGAGATTAGAGAAACATCTGTAAGGAGCGACAGTGACAGCCAGCCAGGCGTGGGAACAGAAGGTGGACTTCCATCCTCAGGAGGCCCAAGAGGCCTCCTCCTGCCAGGGGGAAACATCTCAAATTCCAGGAGATTCTGTGATGTTACGGGCAATGACAAGAAGTCATCGGTGCTATCGTCCGTTTGAATAGCTAAATGAAAGTGCGATGTTGCCTGTGACAAGTTATTTGCTTAGCATTACCGTTCATGGTCCAGTGAGGGTTGAAGAGTGTGTCCTTAAGCAGCCATGATGAATACTTTTATTACCTCTAATCCATATTTTATAGTGACTTATCTCATTCTATAGTGTTACATGCAGGAAAGACAAGACAGACAAAAGTATTATAGCCCATATTCATCACACTTTTTTTATGTGCTTGGAGAATAGCTTCATACTGTAGTCAATGGAAAATAATAGTCCCCGTCAGAAGTTAACTCAGATTTTAGGGGCACTGAATCATTGGACAGAAGTGTTTATCTCTTCCTTCTGACTAGAAAGTGAACCTGAGATGGAGGGGCTTCTGATTCAAGTTCCTGAATAGTTATCTGAATTCAGGAACGATGGATCTGCTGTACTCCAGCACCCACAGAAAGTCAATTGTAGCTTGGACTGGGACTCATCACGGTCCTGATTTAATCAAAATAAGTGTTTTGTCTAACAGAACTTCTTGATTTTTTGTAATACAGACAGATTTTAACTGTGCCAGTCACTTTACTATTGTTCCAAAGAGATATTAAATAGGTCTATGAACAGGTTTCTTCATCTGTATTTCTTGCTACTTCTGTCAGCACTAAGGCATGGAGCCCATCTGGTCCTGGGTAGATTTTTTTTTTTGTCCATAATGCAGATTATTCTGAAGACATTGTCCAAAGGAGAGCAAGAGTTGGTTGCTATTTTTCTTTGATTTTTCATTGGCTAGAATGTCTGTCTCCTATTGCAAATTGACTTAAATTTTTTCCATCTGCTGCTGGGCACCTAATCTAAATGTAAATTAAAATAAATATATTTCTTGGGGGGGGGGGAGCGGGGGGGGGGGGGGAGAAAAAAACCTGAGGGGAAAAAAAAAAAAAAAAAAACAAAACAACAAAACTTTAAACACTCAGAACCTTAGCATATTTTGTATTGTCATAATGATTTTTTGTGTCATCTCTCTCTTGCTTCCAAAACTATTTGTAATGATATTACATAAAGAAGGGCTCCTGGGCTGCAGCTATTTTATTAATAATTGTGATGGGATATTTCAGGAACCCCCAAATTCTTTCCAGACTTGCAGACAAATGGGGATGAGGCTGTTCGCTAACTTTATACAGTGGTAGTAGATGGAAAGAAGCCAAATAGAAGACTTGGAGTGTTGTTGACTAGGATAAGAAAGAATAATTTATAAGTAGCTGTTATTTCTTATTACATTATTTTTTTATTATTATTCTTTTTTAATGACATTTTAAAATATTAGCATTAATACAAAATCTCAATCCGCAACAAACCATGCTTAGGCAATGTATATGTAACTGTTCCTGCAGTTGTTAGGAAGGCTAAACGTATTGTAGACTTCAGCTTTTTGTACACAAAATAATACCTTTTGTATTACACAAGTTAAATTAATCTCTTCCTTTACCCCTTCCCCTTTCCCTTTTCTGAAACATATACCCAATGGAGTAAGGTTGCCTGAGATTCTGGATCCTATTTTGAACTTTGCAATTCTAGGACTTTCAGGCTAATTTTAATCTGTGAAATATGTGATCCTTTTAACATATTCTAAATTATCCTTCAACAGGAATGGAAAAGCTCTTTCAGAGAATTGGTTGTGGCTTATGCAGCTTTTCAGTGCGAGGTTATCAGTTCAGATCCAGCCCAGACAGCAAGGGGTCCAAAGCAGTTAACTGCTGATAAATGTCTGGCACCCTGCTGGAAAGAAGCTCCCAGTGTTGGGTTCCTGGTGGAGAGCTGTTCCCACCACACTAACACAGTTTTGGAACAGGTTTGGCACAGGCTGGCAACCCCACTGCCAAGTTCCACAGAGAGCTCAAGGAGAGAAGCGGACACTGAGTAAGTTTTAGTTTCCCAAGCATGGCTGATATTTTTATATCAGATTGAAGGCCTAACAGCAGGAGCTCATTCTGTCACATCTCCCTATGATCTACTGCAACAGTCTCTGGATAAATGAAAAGGTTGCTGGAATTTAAAGACAAAAGAAAGCAGCTGGTTTCTCAACCCCTGCATTGCACAGGTCAAGTCGCGGTGCCCTCCATGTGCTATTTTGCCTATGTGTGCTGAGCACAGCAGCACACACTTTCTGCAGCTTGCCTTTCAGAGTGGTATCTCTTGATATAAGGAGAATCAGAGATAAAAACTCATTTCCCTTTGTAGTTTGTTCCAATGGCTAACAATTTTGACTGTCAAAAAAATAACCTTTTGGTTTTTTTGGGTGTTTTTTCTTTCTGTTCCTCAGCTTTGAGCCATGTGTTATTTTATAGACTCCTGTTTAATTACATTTGGTCACCAGTAAATGAAAAGTCTATTTCCAGTATCTTTAAGAAATCTAAATTAGACCACAAAATAAGTTAAAAATTTAACTTTTTTCTTCATCTTAATTCTACAAAGGACTGGAAGACAAAATGCTAAAAGAGCTTGTTCTTTCAGCTTGACTAATAAAGGTGACTCAGGACCTTTATTTTTAATTTTTAAATGACTGAACCACCTTCATTTCAGACAGTGAACTCCAAGTGGTTATACACATACATATTTGGGTGCTTACTTCTCAGCTGGAAGTGAGCATGTCATTAAATTTACAAAACCAATTCTAAGTAACAGTGGCATAAACAGTAAATGCTTAAAGGTGGCCTAATAGCATATCAAAATAATCCCAGCCAAACAAATAGCGGGGTGGGGAACAATCAATAAAGCAAAATTAACCAAACAACTGAAACCTTCACAGTCTAGCTCAGCTCAGTTGGTCATTTATGTGTTCATACTTCTTTGTGAGATGTCCTGGAGCAGAAGCAAGGCATCCATGTAGATTGGTCAGAAATGGTCAAGAACCTGTGGGAAACACGTGGGAAACACGTGCCTTTCTGCAGCACCAGATGGAAGCCAGGTAGGATGCTCAAGGGCATCCATGGTGCTACTAGGTATCTGTGCACAGGGACCAACTCCAAATGGTGAATCCCAAAGAAAACTCCCATTTTATCATCCTATCTGAACTGTGGCTGTGTTTATGGCTGTTTCTTGCTCCGTGTTTGCTCAGATTCTGCAACCCAGTAAATACAGTAATGCAAATGTTAATAAGATGCCGTGGGGTTTATAGTAACAACATGCTCATGATAGATTAAATCTTGTATTAACTGAACAGTATAAAGCCTCAAGATCTGTCAGACTTTGCCTGGACATGTCTTGGTTGCTCTTGAGCTTCTTTGAGCTTGTTCATTAGTTGTAGCAGTAAATTGCCACAATGACTGTTCTAACTGGTTATTAGCTTTTGCTTAACCTTGTGCAATTGTACAGTTTAACACCTAAAGAATTTACACCATGTATGGCAATGGTCTAACAAACTAAGTGATAGATTTGTAAGCAAAGTTGTGGGCTTTGAGGAAGAATAATCAAAAAGGTTGCCTGAAAGCACATAAAACTAACCCCAAAGAAACAAGACTAAGGAGGAAGAAACACCCACTGGTTTAACCCACATATATTGCATGAGGTGCAATGGCTGCAGGTTCCCTACTGTCTACTACATAAGTCATTCCCTTTCTAACACGCTCGCCAGAAGCCTCTCCTAAATTAGCATGTCCCAGAGAAACTGTAGTTTGTTCTCAATTTAGATGATTTGACCTGGTCCCAACAGCAGCCTGAACAAGAGCAAGCAGGCAGCCTGCCATCCTGCTTTTGCTTTGTAGCAGGCAGAGGAAAGAGTAAGACTCAATAAAGAATGGGCAAAAAATTTCAACAGCTATGTCACTCCTCAGAAGGATGTCTATTGTGGAAGAATAATTGTGAGGCCTTATGTTATTTATTATTTCCATTAATGATCAGGAAGTAAATGTAGAATATAAATATGACATTGCTAATCATGAAATACAGGAGCAAAAAATAAAAACACAATAAATAAGGATAAACTTGGCATCTTGTTCAACTCGGTGTAGATTGTCAGTAAGTGAAAAGCCTCAGTTCAATGAAGCCCAACGGAAACTAGGGTATCTAGGAATAAGTAGCATAGTCTTTATCCATTCAGTGAGGATTCATATCCAGGAAAACTGAATCCCAAAGAAATATGGGGTTTGTGGTGGATATCTTTTTTTTTTTTCTTTTTCCTTCCAAAGATGTTATGGAAAAGCTGGAGAGGGTTCAGTAAAAAAAATCATAAACTACAAAAAATTACAGTGTTTATTTTTAACTTAGATAGGGGACTTCATTACAGGCAAGGCTCTTCAAACAAAGAAGAAAATAGTGTGCTAAGAGATCTTTAGTGAGGAAAGGTATACTAAGGGATGCATTAGTCATACACAGGACTTGAAGGTCTGTTCAAGAGTGGTAAAATGAATGTATGGCCTGTGAGATGCAGGAAACAAAACTAAGCCTAGGATCAATTTAAACTAACTTTATCCAACTTTGTAATAGAAGTAGCTGGTTTAAGTTGGCTCTCTAGTTACTGGAGTAATTATCAAACAAGGCTGGACAAGTTGATGAAAATCTCCTTCTCCAAGTGATAGAAGAGCCAATGAGGAGAGATGCTATGCTGGACCTTGTTCTCACCAACGGCTAAGGGCTGGTGGGGAAAGTGAAGCTCAAGGGCAGCCTTGGCTGCAGTGGCCATGAAATTGTGGAATTCAAAGATCCTCAGGGCAGTGAGGCAGCAAGAAGGACACACAGCAAGCTCATTAACCAGGACTTCAGGAGAGCAGACTTTGGCCTTTTCAGCGATCTACTTGGCAGAGTTTCGTGAGATAAAGCCCTGGAGGGAAGGGGGGCCCAAGAAAGCTGGTTAATATTCAAGGATCACCTCCTCCAAGCTCAGGAGCAATGCAACCCAACAAAGAGGAAGTTAGGCAAAAACGACAGGAGGCCTTCATGGATGAACAAGGGGGTCTATGATAAACTCAAACAGAAAAGTGTAGAAACAAAGACTGGGAGGAATGCAGAGAAATTGTCTGAGCAGACAGGGATCAGGTTAGACAAGCTAAAGCCTTGATAGAATTAAATCTGGCCAGCGACATCAAGGACAACAAGAAAAACTTCTATAAGTATGTCAGAGAGAAAAGGAAGACTAAAGAAAATATGGGCCCTCTCCAGAAGGAAACGGGATATGTGGTCACCCAGGATACGCAGAAGGCTGAGGTAGTCAATGACTTTTTTGCATCAGTCTTCACTGGCAAGGGGTCTAGCCACACTGTCCAAGTTGCAGAAGACAAAGGCCTTCTGGGACTGTGACTGGGAGAAGAAACGGCCACTGCAGAAGAAGATCAGGTTCAAGATCATCTAAGGAACCTGAAGGTTCACAAATCTATGTACTGATGAGAGACATCTGCGGATCCTGAGGGAATTGGCAGATGAAGTTGCCAAGCCACTATCAATCATATTTGAGAAGTCATGGTAATACGGTAAAGTTCTCACTGACTGGAAAAGGGAAAACATAACCTCCATTTTCAGAAAGCAAAAAAAGTATGACTTCAGAAGTACAGGCTGTTCAGTCTCACGTCTGTACCTAGCAAGATCATGGAGCAGATCCTACTGCAAACTCTACTAAGGCACATGGAAAATAAGTAGGTGATTGGTGACAGCCAACACGGCTTTACCAAGGGCAAGTCACGTCTGACAAATTTGGTGGTCTTCTACAATGGGGTTACAATGTTGGTGGATAAGGTAAGAGCAAGTGGTATCATCTACTTGTACTTCTGTAAAGCATTTGACACTGTCCTACATGACATTCTTGTGTCTAAATAGGAGACACACAGCTTTGACAGATGCACCACTCAATGGATGAGGAATTGGCTGGATGGTCGCACTCAAAGTGTTGAGGTCAACAGCTTGAGACCAGTGGAGACCAGTAGAGACCAGTGACAAATGATGTCCCTCAGGGGCTGGTAGTGGGACCGGCACCATTTAATGTCTTTGTTGGTGACATGGACAATAGGACTGAGTGCACACTCAGCCAGCTTGACAATGACACCAAGCTGTGTGGAGCAGTCAACATGCTGGAGGGAAGGGATGTCATCCAGAGGGACCTGGACAGACTTGAGAGGTGGGCCCATGCAAACTTCATGAAGTTCAATGAGGCCAAGTGCAAGGTCCTGCATTTAGGTCATGGCAATCCCAAGCACAAATCTAGGCCAGACGGAGCATGGATTAAGAGCAGCCCTGAGGGAAAGGGCTTGGGGGTGTTGGTTGATAAGAAACTCAACATGAGCTGGCAATGTTCACTTGCAGCCCAGAGAGCCAACTGCATTCTGGGCTGCATCAAAAGAAGCCAGCAGGTCGAGGGAGGTAATTGTACCCCTCTACTCTGCTGTCATGAGACCTCACCTGGAGTACTGTGTTGAACTTTTGGGGCCCCCAACATAAGAAGGACACAGACCTCTTGAAGCAGGTCCAGAGGAGGGCCACGGAGATGATCAGAAGGCTGGAGTGCCTCTCCGATGAAGACAGGTTGAGAGAGTTGGGGTGGTTCAGCCTGGAGAAGAGAAAGCTCCAGGGACACCTTCTAGCAGTCTTCTGGTACTTAAAGAGGGTGTACAGGAAAGATGAGAAGGGACTCTTTATCAGGGAGTGTAGCAATAGGACAAGGGGTAATGGTTTTAAAGTGAAAGAGGGTAGATTTAGATTAGATATTAGGATGAAATTCTTTACAGTGAGGGTGGTGAGGCACTGGAACAGGTTGCCCAGAGAAGTTGTGGATGACCCATCCCTCGAAGTGTTCAAGGCCAGTAACCTGAGTCTAGTGGGAGATGTCACTGCCCAGGGCAGGCGGGTTGGAACTAGATGATCTTTAAGGTCCCTTCCAACTATAATCATTCTATATTTCTATGATTCCATGTAGACAACTTTCCTCTGCATATCCTTCCATTGACAGGATGAGGGGGAGCCAAGTGACCAGTTTAAGTTGGACACCTAATTTAAATGTTAAAAGGGCATGCAAGAGAAATTCTATTCTTAAAAAATACACTTTCTTTTTTTTTTCATTTTTAGCTCAGGGAATGTGGGTATAACTGAAGTATTTTAAAACTTTCAAAGGAACTTTTGAAGTGCATCATTCTCTTCAGATTTTGGCTTAATTAAGCATCACTGGTCTGGAAGTCTTCATTCTTCTAAGTATGGAGAGCTTATTGAAAAGAGAAACAGCCTTTTATGGACAGCAACAGCATACCTGGTTCCTCAAATTACACAGAGATGTTATAACATCCCGGAAAACTGCCAGTTCAGTTAAAGCATAAGGGGCAGATAAAGAGTCACAGAGGAATACATCTATATGTATAATATACATTTACCATTCCCGTTACTGTTAAGATATGAGCATAAAATACATGTAATTTTTTAATTTTGTCATTCTTATCACAGAGAAAGGAGACGTCTTTTATTTCTAGAAAAAATCCCAGACCAAGAGTTGTTCTTCAAGTCAGTCAGAATCCTTAACTCAGTTAGCAGGTAGGTAGGGGAGACTGACAGCCAGGATGAGCCAGAATAAATGTAAAGAACCCTCCACTTTTAAATGCAAGAACTTAATAGTATGAGTGTTTGTGTTACTAAATAAACGAAACATTAGCAATTTGAAGTAGCATTAGGCAAGGATAAAAACGTTATAACATTGTTTTCAAAAAGTAAAGACAAAACAGCCAGGATCATATTTAGACTGCTTCTTTCATTCCACTTAATTACAAATTGTGCTGTGTAGAAGAAAAATTTCTTCTAATCTGCTGACTGTGAAATGCAAAATTCATAAACTGAACAAAGAAGAATGACCTAGTCCCCTGTGTAGCCTAATATTCAGGACAGTCTTCTAGAAAATAAGAAACATGAACCCCGAGTTCAGATTAATTTTCCATTCTCAGAAAGAACATTTTATTTACAAGAGAACCAGGACGTGGTGAGATATGTGTTATTAGTTCTATATGTGAATGCACTGCTGAGGATGACTCAGTCTGAGGTAGATTGATGCTTTATCCTAAGAGGGACTGAGTGCTGCCAGGAGCAGGTGGAACTGCGAGCAAATGTTCCTAATTGCTTCCTAGAAAAGACCCCTTAAATTTCAGCCAAATTCCAATTTAAGCAGAATATACTCAGTGTGACTCTTGTTTTCATCCTGGTAACTGAACTTTTCCAGGAAACGTCTGCAATTCTCTGTGTGGGCTTGTGTGTGGACAGAGGAGGGGAAGAGAGGGCATAGCATTTTAGGTCTGAGTAATTTCTTGTTAGTTTTTCTTTAGATAAATAGGAGAAGTTGAGTGTCTAGGGATCACAGTCTGGTACATTTCCCAGAACTCACTTGGCCTTGTAGAAGTGATTTAAATAAATAAATGAATGGTAAGTAAAATCTCTTGCAGGGCAGCTTTTTCACACTGAAACAGGGGCAACTGTGATGGGTGAGCAGTCAAACATTGCAGTACTTAGCAACTCTAGGCAGGTTTTCATTGCTGGATAACTTTCAACTTCTTGAGGTCTCCAAGACCTAGATAAGATCCATATTCTAGCAAAAAACCATTTTTTTTATTCCAATATATAAAATATATTCCTAATCTCTATGTTAAATTCATATATAGATATTACTTTCTAAAAGTTTTTATCTCCCTTTTTTTATTTACAGACTGCCCATTTTATTTTTACATTGGTCACTTGCTTTAAGAAATACTTGTTCTAAATTTACACTGGTAAGGGCCTTTTGAAGCTTCTTATTCACACAAAGGAATATATTTAAGATATCCATATTCATAGGTAAGAACCAAATAGGATACTAGTAGCTAAAAGCAGATCCATTAATCCTGTGGGATTAAAGTTGTCCATGGCAGTATTTGAAGTCATAACTTTTATCTGTAAATGATTTCCAGAGATGGAAAAAAAACCTGGGAACCATTTATTTATAGATTTGGCTGTATACCTTCACTGTTTTTCAGCTTTAAGAACTTAGGTTATGTGACCCTTTTTCTGCTGTAGGACTCCTACATTCAGGAACCTTGGTGGAAAGGGGATCTTCTGATCTCCAGCCTACTGTCTATGGCCTCTCTTCGCCCAAAGTGAGGGTCTTTCAGTGTCCTCTGAAATGCAGTGAGGCACACATGAAAACGGAGAACAGGACCCACTTCGCATGATGGCCAACATGGAAGTTATACTAGGTGATGGTGAAACTGTTCCCTCCTCCCAGTCAGGATATCTCTATGTACTTCCTGATTTGCTCAAACAGCAGTCTCAGCAAAAGGCATGAGTGTTCAAATTACCTCATTAAAATCTTAGTGCTTTAGTTTTTCTTTCCATTGCAACCCAAACTATCCCATGAAAATTTTCAGAGCTCTAATTTCTGCCCCTTCTGAAACAATTATATTTGAAGACTTAACCTGAACTGTCTTCACCTGGTAGTAATTCTGCTGTTGACTTCAGCTAGGGGAGAATTTGTGTCTTCCTTCAGTAACACCATACACTAGAAATGAGAACTTCAGTACCATCTCATCCTTACATTAGCCTTATTCAGAAGTAAAAGATGGCATTTTCTTTTCTCATATCCATCACATTCACCATTTGGCTTATCACTTCTGTGAAAAGCTTGGGAAATATTTGCTTATTTGTATATAACACAGGTGCATATTTTTTTCCCCAGGAACTGAGATAAATTCACCAGGAGAAATGCAACTAAAAACAGTCTAACTGGTGGAATCAAGAGCAATGTTGCCTAGTTATATCTCTTCACCAAAAGAAGAGAAAGCCCTGAAGATTTTTGCCACAGTTTTCCTCCCTGGATCTTCTGGGAAGCACTCTGGTGTGCAAGCCACTGTTGTCCAGGGCATGCTCATGGAGGGCCTGGGACAGGCGAGATGGAGCCTTTGTCTCCATTCATACAGATCTGTCCTAATTATTGAAAGCACTTTTGTGCATATATAACTTACAAGGCTCCTTAGCTGTGTTCCCATCATTGGGCTCGAAGTCTACCACCCTGAAACACTGATATTTCCTAAGGACTAGGGTTAAAACTAGAGCTGAGGCTGTCTGGAATGCAATTAAGACCTCAGAGCTGCAATGGTAACCTGATCTGACAACATCAGGAAAAGTCAGCACTGGCTTTGGAACAAGTAACTACACACACTCTCCCTCCTGCTTCTCTCTGAAAGCCAGCAGCACCTGGGAGAATGCTGCATGAGAGCATTTCAATATAACAACAAAGGTGCGCAAAGTCATATAAATCTGAGGACAACTTTCAGTCATGACCACCCCTCCAAAGCAAGAGGAAGCATCAAAAATGTTTATTCTCTCTGGAGGAAATAATAGTAATAATAATAAAAACAATAACAATAAAAATGTTCTGACTTTCCAAATGTAGCTATGCTTGTGCTTTTTTTTTTTTTTTTAATAAGAAAACCACGATCCCCTGATGACAGACCTGCTGAATATTTCTTTCCTTTAGCAAAATCCTGATGAACTGACATTTCAGGTTCATGCAAACAAATTCCCTATAGGATGAATTTATGATTTGTATCATTATTAATATTGCACTTGGACGTGGAATTGCTACTTCAAAAGATTTCGCCTCATTTTGGTGAGCATGTGTTTATCTGCAAATCAACTGCAACTCCCCTAACTTTCTTCCCCTTTTTTTGTGAGATGAAGCAGTTAGAATAATTAAAATAAAATCTATTAACTGCTTGTTACTGTGAGGGGAAATAACATTGCATCCAAGCTCACATCTGCAACCATTGATTCTGAAGTAGTGACTGACAGCACCCAACTGACTAAGTAGGTTATAACAAGCTAGCTCCAGGCTGGAACTGCCAGTGGAGTGCAGAAGAGAAACATTGGCCTTTAAACTTGTTTTAAGCCAAAAGACAGGCAGGAGAAAAGGAAAGAAAAAAAGAAAGATGGAAGAAAGAAACCTCTGCCCACAGTCACTGTCCCTGTTCTCTTGTTCAGCAGCAGCAGCTTGTAATTGCCAACTCTCTTTAATTCACAGTTATATCTTGAGGGGACAAGAAAGAAATTTCTTTGTAACAGATAGCAATAAAAGTATTATTCATCTAATCATTCACAAACACATGTGTTTGTATTTGAAATCTATGCCTTCATGTATCCACAGCATAACACATACCCAGACAAGAAGAAGCAGCCACAGCAGTGTACAGGGACACAACCCAAACGAACGCCACTCCACTGCATAAAGACACATGTTCACACAATAGTATACAATATACAGCTGAATGTACTCTGCCCAGCTGGACACAGGACTGGAGCACATTCAAATGCAAATAGCATATTTTCTACAAGAACTTTGCCCTTGTGAGATTTTATTTCATCCTTTTGGGTCACTCTCTGCAACAGCCATGAAATGCTTTTTCTCCCACCCAAAACCCACATGCCTTGCACGTTTACCGTTATACAGACAAATTACAGTGCTCCTTTATGTCTAAGCACTCAGTGTAAATGCAAATATAAAATACCACAACATGAGGCAAACACAGACTTCAGGACACTTAAAATGCCATTTCAAAACCAAAGACCTGATGACTCTCAGGTAATGATTTCTATTATTGCGCTGCTGCATTGTGGTGATTATAATTTCACTATAGGTCAGACTGCAGGAGACCCACACAAGCAGAAAATCTGTTCATACAGCATCATCCCCCAAAATACTGGCAAGATTCAGTGAACTGAAAATGTTCTTCAATTTTTTCCAGTGCAGAACAGGAAAATGTCTGCAATCTAGATTATGTTCAAGGGTAGCAAATGATATTTCCTACTTTCTTTTACTTAAAAATTAAGATCCTTGATAGATCGGTTAATTCTGCTTCGATGGACGCAGGTTCCCAACTGGAGATCTATTGTATTCAATAAAGCTCTATCTGAGGCCAGACTTTGCTTGCAATTTTCACGATTCACATATTTGAAAGGCAGAGGGGACAATGAGATCATTAAAACTGAGTTCCTGAATACTCTAAGTCCTTATTTCCAAAGGAATATCTCCACATCAAGCCCACTAAAAGATCTTCCTGTCCTTATGTAGACATTCCTCTTCTCTTTCAAGTCTCACTCAAAACTTAGCTACTTCAAGAGATGCTTAGTCTTCCAGAGAGGCATCCAAGCTTGATTTAAAAGCATCAAGGCAAAAAAGAATCCACTTTTTCCCTTAGCAGTTTGTTCCAGTGGTTAATCACCCGCACTGTTAAAAAATATTGTGCTTTATTTCTAATTTGTCTGGCTTCAGCTTCAGACATCGTCTCTCGTTATGCCTTGCTCTGCTAGATTAAAGAGCTTTTTAGTAGTTAGTGTTTTCTCCCTGTGAAGGTACTTAGACACTCTAATCAAATCACCTCTCAATCTTTTTCTTGATAAGGTAAATAGGTAGAGCTCTTTAAGTGTCTCAATATAAGGCATTTTCCATGGCTCTTAAATCATTTTTGTAGTTCTTTTCTGCATCTTCGCTGATTTTTCATCATTGTTTTTGAAAGATGAGCATTAAGAGTATTAAATATATATATATTCTACAATCTGTTTTATCTTTGTCATATATAAATGTTAAACCAGTCCCTATTCATCTGTTGAGACAGTCAGCGACTGCATTAGCTTTTTCTCATCATAGCCACAGCTTGGAGGATTTGCACTGACTTGGTTGCCCACTATAGCCCCTATAAGCAGAGCTGCTACTTCCCACAGTACAGTGCAGTACTCTGTTTCTTAGGTCTACTCTTGATTTGTTTGACTTACATTTATTTCTTTACATTACACCAGAAAGAAGGCAAATACTTTCATGCACACTTAGTAATCCTGTTGGAAGAATGGTGTTTGAGTGGCATTCTCCTCAGTAAAAAAAAACAAAACAAAACAAAAAAACCCCAAAACAAACAAAAAAGCATTCCTCAGTCAAAAATCAAAGCTTTAACATAAAAAAACCCAAACAAGTCAAAACAAAAAAACAAGCAAACAAGCAAAACAAAAACAAAAACAAAAACAAAAACAAAATCAAAAACAAAAACAAAAAAAAAAAAAACCAAAAACAAAACCAAAAACAAAACAAAACCCCCACACCAACATAAAAAAAAGGGGGGGGGGGGGCATAAACCCCCTACATTAAAGGAATGAGAATGTGTAAAATATCAGAATCACAATGAAGAGTACAAGAATGGTGACCAAATTGAAGTGGTTTGTTTATATTTAATTTTCTCTTTGCTGTTTGGTGACATGTAAGATAGGACTTATTTATCCACATTCACACAATTTAAGTAAGCATCTTGTCTATAGTAGCCATCATAACACCCTCGAAATTAATAGTGAGACACAAAAACCTCTACCTGGAAAAGCCTTAAACACCATCTTAAACACCATCTTACCATCCTAAACACTATTTTAGGATGGGATGAATGACTCTCCAAAGATACTTTCCCTTTTCAATTTCCAAAAAAAAATTTTTACATTATTATTTTACATTAATCACCTAATTTTCAAATGGCTAAAGTTAGCTGAGGTGAATCCCATCCTTATTGCCGTGTAGTTTAATGTTGCTGTGAACTGTTAAAAGTACTATTTATCAGTACAGAGATGGTTGCTATGTAGTAATGGGTGACATGAAGCATGAAATGTGTTTAAAGTGTTCTGACAATTGAAAGGAGCAATATTACTCTGTGAATTCAGAAGCAGTTTGTGTTTTTAAGGCAAAAAAAGGCCATAGTATTTAATTCCATAACTGGAAATTCTTTCGTTACATTACCAAAGGCTCAGCTACGTGAAACAGTGTAAAATCCATGGTCACCATACCTGCAGAGGAGTGCAAGGTATTCACTATAGGTCCTTCTGGAAAATTAAGGAATACTAATGAACTGTCTGATGGTTAATTTACAGATGAGACAATGAAGGGTCTAGTAGCTAAATAGAAGGTAAGTTTACAATGTAGGGAAAGAAAAAGTTTACAAAAGAAATAAGATAGTTAGAAGCTACTAAGAAAACTGTTATGTAAACTGATGTATAAATGGAGTCTTAAGAAACATTTTAGGGGAAAATAGAGGCTACTTCCAATTACTACATTGACTGATATGTCACGGCTTGGTTTAAAGGAAATTTGTGGAAATTATTGGTATTATGAAAAGTGAGAATTTTCAGTCCTAGGTGAGATGAAGAGAAATGGCTGAAATGTTATGAACAGCTTGCAGAGTACTTTTTCAAATGCTTGAAGGAAGTCAATATTTCACTTCCAAAAAATTCTGATTGGCTCTCAGATTAATTTACGCCTTTTGTATTTTTATTAGCTTCAAATCCATACCTTTGATTAGTTGTCAGTCACAACTTGCTTTGCTTTCTTGACCTCTAAACTCTTTCTATGGTGTACCACAACTAGACATGTAAATTTTCTGGAAGTTTTGATGATATGAAGAAATAAATGAATGAAACCCTCATGCCTATTTTCTTGAAAAAAATTTAGATGGACAAATCAGAACTATTAGCAACAGTAAGTTGTTCATTGAAACAAGGGTATAGTAGGTTCTTCCTTCAAGAAATGGAAATGCATTGTTCATAATTCATTAACTTCACAGAAAGAGTAAGCAGGATACTTATTGAATGACTAAATACAAAATCATTTACCTTTGAATAACAACAAATGTACCTAATATCAGAGATGGAGTTGTTCTGCACACAAGAGTAGTATTCATTACACCTCGTTCTAGACATTGAAAAGTGTTAGGTGTCTAATCTAAGGTAATTTTGTAGACTATGAGCATCGAATAAGGGGAATTTTTCCCATCTCTTCTTACTTTTATAACCAGTACAGTAATATGATATGGATTTAGTATGTTGTTACTTGCCACCTCTCACAAAGTCAGGAAAACTAATGTGATATTTATGTGTGTAGCACATACATATCACTATATGTCTATAGTAGAATCATACCTAGAGTCTGCCGTGTTATGGAGTGCTGTAATATACGGGAGTTGTAACAGAAAATATTGCCAGTTTCGAAATAGAACTGAAGTGCAACTTCAGTATTACCACTACGGATGATGTCCTAAAAAAGTCTTTTATATTCTGAATGAAAGTGTTTTACATAACCTTTTCCATTGTTACTGTTTTCATTTTAGACTATCAAACATATTGGAAAAACAAATGAGGTTTTCATATGTTTTCATTCTTCTTTTGTTTGGTTTTGGTGTTTTGTGTTTTGGTTTTTGGTTGTTTTTTTTTTTTTTTTTCTTTCTTTTTAGTATCATTTCCCCTGCATCCTATCCCTGAAAAAAAAACTCACTTAGGAAAGTTTATCTTACTTCTCCACAGCTTTTTGAGACCTATACAGTCTCTACAGGCAGCAAGGAGAAAATACAAATAAGCAAACAAAAAAGTGGTAGGTTGTTGAAAGTACATTATGTTCACTAAAATCTGAATTCCTTTAGTTACAAGCAAGTCATATAACCTATCAATCTCTGTAGTGTCTGTTTCAGAGTACTGTTCATCTAACCAGTGGATTGGTTCACCACACAATTTATTTTTGTTGAACTTCAGCTTTACATATCTTGCAGGATCCAGCCTCTTTCGATTTTTGGTGCATGCATCTTTCATGTATTTGTGGATGGTTATTATAAATAAGCAGCAGGGCTTTAGAAGAACGAATCTTGTCAGATGAACTTGATTGCTTGTTTATGACAGAATTACAAAATTAGTGGCTGAAGGGAATGCATTTGGCATAATATATTTGGATTTTAGTGAATCATTTGATACACTGTCTCAAAAAATTAGTTCAAATTGGCTGAGATATGAACTCAGCTTCATGTACTGAAAACTAACTGAATGCCCATAAAGCAGGAGTAATAGTAAATGGCACTGAACGGAGATGTCTGGGATTCAGAAGGCCAGCCAATATTGAACTTCTTCATTAAATGTGTATGATGCTGTGATGGAAGGTTGTACAAAGACAAAGAAAAAAACCCATGGTCTAAAATGAGTGAAAAGTTTGGGACAGAATAATTACTCATTTACAAGGAATTATAATTGATATCTCTCTTTTTTTTCCATGAAAATATTTGGAATATATATTAGTGTTGAGGAACCAGAATATAATCACTGTTATAAATTCTCCTTTTTCTGTCTTTTTCTAAAAATATCCAGCATTATACACTTTATCTTTTACTTTATGCACTATCTATTGAGTATTACTCTGACAGGACCTCATATCAACTGAGAATTTGCTGTGGATCTTCCTAAATCTTTGCTTAAGTTTTTAATCCTCAAAGAAAATCGAACAAACTTTAACTGAAAAAGTTAATCAGAATAAAGACTAGCTCTATCTTTTTCCCAGAGATCAAGGTAAGGCCAACCAACTTATAAATATCTAGGTCATCTTTTTGGTCTTTTTTAAAGATGGATTCAATATTTACCTTTCTCCAGTTATTGAGAACTTCACCTGATCACTACAGCCTTTCAGAGATGATAGAGAGGTTCTTGCAAGGATATCAGCCAACTGCCTCAACAGCCTTAGGTACGCACATCTGGTCCCATGTTGCTGTATGGGTCAAGATCCCTCTCCCTAAAGTTACTGCAGCACTCAAATTCATTTGTGTTGTAGCCCTAAATGTTTGCCTGGGTGAACGGGGAAGGCAGATAGTCTGATCTATTATGATACAGTGTATCACTAACTGGGCCGAAATTAGTACTTCAGAATTTACAAAATTATAGACATGTAACATTATTGTTATATCATATGATTATATCCTATTACTGTAACATACATACTTGTAATGGCCTTAAGACAATCTAGAGTTTTGCAGTTTCTGAGAAGTGATTTGCAAATGCTTTTGGCTTAACAATATTTCTCTTCTCTTAGCTCTCTTTACACCCCTCCTTGATGCTCTTTCTCTCTCTCCTTCATATTATATTGTAAGCTCTTTGCAACAGGGCCTGTTCATTTGCATTTGCTCTATAATGTGCATGTCATGCTTGAGAGATACTGACTGTTCTGGTATACATGAGTGCTAGCTACAAGCACTGCCTCCGTTAGATGTACCTGAATTGAACTGTCAAATGGTAAATAATGTCTGTGGCAAGTACGCTAACTGTGAGTGGCAAAGAAGCCCTGGAGATTGATGAATAATAAATAACAGTTCCCCTTTCTTTGTTAGCAGTATGTCCTTGTTCACCTGTGCTCATGCTGGGCAGATGGTAAGCACTGAGGGTGAATTCCACAATGCTGGCATATGGGTGGAGGGGATGTCTTCACATGGGGAGACTTAATGCTAGCTTAGTCTTTATGTCAGTGCAGGGTACACCTTCAAAAGGACTGAGGCTCAGTCTTCTTTTTCCCTTTGCCATGTTTTTGCACTGGTGGAGAAAAATAAAATGAGGACGGATCAGAGCATGAAGTCATTTCATTACAGATTCTGTGCTGCTATTTCCAGACATCACTGAAATTTGATAAAAAAAAAAAATAATAAAAAAATGGGAGTTATTACTGATATTGGTAAAACTATTGGTAAATTACTCTCTCTTTCACTTCTTTCCATATATTCCGTTACTTTTTTCATTAAGTTGTTGCTGAGATTCTTAGTGGGTATGTTTTGAGCTTCTTACCTGTTCATGTGTTTATATTTATAAATAATCAATAGGGAAGACACCTTATCCAAAAAGTCCATTACCTATCAGTGATTCAGGTGGTTTCTAGTCATTTTAAGCTTGGTTAAATTGATAGAAGTAAACTGAACAGTAACTTGTTGAACAAAATAAGGAAGACTGTTACTCTGAATGAAATTCAGATCTCTTGATCTCTGACTTCAGAACTCTGATCTCTTTCTATGACCACGTGACCCGCCTTCTGGATGCTGGGAAGGCTGTGGACATTGTCTATCTGGACTTTGGTAAGGCCTTTAACACCATCCCCCACAGCATTCTCCTGGAGAATTTGGCGAATCATGGCATAGACAAGTCTACTCTTCTCTGGGTTAAAAACTGGCTGGATGGCCGTGCCCAGAGAGTTGTGATTAATGGGGTGAAATCCTCTTGGCGGCTGGTCACCAGCAGTGTCCCTCAGGGCTCAGTTTTGGGGCCAATGTTGTTTAATATCTTTATCAATGACCTGGATGAGGGGATTGAGTGCACCCTCAGTAAGTTTGCAGACGACACCAAACTAGGTGGGAGCGTTGATCTGCTTGAGGGTAGGAAGGCTCCACAGAGGGACCTGGAAAGGCTGGATCGATGGGCCAAGGCCAAATATGAGGTTTAATAAGGCCAAGTGCCGGGTCCTGCATTTTGGTCACAACAACCCCAAGTAACACTACAGGCTTGGGGCAGAGTGGCTGGAAAGCTGCCCAGCAGAAAAGGACCTGGGGGTGCTGGTGGACGGCCAGCTTAACATGAGCCAGCAGTGTGCCCAGGTGGCCAAGAAGGCCAACAGCATTCTGGCTTGTATCAGGAATAGCGTGGCCAGCAGGAGTAGGGAAGTGATGGTGCCTCTGTACTCGGCACTGGTGAGGCCTCACCTCGAGTGCTGTGTTCAGTTCTGGGCCCCTCTGTACAAGAGGGACATTGAAGTGCTGGAGCGTGTCCAGAGGAGAGCTACCAAGCTGGTGAGGGGTCTGGAGACCAAGCCATATGAGGAGAAGCTGAGGGAACTGGGCATGTTTAGTTTGGAGAAGAGGAGGCTGAGAGGAGGCCTCATTGCCCTCTACAACTCCCTGAAAGGAGGGTGTAGAGAGGTGGGTGTTGGCCTCTTCTCCCAGGTGAATAATGACAGGACCAGAGGAAATGGTCTGAAGTTGGGGCAGGGGAGGTTTAGATTAGATATTAGGAAGAATTACTTTACCGAAAGAGTGGTCAGGCACTGGAACAGCCTGCCCAGGGAGGTGGTTGAGTCACCATCCCTAGAGGTATTTAAGAAATGTCTAGATTTCGCACTTCAGGGCATGCTCTAGTGACAGAGAGTGTGTGTGTGTGTATGGTTGGACTCGATGATCTCAAAGGTCCTTTCCAACCATGAAGATTCTATGATTCTATGATTCTGGATGGTCTGGGGTTTTATATCTACACAGATGTTATGCATGACCGTATAAAATTTATGTAATCACCAAAGTTTTCCATGTATACAAGCATAGTGATTACTGGATCTTTTAACATTCTAGTTACCAATGTCTGATTGGTACTAACATTGGTATCAACTAGTACCAACATCTGATTTTCTGAGTCTGTGTGTCAGTTTCTTCTATTTTATTTACTTGCTCTTTCATTGGTAATGAATCATGATGCTATAATAGAATTAATAAAAAAAGAAATTGAATATTGTGATTGAAAAATAGTCTCCAGCTTTGAAAATAAAAGTCTGCTTTGCTTCAGTACTTATATACACTATCTGGTGGATACCATTATCCAGTCACAACATTCAATTCCAATGACATTATGGGGTAAATTCTTGTCTTCATTTCCAGCAACTTATGAACATTTGTGCTTACATTGTTTCAAAGACAAGCATGTGAAAAGCAAGGGCCAATGAAGTGAAAACAATTGGAATTTTGGCCACAACTCTAGAATAAGCGTTACTGCAATGTAAATGATTCCTTGTAACAATTTACATTTTGAAACTCAATAGTGATCATGATGGAAACCTACTATAACCCAAACTATCATCTCCTTTCCTTTTGGAGATTTACAAGTCCTTAATTTTATGACATATCCAGTTGTAAGAAGCATATTTCTAGGGACATGACAGGTCTACAGCTCTGTAGACTTGCAGGTAACATCACACCCCTAAAGTCTGATTAATCCTTGACACTGTTGGCAGCTTTACAAAAAAGGGCTACAGTCTAGTCCCAAATGCAGTGTACTATCACTGTAATTATTCTGTTTTAAAGGAGCTAATATTAGCTTATTAGAATAACTTAGTGCAGGAGAACTGGGGTACTTTATAGAGATATGTTAGATACAGTTTGGATGTCTTGAGGAAGAGCAGGAAAGACAGGCTAATTTCCCATATGAAAGGTAAATATACTAGCTCCTTAAGATTGTATAAAGGCATTTTCTGGTTATTTAGTTAAATCAAAATTGTGATCATGATTCCATAGTACATAAGGTCCTATACATAAAATTACACAATTTTAAGAATAGCCTTAGTGAGCTTCACCAAAGTTCATATGTAGGACAACGTCTGATTTATGAACCTTGATGGGGACTGACATCAAATAAATGCAGTTGGTCAGCACAGACAAGACAGACACTCCCTGCCACATAACGCAGACAATGTCGTGGTCAACATGTGATCTTTCATTGGAAAAGCAAAGACACTGTTACACTGAAAATATTGCTTACAGGCAAAGAGGAAAAACACATTGTATGTAAGTAAAGCCAAGGATTCATTGTTACTACAATGGAAATCTTTGAAGTCTAATCATAATTAGTCCAGAACTAGTTGTACAGAAAAAGAAAGAACAATGCAGTTAAATTTGTTATGCACACTTCTGAGTTTCCACCCCTTTTCCTGATGTTATACTTACCCTCTTCCTCAGGGTCCCAAGGTCAGTGATTTAATTCTGGTGGTGGTGATGGCAGCAGGGGTTGTTTATGGTGATTTCTCATCATCCAGAGTCCTTAGCCCAGAAGAATATCATGCTGATGTTGATAGTTTCTTCTTCTTCACTCTAGGATCCATGTGGAGTGATTTTTACTTATTTCCAAAATTACATTTTTACACCTTGCTCTTTATTCATTGATCTGCACCTCCATGTTACACCAAATATAGCTATATATACATCCAAGTGTTACTGTATACGTTCCCTTTTATGAATTACATATTATTTCTTTGTTTTCTTTGTTACCTCTAATACTACTTTTGCCCAGGACCAGGTCTGTTTGTCGTTAACTGACCGTGGATGACCCTGGCCATGGGATCTCCAGTGGCAATGTGTGGCCTATCTTTTATCAATCCATGCCTTTACTTCTCTGCAGCATATCCCATGACCCCACTTCTCAAGTCCTCTGCCATGATACCAAGTTTGTATTTCTCTACATTATGTCATTGTGTTAGTCATAAATACCTCATTCTACATAGAATAGCTGTTTATTACTACTATCTATATATACTGTGGTTGTACCATACAAAGATAAACAAAAGCAAAGCAAATCAGTGGTCATGTGGTGACATGTGGTCAATTAGAAAAACAAACAAACAAAAAACAAACAAAAAAACCCAACCAACCAACCAACCAACCAAATTAATGTAAAGCTAAACCAAGTAAAATAGAGCTCCAGGCAGGTCAAGAAAAGATCAGACAGTGCAGGCCTTGCTAAGCCCGAACTTCAGTCCTTGCAAACTTAGGACAAACCATGTGGCCTGCTATTAGCAATGTCAATGCAATACTATAGGGCTACCACCTTTAGAACACCAAGACTGGAGTTAATGCAGCACTGAAGGTTGTGTAGTTGTGTAGACTTATTCAGGAGTTGATGGAGAGGAGTAAGAATGTCCAGGTGGGAGGTCATCCAGTTCTAAGGTAATGCCTTAGTGACTAAGAAGCTGAGACATACCAGGCTGTGGACCTGTCTATCTGCCTCTATTGACCATAGCAGGAACTTTTATTTCTAGCTTAGATATTTAGGTACCTGATGCAACTTGTCTGGTTGTCTGCAATATACATACATTTACAAAAAAATTCACAGGGTCATTTTTAGCAAATACTATAGGATCTCTAAAGAGAACAACGGAATCAGACATCTGTTTTTGTATCTCAACTGGGTACGTAGTTTGTTATCACCATTCTGTTTTATCCCAGATGTTATCTTTTCCAGAAAACGTATATTCACTTCTCACCAGTATTTTATTAAGGACTGCCTCTGTAAAAATGTATGACTGGGATTTCCAATAGAGTTTACCAAAAAAGAGTGCCTAATTCCCTTTAAAGAGGACCAAGAAGTCCTCATTTTCATACATGAAGACAGCCACGATAAGCCATTGTAATTCTCAAAATACAGCTATATGATATTCCTTTGACCCATCTTGGGTACATGGCTGAATTTCACTCTTAAAAAATTCTCCAGACACAGCAAATAATAAGTAACAAATGCATCCCATTTACACTAACAAATGAACAGATCATTCATCTCTGGGAGCTTGTGCATATGGACTATTTAAATTGTCTTCACTTGATATTATAAGAAATATCATTCTTAATTCATTTGGCATTTCATTATTTTAGTTCTCCTAAATAAATGAATTCTGAAAGGTTACAGTAGAGATTCCTATCAAACATCTTATCTGGCAATGAAGAGAGAATGAAAAAAAGCTGCCTATGTACATTGCAAACTCTAATCTAAATGTGTCATTAGATTGTGAACAAATTGTTAATGTCGCCCTTGAAAACGACCTTCTGCTGAAGACATGTAGAAGGTTGCATTGCAGTCTTTATCTGAGCTGGCCTCCAAGCTTACTCATTCTCCGCCTACTTATGGAGAAATGTATCATTTAGACATTCATATTCAAATCAAGCTAAGGATAAGAAAATGCTTTTGAACAGCTCTGGTAGAGGGGCTTGAAAACACAGAAAATACTTTTTGGAGTAGTTTATAAAAATGTGCATGCAGAAGGATCTGGTCATAATTCAGGTAGAGAGAGAGGGTCATTAATCTCAGGGGTTCTAAGTGTAACCGGATCCCAGTTTTCTCTCTCACTGGGATTCATAAAGTATGCAGTTTCCTTTTCTTTGTTATGCTGGCAACTAAAAATTCAGCTTTTAGCACTTCAATTTCCCTTCTGTGAAAAAGGAGATGATACTGCATTTCCTCACAGAGCAGAGCTGGGAGTTTGATTATACTTATATGTATGAGACCCTTATATTTGAAAATGGTGTGAATAATAAAGTATTTAGAAGTGGGGTTTTTTAGGTGCTGAGTTATATTGCAGAGAGGGAAGAGATGCCAATAGGTGAGTTTTGGTGTACTGTGTGAAAAAAAATATGATGCTTGTGCTTTCTGCTGGTGATCATTCCTTTATACCGACCCTTTGCAAAGCCATCATAACTAAACTGGATAAACTACTAGATTAGCCCATGATTGGTAGGTGTCATGAGCCTTCTTTTCACTCTGAACTTGGGTAAGTGATTGGTAGAAACACAGTAGATCACAGCACACCTAAAACCACAGTTGAATTAGTAGGGAGAAATGCATTTCTGGAAGAAAGCTCATTCAGTCTTTCTTTTTCTCATTTGCTCTTTCTTTCTTTCTGTTGTGAAGCATTTTTTCCCTGATATCCTGACAGGCAGGGCCGAAGCTTTCGGAAATCAAATGTGAACTCATTTTGAAATACCAGCAGCGTTTGAATTTTAAATTAACCTATTTACAATGAAACTATGCCTGCTGATTGCCATCATCTTCAGGAAAATTAACAGTAACGATCATTGGTGTCATAATGCAATTTCCCCGCAAAAATCACATAGGCTTCATTACTGTTTACATAAATTGTCATAAATACCAATTATAGCTGAACATAAAATGTAATGCTCTTTTTTTTAATCATAATCACACAATTGTTCTTCTAATTCATATGCTGAGGGAATAGGGTTTTGATTCAACCTTTGTTGTGAAGGAAATGTTTTGCTGGTAGTTAGTTTTGCTGTAAGTGCTTGTTGGCTTATTTTCAAATCCCTCTCTCTCCCTCTCTCTCTCTTTTCCTCCATCCATTTGGATCGTTTAGTCCTTGTCCCCTGTTTGCTTTGCCCTCTAATCACCAAAAGGAACATGTAGGCGTGTTAACAGCAGATGGGGGAGACACGCTGCTCGTGTCCTCTAGACATCGGACATCAGGCTACAGAGGAATAAGTATTTCCGGCGGGGATTTATAACATCATTTTGTACAATTACGTAGAAGACCCCATAAAGGAATAATGTAATAATAAACCTGTTAAAAGTGCAAATTTGTTGCACCAATTTATGTTTCTCTCATAAGTCAGCAGAACAAAGAGCTGATAAAGGGAATGACATGTTAAATTACTAAATTTAAAAAACAAAGGCCAGAAGAAAGGGTCTGGCTTTATTTTAAGCACATTGTGTGCTACATATATTTTTGAGTAACTATGCTGTAACTGTCGGCCATATGCTATATAAGCAGTGCAAGGTAAGTACTCTGTAATCACAGGATAATTATCTTGTTATTTCTGTCTTCCAGCTAGAAATGCTGTTGATGCCAGTTCTGTCTGGAGCTCAGGGCCTGCTACCAACCACCCAATGCCCTCATCTTCAACACTCTGTGTGTGTGTGTGTGTGTGTGTGTATCAATATATTCATATACATGCATGCACAGATGTACATATATATCTCTGTGTCTGTGTTTGTAAATGAAAAAAATAATAATAACATTATAAATTAAAGTTAGTCACTTGAGGAATTTAATTACTGGAAGGAACAGCTCTTTCTCCTGCATTTAATGACCTGCTTACAACTCTTCTGATTCTGTAGTTGAAGTCTCTCACTGCGTAGATTAGGTGGGATTAAGTTCAATTACCAGAGAAGAGCAACATAGAAAATCACTGAGTATCACACAATATAGTCTGGAACTTGGGTAACGTTTCCTAGAGAGAAAGGGAATCGGGTGCTGAAAAAATATGGGGGTTTCTGATGCTAGTCCAGGCTTCACAGCAGACAAATCTGTTCAGGAACGCCAGATAATCTGCCTTGGTGGTTTTGCTAGTCTGAGTAGCAGTCCAGAATTTTCTCCCTGAGCTTGACATGTTCAATATACTTGCTCCCTTACCCACATTGCCCTCACTAGATCCATGCCAAGCACATCTGTAATGTCTGCACAGAACAGTTGTTTTTTTTTTTTTTTTTTCTTTTTTTCTAAACAGTCTGGAGCAGCCACATTGTTAATCTTATTCAGCTTTTCTGCTGTGGTATAAATTCTTAGGATAATCTTGATCTTTACAGGAGTTCGATGAAGAGCACTCAAGCGTGTATCCCCAAATTATGGACCATCCACTGTCAGATGGAGCAGATTCATCTGCAGGTCTATTTGCCAATATAAAGTAGAAACATTATTTTTCTTTTGATATAATGAACAGTCCCTCTACAATATGGATAAAATATTTCTTGCAGAGATTCCACCATCTTTTTTTTTTTCCTCCTTTGTTTCTGACTGTGTTATTTTCTAGCACTGAGCTGAATTTGTAGATTTCAAAGTTGGTTATTAGTTGCAAATTTACCAACTGTAGATGTTGCAAACAAACAAATAAAAAAAAATAGAGTGCTGAAAAATCTGTGATATTTTGAAAAGAAGATAAAATATTTGCTATGACTGATGGAGTATAATGAATCTGATCCTGTTGCATCAAAGTCAATGAGGATCTCATTTTTTTTCAGGGAGCATTGGATGATTACTACTGGACATGAAGTGTCTTAGATCCTGAAATTTTCACTCCAGACCTCTTTTCTGCAAATCTTCCCTGAAGTCAGTGCATAACATGAGGACATAACAATTCTACCTTTGGTATTTCATCGAATTGTTGGGCACAATCAAAGTATTTTTAAAGCTCTTGAACAGATGTGAAGCATTCAGCAGTGGTGTATTTAAGTTTGTGAACTTTCCACGATGATATTCTTCTGGGATAATCTCCAGACCTGAAAGCACAGGTTAAAGATCCACCTTCTGATGCTGTCTATGATACGTGACATTTTGTGTGCATTGGCATCAAAGGAGATATGTATTCCACCATCACCACTGTGAACTTAGGAGAAATATATATTCACTGGAATAGGGAATGCAGTACAATAATAACTATTAAGGAATTAAAAAAAAAACCAAAACAAAACAACCAACAAACAGGTGACTTGGCTAAAATCGTAAAGGAGGCTGTGAAGGAGTCCATAGTTCTCAAACAATGTTTAACACTTCCATTTTTCTTTCATGAAACAATAAAATAAAACAAAGCCATTCTTCTCTCTCAGTTGGAAATACCATTTTGGCCCATCAGCAAAGTAATTTTTTTCCTAGACAAAATGAAAGTATAAAAAGCATTAAAGTGTCTTGAAAATGCATTTGAAAAAAAAAAAAAAAAATCTGGGCATGATTTCTGCATAAATGTTGCTTACACATACTAATATAATATAATAAAACATATTTTTTAATAGATTTTTTTAAACCAGTCAGATTATTTTTTGGAAAAATAAGTCTTTCTCCATTTTTCTTACATTTAACACAGATACAGACAGACACAGACATACACACACAAAATGCCTGTTGTTAATTTTTCATAGGCTAATTCTGATTTAAGTGACTGTATGGAGAGGTCATAAATATTAATTAATCTCATCATTGTTAGAGACTTTGTTGATATAAATAACCGACATGCTAATTTTTCTGCACGTAGCTAACTTGTGACATTGGCTGTGACTCTTGTTACTCTTTTCCATTTCTTGCCACTATTGTACATTTTTAGGAATGAGGGTTCTCTATCCCTTTGTGTGCAATATGGTTCTAATACAAGATTTGTTTGCACCAGATAAGACTATGTTAAGAAATTACAGCAGCTCGATCTCTTTTATGTTTTCTGGTTTGCTAAATGCTAATATTTCAGTCCTGAGGGTTCAAAATGGATCTCTCAGTCTTCTTGTCAGAAGAAGTATTTTCCTACCACTATAATATTTAAGTGCAAATATTTTCATTAAATAATTCAATAAAAAGAAAATGTACTTTTCCATTCCTGCTTTTTTACATGTAAAAGTGCATAACTGAAATCACTTTTGAATTTTCAGTTCATCAAAATTCATTGGTCGTAGTGGCAACAAATATTTTTGGTGCAAAGTTGGACAAAATTACTACTACTACTACTAAACCCTAAAAGTGAACTAAGATACGGTAAGAAATCATTAGGGAAGAAAAGCCATATTTATTAGGAAAAGTTATCTTTCTGGTTGAGAATAGTACTGTCTTCAGGAAAGATCCAAAGACTGAAAATTACAATTACATACTGTTTTCAGTTGATTAGGCATGGTGTGTGCAATAGATGAGCCAAGAAACAAAGTATGGTTATAGTGCCTGATTTGAATTCAATAATATACAAAGAATGACAAATAATGAACACTGAAAAAAAAAAAAAAAAGAATAACAAAAAATAAATTATCTGCACACATGGGAATTTCAAGGTTAATCCAATTCAAGTTAAAATAATGAAAAGATTCACTTTTTACTTCAATAGAATTTGGATCAAACCCGTGAGTTATTGTATAAACAACATTAAACATTAATTTCTTTAAATATCTGTGTAATAAAAACTCTTATGAATCAAAGCAAATAAAATGGAAACAAAAGAGGCTGAAACTGCATACTGAAGAGTTTGAGAGTTTGGGGAAATATCGTCTGTTTTTTCCAGTTGCTTTGTTTTTTGGTTTGTTGGTTGGTTTTTTGTTTGGGTTTGTTTTTTTTTTTTTATTGGTTGGTTTGTTTGTTTTTTAATTTTTGCTAGTATTCAGCTATCTCTGGTAATTATGTTGATAGAATTGCCTTTGAAAAATATAGCTGTGGCAGGGACGAGAGTGATTATTCCAAATCTGAAATCTTGGTTATTGGTCTAGAAGAGGTTAGGAAGTTTTTCCCTTCCAACTGAGGATTTTGCAAGAACTATATCAGAGGATGTTTAAATAGAGGATGTTTAATCATTCATTTAAATGTCAAACAGTGTACAGAATAGAGTCTAAGGAGATTTTTGTTGTTGTTCCTAAACATTTGTGATAAATGCTAACAAAAAAAACCCCAAACAAACAAACAAAAACCAAAACCCCAAAGTTACTGCCATCTCAGTTGATGTAAAACTAAATTCTACAATTGCACATAATGAATACATTTACAACTGTTTTGTGAAGGATAAAAAATGGGGAAGGAGAATGGAAACACAGGAAGAGGGATCTCTATTATGAGTTAAGTATTATCTTGGGTTACCATGCTAGCTGCCTGTTATTCCAACAAGGACATATTTTGCTCTATTGTAAGTTACTGAGTTCCATTTAATGCTATTGCCTTTCAAAGTCTCAAAGTCTCTAAACTTCTACTGCTCTAAAGGTTTCAGAAAAAAACTTATGATTTCCCATATGAAGTTCTTTAATGCCATCATTATCAGTTAGTTTAACCACTCTGTACAGAAAAGAGTCAGTTCCTCATTCAGCATTTTATGGTAAGAAAGACTTTATTTTCTCATTTACTCTTGTAAAGCAGGACTTTTGTTCCCCTGCCAAAGGTGTAGTCCAAGTCTTTGTCTTCTGGCACTTACAAACTACTTCTTATAGCAGATCCTTTCATTGATATTACACAATGTTATGATACAGTTATATTTAAATATTAGATATTAAAAAGAATTTTTTCTCTATGAGGATGGTGAGACACTGGCACAGGCTGCCCAGAGAAGTTGTGGATGCCTGGAAGTGTTCAAGTCCAGGTTGGATGGGGCTTTGACCAACCTGGTCTAGTGGGAGGTGTCCCTGCCCGTGGCAGGGGGTTTGCAACTAGATGATCTTTGAGGTCCCTTCCAACCTAAACCATTCTATGTACTATGATTCTATGATTTTTCCCAATTTTTACTGATCAGGTTTTGAGGCACACAATATATTCTTCACAGCATTCCAACTTCCATTTGCATTTGTAGTTCCTTCCCATGCTGTGCCTCTAGTGAATATACATAGCACTTTTTTTTTTTTTTTTTTTTTTTTTTTTACAAAGCTCATTAACAAAATCTTTGATTTAGATGAGGATTGAGGCAAATATGTGAGGAATACCATGAGCCATCAGACATACTGCATCATGTCACTTCGCCAAAGTTTGTTATGGTCCAAGACAGAGAGGCCTCTGGAATAAACTAATGCCAGGGTTTTGCATTGCTAGAAAGTTAACTTTATGGATTGGTCTCTGTTGCCTAGGTGTTTATAACCTGCCAGGATGTAACACAAAAGAGGTGGTTTGAGAATTCCCTAAGTCTTTAAATGGGAACAGAAAAATATGTTTCTTATGTGCAGAGAATCTCTTTCTTACTGTGAGCAGCAGAAGAGGTAAAGGAGGGATTGAAAAGGTACCAGACTACCCTGCTTGGAAAGGTAGATGATTTTAGCCCAGTGTCTCAGCCGCCACCTTTCCATAAGCGAGTTCTGGCAGTTCAGTATGGGCTTTATACAGAAGTAATAGCTTTAAACAACAAATTCCCAGTGCACAAAATATGCATCTGCAATGTGGATCTTCTACATGAAAACAGTAAAAGGGAAGACAAAAGAAATTTCACCATTCAATTACACTTATTCAATGATACAATACACAAAACACAGTTTTTTAATATTAGAAGTCATCAGTCTCCATCATTATCAAACTCCTTGTGTAAGAATGAAACGGGTCGATGAGAGAATTGATCATACGTGAAAGTTATGCATTTTAAGGAGTCTCTATCACATTTGTATTTTATCAAATAGCTCCTAATGATGTTCTATAATACAAAATTAAATATTTCTGTCTCCGTTGTGTGTTCTTATTCATGAGTTGGGCATTAATTGTTAAACAATATACCTGCTTGTTTATTTATACTAGATGTGATTATTTATACTCTGAGTAGTCTGCAAGGTCTTTAACTGCATTGCCTAGCCATTTTTATGAGTTTAAAATTGTGTGGGGAGAAAGGAAAGGTTAAGTTATTGAACTCATTTCCCTGCTCTTGTAATGGAAACCATTTTCTTTATTATTTTATTAAAAATAAATTGATTTTTTTTTTTTAAAGACAAGAAATGAGAGCTATAAAAATACATGTTTATGCCTACTACTCTTTTGGTTATACTGGAAAGTGTCTAGAGCAACTCCACTTTGATATGAATGATATATGTGTATTTCAAACATCCCTGTTCCTCTTGATGACTGTTTGAGTGGTGGAATTTAAACATTTTTTAGGTGTTTCACTAAATCTGTTTTTTGTTAAGGAGTGAAATTTATCTGACCAGTCATATGCATTATCTATCTCAGTAAGAGTTGTCTATATTTACCTTATACTTACTGAAAAGAAATAGGTAAATTTAGATAATAATTGATATCATCTTACCTCCAAGGAAATGCCTGAGATCAGATAAACAATGCACTAAAATGCTTAACTCTTTTCATTAATTAGGGAAATATCTCAGACATACTTTGTAAAACTGGGGAGTTCAGTAAGAGAAATTTTCTCCCCTGAAAACTTCTATCCATTGTCCTTGGATCAGGTCCCATGAGCAATATCAAGTGTTACTTTACTAATAGAATCATAGAATCATAGAATCATAGAACCATAGGGTTGGAAGGGACCTCTGGAGATCATCTAGTCCAACCCTCCTGCCAGAGCAGGGTCACCCAGAGCAGGTTGCACAGGAACACGTCCAGGCGGGGTTTGAATGTCTCCAGAGATGGAGACTCCACCACCTCTCGGGGCAGCCTCTTCCAGGGCTCTGCCACCCTCAAAGTAAAGAAGTTTCTCCTCATGTTTAGATGGAACTTCTTATGCTCAAGTTTGTGCCCATTGCCTCTTGTCCTGTCCCCGGGCACTACTGAAAAGAGCCTGGCCCCATCCTCCTGACACCCACCCTTTAAGTATTTATAAGTGTTGATAAGATCCCCCCTCAGCCGTCTTTTTTCCAGACTGAAGAGATCCAAATCCCTCAGCCTTTCCTCATAAGAGAAATGTTCCAGTCCCCTAATCATCTTGGTAGCCCTCTGCTGCACCCTTTCCAGCAGTTCCCTGTCCTTCTGGAACTGGGGAGCCCAGAACTGGACACAGTACTCCAGGTGTGGCCTCACCAATGCAGAGTAGAGGGGGAGGATGACCTCCCTTGACCTGCTGGCCACACTCTTTTTGATGCACCCCAGGATGCCATTGGCCTTCTTGGCCACAAGGGCACATTGCTGGCTCATGGTCATCCTGTTGTCCACCAGGACTCCCAGGTCTCTTTCCACAGAGCTGCTCTCCAGCAGGTCAGCCCCCAACCTGTACTGGTGCAGGGGGTTGTTCCTCCCCAGGTGCAGCACCCTACACTTGCCCTTGTTGAATTTCATAAGGTTTCTCTCTGCCCAGATCTCCAACCTGTCCAGGTCTCTCTGTATGGCAGCACAGCCCTCCGGTGTGTCAGCCGCCCCCCCCAGCTTTGTGTCATCAGCAAACTTGCTGAGGGTGCACTCTATCCCCTCATCCAGATCATTGATGAATATATTGAAGAGGACTGGACCCAGGACTGACCCCTGGGGAACACCACTCGTCACTGGTCTCCAACTAGATTCTGTGCCCCTAATCACAACCCTCTGAGCTCTATCTTTCAACCAGTTTTCTATCCACCTTACTGTCCATTCATCTAACCCACACTTCCTAAGCTTCCCTATGAAGATGCTGTGGGAGACCGTGTCAAATGCTTTGCTTAAGTCAAGATAGACCACATCTACCGCCCTCCCCTCATCTATCCATCCAGTCATGCCATCGTAGAAGGCTATCAGATTAGTCAGACATGATTTCCCCTTGGTGAATCCATGCTGAGTACTTCTGATAGCTTTCTTTTCCTCCACGTGCCTTGAGATGACGCCCAGAACAAGCTGTTCCATCATCTTTCCAGGGATGGAGGTGAGGCTGACCGGCCTGTAGTTCCCTGGAATGATAATGATAGAATATAATAACAATATTAAGATTACTTTGAGTATACTTGTGTTTAGCTTTTGACAAATGTCACTTTCATTGTGAACTACATATTTACAGAAGCCTGAACATGCGCAGACAGAGCAAAGAAATTTACAGTTAATACGACCTTTAAGGCTCCATAGAAAATAGACTTTATGTGAGTGCTTACTAAGCTGTATGTTGTGCTTGTGTGAATACTTTTGGTTTGGGTTCTTTTGTGTGGAGTTGTTTGGGTTTTTTTGATGTGGATATTTTAACATAAAATTCACTGCAGACTTTCATATGGTAACAGAAATCTTTGGTTTTTTGCCTTAGCCTGAGGTTTTAGATCAAATCTGTGATTAAAAATTGATCCTTCCCTCCTCCCCATGGTGTAAGGATCTTTATGTGAATCAGATATTAGAATACCTGGTTGAATAATCAAAATAATTTTTTTGTATTTGCCGTAAGATAACTATAGACATAGTCAGCCAATGCATTAACTGATCCTACCCAGTTTATTCATCTGCCTCTGTCTTCCTCTGACTTTTTCAGTGATTCTGGATTCCACTCATGTATTACGTACATCTAATAAGCCTCAAGATGTGTTTATTTCTGTAAAAGACATTATAGTAGTTCATCTATATTCTCTTTTTTGCTGGAGTCCTCGCATGGAAGCGGAAAAACTTCATTTGAAAATTACCTAAGAATGACACTTACAGAGGGATTCATCTTTCCTTACTTTATTTGTCTACAGTGTAGAAATTTGTAGTTCATCTCCTTGTTCTAAACATCTTTGGAATTAATTACTCTGAATTCTCACATATTGTCTATCTTAGAGGCCTACTTGAGAATAGAGAAATTTTGTCTGAGCTGTGTCTATTTCACTCCATTGATTAGACGAGGATGTTTTGTAAGTTCAGATAAAGTTGTTTATAACTTATATCTGATTAGGTAAATCCTTATTTGAAGTAGCTTCTTTTATCTTTTCCATGTCATATATCATAATGGCCTGAGACCAGAAAAGTAGGATAATTTAATCCAAGATTCAGAGATATCAGACTAAGAGTTATCAGTATTAAGCAATTTTGCTTCAAATCAGTAATGTGTGAACTAGCCAGTTCCTTGCCATATTGCAGTTGTAAGAGAACTGTGTGACCTATTCAATTACCATATTAATTTCCTAACAGCCCTGAAGGTTTATTTCTGGAATTTTCTACCCCAGCACTGTCAGCATTCAGACAATGCACAAGACCTCATGAGTTTCAGACAATGCAGCTGATCTGGGAGAATACAGAAAATACAGACAAGATGGAGAATTCATTCTAGGGAATGATAGAGCCAGAATCATGCATCAATAATAATAATGCAAGGCCCAGTGACAGTAAAAGTAGCACAACAATTAAAAAAATAACTATCAGCTTTAGAAGAGAGAATTTATTGGACCTCCACCTCTAAGTCCCTGGTCTGAATCCAGATCTAATGAGACTGACCAAATGTCACTCTAATTACACAGTGATAAAAGTTCCAGAGTAAAATGAATTCCACAGTCTGAACTCAGCTCCAAGTGGGCATTTGTCTTCATTATGAGCCCAGCATATATTTGGCACAGTCTGTACTCCTGTCTTTAAAGGAGGTTCATAAGTTAATGAAGAGGAAGATCGAAACATTCTCCTAGTGCCTAGTACCACATATCTGGGACTGGGGTAGGGGATTGAGTGACGGACTCCATCTTCAACAACCTTTCCTACATACAGAATAGGAAAAGGAGACATTTTCACATGATAAATAGTTCAAGTTATAAACAGTGATAAAGTTCCTTTGTCCCTGCCCCTACCATCCCTTCCTCTCCCCTCCCTGCCTCTGGTGTGTCCTTGAGTGCCACTTACGGCCACTCCACAAACATGCCACAAATGTTCAGAAGTTTTAGAATTTCACTGTTTTTCCATAACTCAGTGTTTCATCTTTCAAGTGTGATTAATACTGGAATAAAAAGTAAAATTAAAAAAAAAAAAAAAGCAGAGACATTTCAAGATCAGGCAGGAAAGAGTCTTTCTGCTTTCTTACCTAATTCCTTCTTTCCCCTCAGAAAGCCCTCCAAACTTTGCTTGATGGATACACAGAGCAGTAAGTACATTGGTCTGTACCGTAGATTTTTTTTCTCTTTTCTTTTTTTTTTTTTTTTTTAATATCATTTGATTTTCTGATGGACAGCATAAAAACACTGTAGTCTTCTATTTACATTCTGCCCATGTATGTCTTAGAACAAATGATTCACATCATCCAAGGCTTTTGCTGATGCTGTATATCTGGAAAGCAACATTTGTATTGTAAGGAAGAGTAATAGCTTGCTTAAGAATTTGACAATCTGAAACAAGGAGGGAGCTGATTAGGCAGTGATTTGAAAATGCTTGGAATGATAGTACTAGCAGGAACCCAATCTTTTTTTTCTTTTTTTTCTTTTTTTTTTTTCCTCATTGTGACTGCAATATGGAATAGGGTGGATGGAGACGTTAATGTTTTAGAATAATAGGCATTAGAGTTGCATAATTGTCTTTGGCCAGGAAAGGGGCAATGCCAACAGCTAGTCATATTCTCAAGTGCACCACGTATTCAGGGTAACTCATCTGAGTCCTGTAGTATTACCTTGCATATGCACAAATAGAAGTAAGAACTTGTTTATGTCTTCCTCACTGCTTAAATTGAACTTCTCTCATATCCAAATTTTACCATTCAGAGTCTGTATGATTATTTTAAAAGTCATTTGATCCTATACCTTAAGCAAGCTTGCAGTATTACTAGAAGGTCAGAAAAAAAGGAGCCCACATCTTTCAAGAAAAGACTGAAGGTATTTCTTTTGCTGAAACAAGAAAAATGAAAGCTGATATGGAATAGGGAGAGGAAAAGCAGTTACTTGAGCTAAAGATAATTTTAAGACAGAATAAATCAGTATAAATGACCCTGCATAAATTATATTTAGTCCATTAATAGACTTTTATCCACTGGGATCTAGAAAGCTTTCTGGAGAACTACTCCTATGATAATAGTGGGGGGAAAGTATTAACTGTTTTTTAAAAGATTGCTCAACGTTTACAGCAATGGTTATATGTCATTGTGCCAACGGCAGCAGAGATGTGTTTGGGTGGACAAGGACACCCATTCCACTTTGTATCTTTCAGTTAGTATAGAGCCTGAGGTAGATGTCTCCTATCTCATCCATTGATGTTATTCCGTGTCCTAAACAAAAAATAAAATTCTTTAGAAATTGAGCAAGAAGATCTACAAATTTCTTACATAATGCTTCCGGGTTTTCCTTCATTAAGTGGACCCACAAACATGCTCTGACTATGAATTTAGCAGGCAGCAGCTCCTCTTGACTCCTGGTAGCTTTTTGAATACCATATTCTTGAGTCAAGTCTCTGAATACCTTGCATCAACCATCTCACAACCCAACTAAGAGCTCTGACTCATTCTGCCAACAGAGCACTTAAAATGAGGTGTTATTCAGTGCCGAGATTTGCCACATGGCTAGATCATAAGTAACTTTGCAAGTCCATTGACTTGGACTCTGAGTCAGAAGTCACTTACAGGATTTAAGAGCATCCATATATTTAACTGCTCTCTTTTTACCACTTTCTCTTATACAGCTGACAGGACCTTTATTAAAAAGCCTTACAATGCTTTTCTTTACCTAAGACACTTTATTTATTCTTCAGGCTGTCTCAGGTAGCCTGTAAACTCCACTGCCAAAGACCCTCTCTTGAAAACATGCAGAAATGATCCTGACATATTAGCATTTACAATTTAATTATTTTTGTCTACTTTTTTATTTTATTTTATTTTATTTTTATTTCTTATGTTAAACATTTATTCTTTTTATTCTTTATTTAATTCAGGTATACCATGCTTTTTATTGTGTAACTCTCTTGATTCTAGGAGAGAAGAAAAACAAAACAAAACAAAACAAAACAAACAGATAACAGGAACATGAATGAATAGATGTAGATACAGTGACGATGGGGAGGTAAGGAGAAAGAATTCTGCCACTGACCCTTTGATCACTGATGTAATAGAGATTAAACTCTCCCCACTTGAAGCCAACACTTGTGGCTTATTTGTACAACAAAATATAAATTATCTCACATGGGGTCTCCCAATTATAGGTACATATCAGAAGAGGTGAAGGTAATACCATGTACCGTTGCATTTTCTTAGAAGTGACAATCAGCTGTGTAACTGGAACATGGGAGCTGTGGGAAGGTATTTCCAGGACCTTGCTCTGCTGGTAAATATCTGACATTGCATTTCTATAAGTTTTGGGGTGAAGTGTTTTATACAATTTTAATTTTCTCAATTAAACCAACAGTATTCTCTTACCCTCCTTACCAGTGTTATACTGGGCACCCAACTCACCATAGAATCATGGAATCATAGAATGGTTCGGGTTAGAAGGGACTTTAAAGATCATCTAGTTCCAACTCCCCTGTCATGGGCAGGGACACCTTCCAGTAGACCAGGTTGCTGAAAGCCCCATCCAACCTCGTCTTGAACACTTCCAAGGATGAGGAAGATCCCAAAAAACTTTTCAGATCAATAGATCTGGTGACTTTACCCAGACTATGTGACTGCTTTGTAAGAGTAAATATGTGCAGGATCTGTGTTTTGCTTTGCAAGGAATTTAGATCAGGATCTGTGTTGATGTTTGTGCCTGTACAATGCTAGCCTATTCTCAGCATTAAAAAAGACATTCATTAAAATAATAAGTGATTAACTGTTCTGATAGCTTTATGTGGGTATCTATTCTTAAGGAACTAGTCCAACAGTTTCAGTTTATTTTATGTAATCCAACACTACCCAACAATAAACCATCCTTCTCGTCATCTCAATTTCTTGTGCCTCTTCTCTCTCAGATTTGTAATATAAGAGATACCTTTTACCCTACAATTAATTTGAAAAATTGTATATATTTTTCTGAGCAACTTTGTTCCAAGAAATGCATCAATTCAGTATATTTCTTAATTTATTTGGGTCCTTGTAAAGTTTCATCTGATAGACATAAAACTGTAAGATGATAGCATTGAAATGCAAGTCACAAGCTTCAATTAGGTACAATCAGAAATCATGCGGTGACTTCATTAAGTATCATTAAGAATGATCAAAATATTGCTCTTAGGAAAAATACATCAAAAGCATGCATTTACACATTGATTAAACAGGATCTGCAATTTCTAAAATCTGGTATGAGAAAAAAGAATGTAGTAAATTAAGTGCTCATACCCTACTTAGCAACAAGGGACTGCTTAGCAACCAACAAAGTGAAAAAATAATGGATATGGCAGAGCACAAACTCTCAGTCCCCTTCGAAATTGAAGTATTGGGCAGCCATAGGCAGAAACTGAAAGAAATTGCTAGAAAAAGGGCGGGGGGGGGGGGGGGGGGGGGGGGGGAGAAAGAGTGTTTATTCTCTCAATAAATTTCACTAAGATAGCTAATTTGACCAAAGAGAAACAGCTGGCAACCATAAGCCACTGGATAACTACTACAATCACAGTTCCTCAGCCAACTCATCTCTTAGTCTGCATTTACCCTCTTCAGTTATACATCCACAAAGTCTTGGTCCGCTGTGACTGAGCATGGGCTCAGCATTCTCTCTTCATGTGGTTTCAGACATTTCAGGCTCCAGCATCTGTACAGAAAGAGTTAATTTCTTAACTGGTCCTTCTCATACGCTTATGTTTCCCTGCCAGATATAAGTCGGCAAGTTCATGCCAGTTGTCCAGCTACAACAGAAATGAGAGGTAGGTAGTTTTGCAACTGAAGAGCCTGAGATTAATTACAATCTTGAGACCTGAAATAATATGAGTTTATAGATATACACTTCAAGCCAAGTTCCCTTTTTTTTTCTCAGTTTCCTAGCTGTCATCTTTCTCCAAATAAAATCCTTCAAATCTTTCTCAGAGTAAAATCCTACAGTCCTTTGACTTTAACCTTTTTAGCACTTTTGAATAGAAGTAAATTATTCTTTCTCTTAGAGAAATGAATTGCAAAAAGAACCCCATCTTTGCCTTGCTGAACCAGAGTTATATATTTGAACCACTGATCATAATCTTTCTCACTTAAAGATTATAGAAGTGTATGCAATCATTAACAGATACTCTGATTCCATGTGGTCTGTCCCAGACAAGATGCTGAAGATGCTTAGGATTACAAGGGATATTTATGAGGTGTATATACGTATCTATTTGTATTCTGTAGCTGTTTAAAGTCTTGTCTTAGGAGCTTCCAGTAACTATGAGTTCTACCACGTAAACAAACATAGTCCAAAGAGTTATATATCTTTTCCACCACTCTTTATAACGTTTTCCTTTTTCTAATTCAGTTATGGCCTTTTTATAACAGAAGAACAAGATCTCAGTCTTTCTTCTCTGGGTTCAACACTTGGCCCCGACAAACCCTGTTTTATTCAAAGATCTCAAAGCAGACAGCAAATATTAAAAGCAATATTTTCTAAAATGACCTCAGACTTTTACTTGACTCCTGTAAGGGAATTACAAATCCGAGTAGGCATGAATAGATGTGCATCGCCTAAGGTTTACAAATTACATTTCTCAAGACCTTTGTGCAGTATGCAAATACTGTTACATTTGCTTACAGTTGAATAAACTCAGGCACCAAGAGGTTAAGTGGCTGGCTCAAGGTTGCAGAGCAAAGCAATGCCAACACCATCAGCAGACTCCCAGGGTCCTAGTTTCCAGAGTCATATGGTATCTGCTGTATTGATTCTCCTTTACAACCACTCCAATGTGTTAATGGGCTACGAAGCTAATGGAATATTAAAAGGAGCTTAAGAATTTTATCTGTGGAGGTTGGCTGGACATGTAATTCTACAAAAGGAGGTTTAAAAAAGAGCGAGAGAGAGAGAGAGAGAAAGAAAGGAATAAAAGGAAAAAGGAAAAATGTCAGAACTGATTGATTAAGGGTAGAAGTAGGTACCTGAGAAATGCCTGGTCTGATGCCAGTACTGGTTCAGGTCAGACAGGGCTATTTTTAAATTATTTGGTATTTTCAGAAATTGATTACTTGGCTAACACATTAAGAAGTAGCTCTACACATTCATTTAATGGGCCAGTGCTTCTTGTACAGGTCTGGAACAGTCACATTCAATCTCATCTACTCCTCGTTAAGTAGTGTTTTCTTCTTCAATGTGTTTATTTACTGCCAATGCTGTAAGCATAAAATATATAACAAAAAATAAATAATACCTTAAATGGTCTTTCAGCCATCTGGGCCTTCAGGACAAGTGACTTCACTTCAGGCCTTGTGAGCTCAGTTAGGGCTCAGACATCAATTCTCATTTTTTCATATACCTGCAAATTGAGCAATACTTTCTTTTCATACTGTTAGCTTTTTAATATACAGCCACCTCAGTCTAAAGCCTCCCTGAAACAAACCACCGTAGGTTCTTACGATAAGCAAAGACAAATGAATAATGTGTCATTTTAATTTGATGGCATTGTATGTACTAGAGTAAGAGCAGAGTATTTTAGTCGAGGGAAAACCAGTAATAACTTTTGGAGAATAACTAAGAGTCTGCTGATGCCTTGATTAATGTCCAGGTAGGGGTTGGCTATTGGACTATTTAATTTTTTCACTGACTTTCCCATACAAGATGATACTCAGAGCTACATTTCTAAGTAATGGCATCTCCATTTTTCTAAAAAAATGTTTCTAATAAACATAATAAACATAAAAAAACATAATAAAGATTTTTCTTAATCAAATCATCAACAATTACATGCTTGTGGCATTCTCAGCTGTGACGCTGAGAATAGCCAGATGAGTGGAACATTTCAGTTACAGGAATACCCTACTTTGATGTCACATCAGAGGTTCAGGAAAACACACAAAGGAGGGCTGCAACAATTAATAATAGTTAATAATAACAATGCAACATTATTGTTGTTGTTGTTGTTGTTGTTGTTGTTGTTGTTGTTGTTGTTGTTGTTATTATTATTATACTACATCCTGACCATGAGAAAATGCATTCTCATTATGAATAATATAGACTTCTTACCTACACTTAGGTCTGTCTTCCTCTTTCCTTATTGTTAATAAAACAGCACAGCAGAAAACCTCAAGCGTCCAAGACAGTGAGGGAGAAACAGATTTCAGTCTCTCAAGTTAGGTGGCTGATTTTTAATGTGGGTATTTGATTTATGCTCACAGATTTAGAAAGGTTCCACTTTGTCTGCTATTGCCCTCAATGAAAGTCAAGACTGATGCAAAACATGAAATAAGCAGTCTTCTGCTGTTGCAATGTCATCTTAAATTATTTTTCTGTAGAAGCTGTTCGCTAATTCTTTATACAAAGTGTATATAAACAACCATACACAACGGTTTTACTTGGGCAGGGCTGTACTACAAAAAGACATAGCTCACTTTCTGGGATATACCATCCCATATATTGTTCATAATGTATTCTGACCCTGTCTCAGAAGTAATCTGATCCTGTAACAAAGCTGGATCTACTTTGAAGACAATTTTCCCCTGCATGCTTGGGTTCAAAATCCAGGCTTGAAATTACATTTTACATCTCTAAGAAGATTCTCTAAAGCTCCTCTGTTTCCATACTACTGTAAAATACAATGAAAAATCAATTCATTAATGCTTTTACTATTTTATTATCTTGAATATTGTAATGATGAAGATGGAAAATAAAACTACCATCAGCTTCAATGATACCTTATGAGTTACTTTTCTATTTAATTTCCTCAGTAGAAGGTATATAATTTTATTTGTCACTGGAACTGTTAGTAATTTTTTATAAATGTCAAATATTGACTTTTTGATAAATAAGTAATTCTTCAATTATTACAGAAAACTGAATGAAAAAAACAATGTTGCAGAATTAGACAGAGATGAGGAAACTGTCTTTACTCCTTTGTGTTAAGGAGATGTGCAGAAGATGTTAGATCTTCTGATCAAGTTCTATGAGTTCTAGTCTTACAGTCTTTGGGGAATCACTAAATGCCCCCTCTGAAGTATAATTCTATATCAAGTTATGTTTCAGTAGTCTATTTCAGCTTTTGTATCCATTGGATATGCTTCTGCTGTTCCCTAAGTCTTTTAAAAGAAAAAAAAAAAAACATAGTTAAGCTTTTCTTTTTTTCTTCTGTTGTACCTATATGGCCCCGTCAGGACATCACTGCTTGCTAAAGAGACTGTACAGATGAAGAATCAGAAAAGACCATTGCTTACCCAATATTCAGGCTCCACATAGACATCATTATTCATTGCTTGGTAGACCCAGAGGTTTATCCATTCCAGCAATAAATATTTCCATAATCTAATAGATCTCACAGTAAGGTGCATGCTGTAATATTTTAACACATTTTTGTTTCCTTGATTTCATCCCATCATTCCCAGTTATACCCCCTATGAATCTCTTGCTAAATCTCTTTAATTGCACAATTGTATATTTTCTTTCAACTCAGTCAAATGATATGTACATAATTCAGCTCATCAGGCTTTACATTTTCTTCGACATGGAATAATATATTCACCCTTCCTTCTGCAAGAACTAAAAAATCCCCCAGCGTACCTCCAAAGGATGTTTCTGGATTAGAGGAGTTCACAATGCAGGATTGACGTTCTCAGGGCAGGGGAACGTGGCATTTGCTACAAAGCATTAAAAAATTTGTTTCCTCACGGCAAATACATATTATTTAACTTTCTGGAAAAAAATTAAGAAAAAAATTGCTTTATATGCTACTTCAAAAGTAACTGGACTTGTTACTCATTGCAATGATAATAATTTGCACGTCTACTCACCAAGAATTTTGAACTTGTCTTTATAGGTGGGGATCCTAAGGCACAGAAACACAATGGAACTCACCAGAGGTCAAACAAATCATTACTGTTGGTAACAGAAACAACATTGCTTCTATTTCACTGAAATTACAGCATTTCACTGTCATAATCTTAATTCACAAAGCCACATCCTGTTGTCATTGAAAAATTTACTCATCTATTATTTCCAGAGACTAATAAGGAAGAGCTCTTGTATCAGACATTTTTGGGGGATGAATTTTCAAACATGCATACATTTATATCTAATTCATGAACCTCTGGGATCATTGAACATTTTTTCCAGTATCTAGTGGTCATTCATATGTCCTAATAGAAAAAAAGACTGTGAATCCAATAACTACTTCAATACTTCTTCACTAAAATATTCCTAAAAGAAAATTTTGCACCAGTATCTGAACAATTGTCGTGATAAAGTCTGTGTATCAGTACCTAGGTTTTTAATAATAAGAAAATACAGATAAGAAGCATGATTTTTTTTTCTTTGTGAAGCTAAATAAACTTCTTTGTTACTTCCATTCTGAAATGCATTAATTTATAGTTAATACTCTTGCTGTCACTATTAAAAACACATAGAAAATACAGACTTTTCTAAAAAACAGAGTGGTGGTTAATTATTTAAATGTTCCATTTCATAGCTTCAGAAAAAGAAAATAAACAAATTCATTATTATTAATTGACAATATTTTACCAGTGTGTAGGGGCCCCAGTGAACTAAACATTATGCAAGCCACAAAGCACTGAATTAGATCTTGACTCTGGTAAAATGAGTACAATAATTCTATCAAGTTCACTGAAAATTTCATCCCTGGCTAGAGACAGTCCCTCTTCTGAAGAGTATGCAAAATTCAGTCCCCAGTTTTGCACACACACCATATGCATAACTTTTCTCAGGTGATTAGTAAAGCTCCTTTTTTATTCATGCCCAGCACCAGAACAAATTACAAAGATAAAAGCATTGCAGGGACTGAAGTGAAGTTGGATTGGTTGTCTGTGATGCCTTTATCATCTGTGATAACTTTACTCAAGGTTACACAGGTTTTTAAGAATGAGATTGGGTGTTAATTTAATAGATGATGTAACCAGTGGGTGTAATAAACAAATCTGAGGAAAAGGGGAAGGTCTCACAGTAATGCAAACGGATATTTAAGAGGGACAGATTGGCGCTTTATTTATTTGTGAATGTTTTATGTTGGAAATAAACTGCATGTAGATCAGACTGGAATGAGCTCATGGCATAGCACTCTTTCTTTAGGATGTATCTTGCTAGCTTCTTTTTCTGACTTGCTATTGTCCTGTGAATGCTGCAGGAAACTCTTACTTCTCTGTGCTCTTTTCATCAAGATCACCTTTTCATTTTAACTCAAAAAAATCTACAGAACTGTGTTTCATTTCTAAAGTTTGAAAGGCTTTGCTTTCTTGAATGTGAAGTTTGAAAAGGACAGTGGGTTTCCCAAGTGAGACATCCCCCAGCACAAAAAAAAATTATGTACTGTTGCAGGGCAATTACTAGACATACTGAAGTTCCAGGATGAATCCATGTGTTTTCACTGTCTGCCAGCATTGGCATCATGGCAGATCAGACAGCTTTATTTCACTCTATCTGGAAAGATTTTGTTTCTGCATTCAACTTAAGAATTGAATCAACTGAAGTTGGAAACAGGAATTTCAATACTTACTTTCCAGTACCCAGCATCTATTTATTCCATCTGTTCTAGCAAGATTCTCATCTTTAACCTATGACTGAATTGAGTATATTCTGGATATCCAAGGTCCCAGTTAGTCTCTATTTCAGAAAGGGGCTTAGATATTTTGTTTAATTCAATTGTATACATTTTCCCTGCTGATACAAATTTCTGACTTAGAAGAATTAGAATGAATACTGAATAATTTAGGAATAAAACCCAAAAAAACATCAACATCCTGAAACATGTTTGTGTTCAAAGCTCAGTGGTTGGTTACTGCTGAAGTTCTATGAAGGTTTTCAAGAAAACTCCAGAGGGGCTTACAAGTGGCTGGAGCTTGTGTTGGCCATTTAGATGGAGGTCTTTACACACTAAGCACATTTCACTATTAGTGCCATTGTCAGGAGAAAAATACCTAGATCACTTGTTACTGTAGCAAGATGAAAATGCACCCACCTGGTGCAAACCCATTACAGTTAAATACAGACTAACAGCATCAACTTCTTTTTTTTTCCCTCTGCCTCTCCATTTTCCATCATGAAAGCAAACAAATAACTAAAATCGATGTATGTGGCATCTAATTTATCCTTGTACTTGTAATTTATTAGTACTGTCCATTTACTTTTAATGCCTCTGCAGCAATGATGGTAATTTTCACTTCTTTCATCTGACTATTAAAATAAATCTTCAACAAAACCTGAGGAATGGGGAATAGCTTAAGAGGCACTATTGTTCAAAGTTAGTCTTTTCTACTTAGTCCGGTGTTGTATCATTCATTCATGCTTTGAAATATGAAATTAGGGAAGGTAGGGTTGGAAAGAGAATAACAGACCAGTGACAAGACCACTCGAAATATCCATTCTTAAGAGATAAGGGGGAAAAAAACACACCTAAACCCATATTTTTTCATATACTTCCTTTTCTGGTTATAACAATAGCACAGAAAACTGGCACTTAAAGCTGGATTGATCGCTGGGTAGATGACATATAGCCTTTATGAGTGGGGGGAAGAAACTGATAAATGTTTTTTTTTTCGCCTTCACAACCTTTTTCTAAAGCTGCAGAAAATGTGTCATGCATAAAAAGTATGCAATTTTCATGTAATTAGAGGAACAGGAGATGAAAATGAGTTCCATCAGAGCAATCAAGGATGGTAATGTGGCATGGATTTGTCAGTGCCTATTTGTCATGAAAGCAAAACCCAACAAGTATTCTATATTTTATTTCATTATTATCATTACTATACCTTAAAAAAACACTTTTAAAACATCAACAAAATATAATTTTATAATTGTGGTATAAAAATAACAACCAGCAACCCACTGAAACTAAAATAATCTCAGTTTTTTATAAAACTTGGTAGTTTTGGCTTTTATGTTAGAGACTAAGTTAGCTTTGTTCCTTCAAAGAGAGTAAAAAGAGGTGTGATTCATTCTTATGTTATTGTAGTTTTGCTCCAGTACCATCTCTGGCTTAGCTGTTTCCATTCTGCAAATTCATATAGCAACCTCTGCTCTGTTAAAGACTCTCCATTCATCCCACTAAGTAATAACTGAGGTATCCAAATTAGGAGTGCAATCATCCTAAATTGCCCTATAATCTGTCAGAAAAAGAATTGCATCCCAATATGCCTGAGAAACGTGCTAATTCTTGACCTGTCTCCACCTGCCTATGGAGGAAGGTTAAGTGAATAGTCTCCTAAACTGTGTGACTTGGGTAAGTAACTAAGGCTGGCCAGGGTGAATCTGAGCCTTGTACAGGAACCTCAGCAATGTCACTCTCCATTGGTCCTGTTGTACCTTCACCTCTCCCCGTGAACCTCAGGCAGCAAAAAAAAATATAGCTCCCTTGCATGGTAGTAGGTCAGGCCTCTATGTTTTATAAATAATTAAATGACCAAAGGAATAGAAATATTAACTCATGTTGTCTTTTTTCGTGACTCTTCCACGGAGAGTATAAATTCACTAGAACTGTGGTTGTGTGTTTGCATAGTGCCTGGGGACAACACTTATAATAAAATAATAAAAGCAAGAGCGCTGTAAATCAGTATCGGTAATAATAATTCAGCATGATAAGATCTGCCTCGCAGGGTCAGATCAAAGGCCCATCTAGCCTAATATTCTGTTGATGACTGGTCAAAGACAAATACTTAAGGAAAAAAAAAATAGCAACCAGGCAAATATGCAATGGTTGTTCCCCCGGATTATTCTCTCAACTTCTGGAAAATCTGTGGGTTAGAGGCTGGTAACTCAAACAATGATATACGTGGTTAATATGGTTCAATTTATTTCTGGAAGGAAGCACTAAGCATTTACAACAGCTAGTGACAGCTTTAAAAATTGCTGCTCAGGAAATATCCCTTCATTTATTTCCTATAAATATTTTATTTTATTATATTCTAGTTATGCAGCAAAAAAAATATAGGCATTATACACAGACGGACACACTACCCAATTTGTTACAGGCTACTCTGATTAGAAATGCAGAGCCCTTTAGTTAGAGGTTGCTGTTGGTTAATATATTCCCTGTTATCTCCCTTTGGGATGAAGGTGGGAGACAGTTGCTCTCAAGTTGCATATGGCTCTCTCGAGCCATCCGTGATAGGTCTCTTCTCAGCCTTTCAAGCTGGCATATGCACAGATTTCCTGCTAAAGCAATAGGAATAACAAAAACAAGAACCTGAGAAGACAGAGAATAGAAAACTGTTACAAATGGTTACTTGAGTATTCTGGATGATGGATTTCTCTGATGCTACTTGCTGAGACAGTGCCTCTGAGCTTGCAGCAGGGAAGGAATTGCTGAAGTCGCCCCAGATGAGCTGAATGGCAATTGAGTGTCTTCATGGATGGTGCCATTCTCAAAGAGCAGACTAAATACCCCTGATCAAAAAATTCCTGCTGAATTTAGTGTACCTGCTGTAGACTGATACTGGAGGATATGGGATTTTTCCACTAGTGTTTTCATTTTAGAAACACCTAGTTCACAAAGGTAAAATACTTATCCAGGTAAAACCAATCTTTTACTTTGCTGGGAAAGGACTCTGGCAGGCATTTCTTAAGACAAAGACTTTGGGAACTGCAAAAGCTCATATCTGCTGTCTTATGTTCATGGGAAGAACCAAAAAATTCAATAATTGCATCTCTAAAAAGCAAAACAAAGCCCTGAAACAGAGCAATCTCACATGGAGGGATAGGTTTGGGTTGGAAAATATGTGAGTATTTTGGGGGCTGAAATTAAGTTAAAGAAGGTAAGTCAAAATTCATAGAGGAATATGATGGAGAGAGGAGGTATTTGTGGTTGTTGTTTGTTTGTGTAGCTGTTGGGTGGGTATTTTGGGGGACACACCCACCCACACAGTCTTTCAAGAGAGGAACTAGCATGTGATATCTGTCATTACTTTAAAGCATGCCCTTCTGCCATACCTGGCCAGCTCCAGTGACAAATGAGAAAAGGAGCCATGGCCTCACTGTCTTTTCCATTTGAAGCATCTAGGAATGGCAGTGCCTGACTGACTCAATGCTCAAGCTCCTTGGTCAAACCGCTGCTTCATAATGATGAAACTGAGATGAAAGTTCTCCTAAGATTGTCCTCCGTGTGCCAAGAACCATCACGATCTGGTCTTAAACAGGGGAAAATTAATTTCTCCCTTGGGACCCCACTCAGGTGCTGGTTCCATCTCTGCCTTTGGAAGCTGGGTCTATGCACTGCATTGGCTCATTGCAGGGCCTCTGGGGCAGAAGTGAATTTCATACCTTCTTAGCTTCCAGTCAATCTGCATTTTGCATAAATATACACATGACTTCAAATGGTCTCAGTAAAATAAAATTACTGACATTTATCACTAATTAGCTAATAATGTCATTATCTAGACTAGTTAAAAAATAATCATGAGAAGGAAAAAATATCTGGGGAAGAATTATTCAATTTAGTAAACTTTTTTTTTGAATTGAGTAATTATTCTTCTAAAGCCAAGATTTGCTGGGAGGAAAAAAAAAACCTTCAAGCATTTTTTCCATTACTTCATCTCTGCATAAAGTTTGGATAAAATATTAACTATACCGTGACAGAAGAATTGTTTTACAGTTTAAATGAACAAAGTGGGTATATATATTTTTTTTAAATTTTTTTACTAGTCAAACAAAATTATGCAGGCCTATTTAACCCCTACAGAAAGGTAGGAGCCACAAGTTGTTCTCACTTCTCTGTAAAAAATAGAGTCCTATACTAGAGGAAGTGTAACAAGGGAAAAGAAGTCAGTCAATGCCTTGACTTTCCAGACACAGAGTTCTGAAGATAAAACCCATATGATCATTGGGGTATTATCTGGAAGAACCAGATAAACATGAAATGGTTAAAATCACCACAGAGCATATGGTGGACACCAAGCAGGGGGCATAGAACAAGGAAACTTGGAGAAGTAATTTTCCAACTAACCTGAAGACGTGACAATTGCTTTTTTGGTAAGTTTCCAGTTCTACATAGTCCAAATTAATCTGTGAAAATTGTTGAGCTCTCACAGTCCATTGGGGCCAAATATGAGAATTTGGGACTTTGTTTCTTTTCTTCCATGGACACATATGCCTTTTATTTTGATATAAATTATTAGAAAATGACTGTTCACTTGGTTAGTATCTTTTTACATGGTCTCTTAGAAACAGAAACATCCACGATTTTCCAGGAAAAAAATAACATCTGTATTTGCATATGTAGTAAGCGTATCATATTCTGGGAAGTATCTGCACAGTTGATCCACCCAGTGTTCCCTAGGCATTTCAGGTTTGCTGGGTCAAAATGCAGCAATTCCTACGTATAGTGTTTCCGGAGTTTCTCAAAAGTGTGTGCTAGGCAGCTACAGTGTTCTTGTTTTGTGGGATTTCTGGAGTCTGGCATGCAAATTGAAGGTACTACATGCATTTAAAAGCATCTGATCTGCTGGGACTGTGAGACAACTGGAAGTTTTAGACAAATATAAAATATAACTATATAGAATACAGCTTCAGTTGAAAAAGAGAACAAGCACCAATTCCAGCTATGACCCCAATGGGATGGCTTTTGCTGCAAACCTAAGGTTTTCCTCTTTACAGCCATGTGAGGACATTAGAAGTGAGGGGGAAATGAAAAAGAGGTAATTCATTGCCAAATAGAACGAGTCTCCACAGTGAGGCACAGTACTGCTGGTTCTGGTGTCCACTGAAATCTGTATCCAGACACTTTTGTCATGGGGAGGAAAAGGGAGGCTCTACAATTTACAGCCTCTGAAGGAGAGATATAAAAGTGACAGGACCGAAATACTGAGAAGTACCAAGTGGTCTTAGGACTAGCTCCTGACCCCTGAACAGTAAGAGATGTAGAAGTACTTTTTACCGTTACCGGAAATGTTTTCTGTATGTCTCTGATTCCCCTTAATGTGAGTCATTCAGCTTCCTGATCACCAAATCAGACATTTAGAAGGAAGAAAGTGTCAATTTTAAGGCAGATTTGACTCTGTCATGTTATGCAGGTCTTACTGATACCAGGGGAAGTTGAGTATGAATGAAGCAAAGACATGACACAGCCATAAAATTTCTAGAATCCTCACTTGCTGCTTTAACATGCCAATATTCTGCTTGGTATATGGCTTTGGCATCTTATTCTTTCTTGTTAGGGGAGATGAGGGAGTAACAGAATGTGGACACAGCACTGAACACAAAGGTGGCACGATCTCATTTTCTTCGCTGGCGTGATCATTATTTTTTTATTATTATTGTCTTTTCTGGTCATGGCTGCTGTTCAGCCCCCTCCCACCCTTCCTATTCCCCTTTCCCCCTTTCCACCCTCCTTCTGCTTCCCAGAGATGAGCAACTTTGCCATCCTTATTGAGTAAATAAATAAATAATTTTCTGCGAGACAGCTTGGAAGAATGTTTGATAATCTGAACCATTACGGAGGTGAAATTTCATTACACAGATGGTGACATCCCAATGTCTATCATCAAAACACAGCAGGTAGAAATGATCAGCTAGGCCCATTCCCCACTATAAAATTACACTTACATTAATGTCACTCTAGATTTCATTATGCGGAAAATGATATTGCACAGGTCTCTGGCATGAGGGAGACTGGGAGAGGAGAAAAAAAAAAAAAAGGAGAGATGAGAATCTAGGTGAGGGAGTGGGGGAGGATGGGTGGGCACGACAGAGAAGCAGAACATGGTCTAGGAATGATTGTCTCTGCCAACGAAATAAATACACAACTACATCGAAACCTTACAGACTTTGCTGCGGTGTCATGTTGCTTCCTAATCGTCTCAAACCCCAGCTCCCACTTCAGGTTCTGATGGAGCGCTTAGAAGCCCTCCTGTGGGAATGAGGGAGCTTCACAATTAATTTTTATTAATAAGGCCTGACAGTCTTAGTTTAGTGAAGAAGATACTACACCATTTCAGGAATTCTCTTCTGTATGCTGAATGCACAGGCAGAGGTAAGCCCTCATACACACAGGAACACACATATGTGATTTCACATGTGTGGTGAGCAATCTCCCCATGTGAGTGAGGGTTTTTGAGCAATTACTACTAATAGCAATTGCTAGAGGCAACACAGAAGGTCTGAATGAGTCCTGTGGTGCAATTGTTGCCATGGCCAAATCTGAGTTTCCTTCTATGTAGCTGAACATGCATTAAAGAGATGCATTTGAAACAACAATAATGATTAGGTATCAAACAGTTTGGGACCTGTCAGTCAAACTAGGGAGAACATCCCTTAGGGTTTATTTTATTTTATTTTATTTTATTTTATTTTATTTTATTTTATTTTATTAATTTCATTTTTTCTTTTTTCTTCTCTCTGTTCTCTTCTCTTTCTTCTCTTTTCTCCTCTACCTTTTTCCTTTTTTCTTTTTTCTTTTCTCTTTTCTTTTTTCTTTTTTCTTCTTTTTTATATTTTTTATATTTCTTTCCTCTTCCTCCTCCTTTTCATGTTATGTACAGGGAAACTTAGCTTTTCAGTCACTATGAGACTGACATTCAAAAAATATCCATGCAGAATTATTAAGCACAAGGCCTTTCTATTTTCCAGATTTAGACTTTTGGGTAAAAATCCCAGTCTTCTTCATCTGTCTGTCTCTCTGTCTCACTCTCTCTCTCTCAAGCTAAATTTTTTGTAAACATTTTTTTGGAGGGTGACTTTGGAATGTGAAACCTACTTTTCAATGAAAAAGCCAAATGCTTTGGAGGTGTTATTTTTCTTTGAAGTATTATCCTGCTACAAGTTTGTCACTTTTGTGTTTCAAAAATAAATAAATAATTCCCCAAAAGCTAATGCTGTTATTTTTCAGGCTAAATTGACCACAGTCAGAATATTTCTGTCTGAAATATTTCTGTTGACATTTGTTTAAGCTTGCCTTAGCTCTCATGAAGACTCTTGAATATTGTAATTCAGGTAACTCAGCTGCCATTCACCAATAAAATCCAAACATCATGGCTTGATTAAATGTCCCATGATACAGTCTACACTCTGGTTGCACCACCTCAATTGTCACCGGATAATTGCCATGGTGGACATCATTCAGTAAGAACATACCTGAAATACAGTGATGAGTTAGCACAGCAGCTCTTAGGAATATGGGTTAATGCTAAGGTTTCACACACACACGTCAACAAAAGACAGTGTGGGGTGCCGAAAATGTTTTATTTTGATTCAAAAATGTCATCAGGAAATATTTTGTTATTCCTGAGTTTAGTGTTTTTACAGAATTGTCATGCTTTAGCCTCAGACGGCAACAAAGAACCACATGGCCACTCTCCCAACCCCCCACAGCCATGGGGGAAAATCAGAAGAAAAAGGCAAAACACGTATGTTGAGACAAAGGCAGTTTAACAGAACAGCAAAGGGAACAGGAAAACACCAACAGTAACACTGACAGAGGAATGTACGAACGCGGTTATGGTACCACCGCTCACCAGCCCAACCCGGGACGCTGCAGCTCGCTGCCAAGAGGCGACTTCCCACCCCCTCCCTGGCAGCTCCTGCTCCAGACTGGGCATGGCTCACATGGGATGGAATACCTGTGTCCCTGCTGGAGCCTGAGGAGAACTAACCCTATCCCCTCCAGAACCAGGACAAGAATCTACCACTACTTCCACTTTTTGCCCTAATTTCGAATAAGAACAAGTTCCGATACTGGAAAGCAAACCCACAGGACAGGAAATTCACATTTAGGGTGCTCACCTGTCTTTCTCTCAGCAATCACACATTTTTTCACTTAGAATACAGGTTAATTTTTACATCTCTGTACCCTATATGTTTAGCGATGAGACATAACAGAATTTCCATGTCTTATCAACGAGCTGTATGATGCTTTAACCTTACACTTCCAAAGAGACTAAAGTACAGATTCATACTATAGTAGGCAGCTTAGTACGCAAATTACCCTGGGATCCCGTTATACTTAAGGGAGAGTACTTAAGGGAGAGTAAGTAGTACTTTGAGTGAATAACTTCAATAGTAAAATAAATATTATCTGGTTTTCGAAGTTCAAATTGAACATGTCTACACGTTAGCTAGATCAGGCTCCTTTTATAATCAGTAAGAATCTGATCAACAGAGTTAATGAAGTTTAGGGTATGATACATCTAAACAAATCATAGAATCATAGAATGTGTTGGGTCGGAAGGGATCTTAAAGGTCATCTAGTCCAATCCCACTGCAGGAAGCAGGGACATCTTCAACTAGATCAGGTTGCTCAGAGCCTCATCAAACCTGGCCTTGAATGTCTCCGGGCATGGGGTCTCCACCACCTCTCTGGGCAACCTGGGCCAGTGCCTCACCACCCTCATTGTAAAGAACTTCTTCCTAATGTCTAATCTAAACCTACCCTGCTCTAGTTTAAAACCATTGTCCTTCATCCTATCGCTACAAGCCCTTGCAAACAGTCCCTCCCCAGCTTTCTTATAGGCCCCCTTCAGGTACTGGAAGGCCACTATAAGGTCTCCCTGGAGCCTTCTCTTCTCCAGGCTGAGCAACCCCAACCCTCTCAGCCTGTCTTCATACGAGAGGTACTCCAGCCCTCAGATCATCTTTGTGGCCCTCCTCTGGACCTGCTCCAACAGGTCCATGTCCTTCTTGTGCTGAGGGCTCCAGAGCTGGACACAGTACTCCAGGTGGGGTCTCACGAGAGCAGAGTAGAGCAGGAGCATCACCTCTCTGGATCTGCTGGCCACAGTTCTTTTGATGCAGCCCAGGATGCAATTGGCCTTCTGGGCTGCCAGCACACATTGTTGGATCATGTCCAGCTTTTCATCCACGAGTACTCCCAAGTCCTTTTCCGCAGGGCTGCTCTTTATCACATCATCCCCCAGCCTGTATTGATAACGAGGGTTGTCCCGACCCAAGTGTAGGAGCTTGCACTTGGCCTTGTTGAACTTCATAAGGTTTTCTCAGGCCCACCTCTCTAGCTCATCCAGGTCCCTCTGAATGACATCCTGTCCCTCTGGCACATCAACTGCACCACTCAGCTTAGTGTCATCGGCAAACTTGCTGAGGGTGCACTTGATCCCACTGCCTATGTCATTGATGAAGACGTTGAATAGCACTGGTCCCAGTACAGAACCCTATGGGACACCACTTGTCACCCCCCTCCATCTGGACATCAAGCCATTGACCACCACCTTCTGGATGCGACCATCCAGCCGGTTCCTTATCCACCGAACAGTCCGCCCATCAAATCCGTATATCTCCAACTTAGAGAGAAGGATGTTGTGGTGGACTGTGTCAAAGGCCTTGCAGTAGTGAAGACAGATGATATCCGTAGCTCTCTCCTTGTCCACTGATGCAGTCACTCCATTATAGAAGGCCAGTAGGTTGGTTAGGCAAGACTTGCCCCTGGTGAAGCCATGCTGGCTGTCTCGAATCACCTCCCTGTGTTCCATGTGCCTAAATCACCAAATGTCACCATGTGCCTAAATCACAAAAATCTAGGTGTCTTCTTTAGGATTATCTGAACCTCATCTGAAATTGACTACACTTGTCTGTGGATTATATAAAAACTACTTCTGACCTCAAATCACAAAGTTTGGGTGTATACAAATTTGTCTCCATATTAGACTAGGGATTCATAGTAATATTCTAAAATATTTCTTAAAATAAAGAGACGGAGATTCTGAGAGTGTTTATCTCCATTAAATTCTGAGAAATCTGAGACCCTAATTTAAATAAGACAATAAACCTCTAAATATCTAAAATTAGATAAGGTGACTGTCACCAAAAAACCTGAGGAATTTTGATTCTGGAGTTCAAAATCCTTAGAACTAATTAAAAAAAAAAAAAAAGTGTGTATATATACATATACACACAGACACCTGCACACACTAACATATATGTATGCAAGCGTTATGACTAGAGGAATGGCTTTAATAAGTAGTCATCTGGCAAAGGTTCTTCCAATGAAATTTTATGTCCAGTTTTGTAAAGTCAAAGGTATGAATATTTTAGACAAGCATTTGAAGACTATTTCAAACAGAATAAGAACCCTTATGTTTTAACCATCACTGTGTTACATCCTTTATTAAGCAACAGTATCCAGGGTACAAATAATGGATCTTCTTTGCATTTCATTTAACAAATATATTGATTGAAGTCCCTTTTCAAACCTCAGCAGACGGGATGCTTTAGGGGTAATTTTTTCAAAGGAAGTTTGCATGGGGATTTAACCAGCCAACTTCCCTTGATGTTAGCAGGAACTATGTGACTAAACCGATACACTACTTTGAAAAGACACCACTAAACACCTCATGTTCAATTGCTGGAAGTCTTTGAACTCAGCAGGATCATTGCTTGAATAAGAAGTAGTGGTTCAGATCCAACATATGAATCAGTTATAATAAACAGTGTTATAAATGGGACAAAGAGTGTAGTTGTCCAAAGAGAAAGGAAAGGTTTGGGTAGCACAGAGCCAGTACATTTGGCATTAAATCTTTTCTTCCTCCTAATTCCATCTTGGAGGACACTTCTGGGAACATCACAGATGAAGTGGTTTCATTAAAATAATTTTTGTCAGTCAGTTACTAGGAAGGTGGCCCTAATGGATTTTACTGTAGTACATTTTAAAGCAGACCTTAGCTTGTTCTAAGTTGTCATTTATAGATAGGAAGATGATGGCCAATCTGAAGCCAAGGACAAAGACCTACAGCAAGGACAAGATTTCTGTCTGGAGACTGGTCCAAGTTAAGACATTATTACTCCAAGGTTACTCAGAATTTTATTTAAGCATTTCACTGTATAACTATGTCATAATTTTCCTACTGACTTGTTTATCATCCTAGACAGGAACTAATACATGATTAGGTTGAGTGAAGAAGGAATCACTTCCTAGTCTTCTTTGACTTCATACACTGTCTCTGCAGGAGCTCTGTGTCCCCTCTATCTCCCATGGAGAAGAAATAGAAGTTTCATAGATGGCTTTAATATGTCATGCTGAGTGAGAACACACAGCAAAGGTCAAATTCAGTCCAAATTATTTCAGACCATAATGTCATTCCCTGAATAAGCCTTTCTTTGTACTTTATAAAATCTTTAAACAAAAGTACTTTGAAGCATTCAATTGGAGAATTCTGATTTGACTTATTTTATGCTCCTGATATAAAAGAAACATTATAGTCTTTCAGGATGAAAATACAAGGGAAATGCGAAACATTCCTACAAAATATATAAATTAAAATTTAAAATACGTAGTATAGCTACAGGAAATGTTAGTCTAACCGCATTAATTTGATAGAACTATTATGCCCAGGAATACATTGTCATTAGGTGTGATTAAGGTAATCTTCCTAAAATTAGACAGACCAACAGAGGTGTACCATTGTTATCTCCTGCAGCTGCCTGTCTACCAGATTTGTGACATTTTGGGGGTATCTTTTCAAAGCAGCATACAGAGTTTGAACTGCATGGCTCTCAGAAACATCAACAGAAGCCAATCGATTAAATCCCGCGCTTGCCCTCTCTTTGAAAAATTTTCCCCTAAGCATCCTGTCTGTTGAGCTTTTGGAAAGGACTTTGCTGTTTACATGTAGAGAATTCAGAAAATATTATATCCATATTAAAAGTTAAATTAAATTAAATTAAAATAGAATAAGACTAAAATAAAATAGAATAAGACTAAAATAAAATAAAATAAAATAAAATAAAATAAAATAAAATAAAATAAAATAAAATAAAATAAAATAAAATAAAATAAAATAAAATAATATAAAATATAATATAATAAAATATAATAAAGACCATAATTTCTACTTGTTCTCTGCTCCCTTGATTTCTGCTCTGGTACTGTGAATGCATTCCAAGCTTTGTTACATCCATCAGGGATGGTACAGATGGACATTTTGCCTGTCCAACCTGACTCAACCGCTTGAAGATTCATCAGAGAGAATATGTTGGCAATTGCAAATGGATCCAATCCAGAGCCAGCAGATTTTGTCTCTCTAGAGGAAAGCAGGACTGTAAAGGGCAGACTAGACTGGCAAAAATATTTACTTTTATATTTCATCACTTCAAATTTATAATGGGACAAAATGCCTTTAAAACTTCACCTTTTTAATAGGATGCTAACAGAGATTTTCAGTGCAATTCATTTGCTGGCAAGTCAGACGCTTGAGAGAGGAAAGCATTTTAAGTTAAAAAAGAAAAAAAGAGAAAGAAGAAAAGAAAAGAAAAAGCAATCAGCAGGGTGACATATACTTTATTAGTCCCCTTCAAAATCACTTCCTCCCCTTTCTCCCTTTTATAATTTTTGTCTTTCTATGTGCTCTCCTTGTTACATTACATCCCTCATTTTAGGCATTTTAATCCCTCCAAAGGGATGCATCCCAGTGGCACAGGCAGTTGTAAGGCACAATTCTCAGCTACACCATGGCTCTTTTATGGTGCTGCGGCAGCGAAAAGCAGCCTTATAGCCCGTGGAACTGGTCACTGTGGAATATCCTCCTTGCTATGCACAAAACAGGGTTTCAGAAAGCAACTAAAGTCAGCACATTGGCTATGTAATGGCGTCTGTCACATCTCCCAGTGTAAAAGACCCCATGCCTAGGGTAAGCATGGGGAATGAAGAAAGGGAAACTTGCTTGGAACCTTATCATGGCCTTGCGAGAAAAATTCCACAAAATTCAGGTTGTGATAAAAATCAGACTACTGAAAAAGTCCTAAAGGGTACCTTTTTGCTCCTAAATGAGCCATGGTGCAATGAGGAGAATCAGTCATTTATTACCTCTTGTAGAAACGTAGGGAAGTCCTCAGAGGTTTTTCTGGGGTAAATGGAATATGTGGAATTTTCTTACTTCAGACCTGAGGAACTGTCAAACATAAGTATTCTCCTGCCTTCTCATATTCAGCAGCTGGGGGAAGTTTACTTATTTTTGTGTTTACAGCTGAAAGTCCTGTTTGCAGTATAGTCAAAGGAACTTCTTTGTATTTTCTATTGCTTTGTAATTAAAACTTTAGATGGTCACCACAGTCTCTTTCTGGATTTGATAGGGGTGTATAATTTGCCTTCTCCTTTTTTTTCTGGGCCCTGTTTGGTCAGTCGTTAAACAACACTGCAGTTGATCAGGTTTCATATGTTTCATGTGTTTTCTTCATCTCATTTGTGCTTCCTCTACCATGGGGGCTGTTGGTACTCACACAAAATGAGCTCCGAGTTTCCTTCTTTCTCGCCTCACTAGGTGTATGTTGTCTGCAGTCCTTTGTGGAGATACAACTGATGAAGCCATTCAGAAAGTGTAGAATCAGGCTAATCTTTCTGCTGGTTCTACTCTCCACAAATGGCTTCCTTGAAACAGCAAGTCATCCTGCAGCTATGCCACTCCATTTGGACATACGCAATAATCCTGGTGTAAATGTTCACAGCCACAGAAGGTACACTGCTGAGTGTTCAGTAGCAGGCACACTTCACTGCATAATGTCAGTAGATTCTGTGTATCAAATTTATTCCTCCCAAAAGAAAAAACAAAACAAAAACAAAAAAAAACACTCTGAAAACATAACTGCTACAACACAATTTTTCAGGAACTGCTCTGTGACAAAGGTGTGGACTGAACCTTTACCGCATTAATGGCTGCTGGGAATCCAAGTGGATTTCTCAGCCACGAAATGGAGCACAACTTCAGGCTCATCTGGCTTGGTGCTAAGCACTGACCACAAGATGTGGCATGTTCTCAAGCCCCATCAATTTCAATCGTGTTGAAAGCGCCTATTTCCCATTATTTTCTTCCTCTTAGTAAAAAGATTCCTATTAACTCCAGTGAGTTTTGGGTCAGTGCTCCCTAGATACGGAAAACAAAAGGGAGAGGGGTTAAAATGGCATTAGGTATCTTTGTGCCTCCTGCATTCTCAGTCCTGACCAGCCCCTGAAGGAAAGTAAGGCAGCCCCAGGATGGCTAGAATTTATATTCTGACCACAATATTGCATACCTTTAAAACGCTGCTTTGTAAAAGTGGGAGGTTTTTATCTTTTTACATTTCCAGCTTTTTTTATATTGTGGAGATTAGAAAGGAAACAATATAGACCATTTCCAGCTCCTAAGAATTTACCACTATACTTTCCTACTTCTTCCACACCCTTCAATAGTACCTTTAGTAAGCTGTTTTCAGCTCTGTTTACTTTAGCACATATTTAAATTAAACTGGAAAAGTGATATTGCAAACATTAGTTGATTCTACAGTGGATGCCCAGTACATTATTTAATTAGAAGCTTTGGTTCCTTTAGAAAGAAGTTCTTGTGCAAATGTAAGCTTTAACTGTAGAAAGGTATGTATATATATACATACATATATGTATGTACACATGTGTGTGTGCATGTTACTGGTAATATTGGTTTTATTATTTTATTAGTTCACTATTTATTGTCTGTGGTAATTTCTTCTTTTGTTTTTGCTTTTTCTTACTCTTTCCTCCAGAAAAAAAGTAGTGTCACTTACTGTTAGAAAACATAACAGCTTTGAAATCTATTTTCTTCTCTTTTTAATCCTACTTTAATCCTTCCAAGCTATAAACCAAGGAAAATGCGTATTTTCTACTGTATATATTTACAGCTTCTATTCTAAATAACTTTAGTGCTTTAGGATTTGCAATCACCATAATTTCCTGTATGGAGAAAAAAAAGAAAATCAAACTTTTAAGCCCCACAGGGAACAATTCAGCTCCACTGGGTTCTTTAATGTAGGATCCATATAAAAGCAATCAGAGCTGTTCTTTCTCCACTCCAGCTATTTGGCTCCTTTCTGCTATTGTCTGGCATATTCTTACCTTCAGTTCTCAGGCACAGAAGCATTTAATAACTAAATGCACCGAGCCAGTTATTAAATTCACCATCATGATCCTCCCAATACATGCAAAGGATGGACAAAGCTTAGAGTCATCTTTCAAAGATGATAATTCTGTAATTCATGTGCATGTATGGATTTGCCTTACACAATCTTTAGCTATGTTATAACAAAAATTGTTGATGGGATATAAACAAAAAGTGACCATGAGCTCATAAACCAGTTTCATCATATAAGCTTCAGAGATATAACTGTTCATGCCCCTGTCTTTCTGTTTGCTACATTTATGCTCATTAAGTGAGATATACACAGTAAGAATAGGGAACAGAGATGAAAAGACTCATTAAGCCATCATATTTTTGTGTCATTACAGCATTGTTCTGTATATGTTCTCATTCTTCCTAGGAGAATAAAAAGAGAAAGGAAAACATTTCCTAATGTATGGTTTCATAATGAGGATGTTGGGTATGAGCTGTAGGATATTTCGTCTCTGGTTTACCTAGTCAAAAAGTGGCTATGTTCATGAAACATCTTGAAAGTTAATCCATTAATGCATACGCCTAAAGCTACAGAAAATATTCACTTAGTAACTCTGATCGAATTCAAAAGAAGCATAGCACCTACACAGCATTCAGAATCAGTCCTTAAAGGAATGATTAAAGGAAGAAACATTGGAATGAACTATCTTGTGTATTAAATTTAGTTCCTTAGTGTCATATATAGTTATAAATTTAATGATCCTGGAAGAATTTTTTTTTTTAGAATGAGTTAAATTCTTAAATCCTTCCAGTCTCAAAGATGGCTCTTTGCCTAGTGTGGTCCTACCTGGGGCATATATCATCCTTCAGAATAGGGAGTTTCCCTCAGTGTTTAAACACTGATACATTTGTACCAGTCAGCTATTGATATGCTGGCTAGCTGTTTACTTGTTTTTTTTCAGACTGCCAGTCCTCTACAGTTCTACACTGGAAGACTGAACATTTGTTCAGAGGTTTGAAGCCTATTGGCAGATGACATCTTCATTTTAGTTGCCTGTCATGAACTTCTGAAAACAGGTCCCTCAGGGCTAAACAAATGAAGCCACTTTACTTCTTGGTCAGGTGAAATATGTTTCTGTACTCTTGATCATCATAGTGATGCCCTTCTATGCATGTTACCATTCAAAGTCAAAGTTATTTAGTTCTAATTTCCTTCCTGATTGTGAAATGGGAGTGATGACGTCTGGTCAGTGTGGAGAAACATCCCTGATGCTTCTAGGTCACAGCTGAGAGTCATCAAGGATAAGCAGCACATGGAGACCAAAATAACAGCACTGACCTACAATTGGTTATTCTACCAAAGAAATAAGGTCTGTCATTTGATGGCATGTGGATGGAAAAAAACCCCTGTGATTAAACACTGTGATTCACAGGATTATAATACGGGTTCTTAAGAACACAAAAAGGAAGGCCTCCCTTTCAAAACGGAATACTAACTGTAAGGAAATCAAGATAATTGCCTTTATCTGAACAATAGTTGTTTTTAGTAGAGAATCATGCTTTGCTCTCCATGTTTTAAACAAAATTTCTCAAGTTGGGAAAAAACAGCAAAAATAATTGAGTGGTGAAAAGCCAATGATCTCCCATGTGGATTCTCTGATAGCTAATGCAGGATGGTTTTGGTCAGGATGCAAAGTTGGTTCAAATTTTCCATAAAAGATTTCTTTCTTCTTTAATCAGCCATAAATTTTCATCGCTGTTGGAAGAACTTAATATGACATCATTCTTCATATTTTTTTCCTATATTTGGATGCAAAAGGTAGAAAGGGATACATGTAAATGCACAGGCATGCATCAAAACAGTACATACTCCATATTCTGAGGAAACTAGTCTAAGAATGTATCTGACTTTAAGCAAATAAGAATAAAGTAGCTTTGACATTTAAAAAATACCATGAAAATAGTTTTTCATTTTCCCAACCAATTCTAAAAACCACAGGAGTTAGAATTTTAAAATCAAAATGCCCCAAGTGAATATACAATATAACCTGAAAAACTCTATTTTAGGGTTCATAACACACCAGTTCATTTTGGCTTCTTTCTTTTAGTACATGCTGTCATGCTTTTGGGTTTCAGCTGGTAACAGAAAAACAACAAAATGTGATGAGAAAATGCTTTAAAAGGAGTATTAGAAATTGGCTGAACACACTGAGTCCTTGAAAGCCCATAAGAAAGCTTATTCTTTTGGCCATCCTAATGTCAAGAACAAAGTTACAATGATATTTGGAGACCAGTTCTCAGCTGGCATCTATTGGCATAGCTGCACAATGGAGCTATTCTGGATGGAGCTTTACTGATTTCCATCTGTAAGGGATTTGGTTTTAATCTTCTGATACTGACTACCATTATAGTCTTCTCCAACTGACTCAAAATAAAAGACCTACTCTTTTCCTTTGGGTAATGCAAAATGATTCCCTAATGTTTACATCAAGTATTAAATGACTAACACCATAGAGAGAGTGGTTCTGGCTTCACTGATCTTCTTAAACTCTCCTATATCTGTTGGAATCATAAAACTGAGTGAGAATAACTGATTAAAATGTGATGCTTTCCAACATTTCCGTTCCGTAGCCTTGTTATAAACAAAATTTTTATTTCTATTCATCTACCAGTTCATAGCTCAGAAAATCTGGCAGTTTATTTTCTTGTTTTAACAGTTACTTGTGTATTACCCTTTATATATATTTATTTATTTTATTATAAATCCTCTCTTTGCTTCTAGTCTTTATTTCTTTTCCTTTTTATTTACCAGTAGGGAGACTTAGATAGGCTCAGTTTTCTTAATCCTCTTTATAAACTTAAAAAACCCAATTAAGTCTGCACAAAGTCTTATTTCTCTGATGGAAAAGAAAATCAGTCTTCCTGCAACATAATAACGCTTTGCACTTCTATAGACCCTTTTATCTGAGGTTCTCAACTAGCTGTAAAACACACATTCATTAATTAAGGTTTGAAAGAACCCTGAGACAAAACATTATGCCTAGACTGTGGATAGGTAAACTGAGAAACAGAAATTCCATGTTTTGCTGAAAGTACTCAGATTGTCAGAACTGGCGCCAGGGCTCAGAAGTCCTAATTTCTAAATGACAGCTTTCAGTTCCACATGAAGTCCAGTCCAGCACTGTTTTAATACACACAATTCAGTGTTTCTTTCAGAGTTAACAACAGCAACAACAAACCTTATTTTGTTGTTATCCAGAATGTTCCTAAATCACAGCCTGCCTTCTCAATGAAAAGACAGGCATGCACGTTCTCATAAACTGATGTAATTTGACTTTAGCTTACTGAGATCTGACTGGTTCCTTAAGAGATTCCACATACATGGTGGACAACAGTAGTACTAAGAAGACCCTGCACAGCAACTGCTGAAAACTCAATAGCTATGCCTCTTACAGCTATCCTGAAAACAGACGCAAGTAAAATATATTGGCCATCTAAAAATAATGTTGAAAGCCAAGTGAATTACATGTTCTAATAACTGGGCATAACTTTGTAGTAGCATCAGGAGAGAGAGAGGATGAAAGGAGAATTAAGGTTTACTGGTCTGTCTTAAAAGAACAAGAAATAGACAAAGGCAAAAAAAGCTACTTGCTCATTTTCATGGCCACTGTCTCTTCCTGATGGTGTAAAACAGGGAGAAATAACTGTAGTCTGTGTATTAAAGTAAGAACAAAATTAATCAGACAGATGTCGTTTCAGCATCATGCTATAGATTGTTCAAGGGAGCACAGCATACAGTACAGTTGATCTGAGGCAACACACTTTCAAGACATTGCTAAGGAAACAAAATGATTTGTTTCATGTGCAGCTTCATTATATTCATTCTAAAGGATCCTTACAGTAGGATTCAAAAGAATATTTATACAGTTTCTTAAATTTAACCACAGATTGAAGTCCTTAGCCTTTAGGAGACTAAATAGAGATTTCAAATTTAGCACTGATTTCACTACAGTTTTGAATGGTTTTGATTCATTGGTAGCAGGATTTACTTAATCTAACTATAGAAGTCTGAAAGTTAGACAGCTGAATTGCTCAGCCTAAACCTCTTCAGAGTCCAACAGAGAAACAGATGCTTCAGAAGGAACTGTACCTGAACAGGTGCTTTCATTTGAAAGTGCCTGTTTCTGACCATTGAGTATAAAAGAAGCCTTGTTTGGTTAGCTCAGCCATACACAGCCAAATTCAAAACAGTTTAAGGAAGATAAACTTCAGTCTCAACTGGTTTCCATAATAGACATTCATGTAGACACATAACAGACAGCCTTTGTTGGTGGAACAAAACTTCCACCATCCCACAGATAGGCTGAGGATAATTCATTTCTATGCAGTGGCTCTTAATTGAACATTCTCATACAAAATGAGTAACTGGTTAACCAATTATCTAGAAGACAAATAACACCGCAAAAAGATAAAGCTCATGATAGTTAAGAAGGAGGAATAGAAAATAAAGGAATTCATAAATAAGGATTCAGAAAGGTATACTTCAATAAATTCAGAGAATTGGTCAACACTATGTCATGCGAGAAAAGTAATGGAGATGCAGTATTTCTTTAAATAAGCAATATTAAAAGAAAAACTTATCCTAATGTGAAGGAAGAGTATGAACTGTAGTAAGGGATCAGATTAGCTACATCAATACGCCTTTACCGATCTTAAGTACAGAAAGGAAGAAAATGGAAATGAGAAGAGATTTCAAAGCCAGCTTACGCTGATCTCTATCTCTGCTATTGATGAATTGAAGATATGACAAACCTTCCCTCATTCTTTTCAACTTCACTTCTGCTTTCCATAAGAATCCTTTTGAGCTGACCCAAACCAGCCCCTGGGAAAAACTGATTACCCTTCTGTCAGATCAACAGGTTGATCTGGTTCATTGAGCAGCTGCACCATTATTGAAGCCAATATAAGGGGTAGGGTGGAAATACGAAGAAGGACTGCAGAACTTGGCTATTTCATCAGTAGTGTGGTCCTGTCTTGGCATGTGCTGACCATAGAGCTACACTCTGTATAAAGTCTATAAAGACAATAGCATAAGAATATAAAGACAGAATGAAAAAGGAACAATAGACAAAATGTAATCATACTACAAAAGTTCATAAAATACGCTAATACAAAAAGAGGACCAAGAAAGGACCATGATCTTTCTGCAACAAAGAGAGTTTGTTCGACAAATCCCTATGAAGGTGTTTTTTTCATAGTTTTTTAGAAGATTTGTTATAGGGTGCAGCTGCCCTCAGACAACTAAAAAAACTGATATTATTGAATGATGGGCAAGTACTTACACTAAAACACTGAAAGTCAGAGGGCACTAAGATAAATATACCAATATGCACATCCGTATGTGTTCTGGTTTTCTGTTGGTTGCATTTCACATCAAGATCCATAAAGAGCTTTGAAGCAGTCTCAGGGTTGCTAGTAGTTTTCTTTGAAAATTTGGGGATGAGTGCATGAGAAGAATGGAAAAGAGCAAACATTTTCCCTGTGTTTAAAAACAGGAAAAGGAAGACAGATGATAAACAGGTCATACATATTTCTGCTGGGTATTAATAAATCCTATTTTGAAGTGCATTTATCTAAATTGCATATGTGCATGTTTTGTCCATGAGTTATCTGCTTAACCTGTATAATGAATATGCTTTCTCAATAACATGATATTATATATATACATAAATATTTATATTTGTATTTATATTTATCATATACTATAATCTAAAGAAACTGAGTCAGCTGTTCCAATATTCTATTAATATTTTGTTTGATTGATTTTTGAATTCTCTGTCGTATATTATTTAATGGGGTAAAGAACAAATCTGTTTTGTTTCAGGGGAATTAAATGTGTATGTGTGTGTGTGTGTATACATCTCACACAGTACAGAATTCACATCGTTCATGGACCAGTGACTACCTGTTTGCCAGAAACTGACAGGCGTTTGGCACATTTCTATTAAAAAAATTCCTCCTCATGAATTTTTAAGCAAATTAGTTTAAACAGCAAGTGGTATGTAAAAAAAAGAATTCTGTAACCTAAAAACACCCTCTTGGTGCACCTGGCCAAGATTATTCCCAGCTTTGAAGCATGTCTAAACACTGCAGTGAAACAGAAACCCCTATGAGGATCTCCCAGAGAAGCAACAGTTCAGAAACTGGTTGGATCCATCAGTGTGATGCTTTAGTAAAGGTTTCTTAGTAATCCTAGTTAGCGCACTGGCATGATGCTCTCTCATCATTCCTACTTTGCTTTTAAGGCTCCAAATTTCATCTCTGCATAGGACCACATAATTCTTTTCTCTTATACAATCTTCCAGTAGTGCAGTTCTACTTACTGCACTGCACCTCATTGCCTGGGGTAGGTGTCCCTTAAAGAAATGAGGATAAAAAGAGTGTTATGATTCCTACCTACTCAGGAGGAAATAAAGGCCCTGGCAGAGGGCAGACTTCTCTATCTCCTAAAAAATCAATAGCAGGCTTGGAAATGGAGGCTGCGCAACACCTGAGTCTCAGTCTAATGTCTAAAGGAAAATAAAACAATAACAAACTCTAGTTTTCTTCCCTGCCATTTTTCTATGACACAAAGAAATTACTCCCATTTAGTGCCACTCTGATGTTGACCTTGGAGTCGAATCTTGTTCCTACACAGAACCCCCAAAATCCTCCCTTTGTAAGTAGCCTCAGCACGCCCTTCTACTTCATGCTTTGACACCGGTTTTTCTTTACTGATGTGTTGACTTGTCTTTTCCTATTTGTTTAGATTTGAATCGTAACTTACTCCCCAAACCCTGCTTATGTTTACACTAAATTTGACCTATTGCTCGGATTCTGACACATTTATGCAATGAAGGGTTGTAGATACACAGCTGAAGTGTGTTTTAAATTTCAGTAGCAATCCTATCAAAACCCCCAGGCGCGGGATGCAAAGGGAGTGACTACCTCTGTGTTTTATTTCATTTTTTGCACTTTGACAAGACAAAATCCCTGCTAAATTGGTAGCTAGGCTGACTCTTCTGTGCATTTTCTCTCCCTATCCTTTCTTCCCTCCCTCCTTCACATTTTCCCCTGTTTTCGACTTTTTTTTTTTTCTTTTTTTTTTCTTTTCCTGCAATCCGTTGTTTTCTTTTACTTCTGGAGATAAGTATGGTAAATAAATACAGATTTAATCTTCAAATCCCCCATCAAGAGCAAATGCACAGTCCAGGTGAATGGGGGAAAGACAGACAAGAAAGGGAGTGGGAAATATAAAGAAAAGAAAAATCACTCTGCTGATCAAATCTTTCATTTCCAAACCGAAATAATTACAGTGACGGTCAGTGGGGAGATTTTGGCAATTTACAGTGGTGTAGCAGCAAGTTCCTATCAACAAGATTTGATATTCAGGGCAAGCCATAGAACTACAGGTCCTGAAGCGTTGCCTATAATCTTTATTTCATTTTTAGATGTTATGCTGTAATAAAATGTAAAAAGGGAATACATAAAAAGTTATAGAGGTGGGAAAAAACATGGTTTGAAGTTGTATGGCATTTCTTGACAGGGCATGTTCCTAAGGATATGCAGAGAATAACAAATGCTATTTGAAATAAGTACAATAGAGATCTGAAACTAGATTGAAAACCCAAGTCAATTTTCCTGAGTGTCATTTGATTAGCTTTCTTATATAGAACTGAAGCTTAAACAATGCTGGGGATTCAGAGTAGAGAGGTGCTTGGGAACACAGTGAGAAATGGGTTACTCCTACCAATTTCATTTCTGTAGCTTTACAACATTATCATTGCACATTGTTTCAGTGTTTTTGCAATAATCCATAAATGAAGCAATGTCAGAGGGAATTTGATTGATAGCTGGGAAAACACAAAAACTGTGAAAGTTATTTCTTTGCGTTCTCTCTGTCTGTCACTGCCTTCTGGGCAAGAGATGTTACCAGTAGCTGTATGAAATAGCTAGAGCCTACTGCCTAGCTGTGTATAAGGGAAAACACTGACAAGTTTGTGGATATTGTTTTGGACAACTAAAAAGAGACAAATATGCATGTAACATATTTGACCTGTGGATCGTTTTGAGCGGTTTATGTTGGTGGTGCTTTTTTTTTCACCAGATATTGCTTGCTATTCATCTCTGAATTTAGCAAAAACTGTCCTTCAACAACGTTAACCTTGAACTTGGTTTTCACCTTTGGGGAACTGTAGGTTGAGGATGAGTGCACACAGAGTGTTCTGATCTGAATCTAAAATAAACAGGTCCTTAAGAGCTCAGATTTGAGCTTTGCATGTTTATACATACATGTATAGCTCTCCCAAAAGGATTGAAATACACAGCAAATTCATACTGATACTAAAATATGCTTTTTGCTCTTTCGTCCACAAACTCAATGGAGATAGGAATGGAGATACTTCTAAGTGGGCCAGGGTGATTCCAGCTTTCCTTTGGGGATACTGCACTTTGAATCGTGCACAGGTGGTCTTTCAAACTATAACATTTCTCATTGCTTTAAGAAAAAAAATGCTATTTTAAGAGGTGTTCTAGGTTACTAACATTATTTCCCTCCATTTTTCTCTGCCTCAGTATTCTGTGCCTCTTTACTTAACATTGTAGTAATGGACTGCAAAACAGCCTCTGTTTGAAAGGTGTTTGAATTCTCAGTGAAGTTCTCTGAAGTGTACTCTGAAAGTAGTGCAATGTACTTAACTCATGATCATGAGAAGACATAGAGTATGCATAAATTATAATCGTTCCTCTTTGGGTTGATCTACTTCTGCTCTACCATTTGCGTATACCATGGCCTCCTCTAATGGATGTTAATAAAAATTTCAATTCGTTGTGTGCATTATGGCACATATTGTGTTTGAGTACCGAATGATGACAGACTTGGTGGGCTTCCATAGCAAATATTGCCCATGGGGAAAAGTCGCTTCTGAGGCTGTGGTAAGCTGTCTCAAAATACTATTTACTTTTCCTTTCTTTAGGATTTATTGTATTTTATCATGTATTATATATTTTATTCACAGAAATCTTTCTAGGGATAAGGACTTTAGTACATAACAACAGCTCCCTTGAGTGGGAGATTTCAGGGCGACCTGCCAGCTCTTCTTGCTGCAGATGTCAGGCCATCTGGCTGCCATCTCTGGGGCAGGACACATCAAGGGAGTTGGCTGGCGCATCTCCCCAGCAGGAGTTACTTAGTAGGGGCGGAAAGGGGAGGGGAGTGTGTGAGGAAAAGATATAGCTAGCTACCATCGTGGGAAGTTTGTGAGTGTGACTGGTTTTATGTATATATATGCAAATAGACAGAAAGATAGTTACTGAGAGATGTTACTTCCAGCAAAGATAATTCAGGGTTAAAACTGAGCTTGGATAACTTGGATATGAAAGACATCTTGTTCATGGTATTCAACATTTCTAACATTTCTATTCCATCCTTTTTGTTTGCTTGTTTTAATTGCTTCTTATGACAATGCAGATAATGTGTGCAAGTATGACGTATGAAATCTGGTATGTTTTATGAAACCATTGTGTAACTGAATGTGTTTGAGTGGACAGCCATCTGTCGTCAAGAGAGGTACAAATCTTTCTTTGACCTGGAACACTGTGTAATAATTAACTTAGGTAATCTTCCATCCAGATAGGTGTACCTTGAAACAAGAGGAGAGTGTAACCTCAGGAATCAGACCTTTCTGTTTTTTCTACAAGGATGAGGATTTGACACAGTGGATATTCCTAAACAGACCTGAAAACCAAAGACAGTGATAAATACATAATTTTATAAATGGAGAGATGGCCACCAAAAAACAAATCTTTGGTGCTTGGAAGCTCATTAGTGTGTGCTGCCAGAATTAACAAATAAAAAAAAAAAAAAAAACAAAAAAACAAAAAAAAACCAAAAACCAGAAAACAAAACAAACCAAACAAAAAAAAAAAAACACAACAAAACCAAACCAAACCAAACCAAAGCAAAAAAAAAAAAAAAGAGAAACCAAACCCAAAACCTGGTTTGGAAGGAATAGAAAGTGACATAAGGGGGTGATTTCTGAGAAGACCCTAGCAAAATTCAAACAATGGTCACATGTTGTGAGGTTTTTGAAGAATAGTGCATGAATCTCATATTGGAGCAGACAGATCTAGGAGAGAACAGATGTGTATGCCACAGGTCTCAAGAATGAAAAAGGGGTCAAACCAACAACTCCATACTAAGTTTTAAGACTTCTACTCATGAAAGACTTGTGTCTAAGTCTTGGTACTGAGTACTGACAATGCTCCCCAAGTAATTCCTCTATAAGAAAGTAGATGGCAGTAGGATGGGAAAGCTGTCTTCGTCATAGTCTGTCAAGCTGTTTATTCAGAAATGAGCTGTTGCCCTATCTTAGGCTGATCTCTCAACGGGAATGTTTGTATGGAAAGTGTTGACTTTTCCTAACATGGAAATGCTGATGGTACCACAAAGACATAACCTTAGCAAGTTCTTCAAGAACTGGTATTGCCTAATAGGATTCTGGGAATGCAGTTGTCGTGCTTTGGGGATGCCCCTTTGTTAATTAGGATAGGCTCATTACTTTTCCCCTCTGCCACAGTTTGTCTTCCTTGTCGGAAGTGGGAAGGGAGAGAAATCCCATCTCTCTGGGTGTCATTACACTCAGGTAGACAACAAACCTAAGATCAGAATTTGCCATAAGTTTTTCCCATGGAAGTCTCTCATGCATGGAATAATCAAAGAAAACAGGAACTCAGCCCTGAAAGGGATCCCTGCAGTCAGTACTTTCTGACTGAGGCCAGTGTTTTATTCTCACAGGCAGCTATGTAATTGGGCAATTTTAATTGTCATATATGTCTCTTATGTAAACTTCTTACCAGCACTAGTCAACCAAAGGATCTGATGAGATTTCAGATATCACTCACTAATCAAAAGGAGGGAAAATAATGTGTGAAGATGCTGCATGAGTAATGAACTTGACCTCTAAATACAAAGAGTGGACAAACCTTAGAAATTACAAGTTTTCATTGGTCAACAGGATACTTGAGTGCTTTTTATAAATTTAGATGTTGTCTTTATGCAATCTCTCAAGCAGTGTTGGGGTCTTTGTTTTCCCATACTTCATTTTTCAATACCATTGAAGAAAAGTTCTCTCTTCTCTTCTCTTCTCTTCTCTTCTCTTCTCTTCTCTTCTCTTCTCTTCTCTTCTCTTCTCTTCTCTTCTCTTCTCTTCTCTTCTCTTCTCTTCTCTTCTCTTCTCTTCTCTTCTCTTCTCTTCTCTTCTCTTCTCTTCTCTTCCCTTCTCTTCTCTTCTCTTCTCTTCTCTTCTCTTCTCTTCTCTTCTCTTCTCTTCTCTTCTCTTCTCTTCCTTTACTCTTCCTTTACTCTTCTTTACTCTTTTTTCTTCTGCTTTATCTCTCTTTAAAAATTTCTGCCCATGTTTAAAATACAGCAAACCACAAATGATAGCTAGAATTAGTCAAGTGTGCTTTAAGACCATGAGGCACTATCAGTAAATGCAATCTGTCCTCCATAGACCTAATATCCGTAGAGATGAAACAAAATGTTGTTTACTGAATCAACACTAACCACAGCATGGCCTGCATGGGGGAACCAGGCACACATTATTGCAGAGGCTAAAGAGCATAAAACCACTGATCCTGCAGTTACAGGGTCATAAAATCTTGCTTTCTATGTGAAAAGCATTTAATAGTGGACATTTTTAATACCTCCTCTCTGGGAGACACAAAATACAAGGGACCTTGAATAATTACTCAGTATAAAATATTGGGAGTAAACTTCTGTCAACAAACCAGATGGTCCTCCCCCTCCCTCCAACACCCCCTGAATCCTCCAGCCTTGAACATACAAAGTGTGTTCTGACAATTTGACAGTTGATAAGGAAAAGACATTTACCATTAACTCTAAATAGAAACAAGGAGCACAAAATGAGAATACGGCCCTTCAATGAACATAAGTGTGAGTTCCAGTCAGCTGATCTCGGTTGTGCTTTGTGAAACGGGACTGTTTCGGCTGTCCCTGTGTGAGCTATTTTTGCTGGTAATAAATAGAGCTTAACTGAATAATATTTCAAATGGGTTTCAAGCTGCAGTTTTATTTGAGGTTGTGGTCGCTTTTAGTGCTGGGCAAAGGGATACGCTCTGTGCAATCTTCACATCTATTTGTTGAGTTTGTGCAGCACTTCCTGGATTTGTGTATGGTACAGAAAGGGGTTACCATTTGCCTTTATTGTAGTGAAGCACTCGTGGCTGGAGATCATGCATACAATGGTAGGATTCTTCTCTCGGTATTTACAAACAGCATAATTAATTTAGTTTAATTGAAGACAGGTTGGATTTACGATGCTGGGTGCGAGAGGGATGAAACCTGCAGTGTCCCTACTGGCTCAGCATTTTTTATGTTTATATCATTGTTCCTTTGGATTTACTAAAATAATTTTAAATTTTAAAAAAACATTATCACACTGGCTACACAAGGCTACAGTGGTGCAAATGTAAGTAACAAGTGGATATCATAATGCCAGCCCACAATAGATATGAGGCAGTTATAATCACCTACAATATTAAGCTTATATTCTAGAGCTGGGTGGAAAATACTTCCCCTAACAAAATAAAATCCTCTTTTACGAATTCATTTCCACTCACCTGCCCCAATTCTATCATCAGATGAAACTGTCCTTCAAAAATACAGTGAATAATCATAAGAAATAAAAATCCAATCCTTTATTCCCCCATATCATCTAGCACCATGGGTTTTTTTTTTCTTCATAGCATGGACTTATTCCATCTATGTAAATTCCAGCGTTAGAATCCGGTTATGTCGGTGATAATGGTTATGTTTCTGAAGGCTGAGTCACTGTTCAGTTGAATCTATGGAGGTGCATGGTTTTCGAATGGGGGATCACTGTCTCCATCTTTCCATGTTAATGTGAGATGATTCCCACCTTTGCTGGTTCCAGTGAGTTCAGTAGCATTATGCATTAGATAACTGTCTCTGAGACAAAAGGCCTGCAGATGTTAAGAGGGTGTGTCCTAGGTTTTTTTGTAGATCTGTATTAATATGAAGCCCTGCATTTTTAGGTGTCCATTTATGTTTCAGTTAGGAGTTGAGAGCAATCTCTGTTTGGTCCTGTTGTATAAGAACGTTGAATGAAACTGAAAGGGCAGTTCTAACTTCCTAAGAGTTTTGAATTATTTGGGTTCTGACTCAGATTTCAGATCCTGTATCCATGGTTTGAGACTCTGCAGGACCTGAAAAAAGAGAAAGATATTATCACTGTAATGGTATTCAAACGCTGAGTCAGAAAAAACAATGTGAATCCAAGATTCATCTTTGATTTCTGAAGAATTACTCAAGTGTTGCAGAATGTAATGGAGACACAGATTTCATCCTTTGTATACAACAGCACAATAATGGAGCAGAAATAAGGCCAGGACCTCAACTCCACTAACCGTAATGTTGTTATACCAGCGCACAAAAGCCGAGACTCTTCCCTGTTGACTGCAGTGTATGTGCAATGATTTTAAGATTAACCATTTTTAATAATCTGCATACATACAAAAGCGCAGTATTACAGGGATAGTATTTCGTAATTATGCTCTGCATAATATAGCAATCCTGGCTGAATAATGTCAGATTGCAAATGGCTGTAATCCTGTATGAAGAGTTTCTTCAGTTGTGAATTACGTTACATTATATTGCAAAGACTCTTGAGGCAGGGGCCTCAGTGTTTGAATAGGCGGGTCTTTGTGATTTATTAACAGGTGCAACTGATTGGCAGTGTGCCTGTTTTAACAGATATCTACTTACAGTGTGTTGTGAGAGAACTGTGACACTGCTGTGGAAAGATGAGGCATACAAACCCACAGGTGGAAGCATCACTTGATTTACATGTAATGTAGCCGTGGCTTGAATAATGGCACTGTTCTCCTTCTCTACTCAGAAAAATCAAGAGCAGCTCTATGAAGTCAGTGGAGTTACAGTTGCATAAGAAGCACAAGGATTATGTCCATTATCAACAGCTTTGTTTTTCACTACTCAGAGGAGCAGTGAGGAAGTTTTTCAAAGCACAAAATAAATGATAAAAGAATGACAAAAAGAAGGAAAAAAATAGTAGAAAGACCTTTCATTTGAAATAAGAAGGCATTTTGTCGTTAACTGTAATTATACCAGCACCTCACACGTAGTTTCAAGACATAACCTCACCTACAGTTAACTATCTATAAGCAGTATATAAACACAAGAAATTCATAAGTATTTAACCATCTCAATCCCAAAGATGTAGAAATCTGTGGGGAAAAAAAAAAGAAAAAAAAAAAAAGTACAGCTCAAAGCAGATGGAGGGAAAGACACAAGGAAGAGAAATGGTAATTTCAAACACACATGCACAAAACAAAATTTAAAAGCCAGTGACAAGAAAAATTAATTTAGCAAACAAGAATACAGAGATACTGAGAAGGATCACTGTTATCTTGAAAGGTAGCAACTGAACACCCAGTTCTGTCTCCTGTGTAATCAAACAGAAATCACTTATTGTCATTTTGATACTCCAAGGGTCATAGGATGAGAATCTGGAGTGATAGCTGGATATGAATTCTTACACTGATAGCAGGTGGTAACCTTTTGATTAATTTACAGTCCATGAAGACACTCACCCTAGAAGTTTGATTCTTAGCAACCTTGAATTGGCTGGTAAACGTTCTTGGCCAGAATGTAACTTAGGGACAACAGGCACTTAGAGTCTCTTGAGGACACTAACACTAAAATATCCATGATTATATCACACCTCTTTCTTCACAAGATTTCTATAACTCTAAGGGAGGATGGAAAGGACTGTGTATTCTCAACTATGTCACCCTTAATGCTACCAAATAGTCCCTTCTCCTATGGAGTCCCTACCTTGTCCCTCCATTTCATTCTCATGAGGTTCTGTACTACCTAAACAGAATAAAGCTGCACCAGGGTCCTGTCTGTTTCTGTATATGAGTTGTCTTATTTCTTCCTAACAAAAAGTTTGATATAAAACAAGACATAAGGCAGGCAAGTAAGATGATTTGTAAAAATTGCAGCAGTGCCTAAGATGGCAGTGATCTCCACATGCACATTTCTGTGTCTACAGATTGATAACAAAGTGACTAAAATTCACCAAGTGCTTCTATAAATCTCTTTACCGGAACAGCAGTGCAGAAGCCCCCTGGGAACTGTAACACCACAGATGCAAAAGCTTAATCTCTCCCTGTACTAGCCTGCAGCTAGACCACCACTGTAGGTGGTGCTGTGGCAAGAGTCTATTGGCAGTTGGGTCTCTACAGGGGAAATAAGTAACAGAAAATTACCATGCTTCACTTCCCTGACCTCACCACCTCTCAAAAATAGTTTTTAGAGCTGCTGAAATGTTCAAAATAATAATAATAAAAAAATTAAATATCTAATTTCTACCTCCCAGCTTCTCCCAAGAACAAAATCCATAATGGAATTATTTAGTTCCCAGTACAGATTTCAAGTTTTTACAGTGAAAGAAGTGGGGGGGGGGGGGGGGGGGGGGGGGGGAGAAGGCAAAAAAAGGGAAAAAGAGAGAGAAAAAAGGAAAAGCCTTAGGGAAAAAAAAAAAAAAAGAAAACCAAAACATGGACATTTTAAAGAAAGAGAAAAGCATTGTAGCTGAGAGATTGCAACCATCTACAAAATGTAGACAAAAGAAAGGTACACAAGCAAGAAAACACAGACTAATTATTCTGGATCTTCAAGGAGAGATAAAGATGTAATGATTAGATGTAATGGATTTAAACTACAGCAGGGAAAAGAGGTCTAATACAGGATATGAAGGAATAATATAGATAGAATACTTTCTCTTGACAAAGAATTGGGTTCTCTGCAGAACAAGAAATCACTGAAAATATCAGGCAGTTTTTGGGTTTTTTTTTTTGTGCAAAGCTATGAATAACCTTTTCTTTCTTTTACTGTGCCCTAGTTTTTTGTTTTGTTTTGTTTTGTTTTGTTTTGTTTTGTTTTTTAAATTAATATATCTATTCCTTCCCACAGGAGTAAATGTTTTTGGAACTATAATTACGTATGGATAAATCCTAACCACATTACCACATGGACACCAATTGGTTTCTGACTGGCTTCTGAAGGGGCTGTTTCTAGAGACAGAATTAGCTTCTATCCCCCTCAGAAAGAGTTCTGGCAGTGGAAGAGTCTGGCAAAAATGGGCCAGAATCATCTTGACTGAAGAAATTCCTTGCTGTGAGATCCACTCCCTGATGGAAAGGATTACTTACCAGCATAAAGTAGATCTCTCTGTAATGATTTGATTTCATATGGTACTCTTTATCAGAAATCCTAAGAGCTGCCTAGAGAAATCACTTAGAGTGCTCAAAACAAAGAATAAGTATATGCAAAAGTAATTAATAGCATCTTCTTGTTTTTATTGTCTTTTTTAATTGTCTCATTGTGTCTTTTATTTAAAAGAAAAGAGAATGTATTTTACATTAATTGGTCTTATACAGAATATAAACCCTTCATCACCCTGTACCCATTATCGTCCATTAATTGTTTTCCCATCTGATCTCTCATACTTTCTTTCCTTCAGTGGTGGTTACTTGTGTCATGTCATACCCTTATGATGAGCTCATGAGTGAGTGATTTGGCCCTTGATTGAACCTCATTGATTTCAATCATATTCTGTCGAGAAAACATTTGCATAAAAACTTGAAAATTTACAGTGTCTGCATTCTGAGGCAGGCTTTTTATATCTGATAGTGCTGTGAAATCAGTTTGTCAAGCATTGACATAACAAATGAATTGCAACGGCAAAGGAACTGCAAAGAACTTTAAAAGCCACACCATTTCCCATTCTTCCCTCCTCACCAACACTGTCCAAAGAGTCAAGAATCTGATTTGGAGTGTTTTCCTTAAATATTTTGCAGACGTATATTTGAAAAGCCTATGAAGAAACTCAGAGCCAGACAAGCTGGTTGACAATCTGAAGAATGCTTTCCTCAGTCTTCACTTGAGGTGCTTGGTGTCTCCACAGGAGCACATTTGCCTATGGAGACATAAGTTCTTCAGAGGACATTCTAAAAGAAGAGAAATTAAGTCATAAAATCAAAAGTCTTTGACTATATCCTCTAATTGAAGATATGAGACCATTTACAATGTACAAATTTGACTTCGGTTGTGTTTGAGGTCTCTGGATCTTGTCTGTGAAACCATGAAAGGCCAGGCAGACATGACCATGAAGAAAGCTCTCCACTGTGTGAAAGATAATATAGCATGCAGTACTAGATTCTGGAAATGTCCTATGGATCCCACTTTAAGTAGTAACAGAAGGAAATTAATCTGAATTCCTGGATCAATACATTCTAGCACAATTGAATTTCGGAAGGATTAGACAATAGAATTGGTACCAAAAGTACTGATGCAAACAATCAGAGGTTCTTGGTTTCAAGCGGTAAGCTTAGAGAACTTAGAAAGACCTGATATCTCCTAGACAGTAGTATGCATCTTAGTAACACAGGCTGCCACAGTCTCATGTAACCTGTTTTCTGTTTGCACAAGTAGAACATTCTGTCATATACAAAATGTCAGCCCTTATCTTGAATATTCTATACCCAACGACATTTAAGCTTCCAGAATGAAAATCTGTAATTAAAATGCTGAACAATTTGGTTTATTTTGTTCGTTTCCTAACTCTGTGACATACAATACTGGACCAACATTTTTAATGTACTCAGGTTTCTCTTTCTGAAGATTATAAGAAAAAAAAAACAACAAACAAACAAACAAACAAAACCCAGAATATCTGCTCATGACAAAGATTAACAACTATCAGTAACAAAATTTTGTAACAACTTTTTTCTCACCTCTGGATGTGAGTAAGACTCACTTTGGCTGCAATTCTTTTCTTTATTTTATCATCATACATACAAATAAAAGGCAGATTCAAACTTGAAAGAAAAGGTGTAACTCTTGTCTTCAGTGACATTTACCATGATTTTGAAAATAGTCATAATCATGGCTGTTTAGTAGAATGGATAACTCAGAATTCAAATAACCTCAGTTATTTAATTACACCCTTAGAGCCCTTAAAACAACCCTTAAAATAGCCCCAAAACTTATAATTCTGTTTTAGAGGGGCTGATATTGGAATGGACAGATTTAGGGACATTTTTTTAAACTATTTGATGTCTGTGTTAATTAATATATTTTACTAAAGAGCATAGGCAAAATTCAGCAGAGTGTTTATGATCTTGTCTGCCCAGTGTGGTGCTAGTACATACCCTGACCTTCTACAACTTAGGTTCTCTAGTCAGATCCCAGTGCTGCTGTAAATGCTAAAATGAAGCACAAGGCCACCACTGAGAAATTTGTTGCTGTCCTGGTTTTAAGGTAGCCATTTTTCATGATGATGGGACATCAGTGAGGACATTGAGACAGTTGGGCTAGACCTTTTACAGCAAGTCCTCTGAACTGAGCATATTTACTGTACATATCAGTCATAAAGACATGTACACAGACGTCCTGGCCAAAGAAAGCTGAACAAAGAATGTGTATATAAAATGGGAAAAGGCATATATAAAAGAGAAAAAGACAGTAATAGTGCAAAATTTGTTATTGAGAGGGCATGAAGATGCACAGTAATAAGAGCAGTGATGTTTAATCAACCCTCCCTCCATTTACAAGTTTATAAGTAGGACCCCTACTAACTCTTGATTCATAGACTTTCCCATTCCACTTGTCCCTGGAAAAATAAAGAATTGATCTTACAAGATGAATTTCCAGGACCCACTTTTCAAAATTACTTTCATGGCCTTTAAATGTTGATAACGATCACCCTATGCATATGAGGGCAGATTTTCCTGTTTTGTTTGTATGTCTGCTTGCTTGCTTTTTTTTTCCTGGGATAGACAGGCTGACAGATCTTTCTTTGGTTCTTTCTTTGCTTATTTGCTCAGACTTTTTTTTTTTTTTTTTTTTTTTTTTTTCCCCCCTGTAGCACCGTTCGCTTGGTTTTTGCTAAATAATGAGAACCAAAATGTGCAGGTAGTCGGTTTTGAAAGAGCTCCCATTAACTCTATTTGTATCACTTCAAATGAAAGATATATATGATTTGCTTGGATAGCTTCACAAATTGAGGGCACTTGGGATATTTTTCTTGTTACCCTGAAGGCATAAGGTTGGTGATACACTGTGTTGCATAGGAACAACACTGTGCTTTCTTGCTGCTGTTGGGGAACTTGGTAGTAGTAACATAATTAGCTGACCCTTTGACTGAAGTAAAAAGTGACTCATGTACAGATGATATAGTGATGGCATTACAGTACATATCACATGTCCAGCACGCAGTGACCTAAGAAGGCACAGATCTGGACTGCAAAGAATGGACTTCCAAGACAGAGAAGATCAGGTGCGAAGAGCTCCAAAGCTTCTCATATATTGTTTAAACAACAAGGTCTCAGCATGTATTATATAAGGGCAATGCAACGTCATAAGACTTTGAGGTATATGTCTAAACAGTTCCCTAGAAATCTTTGAAGACTTAAATCTTCGAAATACATGAAAAAGGGTTTGGGCATTAAAGTGGTGGCTACCTTCTGTGACACAATGAGGACAAGGACAGATGTTAAATGTCAATATGTCTTTTAGGCCACAAACCTTTATGGGCAGAATCATTCTCCAAGATACAAAATTAAAATAAACCATCATAAATAGACATAAACAGAGATGCTCAGATGCCTAACACAGGGTCAGATGAATGGCCCTTCAGAGTCGCCTGCTTTGTTTTTGACTCAGACGAGGACAGGTTTAAAGAGTTTTTAAAAAGCTAGTCTGAAATAGTCTTGAGAAATCTAATATAAATGACTCAAAGTTTACAGAAAAAAAACGCACAAATATTTATGTTGTGATTTTCATACTTTACTTTCAGATATCTACACTGGACATCTACCTCTGAGTGATCCAGGTAGGCTCCATTACTGTCTAAGCAGAGGAATAGTAATTCGTCCGATATATTCTGAACATTTTCTTAAGGACAAGATGAATCATGACCTTGTTTCCCTCATTGGCTGGGTGACAAGATAAAAAATATGTGGCTACCTCACTGCTGTCTACATTTAGTCAGATGAATCCCAGCCTTAATGACCAAATGGAAGCTAACACTCTCTCTAATAGCTATTTGGAAACGTCCACATTATCTGAATCGTCTTGATGAAATAGAAGTAGGCTAGTGCCTAGATTTCCAAACCCTTAACCAAGTGACAGCTGGCTCCCTCAGGAAGGATGCTAAAATTTGACTGAAGATGGAGAATGAAAACCATCACTTTTCAGTAGGAGGCCTCTCTAGGTCATTTCTAAGGCAAGCTAAAATTATTTTCTTGAACACGGATTGCAGAATAATCTTCCAGTCTCTGAAGTTCATAATTTTTTTGTTGAAAATATACATTTTTATGGTGAGTAACCATTGCTGACTGACAGGAGGAAATTCATATTGAAATATGTAAAACATGTTTTGTATTGATTGATTTTCAAGACCACTGAGTAGATTGCACAATTAGATTGACGTTAACAGATTTATTCCATTTCCATGATTCTGTCCAAGCTTTTCAAGCTGTGTTGCATAAAACACAAAAAAAACCCTCCAAACTAATTGAAATAACATTAGGCATAACACTAATGAAATGAAACATTAAGCATGAATTTAAGCAAATATTAATAAAATAAAAAATAAAACCCATTATGAAATAACATTCTATCTTTCTACCCATCTAATCCATCCATCTAATTTATACATAACGCGTGGAAGCAGATTTTCTTTCAGTGTGTTCTCACCAAAACCTGATACTATTTGGAAGACATGCATGCATACTAATTGTAATACGTGTTACAGATAGAAAAAGATCACTCTTTCCAAAAAGTCATAAGCTTTTACATCTGTTTAGTTACTACCAAGGTTATCAAATAGCTGAAAGGTTCTTTGCATAACACTTACATTTTCGGATCACATATTCTATATAAATATGAGGAAATGCAAGAAAACATATTGCTTTGGCCTATTACTCAAGAATCTTTATTCAAAAGTGCCCTGTCTGTCCTTGCTGTGAAGGGACAGATTAGGAATCACAAGCTTAGTCAAACATAAAAACTTTGTCGTCATTTTTCATCTCATATGTCAAGATGCTAGAGGAAGAAAAGTGGAAGCAAGCAATGGTTTTAACTTAGGATTCAAAGTTCTCAATTCATACAGTGTCCACGCACACTGCTTATAGAATTAGTATTCCTTAAGAAATAAGTATTAGTAAAGGAGCAGTGTGTGTTCCCAATGTTCTCAAAGATTTTCTTTGCACAAAAAAAAAAAAAAAAGGCAAAAAAGCAGAAGACAGAGATTTAGTCAAAAGGAAAGCAGCTGAGAAAATGGAAGAGAAAATTAAAAAAAAAAAAAAAAAACCAACCAAGCAAACAAAACAGGGAAAGGGAACTATAGAAGTAAAAGGAATGTGTGAAGTGGCACAAGAGAGAGAACAAGTGGAGAGAAAGTCAATACACCAAACCACAGGAAACAGGACCTGTGCACTGGAGGTGCTCATACAACTATTTATTTGCAACTACTGCTATAACTTTGTTGCATTTGGCAGCTAAATTTCTCCAGATTTATTGTGTACATGGTAAGCTTCCACATCCTCATTTCAGCTTCTGTGACAAAGGGCATGATTTTCATATATTCTGGTACTCCAGAACACCTGACAATGTCAACTGAAACCACAAATGTTCATCCCCTCTAAAAGTTTTATCAACATAGAGGCCCATGTGCAGAAGGACAAGAGCTTCTGCTTCACTTTCACATCCTTTGTGGAAAAAAAAAATGGACTAGTTGGAGATTATTTATCCATCCACTGTTTTTTATGGGGAAAGTTCCCTTCAAAAGAAAGTGAACTTCCTTGCATGGCAGGCGGAATTTAAGACCACAGAAAGTGATCTTGTTTCTCTCTGGTATCTCAACCCACTCCCTGCCCCAAACCTCAAAACAAAACAAAAAAGAAACATTTATTCTCCCTTCACTAAAGCAATTCTGGTTTATACCAGAGTGAGTGTACAATAAGTAAGAAGGGAATACAGCTCCAAAAAATTTTAGCAGCTTCTTTCATAAAATTCATTAATAGTATCCAAGTGAATAATTCTATGTGTATATCAATATTTTAAAAAAATTGGGCCTGTATGACTTCTAAATGTTTAAAACTTTTTTTTTTTTTTTTTTTTTTTTATGGGAACAGGTAAAATGAAAAATTGATTACCACAGCTCATTATTGAATTTCATCTACATTCATTTATGGTTCTTATTAAATGCTAGGACACAGTAAAACCAAATCAAACCAAACCGACATGGTTTATCCAATATAATGCTTTTGCAGGAGGAACTAGCAGCATAATTTTACTGCCTTTTTGGGTATTCAAACTTGGGCGATTTCAATAGCATTGCTTTTCTCCCTTCTAGTAAATAATTTGAAGACAAAGTTCTCATGCAAGTCATGAGGTCCCAAGATATGTAAAGCAACAGCAAAACAGCAAAGTATTTTGATGCAAATTGAGTTTTCTGTGAAAATTAATGAATCTGAGATGGATATACAGTACACAGCAAGATTCCCCCAAACTGAAAATAGAACAGCAATAAAAATGCCAAGAAGTGATAAGGCAGCAATAACCATGAGAGATTTTATGTATCACTTGGAAAAAAATAGTTACTGTAAATAAGTGGGTGTTCTTCTTGTGCTGTATTTTCCCTCCTTCTTTCCTTTTTTGTTTGTTTGTTTCATTTTCTTTGATTGCTGAACAGAAACATGTCTGCAAAATGATGGATTAATTAGAAGAAACATACAGCTCTAGTTTCCACCACCACTCTCTCTTTAAAAAAGGAAATAACTTCATCTCTATAAGATCCCTTCCAAAGTCCTCATTATTACAGTGTGGTGGGCTTTGAAAGTCATTTACATAATAGCTAACAAAAATGTACTCAGCAATACACCGGGCCCACTAAACACGGGAGATAATTACACTGGGAGAATGATATTCCACTGCCAGCTCCATTTTCAAGATGCATTTATTTGCCCTGTACACAGCCCTGAACAACCAAACACGCATTAACATATCGCGTAGGTGTGCGCTATTACAATCTACATGATGGGGGAAGGGAAGAAATACAACACACTATTCTTGGCATATATGTACCACCTGAATGGTATTTTTCATTATCTCCTGCACTGGGAACATTGTATTATTCCACTGGGAAGTCATAGCGAAGAGGATATAATTATCAGCAAAGTAATGGGGATCCTCTTGCTAATGGCCAGCTATTCAAATATCTCAATATAATCGCCTTGCCCAATCTCTCCCCATTGCCTACTCTTCTGGAGAAACTCATCATTTTTTCCACTTACTCCAGCATAATGAATTCATTTTGCATTTTCTTTGTGAGAAATTAAGAGGAATAGCAATGTAATGTGTTGACATTTGAAATGCAGCATAGAAAAGTTTAGACTGGCAATTTAGTTTAATCGCCCACTAGCAGGGAGAGGCTGCTTATTAAATTAGTTCTTGGTGTACAGGACATGTATTTCTCAGTTGATCTCTCTTGTCTCTTTTTTTTTTTTTGTCTTTTTTTTTCCTTTTCATCCATGACTCAGTTCACTAGAAAGAGTCACCTCAAGTATTTTCATCTATATGTTTCCCTTTATGATCATTGATGTTGTCAAAAAGGATAAGAGAGGGGTGAAAGTACTTACATATACATAAGAAAACACATCTTCTGAAAAACGGTAGAAGAAGGTACTATTAAATGCCCCTTTAAGATAAGTCCACCTAGAATAGTACTGACCATTCATTGTTACAAAAGCTCTCACAGTACTTTTCCAAACCGCCTGAGTCCATCCCTCACTTTCTGATGAAATTTCAACAAAGGCATTAACATGTTATTCCTGCTTATGCCTACTTTGAAATTTTAAAAAGACACGGAACCATTCCGTCCCAAGATCACTTATTTCAAAGTTGCTCTAAGTGGTAGAAAAACAGTTTCACTTATTATATTTTTGAAGTGGATATACTGGAGGGGCAGCTCAACAAATCTTGGCGTTTTTTTTATTGTTATTTTTTGGTTTTACATGTATGAAAAATGTAAATGTAGGATATAAAATTGTGATCATCTGTGTTTGCGATGTCGATGCAGCCTATAACTCGTAGAAAGCACTGGTGATGTGTAGGTCATCCATGAGGAGGACAGGAGAGTGAAATAGCAATTACTTTTCCCACCAGCACGTAAAAACTTTTGGGTAACACATGTTAACTGCTGTAATTATTTCCCGATATTTTCATAGTCTGGAAGTCTTTCTGGTGTCTCACAACAGTAAGAATACACTGTTATTTTCCTTCAAGTGGGCAAAAGTTTAATGTGATTTATATCAAAAAAATTGTCAAGTTAAATATAATTTATTTTTATTTCAACATGGCTTTATCTGAATGAAAGAAAAAACGCATAATTTAAAAAATGCACTGTTAATAAGATAATAAAGTCTACACCAAGAGATGTTATCTGTGGCTTAAACTGGCTTCATTTCAAAACAAAAATACAAACTAGTCCTCTCAGATAATGTGGGTTGATTCTGGTGTAAGGAATGGAACGTAATAAAATAAAATGGAATAAATTGTCTTTTGAATCCTTTCATCAAGGATCTTGACAGTAGAGAAATACTAAAGCAGAAAAGCGAGTTTTTTTCTTACCATTTACCTCAAGGAAATATTAACAGAGATTTCTAGAGAAAATTAGAAGAATCTGGATATGCCAAGGAGCTTCATTACTTCATGGAACACACTGTGTTAAGGACAGTCACTATTTCAGAACCTCTTTAGCTGACAATCTTAATGGCTGCCTGCATATCAGAAGTGTATGTTCCTCAGCAAATGACTGACCAGGACTGTTCTTTTACTTGAAAGAAACAGGGCAAATTCTTCTCACATCGCCTTGTTTTACTCTGGCAGAATATTCCACTGGCTTTATCTGAATTACTCCTGATTTACACGGATGGAAGAAAAGATTCAACTTCCATGGTTTTATGATTTTTTTCTTCCGGTAGTTTTGCTTCTTAAGTAACTAAAGTTGTGTGCTGTGACTTACTGGCTTGAAAATCCCCTCAATTTCCTACAAACATTACTCAGAGCTCAACAGATACTACACTGGAGCAAGATGACAACAGCAGGTCCTTAACAAAGCTGTTGATTTCTCAGAGTAAAATAGAGTTTTCTGCTTGAAAAGACCTGCAATTTCCTCTTAGTGCCAACAAGTCTGCTTTCCCCTTCTCCCTCCTTACATATACTCTGATATTTTTTCTTCTCTTTCCTATAGTTTCCAAGTCTCCAAAATATGGGCAATTTTTTTTTCCTTTTTTTTTTTTTCCTTGTTGAGGAGCTTTATGAGTATGCAGGCTGCTCAGCACTATTTCAACCTCCTGTACTTAGCCTCTGCAAAGGACACACACTAATTTTCACATCAGAGTCTACCAGTTTGTAAACTTGTCTTACACCATTAATTTCAGGAAACTTCCAATGTCTTTCAATGGGAAATTAGCAGTCAAATGCGTTTAGTTTGCAGTAACAGCAGCCATAGCACCAACAAGAGCGACAACTCATACAACTGTAAGTCAAGAATAGAATTTCTTCAATTATGAATGCATACATTGTCAACGATGAGAGAAAGGAGGAGACAAAAGGGAGAGGTGGAGGGGAAGAAAGTAAAACAGACAGAAAGTGCCACAATAGGCTCCAAAACTTTCTGCGTTAGTCAAAACCTGTCAGCATTCAGCCTGCACTTCTGAATGACTATTGTTAAAAAAGTGTTTAAAAAAGCAGACTGGTTATATTGTTCACCTCCTGGGGGAAAAAAAAAAAAAAAAAAGACAAAAAAAAAAAAAAAGACACGAAATTTTAAAGGCTATTTTTAAGGGATCCTATTTAAAGTTTTGGCAGAGTAGGAATATAATTACTATATGTCATTTTTTCTAAATGTAAATGAGAAAGCAGTTAAAGAAAGAAAGAGAAAAAGAATCCACGTCTTTCTGGGTTTGAAAAGCCCCCCCTGCTGCTGACTGCATTGCTTTTTTATCCCTCCTTCCTCAGCACGATTGCGTCCCTGACTGCAGAAAGCGCCCTTTCCCCACTGAGAGCACACGGAGCCACTGTGAGCGCGATGGGGTGCCCTGGTGAACTGAAAACAAGGAGGCAGCAGGTCCCGTGAAGATGACAGTTGTGTTGAGACATCTGCTGATCACTGCCGCCTGTGCCTGGGAATTAAAAAGAGTGACGAGGGAGACACGAACCCACATCCCACCAGCTGCTTGGGGCAAGTTCTGCTGTTTTATTTAAAAAATGCCAAATATATCAGGATCCTGAATCAGGATAATTGTGCCCAGGGGTTACTACAAGATGAATTTTGGTACTAGTGAGAGATCACTAGTAAAGGTGACCTAAAGTCGCCTATGGGTGCAATGGGTTCATAGACTGGGAAATGAAGAGATAGTGACAGCGATAGCGGCCCCCCGAGCAGTGACAGAGGGTGGGCACCCAGTTCTCACGGATCCCTCTGAAAATCCACACACTCTTTGCTACCTCTTTTCTCAGGCTCTCCATTCCATGGCTAAGAGGTATTTTACATTTTCCTCATCCCATCTTCACACCACAGGGCCCCCTGGTCCATCATCACCCTCCTTCTCACTTTCATCATGCCTACAACTTTATAAGGCTTAGTTGTGGCCTGTCCCAAATTGAGAAAAAAAAACCCCTTTATATTCTTATGCCCTTCAAAAGAGACCCAAGGGTAAAAATGAACTGCATAGCTGCTCACCTCTTAGATTTGCGGAGTGGCTCTCAATGTCGGCATTGTGCAGCATTTCCCTCTTAGTCTTAGCTGGATATTTCTTACCGCAGGATATGTACGGAGGTACCCTAAGGCATCCCCCGCAGGTCTGGATGTAGAGTTACAGGTATGAGGATAATGAGGAGCCATGGGCTATGGTGTTTTTCCACACACTGTTATCACTTGGCTCTCTACATCTCCATTTCAGCAGGCTGCCGAGTGCCGCATCCCCTCTGTCAGGCTGGTTTGCTGCATCAGGCCTTAGCCTTGATACAGCCGGAGTGGTGCTGGTGGAAGGGGGAATCGATCAAAAGGTATGAGGAGTCTTATATATACATTTATTTTTTTGGGGTGGAGGGTTGTCTGCTATTTATTATTTATGGTTTGCAGTATGGGTTATGTCTGTGTCTGCCAGTTATTGCTAAATTAGCCTGAAGGAGAACTCACCAGTGACTTAATGTGTTTAATTTTTTTTATTTTTCATAGATTTACCTAATTCCATGCCTTACAACACCTATTCTTTAAATCAGTTTGTGCCTCACGCTGGCTATGCTTTAATTCAGAGACTGAATCCGCTGGCACCACATTGTTCTGGTGAGCCCTCTGTGGCACGCATCGAGCCCTTCTCATCTTACCAACGTGCCGTTTGTCACAATTGGTCTCCTGTTCTAGACCCTGGAACAGAAGAGGTGTTACCAGTCGCAACTGACATGCGACAGCATACACGAAAGTGAATCTTCCTTCTGCCTATCTTGTACATACATTTAAACATGATCTGGTGCATTAATCTCTACACATCTCTTTTTCTTTCAAATAGGATTGTCAACCTGCTATGGCATATATCTGCTTTCCACCTTAAGTAAATAAATATGGCAGTTTTTACCAGCTCTTAAATGACTTAGTCACAGGAGTTTTTGATGGCTGTGTTTATAGCTATAAACTAAATAAATCCCTGGGACTGTTCAGTCACAGAGGTGAAAGAGCACAAAATGACTCACATTCCAGCTGTTACTCCACACAGCCCCAAGAAGAGGATGGCCACCTTGCAACTACCTGTTGGGTTTTTAAACCATGCTAATTATCAGCGATGAACAGGAATTATTTGGGAGTGTACCAGTTGGTTCAGACCAAAACCAAGCCAGGAACACTTCTAACAACAGTATAGGAAATCACATTCAGTGCACAGAAATGTAATATTTAATTTACTGGTATAGATACAGCCCAAGTGACCACTCACTAACATGTTCTGACGTCTCCTTTTGACTGGAGGTGAGAGGAAAGGATATGTGGATAAGCAGATATTGTACTAATGAACTGTTTGCTCTTTTTTAGGACATTATTCTGCTATTTTCTCAGACTAACAAATCTGTGGATAAATACAGTTTATATTTTTCTAAATTGGTCATTATAGAAGGCAACCACATCATCTTTTCTGAAACAACAAAGGCACTTTATTCATTTGTTATTTTTAATATTTTTATTACATCGTAATAACCCTAGGTTTTTGTCCCACTGAGGTCTTAAATGAAGGCAGCAAGACTGATCTTGTCCAATGCTGAATATTCAAAGTGCTAAGTAAAAAGACTTTCGGAAAAGCCCCTTCCCCAATTACTTCTATTTGTGGAGGAATTTTCCATTACAGCTCTGAAGCTGATGCAATTTTTATGCATTATAAGGCCACACTCTATCAATTTATTGCCCCTCAAATGAGTGCATTAATATTGATGGCAGCTAAACACATTGCAAACATGTTCTGCCCATTAATACTCTGGAATAGAGTCATTATCCCATTTTATTCCCACTGCAATGGTGGGACTGATGGGTGTAGAGAAGGATCTGAAATAAAAATGGAGAACCAAGCACCTTCGGAGATCAGGGCTCATATCCACTAGTAGCAGTTCAGGTCTGCTACAGGTTCACAGTCCATTACTTACCCCTGACATCTTCAGACCCATAGCTGTAAAGAATAGTTCACCCAAAATAAATTTCAGGACTGCTGTGGTAGCATTTACAGGTATACACACTTCTTGGCCTCCATGGATGCCAAAGATGGAGGAGCCTTAAAGGCTCCATCCTTTAAGGAGGGTGGAGCCAGACTCTTTTCAGCAGTTTCCAGTAACAAGACGAGGGCTAACAGGCAAAAGCTGGAACATAGGAAGTTCCAATCAAATATGAGAAAAAACTTCTTTACGGTGAGGGTGGCAGAGCACTGGAACAGGCTGCCCAGGGAGGTTGTGGAGTCCCCTTCTCTGGAGACTTTCAAGACCCGCCTGGGTGCAGTCCTGAGTAATGTGCTCTGGGCAATCCTGCTTTAGCAGGGGAGCTGGACTAGATGATCTCTAAAGGTCCCTTCCAACTCTGAAAAATTCCGTGATTCTGTGATTCTGTGATGGACATATGACATGGAGTACCCAATAACCATTATTCACATATTCAGGAGAGAAACAAAAAGATATTTAAATGTGATTTCCCACTACTCCAATTTTGCTACTGAGCTCTGCAAATGCTTACTTGGTGCCCAGTAGCCTGAAAGGCAGTGGTAATACCATCAGGTAATATCAGGTAATATCCTGATCCTCTTCAGAACTGCTGCCTATGAAGTGTCACACTTGCTGGGCAAGTGGAGACTTTGGAGGAGAAAGAACAGGAGGCAATTTCTGGAAATGTGAGAGGCAAATCCACCTCCAATTTATTCCATCTTGGTGCCTCAGGTTAATAAAAAAAACTATAGTCCTTAAAGCTACATGGAGATGAAGGGCTGTAATACCACTGATTGAGTGTAATTCCCAAACTGCAATATTTCATTTTGGAACTAAACACTGCCACAGGAAAGCATGCCCCTTACCCTATCTTCCCCTTGACTGAAAAGTTCAGAATTTAGGTATTTGTACATATGTATATATATAAATTCTATCTGAGTGCACAATGTATATATTGCATATATTTAATGTACATATATATTGTGTATAACTATGCACATGTACATATAACCATGCACTGGGAAAATCAAAACTATATTAACAGTCCCTTGGTCTTGCATCCTATTATTCATCAAAGTTACAGTGCCCTCCATACGCCACAGAGGATTAAACACATAGAAAATTCAGTATTAAAAACTTGTTGACCTTTTTAAGTCACCAAACACCACCTAAATGCAAAAAGAGAAAAAATAAAATGAGTACATAAGAGTACATAGACTTTCTCCCCACCCCCCTTTTTTTTATTTTTTTGGTTCAAGGGGATTTTTGTCACATTTTTTGTTTGGAAACTCACTTAGAGAATTTTATTCCTGGGCCTCCTGGGGGGGCTTTTATCATATAAGAAACTAAAAATAAAACCAGCAGGTTAAGTACATGAAATAAAAAGCTGGGGGAAAAATAATAATAAAAAAGACTCTGAGCTTGAAGGTTTAGAAACTGTCTGCACCTACCTCTGGAAAAATGAGTTGCATTGGGGTCATAACAATCCTCTGGCCACCTGTTCATGTCAGGAAAATAACTACCTCCTTTTCTCTTGCCTTTTCTTATTTTTATTGCCTCAAGGTTGGACTGCAGCTGTGCGCTCTAGCTAGAGAGATGCCTTTGATCCGAGAGGGTGTGAGCACTGCTGTGGAGTGCAATGGGCAATGGCAGGGGATGGACCCCACTGTAGAGTCCCAAACCAACACCACGGGCAGTGTACACCTGATTTGGAGAACCCAGACCATTTTGAACACCCAAACAAAAGTAATTTTATCTCCAAAGTCAACTCCTTATAGTCTTGGAGTCCTGCACATTTGCAGTCTCTGTCTGGGCCAAAGAAAAGTTGCTGATTTTACTCAATCAAATCCTGAACGCATTACGACCCTGCTTTTTGAGAGATCTTTCCTCTATATGTGAACAGCTGGGATCAAGTGAGCTCCTTTCATATAGAAACTTCGTGGTTAACTAGGAATATGACGATAAAAGTTTCTCAGTCAGATCCTCAGCTCATTCCTGTGGGACCTGAATTTCACCTCCTTCACAGTGCACCGCAGTGCTCATGTGTCCCCTCAGGGTGACACTAAGAAGAGTAATGATGGGGAGTGTCGCAACTGATACTTGTTGCTGTGGGAGGTGGCGACTTGGTCTGTAAAGTCTGTAAGTTAGGGAAAGAATTTTGTGCTTAGCTGAGGTAAGGGATTTTTTTTTTTTTTTTTTTTTTTTTTTTTTAATACTAGAAGATGCCTTGAGTTTAACATAGGTAATTACCAGCTTGAAGCAGGAGAAATAAAAGGAATAAACTTTTCTGAGCTGCACTGTGAAGGCAAGAAGAGAATTTGACCCATTAACATTGTTGCACTGTGCCCATTAACTATTATTTTAATGTTGCCTCTCTTGCTTATCAGTAGTGCTAATTATGAAGCATTCTTTGTGGAGTGCCATCAGTGTGCTCAGTGTTGTAATCAAGCAATCAAGCCTGAAATGGGGAAGGATGTTCTCAAGTTGGAAAAATTAGCTGAAAAACAGAATGGGAATTTGGAGCCACCTATTCTCCTGTTCTAAAGTTTCAGGCTGAACTTCCACTAGAGACCAACAAGGAACCGCTGCATGGGGCCTCATTAAGAACTCAAGTCAGCAAAGCACTTAAGCATGTGATAGAGTCAAAAGGATTTAATAACTCCGTTGAAGTTAAGTGCCAAGTCAGGGTCTAAATCAGGAAGAATATACTTTATAGTCAATTTCTTTGGAATATTGTCTTTTCTAAAGTTCAGCTTTCTCTAAAGTCAATTTTGCTAAGCATACTATCCCAAGTCCTACCTTCTACCAAATCCACCAACAGAGGTAACTGAGATGATTCATTAAGCTACCAGAACTGTGCAAAATCATCACCTGTTTTCCTTTTCCTGTCAAAATGCAAATATTCTTTAAAAAAAAGAAAAGATAATTTTCCCATTATTTAAAAACATGCCTGTTGCAGCCCATTGCACAAAGGGATATTTTTTACACTGCTCATTTTCTTTTCTTCAGCATAGTTTAAACTTCACTTTTTTGTCAACTCATACTTTACAATTGCTTGTAGTTACATCTTCCCTCCCTGTGCCTCAGTTCTCCCACCATTTAAATTGAGGAGACTGATGTCAGTGTTCCTTGCAGCATAGTCTGAAATACAGAGTTCAACAGAGCTGCGTGTTATGGAATAAACGATACGCCTGGAATTAAATAAATAAATAAGAATAAAGATAGATAAATAAATAAATAAATAAACCAGAAAAGCAATTCAGAATAGATTGATGGGGGGTGGGGGAAGAGCCTTAATTTAAATCTTAGTAAACCAGGTGCAATTTATAATTTTTTCCTTAGGCAATTTAATCACTTCTCAATAACAAAACTGATTATTTAGCCACAGACAGTTCTGTTCAGAGTAGTCACTTTTATTAATAAGATCCAGTCTGATCTGATTAGAAAATAAACTTCAGGAACATCTCCTATTAGCTTCCATTCATCTCAGCAGCTATTTAAAGTGCAGCTGATGTCTCATAAAAAAACCTCCAAAAAACAACTAAACCCCACAGTGGAACATTTTTACAAGCACTCCCCCTAATATATTAGCTGTTTATTTCTGCCTTTTTTTTCCTCTTACTCCCAGTTACTCAAAAGGTAAACATTTGTAGATGACAAGGCTGTCAATACTGCATCTTTTGTTCAAAGCAAAAGTAAACAAAGAGACGAGCAGCTGCCTGGAAAGGATGGGGAATTTGCATTATGAAGGAAGCGTGTAAATCTTGCATTGAGCTTTAAAAGAAAATGCTGTATAAGCCAGGTTTATCATGGACCTACTGACCGGTGCAGTGTCAAAGCAGGTACCTTCTTTCCTTGCAAAAAGTACTGTTTTAAAACACAGAAAACTACCAGGGAAGTAGCAAGGGTCTGTAGCAGGTGGAATACCAGAAACACGGTCACAGTTTTTCTTGCTGCTGCCTTACTGATGACAGCATTGCTTCCACCCCTGAGCGTGTGCAGTTTGGAAATACACTTTCAGGCTCCTGCCTGGCACCTTTGTTCTCTCTTTTCTCTGTTGATTTCAAACGTAGGGCACTCCTGAGCATGGGGAAGCTGTGTTAGCAGGTGGGAATTTTGTATACTGACAGCAAGGAGTAAGGGGGATCGGAATTCATGGAGCTGCCAATGTAAAATAAAATGGGGGAAGGAAGGAACAGGATGGAGAAATTAAGGCATCACAACTTGTTAAAGATTTCAGAAGAAAGGAAGATGCACAACCTGCATCCTCTCGCTGAAGGATTTTTGTCTCTGTATCTGTGCTCTTAAGAAAACATAACTCACTGAGCCACATCCGCACCCGTTAATTAAATGTCTAACTTTTCTCCCAGATTCAGCAGTTTGCATGAAAAGCACCGAGGAGCACTGTCAGGGAGAGGCTGCTCCTCCCACAGAAGACACTCACAGCGCAGGGTTCAGCAGTAAACCAGCCAGGAGTGCAGCTTGCCTCTCCTCCCAGTCAGGAAGCTCGGCACTTGCAGCTCTTTGGGGTACGATGCTGCCTCTTGACCAACTGCTTGTAACGGCTTTCATCCTCACTCTGGTACCCAATTAGTACCTTGTTAGCCACACACCTGCAGTGCCTTCACCCGGAGGTCACCAAACCTCATGGGCCTGATTCTCCAATCACTGCTCCAGCCTCAATCAGAAATCACTCCATTAAATCAACAGCTTTAGAGGAGCCTAAATAAAAGGGGAACGAGGTGATCTGCAACATTAACCCTTTTCCTCTCTGTTTTTCCAGCACATGCACCCTTCGGCCATCTGTCACTGCTGTGAAAGTAATTAGCTAACAGGAACACTTCTTCTAATCAGGGCTGAGCAACAGCAAAAGCAAGAACAAATGCAACTCTCAGGCTATTGCAGTGTTTCTCCAAATCCTTCTGGAGCTGCTACATCTCAGGAAGAGTAGTCTGGAAACTTGACTGATGTAGTAACCGAATCAGCAGTATGCTAAAAGTTGTGCATCTAAATAAGTCATTCATGACGACTGCTTTGTGTTTTGGCCTCATAAAAATTCAGGCCTACTACAGCATGGGGAGAAAAGCTCTGGGAAGTGAAATGAGAGCAGGGAGAGACAAATGTAAATAGAAAATGAGTTTCTGAATTGTGCTACAGGGACTAGTCTGAATATAAGCTACTGGTAAATGATGGTGTTTCACTCAAAGAAGGATATTGTCCAGTGGTGCTAATATGAAGAAATAAAGTTTCAAAGAATTATCACAGCATAATATTGACTCAAAAGCATTGTCTCCAAGACTTAAGCTAAAAGAAATCTCCTCAAGAGAGGTGTATATGTAGCTATGAAAAGATAACATTACCACCTACATTTCAGGACCAATATTGCGCTAACTTTTCATCTCAGTAAATTCAGTGTTTGATGCAGTAAAGTCCCATACTTGGCTGGGGGGGACAGGGGAGAACATAATACGTTTTAAAATGTCTGTGCATCTGGTGTAGAGGATGGCTTGAATTCAGGAACAGATAGTACAAAAAATGTGTGTGTTAGAGAGGGCTGAACTAATGAGTATAAACGGAGAAAACACTGACTTTTTAACATGCAGGAGGTCGGTGTAACCCTTAGATACACATTATTTTCACACTTATGAGCAAAAGATGACACTGAAAAATATGGTGAAAAAGAGCATTTATGAAGTATACTGGCCTTTAGGGAAAGTGAGAATACTCAAACCCTCACAAAGCAGACCATTCTCATAGTGTTTGTATCATAGCATACAGACCCAAAAAGTCTACAGCATTCAGATGAAGAATGATACTCCATAACTTTCCACTTGAGCCTTCTGAGAGACCCTTTGAGAGACACAAGTGTTAGTGATCTGTCAAGAATGTTGTTTGCTTAATGATCAAAGCTTTGGATTTAGCACTTTAAGGCTCAAATCTTGGCCATGTCTGCATTTCTAAGGTCACTTAGTGAATGCCACACCATACTTTGTACAGACCTTGAAAAAGTCCCAGAGGTTTCTTATTTCCACAGTCATGTGGAGTCATGAATTTCCTTATTTTCAGTCAGGGAAAAGTGAAACTAAGGTAGGATTATTTGACAGCAGTTCAGTTCAGGATTGGCTGTTTTACTGACAAGATTGTGAATGAAACAGAATCAGTAGAACTGGTATTAGTACCTATACACATCGCTGCAGTCTCAATTAATTAGAAAGGAATCAAATGAGTGATGCTTAGCTCTGATGGCCACGTGAGGAAGTAACAGCTGTCTACAAAAGCACCAACAGTGTAAATGCTTTGGAAGCAGAAGGATTTTTGAGGCAGGCAAGAGCCACAAAGACATAGGGCTAAAAGGAGAACGAAACAAGAGTAGGCCAGGCTGAGAAGTTATTTCCATAACTTTGTAGTTTGCTAATTTGAATTGCTGGTAATAGCACACTCCTTGGACTGTAATAGTAATACAGCTGCTTTCATGGATTAAGTGGATGACTGCAGTCAGCAGATATCCTTGTGTGTGTTCCCCGCTTCACTGTTAAATTTGTTTTATGGTCACAAGCAAGTAAGTAGGACTTGCTATACTGTCCAAACAGAATAGGTTCAACCCCGTTTTACAGCTAGGAGCCTATACAATGTCATGCCATTTTCTCTAGAGGACTGGTGTAATGAAAACACAGTTTCTAATAGGTCTATTCCATCATTTATTTTAGGGATTTTTTGTTTTGTTTTGTTTTGTTTTTTTCTGATTCAGATTCACTGCAAAACGGAAAGCTGAGGCAGGAATTGTGATAAGATAGCCTCTCCCACAGATTGCTGCTGCCAGTATTCTTGTATCTGATGCTGGTTTTCCTCATTATATTCAATGTATCTGAAACTAAGCTCCACTACAGGTAACTAGCCTATGGCAGTGAGCAGAGGAAACAGCGTTTTCAGTAAGCTAGAGGAAATTAATGTAAAAATGTAAGCCGATGTTATTAAGTTGGTTGTTGATGCAGCAGAAGTACTGAAGCTTGCTTGTTTAGGCAGTTGGCTGTGGTCAAATTAAGCATGCCTGAAATTTGAATAGAACCGCAACTTAAATAAAAGATGACAAACAATTATATCCCACATTTACTTTTGTGCTAAGGAGAACTGTGACATTTCATTCTGAGTAGCTTCTTAGGCGATGTAAGGATGTGAAAAATTCTATTCCTCTTTTGCTTGAAGTTAAGGCTGTGTGAAGTTGTGCCTTTCTCTCAGAAGCTTCCTGTGATGTGATAATGCAAGGGAAAGTCTTTGCTACTGTGACCAACTCACCCATCTGTTATGTTGTTGCTTGCTGGATGCACAGAGATTTTCAAACACTGTAGTTAGTACTTCCCCGAGGGGTAGACCAACGCCAAAGTTCCCCTGTACCGCGGGTCCAGACAAACTGCATGTCCCTAATTTGAAAAAAAAAAAAAAAAAAAAAAAAAGAAAAAAAAAACAAAAAAAAAGAAAAAACATCAATTTTATCTAATTTTATTTGGTGTGGAAAAAAAGTCATATCATTTTCACAAAAAGTGTATCCCAGCTTTCATCCAGGCACAGGCAAGCAGTGATTCCAAGCCTTTTTAATTCAGAAATTCTCTTGTTTTTACATCTTTTCCTTTTGGGTATTGGAGGTTCTTTTCTAATTAGCTCCTTAGCCATCATTCTTAACCAGCACCAATTCAATACCTGAAAAAAAACCCAGTGTTTTAACTGCTGGCTTCTCATCTTAGTTTTGCCTTACAGATAGCTCTGAAAACAGCTAATGGGCTCCTCTGTTTATATATTTATTGATCTGAATGATACTGTTCATCATTCCACGTCACATCACCTCACTTTAAGATATGCCATTATGATGAATATAAGAAGCTTGTCTGTTGTGGTTTTGGTTTTTTTATTTTTGTTTGTTTGTTTTTGTTTTGTTTTGTTTTGGTTTTGGTTTGGGTTTTTTTTTGGGGGGGGGGATTTTTTTAGTATAAATTTTTAATGGAAAAATTAAAGACTGGCTGTATCCCATCAGATAATAGTATCAGATTATATCAGAAAATACAACTCAACATATGGCTCAGAAGTCATATGTGGTTTACTGTATAGGCACCTGTTCAACTGACAATGAGAGCTGACATTACTATAATGGAAATGCCCAATGTATATTTATGGAACATTAATTCAGCCTATAATATCGCAGCTGTCAAAATCTACTGATGTAGATTCTATTTCATACATTTCCCTTTTCTTCCTTGTAATTCACTTCGAGTTTTTTGTGTCAGAGCTTTAAAAGGAGATTAGTTAAACGTCCCATTTGAACTATTTTCTTTGTCTTCACATTCTTTGTCTTAATGAGGCAGGGTGAGCATCTCAGTCTTTTCAGAACAGACTCAATGAAAATATGTCCTGTTTAATGCAATAGGCTTCTTCTGTCTAGCAAGAGGAATAGGGCTGAGATAATACCATATAAACTGACAAAAGAAGATTCCCATAAGAGGAGGATGCTCACAGACTTTCCTGATCCCCTAGGGAGAGATTTGAATACTGCAAGGTTAAGGGGCTTGGCATATTTCCTCAGGACAGCTGTTCTAGTCCTGCAGAACAACATGAAAAAAGCACAGAGGCAGATCGGAATGGGAGGTGTTATCATACAAACACGGCTTGCCCCACTAGTGTAACAATGAGCACAAGGTGCAATGCTGGGACAGATGGGTAGTGAGAAATCAGGAGGGAAAATCTAAGATCATAAACTGAATTGAGGAAAACCTAGACAAAAAAGCAAAGGTGCAGGTCACTCAAAACACTGAACATCCTGATCTTGGGTTCTGCTGAGGAACTATATATCCTCTTGATTAATGTTGCGATGAAGTAAGACTGGACAGGGATAGAGGGAGGTGGCAGGAAGACATTGATCACTTAAGGAATGAATCAGGTCTCGAGGGAGCCAGTTGTGCCGTGCTTCAGATGTACAGGCAAAGGCTGAACATACCACAGCAAACAGAAGCAAAGTCTTACAGTGGGGCAAGGAAGGAAGACATGAGAAAAAGGACGATAGCATTAGCCAGGTGGGCTGTCATTACTGGCACATGAGTTGTGGTCATCATTATGATTTGTCAGCCTCACTCAACAAGAGTTAGGCACTTCTAATAATACAAGAGTGCTTCTTTATAATGTATCAACAGATGACTTTATTCAGGTAAATGAAAAGTCCCTAAGTACTCTTTGCTGGGGAGAGGGGGTTTTATGGCTCAGTTGCATTGTGGGCCCTATTTTATTTTCCATCTTTAATGCTTTCTTTATAATAGCTTATCCCTATCCACCATCTCTCTCTCTCACAGATTTTATGTAAGTCTTCCTGAGTCACTACATGTCATCTCTGCATCATTTACTATCTTGTGAATTTGTCCTTCTATATGCCTCACTTTCCTAGATTGTTTTGAATTTTCACAACTTCCTCTTCACCTTTCAATCTTTAAGGTGCTGTGTGATCTCACAAGGAAAAACCTTGTCATCTTTATGCTTGATCATGTGAAATCGTCATGAATTCATATCAATATGACATGTTTTTGTCATTGATGCATCACGTTACAACCACACTTCTGTCTAATTTGCTGTCTTTTCCACTTTCTGACATGCAGATATAATTACATGTTAAGAAAACCATAATACTGAAGGATGTTATTTTTTGAATGAGTCTGTTATCAGTACTACTTATTCGTGATGAAAAGATATAAACAAAGGTATGACTGTCAGTCAACATAAGGTGGCAAAACCACTTTGCCTTAAAGTAGTTGAAATTTGGACCAAATAACACACTAATATCACAGGAGCTCTAAGACTTGTTCAGGGATCTTATTTCAGAAAATAAGGTCAGTATTCTAAAGTTAGTGACGCTCATTTTTATCAGATAAGCCTGATGGTCTTCATCTGAGTCTACAGAGATTGGCTGACTTATTCCACCTTAAAAAATTAAAAGTGGGAGAGTATGTTCCTCATCAAAAAATCTCATGGCATGAAAACATTCAGAAGCCATCCGCTTATGTGATGTGAAAAGTAATTAAATGCAACAACAACATGACATCAGCAGTGGATAATTTTCAGACTTTAAATGTCATTCTCTCCCTTTAAACTCACAGTTGTTTGAGGTTTTTGTCTCCATTTCACAAAATAGAGTACAAAACATTGTGACATGCTTAATATTTCTTCCGCCAAGCCGTCCATTCTGATTTCATTCTCACCCTTTACAGAGTTGTTGATTTCAGCCTGCATTTGGCTGCCAAAAATGCGATTGCACACGCAGCACCAAGAACAAAGTGAAAATGAATTATGCATTGGGAAGGAAGTAACATTTGAGTCAAAAAACTTAAGACTTCAGCACCTCTAAATTACAATATAATTTAGGAGGGAATACATTTAAAGAGATAGCAATGGACTGAGGCGAGAGAGGGTCAGCCATGTCGAGGCTTAATATAATTTACAGTAGCTTTCAATTATTTATTTTTAAGAAGCCACTGAGCACACTGGATCTTTTCAGTGGTAATGTCAAAATATGGATATTGGGAAAAAGACATGAATAATAGTGACAGGTTGTTATGCATGATAATGGTATATGGGGACACTTAAAATATGGATCGCTCACCAGAGCAAAAGCACATGTCATTCAGTCTGAGAACACCCAGCTGTATGCTTAGTGGCTCTTCTGCACTATAAAAGTTTGCTGAACTTGATTTTTTTTTTCTTTCTTCTTTTCCTTTTTGATTTAAAACTTTTCTCTTTGAAACAATGCCCAGTGAGTTCAGACTTATTTCCCACAAAATAAAAAAACAGCTATGGCTGTTTGCACTGACCCAGATAGAATAAAAGGAAACCTTTTAAATCTTTCAGTTCATGCAACCAGCAGTGCTTTGGGTTTTGGTTTTGTTTCTTCTTATCCATTTTGTAATATTATATTTATCAGATATTATCAAGCCACACAAAAGTGCATGGCTTTTGAAGCCCTGGAACTAAGTTTGGAAGATCTGTTTTCAGTTCCCTGATGGCTTCTTTCATAGGAATAGGCAAATGACTCAGCAGTGATTTCACAAAGTGCTTTTTTGATCCTCAGAATCCCTATTTAGCTTTTGCTTTAATACTATAAGCATCAAAATAATTGATACTTTGGTTTCTACCTGCAGATACATGCAAAATAAGGAGCTCCTATAGAGATATACCTAGGATCCCAGCCTGTGCCTCGACTTCAGAAGGATTCTGAAACCAGAAGATTGATTGAGGTGCCTCCAGCTGCCAATCTGTACAGAAACAGACCTCCTATAGCTCCTGCATAATATCTGCCAGCCTAAGGCAAATCTTAGATGCCTTAAGGTAGCCATTCAGACAATTTTATTTAGTCATCTGAAATCTGGCTAAACATGTCCTCCCTATCTCTATACAGGCCATTCTGCTCAGCATTTTCAGATGGTGCTTGTTGGATCAGTCTTACACAGAAGATTCCTGGGGACAACAGAATGACATTTCACAGACTGGATGATTGCTTGTAAACACAATGAGGTTGCTCTAAAAGCTAGTCTCTAGAGTAACATTAAGCTTGATTTCCTTTGTCTAGCACTGGCATTTTGCCTATTTCCTACCCATATAGTTGCCTTATAGTTTGAGGGCAAGTTATTGGACTTGGACAAGCCCACCTTCTCTGTCTCATCATCCCATAAGGCAACAATTCAGTTCTGCCTGAGATTTTGCACGAAAATTTGTCTCCTGCATGACCTGTGAGCCTCAGCAGGTAGTACAAGAGTGTTCTGCCTGTCCATTTCTCATTCGCCTAAGACCACTGTGCCCAACCCAGTTCTCTGAAATGTTGGAACCCCAGATTTGAATGGACCTGAATGGGTTGACACTAATCTCATGAAATCCAACAATGCAAAGTCCTGCACTTGTGCTTTCAGAAGTACAGGCTGGAAAAAGTCTGGCCAAGGAGCAAATCTTTGCAAAAAACTTGATTAGATAGAGACCTGAGAAATTATGTCTGACTTCAGAGCTCACCTTGCTTTGGGCAGGAGTTTGGAACCTCCTTATATCCCTTCTACCCAAATTATCTTATGATCCTGTGGCCTATTGTATGGAAAATGTCTATAAATCCAGGAGCCTCTATCTTGTCTGTCCAACATGTTTTTAGGTAGTTCTGGGTTGATAGATATCTTTCTCATTGAGAAGCAAATAATCAGTCTATTTTAAAATAGCAAAACTAATACTTAATATTAGTGAAGTATTTCATACAGCAAGAACTCGTACCTAGCACTTCCTTTTCTTAGTTCATTGATTTCTACACCTCTCTTCCACTGTCTTTCTCTTTCCTTTTCCTGATCTTTCTTACCAAGATACAAATGCACTGAAGAATACCTGATCACACAGTGGAGATTCTCCCCCTCCCGATGTATGAGAGCTCTGATCTCGTAAATTAAACACTTTGAGTATTTAAAGAATGTTTTTTTCAAAAGAAGTGCTACAACAGCCAAACATTTAAGGTGCAGTGCATACACTTGTACTTCCTTTCCATGTTACTTCCTTACGGGAAAAAAATAGAGACATGACATGACCTGCTGTAGCTCCAAATTTTAGATAAAATTCATAGTTTGCAGTCTAAGGTAAAGGCAATCTTCAGCTGAGGGCTAGGCATTTGCATGACAATAGGTAGTGAATCTTTTACAATGTTCATGGTTTTCAGTAAACTACTTAGATTTTAGCTTCTGAAGATCCCATTATTACTATGTATTTCTCCCCAAACACTGTAAAAAGGACCTGCTTGCCTTGAAACTATGGCATCTGGTTGCAGCCATAAGAGTTCAATTAATGTCACCACTGTCATTATTGCCATTACTAAGGCTAGGCTTCATCTGATTAATTGTAGATCTTACCCCTGAGCTTGTGATTCTTTGGCTCTTAAGAAGCAAGGAGATAAATAGTTATTTTTAGGGTACAATACACCTTATTCTTAGTCAGAAATCTAAAATATGTCAGCAAAATAAACTGCTTTTCTTAAAGTGCGTGGGCTCATTGGTTTTGGGTTTGGTTTTCCATAAAGGTAACCTTAAAACAAGCTGAGGAATAAACATAAAATTAGCTGAGGTGAATCATACTTTACGTCTCTTTGTGGATTTAGCTATTACTGGACTGAGCTTGCTTTAAAGAGAGAAGCATAAGGGGACATTGTGGGATTTTTTTATTTCCCATTTTGTCATCTAAGGCTAGGAAAGCACTGATCTGAGTTTTGTACTTTGGGAATATCTTTTGGTTTGGGGGTTTTGCATATTTTATTTATTTATTTATTTTCTGCTTTGGGTTTTTTGATGAGAGAGAAGCAACTGCTGCTAGGTTTTACTGTCCTGTCAGCTTCTATGCTGGTAGAGACAGGGAAAGGCTGGAATTTTAGAGATGTTTAGTGATTCAGTTTTGCAACAGTACATGCAAACTCCTCTCATATACAATGATAGTATAATTTTATTTTTTGTTTTATCAAATTTTCATAATTGGTTCATTTTAACAACAACAGTTCTGAGCAGACCAAGTGACCAAGTGTGTACGCCTATGAGCTGAAATCACCAATTTTCTGCTAGTCATAGTAAGGAATGTCTAAAGAAATTGTGAAATAAAGACAAAATAATTTCCTAAGCATTGCATCTTCTGAAATTCCTTATTGATTTTCTAGTATGATCCTGTTTGACATCACAACAACATGAGAAAAGGGAATTATCTGATCTTTTGTTTATCTATAGATCTAATTTCTTAGGGAAGAAAAAAAATCTCACAAACGTAAGCCAAATCCTAGAGTGAAATAGCTTCTAAACTGTTCATTCTGCACTGTCTTTTTTGTCTTTACAGATTTATGAAGATCATTGTCTGATCACCGGTCATGAAATGCAGTCAGTGGTGGAGGGAAGGAGTGGGTTCTTTTGTTTTGGGTTTCCACAGGGTGTGAACTTTGTGAAGAAAGGCAAAATAGCAACATTCAAGAACATCATCTAAGAAAGGCAGGAACAAAAAAGTTGTATTGTCAGGCAAGCTTTGCATACTGGAGAAGGGATTGCAATGCTGCCTTTCTGGCTGTCCCCTCAAGAATATGGAAAGGTGAGAAAGAGGGCAAAGTGGGCAATTAACAGCCACTCCACCTAGTCCCATCCCTCCTTATTTCTTCTTTGCCCCATTTCATGACAACAAACAGACAAAAGTCTCTCAAACCAGAACCAACCAGTTCTTCACTTTATACCAAGAGCCACGTAAGGACAATACTGGACTCAAAGTTGAGAACTGAAACCAATGAATAGAGGGATGAAGGGGAAATAAAACCCTTTTCTCCTTTCCGTACATTATTCCGTTGTTCCCTTTGTGGGAAAGGAGTTACCTGACGCCAAACCGTTTATCTTCCAACACAGACAAACTATAGCCACTCTCATTTATCTCTCAGCTACAGATGTGAAAAGATTGGCCTAGAAAGCTGGGGCTGGATCATGACAGTAAGAATCATCAAGTCTAGTTTCTTATAAGGCAGGACATTTAAATGTTACTGTTTAGTAATACTGGATTTGCTATGGTTTGCAACAACAGTCCATCATGAACAGCACCTGCTCAGTGACCTAAGAAGACATAACTTTGTCCTTTACCAATATCTGACCCTATGAGGTATCACTCCTAAAATGGGCCCTTTGAGCCAAATACCTCATAGACAGAGAGATTTCCTGATGATCTTCAACCTGCATTTGGAGATGCCAGTCTATGCCTTGCAAACTTTCACATTTTCCTAAGGAATCTTGCAAAACTCTTAAGGTGTAATGGTCTCTCACACTCTTTTTCCTCAGGTGACTCTACCCTTCAGGAAGATTTATGCATACCTGTCAAAAGCTGCTAGATTTCTATCTCTCTTTCTTTCTCCCTCTCTCTATTTTCTCCCTACCCCTTAAGTTTCAGAGCTGGTTGTCACTCTTTAACAGTTTATTTTCCACAAATATACGGTGAGCACCTCACCCTTTCCTCAACACTGGAGCACATTCTGCTTTCATATGCAAATCCTCTCAGTCAACAATGTAGCAGGAATATGTTTAAACAAGAATAGAGATAGCTAATCAATGTACTTTCCTGAAATTACTTATTCCTGAGTTGCTGATTCTGCCTTTGCTTGGTCCTTGCTCGGGTACAACCCTTATGAATGTTTAGGGAAGTTGAGTTTGTGAAACAACTGAGGGAAATGTGAGGAAGTGTATTAGCATATGATTCTATACTAGTCTATTATTACACCAGAGATATCAATGGAGGGGACTCTTGAGGGTATAAATACACTGCAGTCTTCTTACTGACATCCTTCTATTATCATGGTATATTTTCTTCAAATCATGCACGTTACAACTTGGTCTGTAAATCCGGGCAACCCCACAGCATTATACAGGTATTCTAGTAGTACACAACTGATGAGTATCTCAGATCTGTTTTCACCTCCCCCTATTTAAATTGTTTAAATTAAAATGTTTCCATTTCAATAGTTTACCTTTTGCCCTATACATGTTTGTTTAGAGGGGATTCTGATGTCTCTGTGTTAAATTGTGTCTAAGATCTGCAGATATGTGTTCAGAAATATTCATTTCCAAGCGCTTATTAAATGTTGAGATGTAAAAGCCTCATTGCCAGCTGTGTAGTCTAAAACAGCTTTTAAGCAGCCCTATTGTGGCAAAAGGCTTTCTTATGATTTTGATCACCCAAGGAGCATTGAAAATGCATTTATTGAATGTTTAGTGTCCTCAACCTGTCCTGTGCATCCAAAATTCCTTGTGAATGCTTTCCTGTGGTGCAACTCATTTCACCCACCTTCAGCCTCTTAAGAATTAGTTGTTCAGTTTACATTAGGCCTCCGTGATCCTTCTATAGTTGATGGAGAAAGAGATGGGCAACTTCAGAGAGTAATTCCTTTTATCCTAAGATAATTAAATAGTCTGAGTGATCAGCTTCTGTGTGTCTAAAGCTGAGTGGAATAAATATCATCCTAGATCACTGGGTCTGAGGTATGTGGCCATATGCTTTATATAGACATAAAGCTCAGTGTCCATTTAATATGACTTTAATTTGGACTAAAATTCTTCACATTATAGTGATACAAAAATTATCTGCTACTGGCTATTGGAAGGTTGCTGAAGCTTTTGGATATGTTGCTCATTCAAATGAACATTGAATTGTGTAGGTGCCACTATACTCTTTTTCAGCAAGTCATTATGTTTCTCTAGAATAAGATCTATGCCTTACACAATTCTAGGTAACATAAGCATCAAATAGGGATTGAATCAGCCATATTAAGGGAAGATCTTTCATTATGGCATATACTTAGCAAGGTATCTTTGGTGTTTTAGAATGTCATGTGCTGTTGGCAGGTCTACTATTGCCTTTTCAAGATTCTCTTTGATGTCTCGCATAATGTTGACCAGTATGTGACTTTCTCAAGTGCAATCCATTTTCCTCTGGAATAAGCTGGTCTTCAATAAATGATGCCAAGTACTTTAGGATGAGGTATTTATATTATTTATAAAGCCAGCATAGTAAAGAAATAGGGCTGGAGTTTCTCAGCTTTGAAATATTCTCCTCTGACTTCAGGAGTGCTGCAAACTTTATTTGTTGCAATATTGAGATTTTTGTAAACAACTTAAATGAATTAAATAGTTGAAGTAAACAGGTCTTTGCTGTAGGTTCAAAATATTTTAGCTGCTTGGTGAAAACGTTAGAACCATGAGCTTTTCCATTCCTGAAAGAATGAATATTCTCCTCGCCTTGTCAATTTATGACTTTTGTTGCTTGTTGTACAAGCTTGTTGCTTGTTAACTCTTTTAAGGAACAGATACATGACTTGTATTTTTGTCACAGATCTGACCTCAGAAGAAGCCATTGTACATAACCTAACTTCAATCTACATTGCTTTGTTACCCACAGCAATTTTATCTGTAGTGGCATACAGTTCAGAAGAATCAGTGAAGACTGAGGATTCATTGTTACCTCCACCGGAGTTGTACTAGTTTGGAGACATCTACTATATAAATGCAACTGCAGCTGCAGTTGAAATATACTCTTACGCTTCCCTATAACAATATCCTTGTTATTCCTTACAGTGAACAGTATGCTGTGGTCACGTGGCATCCAATTACATACATTATTCTCCTAGACCTTTAGAAATTAAAGGAAGTCTAAGACTGCTAAGGCTACTAGTAATAAATATCTACCGGAGAATATGTAAAACCACTACAGTATGTATTGAGCACAGAGATCAGAAAAGCATTTTTCTAACATATATGTCAATTGTGTCAAAGGACTAGATTCTGTCTGTCTCTCTAGAAATGTTGGACAGTAAGAACAGGGATGAGAAATACCTGTTACTTCATTGGTTTTCCACTTACTGACAGCCCAGGATTCTTCCCTCTAAGATACTTTGTATCCTGCTTTAAATATTCAAACTGAGGGCAAAAGGATTGTCCAACAGTGTTAATGTGAAATTTACTTTGCTTTGAGTGCACTAGAAAGGAAAATTCACCTTAACAAGGATCAACATTACACGCTAAAGGACTTGCACTAAAATACATTGATTAATTTCAAAGATAGTAAGAAAATATTCACGTATTCAAGACTATCTTTTTTTAAGGCTCTATGAGATTCTGTAGGGATTCCTCAAATGACACTTTATCAGAAGCATGTTTCCTTTCCTATATAAGCCCTGGTCAGGTCTTCAGCTTCTGTTCGGTAGAGGCTTCCTGGGGACAAAGGGATATGTCCAGGATTAGAATCATGATCCTGAAATTCTCCTTACTCATTGGCAAACATGATTAGGGAATAAAGTTCTTGCATTCAAAGGCTCCAAAGCACGCTGGAGTGACAAGGGAATTTTTCATGGACAGTCAAAACAAAAGCTTTTCCAAAGTAAGTAAGCAATTTTCACATCTACCATTGATCACGGCAGTACCCTTGTGTGTCCTTAAGGATTCAGACACGCTTTTTTATAGCTGTGAACAGTTACAATTGAAGCAGTTCTCTTGTTATCAGTGGGGATGTTGGGCAAGTAGCGGTTCCCTGGTATGAATAAGCAGTGCACAGCTGGTTCTACATCTCCTCAGTATGCAATAAAATAGGAGTCAAAACCTGCGGATGTAAAGACCCTGTGGTCTGCTCGCTCCAGCAATAAACAAGGAAATTTTACAGTGACACGCTGAATGGGTTTTTCATCACTGCCTTTGTGCTAAGAGACTGAGTTGGACTCAGTTCAGGTAGCAGACCCGTTTTAGTGAAACAATGCTTTGGGGCTTATATTAGAGGGCAAAATAAAACGTAATGCTTCCCTATCTCCAGCTTCAGAAGCAACTCGTGCTGTGTTTTTCAACCTCCTTTTGAGGTTTCTATTGGCAGAACATCAGTCACTTTATTTCTATAGCACCACTCTTCATAGCTCTAAAAGTGTTTCATAGAAGCCAGTAACATCCCAATTTTGAGCACCAGCTGACAAATTATGTGTTCAGAAAACATGTCTCAGTTCTTTGTTTCAAAACCTAGTTGATCTAGTTTACTTTAAAGTGGGATGGGGTTTTTTTGGTTTATTTGTTTGTTTTTTAATAACTCCTTGTAGATTGCATGGTTCATTTACAAATAATGTTCAAGTAGCAGCAAATAGTATTACACACACAAATATGGTGCTTTGCTCTCTTGCTGTCCCTCATATAAACATATGATAAATACAATTATTTTACAATGCACACATATTCTGAATCTTGCATTTAGGTATTAAAATCAAGAGCCGAATACACTGAATGTGAGATACAGCTTCTTATTGATTTCGCTTTGCACTGTTTTCCTTAGTAATCTGCTTGCACAATGCTCTTATTTGAACAAGTGGTACAATTCATGGTTTGAGGTACTATTCAGTATAAATTGTCTTTTAACTCTAAAAAATAACCTTGCTGCCATTTTTTTTCAAAAGTGATCTGTATCTCAATTGAGAAAAGTGAAGTCAGTGGTTTCATATTTAAACCAGGGCATTCATCTTCGTATAGTTTTTGAACCAATAGCCTTGAGCCCGTCACAGTGGAACAGATCTCTCTCATACAATTAGAAGAGAAAGTACGTGTCTTCCAAACATGATTCAGAGGAACTAAGTGCCAGTGACTATATAGATAACTTGTGTATCTCCATGGGATTAACAGATGAGACCAGAGGACACTTAAAGGAACAATATGGGAGAAACAGAAAGACATATAAATCCAAGCTAAACAGAGAATATCTCTCTCCACTTGAAGCCAACAGTCTTCTCAAAATAGACTGTTTGATAGAGGATGAAATCTCCTTTCCAGTTTATCCTGGTGGTCAGAACACTTCCTTGAAAAATGGGGAGAAACATCTTAAAAAACCTCCATCAGACTGGGTTTGAGCCAAGTTTGAGCTTCTGCATCCCAAGTAAACTTCTTTATCCCTTGCCTGAACAGAAACAGTTCTCTAGCCTATGTGCTGCAGCTAGATTACTTAATCTACCAGAAAAGCATATATTTCATGTTGGACTAAAATACAAATAAGCAGGAGTGAGTTAATCTCATGGAGTTATCTTCCTGGATTTTATAGTCTGTTCTTAGTTATGTTTACATGTTTTATCTTGGGGAGAGTATCCCTTAGTAGTGGGCAATTAAATCCAAATTCTGCTAGATTATTCTGCCTCTGGTTTACACATTTGATCTTGCTTTACTACACCGTGGCCCAGATTTAGCAGCATTGATGGAATATGTACCAGCCGCTGGCTGTTCCATAATATGGTTGGTAAAGCACAATTTTGGAAGTGAAAGCCATGGCCTCCTTCACCCATATCTGAAGACAGAGCTGAAACTAGTTTTAGCATATCCTAGGACAAAATACAAACTATGGGCCAGTGGTATAAAATCATGGCTTTGAACAAACACCAAAGATTATTCCTTGTCAGGACAGCTATATATCATAGAATCATAGAACAAGCCATCGAGAACGGGGAGTCAAAGACAGCACAATGGGCTGGTGAGTATATCTGATGTGACTGGACACAACAAGCATGCTGGTCCATGCTTTGACCACGGGAACAACAACAATTCCTCATGCCTTTGGTCTTGACAGCTATAATGAGCTATGTGGAGTTCGTTCTTTGGTGCACTATTTAGACCCTCTTTCTTCTATCAATCTATTACCAACTTGAATTGTTTCAAAAGAAATTTTCTATTCTGTTTAACAAACTAGCTTAAAAGTAGAAAAGTAAAAGATTCATTGAAGGCAGAAAATGAGTAAGTGTAGCGTACAAAGAGTAGTTTGTTAGAGCAGATATATCTCTATTTGCACTTCTGCTATTATTAACATGTGCACTTAGAAACATGAAACAAACCTTAAAGCCACATTTTTGCAGAGCCCTAAAGCTGATTAAATCAAATGCAGATGTGGAATTGGTGCAAAACAGATGCTGAAAAGCCATGTCAATATCCTAAAGGAATCCATTCCCTATCAGAAAGAAACTTAATTTCTACTATAAAGAATTTGATTATGTATTGTTATACCAAATGTGATTAATGTTTTGTGGTGATTAATCAACTGCAAAATATATAATTATGCCATCTGTATTTTTCCAGCTTCTTGTCACTTAAGAATTCCACTGGGGAGTGGGAGGTGGGATAATGAGTACTGGTGGCATTTAGAGTGCTTAAAACCGTAGACTGAAAGCCTGGGGAATCTAGTAACAAAAAGAACTGGAATTTATTCTAATAGCAAAACCTCTAAGCATATTAAGTAAGAACCCAGAAGACCCATTGGCTTGATAGCTACTTATGTGGAAGACCCAGTTATGGGGTTCAAGCAGCCTGGGACCCATGAGGGCTTGCTCCAATTCAAAGGTAACCCATTAAGACCCCAGGGGAGCACTCAGAATTTGGCTTTCGGACCACCTCCTGCTGGCTGATTTATGAAACAGCTCTGACACTGACGCAAGGATCATCGACTGTCTTGTGGTTACAGGCAAAGTGAAGCATATTTGCAGTGGCAAATGAGGGTAAAAAATAACAGTAACTACTTACATATTAAAATAACTTTTTTTTTTTTTTACTTTTTTTTTTTTTTCTTTTCTCTCCTGGGTAAAGCACTGGGTTAGGTTCAGATCTGAAGTAAGACACTTAACCCAAAAAGTCACCTTTCAAACTGAAGACATGCCTTTTCAAAATGTCAAGCAAAATTAAGGTGAAAAGTAAAAGAGGTAAAAGTAAAGTTCCTTAAGCAAGTTGGTCCCTTCCACACCACTTACGAGTGATTGGTATCAGTCTTTAATCTACTCTTAAATTAAAATATATCTTTTGGGAGATTCATCCTTTGTCTGCTTGGTGTTTGCAAAGGGAAGAAAATGTGAATCACAGGATCATAGAATCACAGAATTGCCTAGGTTGGAAGGGACCTTTCAGATCATCTAGTCCAACCATTAAGCCACGTGTTTGTAGGACAGTATTCTGGTAATATTTTGTACTCTATTTTCTTTTAAGCAATTCCCTATTTTGTGTTTTGGCGGTGGGTTTGGGGTTTTTTTTGGGTTTCTTTGGGTTTCTTTGGTTGGCTGGTTGTTTTGGTTTTGTTTTTTTTTTTTTTTTTTTTTTTTTTTGTTTTGTTTTTTTTTTAATGATATACAGACTATGTAAAACATGGTCTAATTCTTCTCCTTCTCTGCCTTATTTGACATTGTTGCAAACTAATATGTTGGAACACCTCAAGTTCTTTACTGTGAGAGCGATTTTCATTGTGGAAATCAATTTTCAACTTGTTACACTCTCCCAGAGTTTCACTGTGGCTTTGGGCAAATACATTATATACATTGAAGTTCAGAGACACCTAGCTGGCAGAGGTACTTCCAAGCCCAGTACACCAAGAGGAGTACATCCCAGAGGTGGGTACATATGCTTTCTGTAGATTCAACAAAGAATTAAACATCTCCAAAGAAAGAGAAGCAGGGCCCCATATGTACCTTGGATCTTGATCATGGTGTAGCTTTGAATAAAAGATTCATGGTGTCTGACAGAAACTAAATGCAAAAAGTCTGAAATTGTAAACCAGTTAGTGTGGTTGTTTTGCGTTACTTGGACATAATTCTGGGAAGAAAAAGACCGAGTTTAATAAGCTTCACAAATAGACAAAAGTCTGTTTAAAAGTCTGAAAAAGGAGCAATACATGTGCCCATATACAGGAACCCACTTGAGATTTTAGACATGCACCAGTAGCTGTTAGTGTTCAGCTGTAACTCCAGACGACCATGGATAACCCAGAGATGTTATGTCATATTTACCAGCTCCTTTGCCAGACTCTGTGGATAACGTGGATATCAGGGATACCACGGGCTCTGACACTGCATGCTTGTTCAGCTATTTGGCCCACCCTATGTCTTTTAGTATGTGGATCTCCATATCAGCCTTTGGATTCTCCCTGTAAAAAGATGCTTTTGGCCCCCTACTTATGTTCTGTCTCTCCCTTGCCTTTTTAATTTGTGATGCATTTATACAAGGTCTATCCTTCCCCATCTGCTGGGGGATTGGTCTTGGTTGCTTCAGGCCTCTTGCAGCTCCCATGATAAAAAAGCATAGTGATATTACTAAAGTTAGTCTCTGGCATAACTCATGAATCAGGGGAGAGGTACTGGCTGATAAAAGAAAAGAAAGATTCTGCTTACGTGAACACGTTTTGGTAATGAGCACTAACAGGAGAAAAAATAAACTACAATAAAAGGTGCATGACAGTTTGAGTTTGCGTGATATATACATGGTTTTAAAGTTGCCTCGGTGTATCAGTTTTTTATTCATGGCTGGCAGCTAGTGTGAATGCAGCAGAAGCTAGCGTAATGGTTTGAAATATCAGTGCAATTATGTTTTAGGGTCAAGTATCTTTTTAACAACCTTCCTGGTTTTAAAAAAAAAAAAAAAAAAAAAAAAAAAAAAAAAGAAAGAAGAGAAAAGAGAAAGGAGATGGGGAGAAATACAAAAGCAAAAAAAATTATGCTTCTAAGTAAATAACATGAAAAGATAATGAAAAGACAAAAATATTTGGAATCATACTACTCCATCCAACGTGAGGCAAGTGGGTAGCCACAGTACCCAATTTTGTGTCTCCCTGTCATTTCTTCCCTTTCAAGAAGACTTCAAATTGCAGAACATCCTGAGCAACAGCAGAAGTAGCTAGTGTCACCATGTCACCTTCATCACCTTGTGTTCATTCCGTATTAAGTACTTAAAACTTATTAGTCACAATTATTGCTCTTCTTGGTACAGTTGGGATGAAACATATTCATTACACGTGTGTGTGTGTGACTGAAGTATTAACGAGTGCATGTGTATGAAGGATCAGCAGAAGTATTTGTGAATTAACATAAGAACAGTAAATCTAAGTTAGGAAAGTAGTTACTGGATGCTTCCTTTATCGTCAAAGAAAATACACACCACAAAAGGATGATTCAGACCACTGGTGATTTTGCCTGGAACTTGCACCCTAATTTTCACCTTAATAGGAATGAGGAACAATTGCATTGATTTCAGCGGTGATGAGATTTTTAATTTACAGCAGTGGAATTGAGAAGAAAACTTGGTTCCAGCATGCTTTCTGTATTCCAGCCATTTTTTCAACATGAAATGCTCAAATTCTAAAGAATGGAAAAAGCACTACCAAATGTACTGTGAGGAAACCACCTACACTCTTCTATGTCTGGTAAAGAAAGAAAAAAAGTCTGATGACCCAAAAGGTCGTTCCCATTGCTAACTTTTATGATTTCCTGCCAGTCCTTTTCTCCAAGTCTTGATTAAATATTCAGAAAAATCATTACTTATACATAAACCTAATCATTTAAAGGTGCTTCAAATAGAGTAGACTACAAACACTTTGATAAAGGAAGGCGACATTCAAAAGATACCGCATCTTTGAGTCCCAATTAGGCCAGATCATTAAGGAAATATATTGCAATTAAGTTTACATCCACTGGATGGAACTTGTTGCCAGATAACAGGAATGTCTCAAATGTTTTTTTCTTTTCATTCTATCATGATTATTATCACAGTATGAGTTCATTATTTCAGATAAAATATAGTCAAACATTAATGAATTTTGAAAAAATAAATTAAAAAGTCAATTTACCTAATTAAACAATTATAAGTTCAAACTTACAATTACAAATGAAAACAAATACGAAAACTATGTTGTGCAAAGGGATTCTTTTCTTTCAAATGGATACACACATGTGTCAGCATGGTTAACTCCTAGAGTACTGTGGGGAGGTGGATATATTTCTCCCAATCACATTATACTAAGGACCTAAATGATTTCAGGTCACCTCATTCTGCCTCAAGGATGATCCAAATACTGTTCCACTATGCATTTTCTCTGTCTTCTTCAGAGAACCTAATTCAAATAATTTCTTTAATTCGCGACTGCAATGCATCTAGTCTAGCTCCAGTTATGAGATATGTGCTAGATCTCAAATGCTTTCCTGAAGCTTATACTTCCTACCCTACCATTGACTACTTCTAGAACCAGCTCTTGCCCCATTCACAAGATCCCAGCTCTCAGCATAAGAAGCTGCTGCTCTAATTGAATCTGTTTTCCAAACCGCACAATTGCCAGTAAGGTGTCCCAGCGACGGATGTATTCCAAGTTCAAGAGCACCCTTTCCATAAAAAATGTGCTGTAGTCCAACTTTTCAGTCACTTTGCTTTCCTTCCATCATGAATCACATGTCCCATCATCCTCTCCAGCCTGCTTGCACAGTGTGCGTTATGGAAATCACAAATTCTCTTGGGTCTCTGTTGCCTTTGAATTCTGATTGTTTTTCTTTCAGGGAACCTGTTCTGAGCTTGAATAGGACAGCATTAAACAGGCCTTTTTTTTTGCTGAAGTTCTGCCTCCTGCCTTTGCTAAGCACTAGTTCCCACCATGTGGTTTTTAGCAGAAAACTCAATAGACTGTGAATTAATTAGTTTGGGATTTGCTGTAGGCCAGAATGAGACATGCACAAAGTTATTCTTAAATTGCTGGCTTGTGTTGGTTCTTTGTGTGATGTTTATTCACACCAACTTGCCTTACCTGAACATTTTGGTTGCAGGTGGTTGTGTTTGCATTATTAGTTTATTTATAAATCCTGTCGGGAACCTCGGTTTTCCCCCACAAACTCCCAGCCAAAAGAATTAAATAAAATTTAAAAAAAAAAAAAAAAAAATCTGATTACTACTGCAAACTCATAAAACAATGGTTAATTATCTTAGGTACAAAGTACATTTAAGTGCACAGGGAAGGATCTCCAATACTAGAGCTTTCTTTATGAGGTACCGTAGCTCTCTTGTGAGTCATTCAGGAAAAGCCATGTGATACTGGTTGACTATTCAACAGTTTTGGTGGGATAGGTCAGCTTTAGCTTTTTCTGAGGATCTTGTAATAGACTCCGATATTTCAAAACAATGAAAACAAGTAAACATTTTGAAGGGCACAGCAACTGGAGTGAGACATGATATACCTTGCGAGTGGGTGAGAATTGCCCACTGATCATTTCACGAAAGGAACGAAAGAATCAGGGAAGTATAGCAAGTATCCGCTCTGTGAGGTATGAAACCCAGCAAGCTTCATAAATGATCACCACCCTCAAAAAAAGAGCAAGTGAACTGATTCTCCCTGACACTGCAAATAAAGGTCTGTTCCAAAGAGATGCCACAATGAGAAAACTGGTCTAAGTGTGAATATATTTTCAGGAGCTAAATTTACCCTGAACTGTAAATTACAGAACCTTGCTCTGATGATGACGTCTCACTTTACCACAGATCCCAGATCTCATCACGCTTGGTGCCATAATGTGCTGAAGATAGGCAAACACATAAGATAGAATTTCATCATGAAAGATGCTTTAGTAAGGAGTTCCAGTACTGCACCCTAAGTTGACATTTAAATCTTTTTGTCTCCCTTTCACTTTGTCTTCCTTTTCCCATTTTTCTTCCATATTTTCTTTTTTTTAAGAACTTGCTTATTTACATTACTTATCCTGCGAGTTTTATGGGCTTTGTTATCATAGAACTACACTGAAAAACTGAGGATTAAGAAGTAAAATCACAAATTATGTCTTTGGGGGAAAGGTACCTTTGTAGTAAAAGACACAAAATTGTCATAAAATAGTACATAAGATATTTTAAATAACTTATTAATAAGTAGTTCTTAAGATATTTTTAATAACTTATTAATAAGTAGTACTTGCCAGCTGATAATCCCTTTGGCAACAGAGTATAAAATATATATTTAGTGAAGAACTTAAAAAAACACCCAACACTTTGCAAACAGAAAATTCTCTATGTCAGTTCTTGTCAACTATCTTTAAAAACAAAAGGGTAGACAATATACATCTTGATAAAGGGAAAGTTCATCAACTCTTTAGACAAAGAACACTTTCTTCTGTTTTTAAAGCATTTGTTTAGGGCCAGTGAAAGGCAGAAGTTAAAGTATAAAAAACCTTGAAATCGAGTTCCTCACTTATCCATGAGAACAGATAGCACCAAAGCAACAATTAAGCTTTCCTTCAGTTACACTCAGTAATAGTGTATTCCTTGGTCTTTATATAGAATTTCTATGAGAGGAAGAATAATTAAATCCTGCCCTCTTTGTTTCTACTTTCTTTTCTTCTCTTCCCTCCACCATGAGTGATCTAGAGCAGGGTGTCTATACTGCTTCCTTTGTGGCTGCTGTCAGATGTGAGTGTTTTATTTGCAGTGAGCAGAACTTTTTACAAACCTGCCAACCGCTTGTCATATGCTCATGTTCCTCTTTCACTACAAAAATGGGCTGAATATGAATTGGTTGTGAGAGACGGAAATAGAAAGATTCTTTGTAAGTCCAAGTGGTGGCCAGTGATGACTGGTGTTCCTCAGGGGTTGGTACTGGGACTGATGCTGTTCAACATCTTTGTTGGTGACACGGACAGTGGGATTGAGTGCACCCTCAGCAAGTTTTCCAACAACACCAAGCTGTGTGGTGCGGTTGACGTGCTGGAGGGAAGGGATGCCATCCAGAGCGACCCGGACAGCCTTGAGAGGTGGGCATGTGTGAACCCATGAAGTTCAACAAGGTCAAGTGCAAGGTAATGCATGCAGGTCAGGGCAACCCCAAGCACAAATCCGGGCTGGGTGGAGAATGTATTGAGAGCAGTCCTGAGAAGGACTTGGGGATGTTGGTGAATAAGAAGCTCAATATGAGCCGGCAACATGTGCTCGCAGTCCAGAATGCCAACTGTACCCTGGGCTGCATCAAAAGAAGTGTGGCCAGCAGGTTGAGGGAGGTGATTCTGCCCCTCAACTCTGCTCTTGTGAGACCCCACCTGCAGTGATGTGTCTAGCATAAGAAGCACATGGACCTGTTGAAGCAAGTCCAGAGGGGGGACACAAAAATGATCAGAAGGTTGTAGCACCTCTCCTATGACGACAGGCTGAGGGAGTTGGGGGGGAAGAGAAGGCACTGGGGAGACCTTTAAAGCAGCCTTCCAGTACTTAAAGGCAGCCTACAGGAAAGACGTAGAGGAATTCTTTATCAGGGAACGTAGTGATAGGATGAGGGGTAGTGGTTTCAAACTGAAAGAGAGTAGATTTAGATCAGATATAAGGAAGAAATTCTTTACTGTGAGGGTGGTGAGGCAGTAGAACAGGTTGCCCAGAGAAGCTGTGGCTGCCCCATCCCTGGAGGTGTTCAAGACCAGGTTGGATGGGGCTTTGAGCAACTGAGTGGAAGGGCAGTTGGGACTAGGCAATTTTCAAGGTCCCTTCTAACTCTAACTATTCTATGATTCTATGAGCTTTCATTCAGGTACACACCACACGCTTGTTTGGATACTATATTTTTTTCTGTTCACAAAACAAGGTGTACATGTTTCTTCTAGGAAACAGACAAAGCAAATGCTTGTGTGAAAATGTATTCATACTCTATAGGTATCTGCAATTAATTGTCAGTCATATGCATGTAGTTTGTCCCAGCTGTGAAGTAACTGTGCCCTTGAGGTAAAGACTCTATCTAGTTTGGGAATTACGTAAATCAAAGAAAACTTGATGTCGGTGATGACTGACTCATTTTCATACCTTGTCACACTTTTTTTACCATATACTTCACTTTTCATTTAGCTAGAGGTTTTGATTGTAAGGGATATCCCAGCAATTAGGTAGTCAACATTAACAGAAATCTGAATGGGATCTCACAGAATATTTGATTTCCCCCCCATGTTTATCATCCAAGAAGCAAAACCCAGTAATAAACAGTCTAAGTGGACAATTAGTGTTGATATTAAATTGTGAATAATGAGAACATTTACACAGTAACAGTTGGCAATAATGCAGTGTATTTACTTAAACTACTCATCCAGTAACTCCGAGTATGATAGATTTAAAATTTCTTCTAATAATTTATAAATATTATGTTATGACATGCTTATTTTGATATTTGGTTTGTTTAAATGTGTGCAGTGAATTAATTTAATATCTAAAATGTCAGGAAAGCCACTCAGGAAAGTCAAGAAGGAAATTCTCATATACGTATCTTGGTATACTGTCCACACCATACAGAGATCTTTTACAGAGATGTCCTATATCAGACATTCCCTGAGTTTTGCCCAAGTATTTTTCTAGAATATAGTTCAGTTCTTGAAGAGCTGAAAATAATGGCAGGGGGAGGGTGCAGAAGACAGAGAGTCAAGCCAGTGTTAAAGAAATAATTGGAAATGCTTTGTGAGACTCAGACCACAACACCACGCTGCAAGCATGTAGGATCAGGGACGCCATCTTAAGGGGTTTTTTTTAAGAGTACAATAAGACAAACTGAAAGAAGTTTTGTCTGTGCTTAGAGTACATAAGATTCAAGCAACTTCTGGTCTGATGTCATAAAGCCATTTTAATATAATGTCCAAACTGAGGTATTGAATCTTTTTGAGAAATAGCTTATTTTAGCTGTTGTTGAACCTTGCATAAATCAGGCCACCCATCCTCTGAACTGGAATTGCTTTGTGTCCAACTACCTCAGCTGCTGAGGTTCACCCATCAATCTGCCCTGGCTTTGAGACCTAACGTTAATAATGCACGTGTGTGCACAGTGTGAAATACTTCAATGATTTCCATATTAGGCTTTTATCCTACTTTAAAGGTATATACTACGTATCACAGGATGCTTTAGTTCATTCTATGAGGGCTAGTTCTTAAGACAGAGAGTTGCATGGACGTTGATTCATTAAGATAAATCAGTAAATTATAGAAGCTGATCCACATCTTATAGCCAAAACCTAATCTGAAAGTGAGAATTTGGTGAGTCTTTTCTCAAACTGTGCATTCCTGAACAAATTACTGTAAGGCAATTTAGTATACAGTCTGATAATGTTACCTACGTTTTGCATTTACTGCAGAGTATTAGTATGCACGAGGACAGCTATGAAAGAGTAGTCCTATAAAGGCCCATCGTCACTACCCTGTGGCAATATCTTCATGTAACTCATATCCTCTGAAAGCCACATGCACAATATAAGACTTGAAGAATGTGAAAAGAGAAAGTCCAAAGAAAGTATTAAAAGTACAGCTATTCCTGTAATTGTGACATTGACTAACAAATCTGTAGAAATCCAAATCTGTTTGAATATAAATTCATGAGCCCAAGAAGGGGCAACTTTTGAATAAATTAGTCACGGTGAATAGTTTACCCAATTTTATTACAATCTGGAAGTGAGGAGCTCAGTATGGTATTTTTTTTACCTGATTTTTAATGTCCTGAAGCATTTGCCGCGTTGTTTCTTTTGTAATCAGCAGCTTTATTACAGGCAAGCAATCTCCCAATTTAAATAACACACAACAGAGTGTGTGAAGTGAAGCTCTATAGCTTCAAAACCCTATTAATATCTCAGGTGAACCTTAAAGGTGCTACAGCAAGAACATGGAATTTTAGCCTGAATATGGTTTAAGATGACTCCCCAAATTTAATACATTTTCATAAACAATGTTGTTCTGCAAGATTGTTCAATATTCTCATTTTGAGACGGTAATCTCTAAAATGAACAGATTCTTCAGTTTACTTTATTATATCTATCCATACAGGCAAACACAGAAAGTTAAGTATCTCAGAAGAAACTACACTGAATTAGCATCAGTCCAGCTGAACTATGGATATGAGAAAGGTTTCAATCCTTTTAAAGTTGCATTTGTTAATAGTTTTGCCAAAATGTAAATACATTCCAATAATTCCAGAAAAAGCTGCTTGCATAAAGTCTAACAGCGACTTGTATTAAAACCGGGAGCATTGCAGAAGTTATTTAACCTGCTATCCAGTGACCGAAAGCATAACTCTTGCCTCACAAAATAATTAAATATCTTAGACAGATTTCCTGACCTACAAATCATAAACAACTTGGACAGGTTTGTATGTCAGTGTTCTGGATTTTTGAATAGGACCAAACTCTCTTACATCAGTATTCATCACTCATGCCTCAGGTTGAAAGGGGAAGGGAAAACAAAGCATAAGAAAACAAAACAAAACAAAAAAAACAGAAACATGAGAAGAGGAGATCAAAGGACCAGCCATGAAAGGGGGGAAAAAATGCTTTTCAAGTGCACTGCAGTTTTTCTCTTAGTTACGGATTCTCATCGAAAACCCTAAGCAGAGCAACATCACATTGTGTGAATATAGTATAATTTTTTTTTACTATTTTTTTTTTTTTACTTAAGAAATATATATAAGTGGATACATATGAGTTTGTTGCTTATTAGAAATGACTGACTTATCTGAAAAGGCACTTGAAAGTCAAAGAAGAGAAAGAGAAAAACTGTAAAGTCAGATATATTAGAAAGTGTGCATTTCTTGAAAGAACAGAGGAGCAGTCAATGGTTGCGACCCCTCAAGGGTGTCCCTGCCCTGTCATGGGTCACCCATGGGCTCCAGTCCCCCTCCCAGCATGTCTCTGTGAGTTGTGGGGTGAACAGTACGCTAGTCCAGAGTTTAACATGGAAGGAGAGAAAAAAGGCGAGCCCTGGGTGTATAGCCTGTTAGTTAAAAGGTGAAGCGATGTCTACCCATTTGGTGTGGAATGCATTGCAGGCACATGGTTGTTGAAGAATTCAGCAATGCAGAGTTTGTAGGGAATGTGCTGCATAGGAATCTGGAAGAAGGCTTAGGTGGAGTGTGGGAACAATCAAACAAGACAGCAGAGAAAATGCTGTTAGATTTGAAATGTTGCCTAGGGCAGTTTGGCTCTGTAAATAAGTTAACTACTTGTGAGGGTAAGGAAGGGGAAAAAAGCTGCTTGCAGGAGTTCCTTGCTTTGAGCCCACAGATGGATTCTCTTAATGCTCATTTGATATGAACAGTGTTAAACACAGAGCTGAGATTATGCTGAGAAATGAGTTATTGCACAACTCCAAGGGAAAGTTTTCTGCTTTGCACTTAACAGCTTGATCAGAACTGTAAACGTCAGGGCTTCTTTGTCTATGGTCTCTTTTGGTCACTGCCTAGATGGTCTGGTCTGACTGAGTCAAGTTCCGTGTTTCCTTATCAGAAGAATCTAGGTCTTGCTCATAGGAAAACTCATAGTTTGCTATAGTCTTTGGCTCTGTTGGTGTAAAAACTGCTCATTCATAACTTTATTTTTATGGTCTATGAGCTGCAAAGACCATTTAAGGTCAACACTCCATACTGTATTAGGTAAACATTTAAGAGGTAAATACTTTTACCCAACTTTGCTGCAAGCAAAGAAATAGACCATGAAAACTCAAGAGAATGGGCTTGATGTTTTCATGCTATTATTTTTACTGAGCTAAAGCTTCAATATTGGAGGTGTTCAGAGCCTCATATTTAATGTGCAAGCTTTGAAACATCACCAAAAGACAATTGCATTGACACAGTTATAAAAGAACAGTATTATATAGTCTAAGGATTACATGTTCTGTCATTGTGGTACCAGAATCACTTTTGTTCTCACTAATGTTTATGTCAGGGAGAACTGGGAATAACAACAGCTGAGGTTTAACCACAGCTCTGCCTCTGACTTCCCATCTCCCTGTACCCAATTATTTAGGCTAAAACTTCCATACACTGTTCCACTGTTTCACTATGGATATTTCAACCACAATAAACATATTTGTCTGCTACAAAGAGGTGGTTCCAAACACCTAAGTCACCATACAGTGAATAAGAGAGTGGATGCTTACAATGTTGATCGATGCAACGGAAGAAAGTGACGTGAGTCACCCAGGGGATCCCCAAGCACTTGCATGCTGATTGGAGTGTTTCTTAGGATTAGACAATAGGAAACACTTATCATTATCTATGTGAATGTAAGCACTTCTGCCCATGCAGGAACTAACACTAAACTGAGTAGAGTTCTCTAATCCAAACAATACAGGAGAGTTGAGTTCAACTTTTGTAGTGTAGATGGGTCATTAAAAGATCTACCGGAGTTCCAGTCTTATACCACTGACAACATTTCCCATGAAGCTCTCTGTCTGTCTTGCTGAAAGTGGGCTACTGTTCAGACAGGAAAGTAGAGACTGTGGCATGAAGAAGAATTGCAAGATGGAGCTTGGGGGTGGAGACTGATGGCTACAATACTATGCTGGGTAGGGTGCTTGAGCCCCAATTTCTTTTAAGGTTAAGGAATTTTATGTTAGATGTTGGAAACTCCCTGCACTTCCAGCACACAGGAGTACACTTTCCTGCTTATTTATATTTAGACATCGAGAGGGAAATATTTGAGGAGCAGTTCTTAGAACATAGCTCTCCTTCCTAACTTTGTAATCAAGCATTCAGGAATGGAAAACACGTTCCCCTCATCCTGGATTTGTGACTTGTTTTCTCATCTGAAAAGCAGCTCAGTCTCAGGGTGTTCTATCACCCTGCTATCTCACCGGCCACTGCACCCTGTAATTTGCTGGATAGGATACTTGCAAGGGAAACTGGAGATGAAGTTTTGAATCCTTTGCAATAAAAAAGGACATGAAGCCAGACTTCCTTTTTCTTTGGCAAGCACACCTTGCTCTGTACTCTTACTGAAAGCTGGAGCTGGATGATTCCAATATCAACTGTATTGTATTTTGTATTTGTATCAGTTGATTGTATTTTGCTGTTAAAGGAGACACCGGTGGTTAACATGCAGAAATCAACAGAGGTGAGAATGCCCATGCACCTCTCAGGATCAGGATCATAACGTGGCCTCCTGGTAGACTGCTGGCACTTAAGAGAAATAATATTATTCTGAATCAGTGTTTCTGAGATTAGTCTGAGACAAGTTAATTGTATCCATTCCTGCTTTTGCCCTCACAATAGCTCATTCCTTTAAAACCTGAATGCCCCTAACTGTAAAGCAAGTATGTATGTTTCCATCAGATTCACAGGGCTGTTTGCCTGCTTAATAATTAACTGGATTAAGCACATGAAAATTCTCATATTTTTTCATGCAAAATGTCTCCATTTCAGCTTCCACTGCCAGGATGCTTTAGATACCTACATGGCCTTTTGATGCAAATGTGATAAAGCAGCAACCAGAAAATACTCTTCACAGGGTGCAGGAGAAAATGAACATTAAAAGACTGAAAGTTTTGCTTTTGATGTTTAAATGATTTGTAGTAGCAACCTCAACTGTGCTTTAATGACTATTTTACCCAATTAATTTCCTTAGATATTTTTGCTATGCTTTAAAAATACATGCTTAAATTTTGATTGGTTTTTCATTTTCTTTTCTGAAGTCCCTGTTGTGTTTTCAACACAGTGAACTGCAGAAACCTTACTGCAGTAAATTCCTTTTGTTTTGCCTTGTACAAATTGTAAAAGGGTATATTATCTTCATTTGTCTTCCTTCTTCCCACTTAAATATGTACAAGATTTTTTCACAGGATGAATAGGGAGAGTAAATATATATAACAATGTTTTGTGTTACTGATGAGAAATTGTCATGCCCTTACATTAGACAGGGTAAGAATAAAGTAAACTGATAAAAGAACAGAGAACATAAGCAATATTTAAACCACAAGATCTTGATTCTCAGTTCCTTCTTTCTTGCACTATACATAGTAATGGACGCTGAAGGGGTCAAGGAACTTATTACCTCCGAAAATCTTTGATGTCACTTTCTGAAATGGTAATTGGAAATGAAAAATCTGTTTCCGGAAGAAGGGTGTGCACACTTCTTCCACTGATTATATGGTCTTCATAAAAAGGGGGAACAAATACCTCTGTTCTCCAACATGGTCTTCAGATCACCTCTGAGACACCTTTACACCACATTGTTAATGGATTCCTCAGCAGCAATGCTGGAAGTTTTTCTTGTTGTATCTGTAAAAAACCTCAAGAGTCCAGAGAATTCAGGGAAAAGAAATAGACAAAATCCCTGTGGGGACTTTAAGGCTTGACTTATGAAGTCAGTAGATTAAAAATAACAAAATCCGTTTAAATCAATTAAACAGGGCCTAGAAGAAAGCAGGGCAATGTTCTGAAAATATATAAAAAGGTGTAAAGTATGTTGGGTGAGAGGGATTACTCATGGGTCACAAAAGCAGTAACAAGTGATGGGACAAGATTAGGGAAGGGGACACTTCCGCTTGATAAAGTCTATTTAACCTGTACAAAAATCTTCCAGTGAACAGTGTGAAGGCAGTTATTCTGATGCATTTATAGATGGACTGAACAATACATTAATAAATGAGCTGTAAATATCTTCACTTCCTGAGTTAGAAGGAAAACTGGCAGAATGTCCTAGTGGAACAGGTATTTTACCTCTCCAATGCATATGATTCTATCATATGTGGTCCCTTTCAATTATCAAAGCATCACGTGCTCATTTCAGCAACATGACTCCCATTAATGTCAAAGGGAGACTCAAGATTAAAAACCCCAGGCATCACTTTAAAAATGCAGGAATTAAAATGATGTATCAGTTCTCCGCTAGAGAAAGCAATTCCCCAAATATGAGACCCCTTTACATTTTCCTTCAGCAGGGCTACCCTTGCTTATCCCCAGCACCCAAAAATAAATATTGAGGCCAGATCACAATTAACCAAGAGCTTCTGAAGGTGAAAAAGAGAAAAATAGAGACATGTTTTTAACCATTAAAGAAATTAAAGACTTCACTTTTCCAGGGAGAGTGTGATTTAAGGGCTAATCAGCACCATGGTCCTACACACTATCTAAGAAATTGGAAATTACTGGCTACTAAACCCAGCTCTCAGAAACTCCAGGGGGAATCTCTGCAAGGCCTCTGATAACTTTTGAGTCTAGGCTTGAATGTTGTTCTCATCTTAATTAGAAATTCATCATGTGTGCTTTCGTATATATGTTTGCATTTGTATATATGTTTATTGCTGTATGTGCACACACTTACACACATACTTAGTCTCCATATGGATGCACACACATTACAGAAAATATAACTCTTCACTCTAATTGCCTGCTTTTTTCCTTGTCATGTTTAGCAGATTATGCTCTCTACGCTCTGCTTTCCTTTCGCTGTATTGGCAAAGACTTACAAATGCCCTGTTTGCTTTCTTTTATCTCATTACATTATTCAGTGGGTTTCAGTACACATACATTCAGAAACATCAGCATATAACTTCCTTTCAAGAGATTTAAGAAAAGCAGATGTATTTATTAAAGAAAGAAGCATAAGACTGACTCAAAGCATAAGCAAAATAGTCGCTTAGGGCACAAGATTACCAAAGATACTAAAATGGCTACTGTCCTACTGTTTGACTAATGCCAGAAGACACCATGATCTCCATACCTACAGCTGTCAACAAAGAAAGTTAAGCTGACAGCTAAGGTAGAAGGAGCATTTGAAGAACAATTCAGTGCCAAGGTTGGTCATCAGCTTTCTGTTGCCTGCCTGAGCTCTGAATAATCCCCTGGAAATGTCTGATGCCCTCCTCTGAATATGGGAGATATTCAAGGGAATATATCAAGGGACTCTCAAGGGAAAATATGCGGTCAATCTACCTTCACGATTTGGTAAGCTAGTGATATGAATGTGCTTCGTGTCAGTACTTGCATTCTCGCCGTAGAAAGCTGAGAGCACTGCTGGTGCGATCTGAGCCGATTGCCTCCAGGGGAACCAAGGCAGAAGGTGCTCACCACGGCACTGTCTAGAGTTTACTTCCTGCAATGCTCTTGCTTAGGTCCCCAGCAGTCAAATCCCTATGGCTTCTGCAGCACACAACCAGGACTGGCACCTGGCACAAATGTAATTGCTGGTAGTTTCACAGTGTGGACTCAAAGCCATAATGGAATAATGGAAATTCTGATTAGATATGGGCCAAAATCTTTCTGCCATGAGGGTGGTCCAACACTGGGACACGTTCCTAGAGGACCTGTGGGATCTCTGTCCTGGAGATATTCAAAGTTTGACCAAACAAGGTCCTGAACAGCTTCAGCTGGCCCTTCTCTTAGTGAGAGGTCGGGCAAGATGATCTCCAGCAATCTCTTCCAGCCTAAACTGCTCCATGATTCTTTTATTTGTTAGCAATGGCAGAAAATCATTTTTAATAGATCTTTAAGCAGGTGGAGCTGAAAATAAACACAGAAATTGTCAGTTTAAGTGCTGCACACTGTTTTCTGGCACTGAGGCCAAACAGCAAGGAAAAGGCTACGTCCATATTATTAAATGCTTTTCGCCTTCCAAAGAAGGTGGATGTGTGAAAACTGGTCCCTGGCTTGTGCTAAGCCCATAACATCTCCAAATTGGGATATCTCAAGTCAGATGGTTCAAAAGTGTGTTAGAGACCACTATTACAATTTAGTTTTACAGCCAATTGACTTCTAGTATCCAGAAATATTCCATGTAACTGTTTAATTTATTAGAATTGGTGTAGCCATGATGCCAGAGATCTGTATATAGCCAAAGTAAATGCAGAAAAATATTTACATTCTTGAGAATATCACAGGTGAGGTATCTGGATTGTTATTCTTTCCAGCATTGTTTTGTTTCTTTTTTTCTCAAAAAAAATTCCACCTTGAAACTGGAATGTTCCTTTTGTTTCTCCCCACTGTAAATTATAACCCACAGTTATGTGGTAGTACATGTTCCTAATGCTCTTAAAGACATATATAAGACAAATTTTACATGTAGACTTGCTCTGTTTTATTAGTGCAATTGCTATATATGGAGGGATGGTGACTCTAGAACAAAAACCTTTTTGTCAGGGATGAAAGAGAAGTAGCAGAGTTTAAGACTAGGCAAAGAACTATGTGCAAGTATGTCATATTCAGAGAGGGTCACTTTTAAGCAGTGGGTTGTTTTTTCTCCACACACTTAAAGGTGTTTTCATAGTTTTTTACTATTCTGTTCCCCTGCTATAAGTTTTGGGGTTTGGTTTTGTTTTTTTTTTTTTTCTTTTCTCCAGAAGAACCAGTTTTTGTTTAGTTTTATTTTAAGTTCATCAACTCTCAAGCAGACATATGCTCATGTCTGGGTAATTTGTTCTTGGCTCTTATGTCTTTATCTTTCAGTCTAACATTGAAGATCAGATTAAAAAAGAGCAGAAATTGAGCAACTGTGATGAAAGAAGTGTAAAATTATGAAAAATATAAAAATTACTCACCTTTAACTTTATGTATTTCTTATCCTTTTAGAACAATCTTACTTTATTAGCCTCTCATATAAAGCAAAAAGCACTTGTAAGCAGGGTGTACATAAGAATATGGACACAATCACCTGCTTGATACAAATGAGGGTGAACAGAGAATTCCTCACTGAATGCTATTTTAATTATGGTTACTGATGGCAAAAAGTACTGCACTGAACATTCACAGCAGTGAATGATTTGGTTTATCTACGAAACAGAATGTTTCTTTCTCGTCATTGCCTATGAAATGTAGCCATAGCTATCGAAAATTTATTTCATCAATTTACACCAGTGAAGGGCAAGTTCTGACTCCTTGACACTCCTCCAGAGGAATTTATCTCTTTTGCATGGATTGAAGTCCACTGAAGAGTTTTTATATCTGCCAAAGAGGCTTCACTGCTACTGATCTGTGCTGGATTTCAACCAGTGACTTCGGGGTGACTGTCTCTGCAAGCCATCGCCCTAGTGAGCCTTGCTTTCAATATGGGTTTTTCATATTGAAATTAAACCAGGTTACCTCATGAATGAACATAATACGAAACAAAAAATAAGCATAAGGGAAAAAAAAGTGTGTTTGTGTTTGTTTTTTTTTTTTGTTTGGGTTTGGGTTTGTTTTTTTTTTTTTTTTTTTTTTTTTAAAGAGACATTTTCAGTTACATTATATTAGTATAAGCAGGGTGTTGCTCCAACAGAAACAAAAGAATTTCTTTTGATCCACATCCAATGTAACTGAGGTCAGAGTTCTGCTTGCAGATTGCTAAACTAACAGAATTAATGGAAAATCCAGGTACCGGCTGCTGCTTTTCCCAATGTCGACCCATAGATGCTAAAACATAGAGAATATTAAACATGGAATGGATTTGCTAACTGACTATGCACAGCACAGCTAAAACACTTCACTCATCCAGGCAGCACACATTCAAATAAACAAAAAAACCCAACAAAACAAACAAAAATGAGAAAAAAAAAAAAAAAAGAAAAATCCTATACATCCTATATATCAAGGCCATTAATGTGGGGAAACAATAAGTTAACTCCCTGACATTCTTCATTTGGAGAAGGAAAAGGTTTTTTTCCCAAAAGACAGAACTGAGAAGGATATATTCATTACACTGTCGAAGTAAAAATCATTCAGCAGAAAATATAGGTCATATGGCTGATGAACAAACAACTAAGTAGATTCTTAATCTTCTTTTTTTCTTCTAACCAGTACATTATTTCTTTTTACCCCTTCCTTAAGGGCATAAAAAAGAACAATACAAATTTCTACAACCAAAAAGGCAGAAGCAGACAAACAAAGAAACAAAAATTTCACTTTAACTATGTTACTGTATCACACTTTGACAATATTATACAGACTTTAGACAGACAACCCGATATAAGTTCATAACCTCCCCTTCAGAATCAATCTGAATAGCCACTAAAATAAAAAAACATTACAGTGCCATAACAATGACTTTATGAAAGGGATTACATAGTATGAACAGTCATAACTCCATCTCATTGGGAATGACAGTTTCAATCTTTCAGAAGTAGTAGTAACGCTGAAGTAGCACTTGGGTATTGCAACATACAGAAATAATACTAAAAGAGAAACATATCTTGAGGATAGGTGGTAAGTTGTCCACGATTTGAAGCTTATAAAAATAGTTCTCGAGTACACTGCATGCATTGCCTTTACCTGTTCTGGAGCTGCTTTAAAAAAGCAGGCAAAAGCAGCTGATAGTTCACTCTGTCCAGTTTCTTGTATCCATCTAAAATAGATGCTGGATATGCAATAGCTGAATTTACATGCTGGATTTCTTTATGGAATTTTACACAGCTGCTCACAAAGACTGTTGTTTTATCTTAAAGGAGTTGCAAGTGCATATGTACACAGTGGATGGCAACAACCCCAAACTTTTCTTTAGTGTCTTTTTAGTGTAAAGTGCCCATCAAGGCTAAATCTAGTCTCCTGTTTTTTCAACAGCAACTGTGACAAGCAGCTATGGTGGATGGTAAGCTGAAGATACTCTCAGCAATAGTTATCAAGACTAATAACAATCAAGAATAGACTTACTTTGCAGAACTAAACACATCTTTTGACTGTTCCAGGGCTTGGCAAAAACAACGCTCTAGGTGAAAAAGGTAAATAACTAGACTACAGAAGATTATGTCAGGAGCATTTGTCATACTAAAATAAAATTTGAGCTCAGGTTTATCCACGTTTGGGGTCCTTCAAGGATGCCAGACAAATGCTCTTAATAACACTTCATGCCTGCAAATAGTAATAACAATAAATGAATGAAAATATGTTAAATATAATTAACTTCCCTGGGCGCAAAATAAAACAGTCGTCTGAAGGATCAATGAGTTACAGCAAACAGTCCATCCAAATCAATGAATCCAAGGTTAAGGTCAAGAGTTTGGTCCTAATTTTCACAACTCTTCAAAGAATTGGTCTGAACTAGTACAGATACCCTCTTGACCTCTGGAAGCATAACGTCATAAAAACAGAGGAGACGGAGCCATCTTGGTCAGATAAGAGTTTGAGACCAAAATGTCTTGGCAGTTGCCAAAGGGATCTGAAAAAAGCATGAAATTTCATTCTTTTGGGACACAAAATGAAAGCTCCTTCTAAGTTCAGCATTTTAGCCTTCCCTACTGAAACAAAAGTAAATCAAAAACATACAACCAAACAGAGTAAATGTTGATTGTGCTGATTAACATTAATAGTTTGGGAGAGAGTAGAAAATAGCTTCTTTACAAGTAAGTATCTGAAACTCTCAGTTGTGAGAGTGTTACACAGGTTCCATAGTTCATTCTACGAACGCAAATAGCACACCTCATTTTTTTGTCTGGGCATCCATCTCCCTGTTTAACTAGACATTTGTGTGAGATTCCCACAACCTGTCTGTATTGGGAAACAGACATAAAACGACAGGTGTGTAACTAATTTCTCCTTCGCTATACCCACACTCACTTCAAGGCTTGCTCTGTTGGATGACGATGCGGCAGAAGAAAAAGGAACTATGAATCTCTAAACAAGCAATCTCTAACAACAGAAGTAAAAGGAAGAAGCAGAGGAAAATCAAAGACGGTCATATGAATAAGGTAATGAGAATAATTCAAGGTTATTATTTCTTCTCCTTTTCTAAAAACTCCCATAAAATATTAGAGTGATTATTTATAATTTTCATTATACTGATGGTATAGAATACGACTAAAATCAAAGTCTTTTTGTGCTGAGCACTTTTGAGCATATAGGTCAGATTCATCTCTCTCAGTTTTGGAAGCATGAAGTCATCTGACCTATTTTAACAAGTCATTTCAGGATGAAATGAACAGCCCTGAGGAATAAGCAAAAGTGCTTATATCTCTCCGTTACTTATAAAAGGAGTTTAAAATGACTAGTTCATACTGAAATACCTAACTTAGATGTCTTAACCTAAGTGAGATGAATTCTTCCCATTCTTTTCAACTAAGTTTATCACTCTGAAAAATAGGCACCTCATCTAAGCTAGTTGCCTAGACTCCCTCTATAGTCAATGGAGAAAAATAAGTGCCTCCTGAGGGAAATTCTTTTCACATCACTCGGACATCTTTCTTTTCAGAGGATAAGCCCTACTCCAGAAGTGTTTCTAGCCACAGAAGAAGCCAAGATGACTGGCTTAGGGTCTTCTAACTTTTAGATGAAGTGGGTAGCATAGATCAGAATCTCACTGAAAGCACAGTGTCTTTTCCAAAGATATTACAATTATATATATATAATAACAAAGTCGGGGACATTTACTGTTGACTTCAAGAGAGGATGAATTCTGCTCTAATGGCTAGTTATAAGCCAGATAGGGAAACATAAAGTAAGACTGAAAGAACAATAAAAGTGAGTGAGAGAGAAAACATAAGAAATAACTTCTCCAAACCCTATGAGAAATAAACACATTTACAACTATTTTATCCACAGTTAAATTGAGATACAACTAAATTTAGTTCCAAAAACTAAGCCTAAGTGAGAGACACAGTAGCAGGCCCCAGAAATTCTTAAGCAATTGCACATTGGCTGCTATGTGGAGAGAACTCCATCTTGTCAGAGTTACAGCCCACAGGAGTGGAAAATTCCTGAATTTGAAAATGTTCAGGGAAAAAAAAGTAATCATGCATGATAAGATTTCTGGCTGGCAGAAATCAGCAAATGGATGCTCTTAGTTCAGCTATTCAAATGTACATTAATTCCAGCCTTGACTTTGATTCAGCTTGTATTTAATTCACTATTACATTCTGATAGTAAATTGATAAAAGTTGTTATTAGTCTTTTTTTCTCTCTCTCTTTTTGTTTTTAATTCAGGTAGATGGGAATTGGATTATTTTCCTTTTTAATCTTTAATTTTTCCTTTATTTCCCCTGTTGAATCACTCTACCAAGCTGCTTACTGAAATCCAAACAAAATAGCTGCTGCTCCATTCCCATGATGAGATAGTGTATGTAGGAGTTAAAAATTTAACAAGGTGGGTAAGCATGGCACTGTCTTTGCTTCTGCTAGAGCATGAAAGAGAAAGGTGTGCTGCATTTCCCCCCACACATACGTATTAGCTAACCCTTTCTTCTCTCTTTTATTTAAAATTCAAACGAGTACGGGTTTGAGAGGAAGATATGATTTGAAGCCAGCAAGACTCACCCCTCAGGAATTCTCGATACTGTAATATGAATGAAAAGCTCGTCTGATGAATGACAGTCACAGGAATCATGCATCCAACATCTATAGGCATGCATGTGAATACACACACATAATGCCAGTGACTGCCAAAGAGGAGGCATGATTCTGTTGCAGTTCATCTTCTCAAAATAAAAACTCTTGACACAGCCTTACTTTTTGTGTCTTCCACATTATCTCTATAAATCTGCTGAAATGAATGACACTGTAACACTGTGGAGTATCTGACATTCCTACCATTAAATTTTGGTAATCACTTGATAAATCTCCTATGAAATACAGCTATGTCCCTAAAAATGATGTTGGCTTAAAAAAAATCTCTAATGTTTCCTCCCTTCATCTTTCTTCCTCTATTACTGGAATATATATTCGAGGATGTGGATTATTTTTTTTTCTTGTGGTTTGGGGGATTTAAGTAATGGCTTGCTCATTATGATCACGGAACCCTTCTCTGTACTATGAGGCTTCAGTCAATAAATAAAACTGATTCCCCCCCCCCGTAATCACTTTACTCCAAGTGTTGGAGCTTAGAAATACAACCAAACGGGGGGGTGTGAGGGGTGGGGGGGAACAAACCCCCCCAAAACCAAACCATCACCCTCCAAGTATTACAAATTTGAAATAAAATGCATAAAGCTGGAAGCGGGTTCTCAGCAAAGTGAATGCAATGTTTGCCTAGAGAAGAAGGTAAGGTCAGCCCTGCAGACTTCTTGGAACGGAACTTCCATCAGTGTACACTGACATGGCTCCACCAAAGTCATTTTACAACAAATGAAATCTTTTTCCTTCTTTATTTTGCTTTATCTGTATCTTTTAACATTGCAGTGTTGCTGCCTACAGACCCCAGTGGTGAAAAACAGCGGGAGTCACCTTATAGAAGATTTTGTATATTTGCAGCCCAGAGCCAAGTGCCTTTGGAGGTCTGAAGGAACAGACCACTACTACAGGTCATTTGTACTTCTTTCTGTATCAGCAATAAAATCCACCACACAATTCTCTGCTGTGCAAACAAATAATAATAAAAAAGAGCACGAGCAATTTTCATTTCTCTGCTGTGTAGGTAATATTCCTAGGACCAGGCCACTAAAGTTAGTTGGAAAAAGACAGGAAAGGTCTTTCAAGTCTTTCCAAAGCTGATCATTGTGCTAGGACATAGTGCAGGCAGATAAAGTCGAACACTTCCTTGAAGCACTTTACAGTGTAAATTGTTGTATGTTTAAAGCAATTTGCAGCTAATAATAAAAAGGTTTGTTTTTTTTTTACTTAGCAATAAATGTTATAACCTGCTTCCCCTTCTCCTTTCCTTTCACTTTCCCCTTCTGATTTCTCTTTTCAGTTCTGCTTTCCCTTTCCCCTTTCCCTTTTTTCTCCTTTCCCATTTTTCTCCTTCCCCTGTTAAAGTCAAAATCTTGTTTAATGGAGAAAGGAGAATCACCTCTTATATATGAAGACACAAACTTAGTATAGTTGAAATTTTAACAGTCTAATCCAAGAATCATCATTAGTCAACGCCATATTACTACAGAAAAGAAACAATAATAATAATAGGATTAAAACTGTAATATGCATACTTTCTACCCCTTGCCTTGCTATTATGCTCACCCTTCCCTTACTCCTCTGTATCCCAAAGGTTTTTTTTTTTTGTTTTGTTTTGTTTTGTTTTTCTCTGGTGGTAGTAGTGGTGGTGGCAGGGGATTACTGTGACTTGTTAGCATCTGGAGTCCTTGGCCAGGAAGAACATCATGCTGATGTTGACGGTTTCTTCCTCCTCTCTCCAGGATCCACTTGGGGTCATTTTTACATGTTTCCAAACACGCTTTTGCACTTTGCTCTTTCTTCATTAGTCTGCACATCCACATTACACCCAAATGTGCTACAGAAGCTCCCTTTTATGAACCTTAGATACTATTTCTTTGTTCTCTTTGTTGCCCCTAAAAGTAGTTTCATTCAGCTCCAGTTCTGTGTTTCTTTAACTGACCATGGATGAGTTGTTTATAGCTGTGGGGTCTCCAGGCCCAGGCTGCAACTCACCTATTATCACCCTGCACCTACTCTCCTCTGCACGGCATCCCGTGTTCCGACTTCTCAAGGCTCCTGCTATGATATCAGGTCTGTATTTCTCTACACTATCCTTGTGTCAGAGTCACAAATATTTTCTTCTCTGCAGAATAACCACTTATTACTGCCGTCTCTATATAGTTGTGGTTGTATCACACGAGGATAAACAAAAGCAAAGCAAACCAGTCATAGTCACCTTGTAGTTAGAAAAATCGCAGTTACAGCTAAATCGCATGAAACAAAGCTGAAGGCAGGCCAAGAAAATTTCAGCCAGTGCAAGACCTGAGGCCTTGTAAACTCATAAGAAGGCCTGTGGCCTTCTCTTAGCAATGGCAATAGGGTATTACAGGATTAAAGAGTAACATCCCTTCTTCTAATTCCTTATTCTTCTTATTCCTTCTTCATATTCCCCTTTTTTCCTCTTCACCTTTCAATTTGTTTTCCTTGCCTCTTGTTTACCTTCTCCCGTTCGTCTTTGTTTCCCTCTTTCCAATTTTTGTTGTCGTTCCTCTTTCCCTCTAAATCTGGCTCTTAAAAATAATTACTGTATTGCAACATTTATATTCCAGCAAGCTCTCCCCACGTCTCCTATCCTGCTCTCAAACCCTGCATCACTCCCTAGCTTCCCAAAAGCAGCCTGCTAAAAAGGCAATGGTTTTAAAATACAGGATACACATTCACAAGGAATCAACATATGCTATATTGGCATTTCCTTTCTTTTTTATCTCAAAGAAGAAATAAAGGTGACTAGATTTGTTAAATGGTTCTCTACTTTTTTAAAGGCCTGCACTGAAATATGCCATTTCTCTAAGAAAAATACAGCATAGTTTCTCAAATACCTCATCTCTAGTCAACAGAGAATGGATTATATGGGTGATTAAGAACATGGGCAGGGAAGTTGATTAGTCTATCATGGATTTTTTTAGTAACGTTGCTTTGAGTAGCCTAAAAATTGCTGTAAATAGAGCAGACATGGTCCCTGCCAAGAGCAGAGAATAAGAAAGGAATTACTTAAGGCCGTCTGAATGCTGAACACAGCCTAGGCAGATTAGAAGATGAGATCATAAACCTGTTAAAATTTATGTAAGTAGAAATGAGGGATGCGGAATAAAATGAAGTTACATTTCATAAGATATTGCAAACTAGAAAAGATCAAATTTGGCTGTACACACAGAGTTACATATACAGAAAGTTCTTCATGATAAAAGTGTCAGACAATTTTTTAATACTGCTTGAGGGACACCTGAAGTTTGAGGATAAAAGCGGTGACCTAATCATAATTTTGTCCTGTTCTAACTTACATGCAAACCTGTCTCCTGGACTCAGAGCTGTTCATCCACTTTTCAGATCAGAGGAAAATTTCCCAGTAAGTATACTTGTTGATGACTTCAGGATAGCTTTATGAGTATTTAATTTTTTAAATCTTTGAGTTTTATGAGTACTAAATATTTGATTAGGCTCTATTTAACAGATTGGGAGTTTTGCGTACATAAATTAAAAAACATAGATATATGGGCACTGTTTTGCAGGATACTGATAATCATCTCTAAATTTCTGTGTTTTACCTGCAGGTAAATCCACTAGGTGCTTGCAAATTAACAGAGTGGAAGTTCATTTGACACAAATACAGTGTTTGACATAAATACAGTGGGATTTTGCAAGAAATAAGGGAAACTAAGATTCTGGAAAGGAACTGAAAAGTAGAGAGTAATACCAAAATGTATTGAGTAAATTTGCAAGCTACTTGTCAGCTTTAATCTATATGAGCTATTTCGATTCTATGTTTAAAGTCAAGCATGTAAGTTTTTCTTATTTTACACCCAGCTACACTAACATTAGAGATTGCCTTCAGGGTGATCATACTATGGAATATGGTCAGCTGAAATTTATTTGTGGTGGGAAAAGTCCTGTATTTGTGCATCACTGTGTTCTTCTTACAGTTTCTACATCCTCAATCTAAATTTTGGAGTTCCTCTATTCAACTCAAAGTACAATGAAAAACAAATTCTACTTTTCTTAAAAACTGAAGTAAGGAATGCTACCAAATACTGTCCTGTAAACAAAATGAGATTTATTTACACTTCTGAAAAATTTTAGTGGTCTGCCATTGATCTTTCCAGCAATTTTTTAATGTCTGTTAAATATACATGTAAATTCAACAATATAATAAGCCATAGGGCCAGTAGTCAATCTTTGCCTTCCTGGTATTATCAGATTAAGGTCAATTGCTTGGTGCCAAGAACATCTCTGCTCAGTAGAAAGTCTTTTTATGGGACACAACATAGATCTTAATGTCAGAAAACACACATGATAGCATCATTCTTCAACTGTATATTCTACATGTCATTCTTACCAATTATACAAGCACATTACCTTCTATTGTGACCACAGAGCAAATATGAAGCAGTGACAGTCATGTTAATCCACCCTCAAAATTGGATTTCTGCACACACTTCTGTGTAGATCCAATGTCTCGTAATAGGCTTGTTTTTAATGGAGCTATCTGCTAGTCTACGACTCAGGGAATTCTTCACCACATGTAGTTTTAAAGAAGTTGTTCATAAATTTCTCAGAGCAGGAGAATCACTGTGCCTGATGTTCCTGGCCAGACTGTAGGTTATCATCATCTCACCTTTTTATCCCAATATCAACTTCCTTTTCTATTTATATTTCCAAATTACCATTTCTATGTCCAATTTCAGGAGGGGAAAAAAAAAAAAAAGTTTCCATCATCAAAAAAGTGTAGTTTTCTTTTAACTGTATTAGAAAGTTTGTTAAGAGATATTTCTTGTCCCTACAAAAATTCACGAATTTACATCAACAGACTATCACTGATACAGCAGTATCGCTATGACTGCCACATCCTCCTACACTGTTTCAGCTCAATTTTCTTACTCCATCTGCAGCGTTCTTGCATGGTCTTAAACATATACTTAATTTCTCCTCAGGAATTACAGGTTGAAGTGATCACTGTTTACTTTACTGCTCATACACGATAGATATTAACACATTCTTTTTCTTTTCTGTTTTTAATCTAGGGATGAGAGAAAGTGAGAGTTGTGAATATGTATGAAATAGGAAAGAAGGCAAAGGGGGGGGGGGGTGGGGAGGTGGGGATCATAGGGGACCACAGACACAGTCCCCGCACACCTTGCAAATTCTACATTGCAGTGAATGCTGAGTGTTTGACACATCCATTTACTCTTTATCAGACTTAAAAAATCCAAATGTTGCATTTGGAAATTATGAGCCATGCTAATTCCTCAAACCTCTTTACTGCCTTAGTTCAGGCCACACTAGTAACAGATTTGGCCCTGAGTCCCTCAAAACTTTGTAGAAACGTATTTGAAAGATGACGTTTTTTGCAGTTGCACACCCTCAGTCACCACCCAGGATTTATCGTGCCCTACTATCATGCCTCTCGCTGCCATCAAGAAAGGAATGGGTGGAGAAAGATTTCATTATTGTTAGTTTATCTCTACAGGCAGGATACTTCTGAGAACAGAAGAGAAAGTGTGCTCCATCTCATCTCAACAGTGGCCTGATAAAATCCTTGTCATCTGCAGTTTTCCTTTCAGATCTTTTTTTCTTCTTTGGGAGCACTTCATCTAAATCATCACTCTTTGGGCAGTCTTCTGTGAATCATAATCTGCTCTGATGCCACTATCAGTGGAAATGGTGCTGTCAACATTTATGTCAATGTTGAGGTTGTAATTTCTTGACAGTAATGTTCCTCACTTGATATAACACCCTCTTCAGCCTGGCAGAAGCTCCTAGTTGCTGCTGTCTCACTGAGAATCCTATGCTATCCAAGCATGTGGGAGGTCGAGAAGTCATAGCGTTGTCCATGCCACACTGATTGGATCTGGCAACAGGTCTTATGCTTATTTAGAAGAACAGCAATACACTCAACAACACTTCCAAATAAGAGGATAAAATTCACTGGTACTAGAGGTGGTTTGGGAGGAGGGAAGAGGAATGGGGTTGCTCTGTCATCAAAGTTCCATTCCGAATTTATAGGCAAATATGCACTTGAAGTTTATTCTGTAGAGGTCAGCTCTGTGTGTCTCATAACCAGCATATAATTTCCCTATATTTTAAAGCAAATTAAAATGGTTCCATAACAAAAAACTCAAAACAACCCTGTCCCCAAAATTACAGCTTGTCACAAGCAGAGATCAGAAAGATCATGAGCATTACCAACGGTCTGTTTTCTAACCTTCGACATGGTTCTTCCCTTTAAGTGCAGGAAAAAGATATTCCTATGTATATTTGCCAATTCCATGTAAAGTTTTACTATAAATGACAATGAAATCTCAGATATAAACCACAAAGTGAAACAAATGCTGAAAAAGGCTACTTAGGAGGTCAAGGGAATGGAGAAGCTTTCTTATCAGTCTAGAAAGCTTGGTTTGTTGAGTCTTTCAAAATGAAAGTGATAGGAGAGAGCATTTGATTGCTGTCTAAAATAACATTAGGGAAGTTTTAATGGGAACATGAGAGAAGGAAAGGGCCTATTTAAGTGAATGGGCAATGTTTGCACAAGATAAAATGGGTATAAAGTGCTGAAAATAAATTTAAACTAGAAAGGAGAAGAATATTCTCATTCATTAGAGAAACTACAAACCTACCAACCAGAGACCTGGGAGCAAAAAATCCTGATGAATTTTAATATGGAAAGTGAAAGAGTTCATACTACATGCCATTTGCCAAAACATAGGACTTTAGGATGTCACGTTTCCTCCCATTTCTATCATTATTTGAAAAGGAGGGGAAAATTCCCCAGCCTGTTTATTCATCTGTGTTTTGAAAATTGTATTTGCTGTAGTAAGTAAATTGAAAATACAGTTAAGTAATGTAACACTTCTTCAAAGGTTTAGTACTCCTGTGGGTGGCATGGACTTCTGGCCTACTACAAGAACAAATGAAAGACAGATATAAAGGCAAAAGAGATGTGCTTGCAAAGGCAGAATATATCCTGTAGCAGTTCAAATCCAGTAATTTTCACTGATTGGTTCCAGCTTTGAAGCTTGGGTGTTTTTTTTGGAAATTAGGCAGGCTCAGAGTAAAGGGAAAGAACATTATATCTTTTACAACATGCTGAGTAATAAAATGATGTAATTCCCTATTTATTAAAGTAGAGCAAATCTTTGTTGTAAGGACTATTTGAAGAAAATTATACAAATTATGAAACAGTCTACATAATAGCTAAAAGACAAACTTCTTGACTACGCCTGAACTTATCCTTTCTTCAACCAAATAGCATCTCTCTACTAGCTAGCTGTACACAAATTCTAGAAAGACAGATGGTAAACGCTGCAAATAATTAGTAGACTGCCTTCACAACCCAGAATCTTTGTATTACTTTAATAGTCTCCATTTTTCAGGGTCAAACTGGAGTCCTTACTTGATGACTAGAACGATCAGCTTGGCAGACATATATTTAATATAGGAAGTGTCAGTGTCACTAGTCCTCAATTTTAGGAGGTGCTGCTCTTGTGCACATACCAGTAAATCTTGAAACACTTCTTAACCAGAATTCTAAAATTGTAGCTAAATTTGCCAGGTGGTTTTATGGATTATGTATGGCTTCTTTGCATACAAATACCTCAAGTATTGCACTCTTTTGTCTTGGAAATAAGAAGCGCCATGTTGTAAACATTAATGAGCAAATAATGTATTCCATGGTCTTAATTGGTTTGGGATAATTACAGATTCTCATTTACTTCCTTGACACATTCCCCCCCCCCCCCCCCCCCCCCCCCCCCCCCCCCCCCCCCCCCCCCCCCCCCCCCCCCGCCCTTTAAAATGCTGCTGCAAGTTTCACGTGGATAAAATGTTGGCCCATTTGGTCTTGGGTCATCAGTTGATGTCAGGTCATCAATTTATTCCATAGTGGTCCTGCAGGGTTATGGAACTCTCTGTTACAACAGTCTTACAGGCAGCACATGCAAACCTCTTTCAAACTTTGGCTTTGCTTATAAATGTCTCTGCTTGCTTGCCTTGCCCTGTATCTCAGGAGAATCAGTACACTGGTTTACCTGTGTAAACTGATAACTGCAAGTTATATTTTAGACATTATTTTTACCAGCTATCTGCATTTTAATCTTGCCTCAGAATGATGTTAGTATTTGTAACATTTGGCCACATTGTTCCAGTCTAATGAACACATTCATCTATATTACTGGGACTACACAGCAGGTGGCTACATAGTCTATGAAGAATCAAATTCAAATTGTTGCAAATATGTCTGACTTTTTTCTTTGTAAATTCTGAAGGACTTTGGGTGTGATAATGTTAGAACTCCAGGTACCTTCCTCTTCTATGGTGCTGTTGTCACGCCATGTTCTGTTTTTCTTGGTTTTGTTTTGTTTTGGTTTGGTTTGGTTTGGGTTTTTTTTGGTTTTTGTTTTTTTGTTTTTTGTTTTTTTGTTTTTAATATATGTAATGGTTTCGTTAAGAAAGAAGGTATTTGCAATTATGTTTCCTATATTTATATGATTTTCCCCCCATATCCCTCCCAAAAAGCTTTTGATATGCTTGCCACTTTTAAGTAAAGTTGATAAGGAAAGCTAGGCCTAAAAATTAATTCCTAGAATTTCACAGAAAATAAATGGATAGAAAACACAAAAGCCCTACAGTAGCGCCACTGAATATGACCTCACATCTTCGTAGACAGCAGAGAACCCATAGAGAAGCTGTATAAATCCCACAGTTGTGGGAAAGTTGTCTCTCTGGTAAATTGCCTCTTAATAAAGGAGATTGGTTATAGGGGATGCCTTGCAGTACTGGACGCTACTGCAGCCTCTGTCCTCTCTCCTGCTTCGTGACCTCAGAAGTAAGACATGGGCATCACCACGTCCCAGGTGAGGCTGCTGCTGTCCAACCACCTCGGGCATGTGGTGGTCATGGACCAAAAAGAAGGTTCTGATGCTGTGCTGAAAATGAGTGAAATGCGCGCCCCTCTAGGAGGGAAAGAGAGTGAGACAGGAGGCAATTAGATGAGTCTCACTTCTCTGCAGGTGAGACTGGACATATCTGCCTTGTGGTGTACAAATCTGCCTTTTCTCATCTGCAGGTCTTTCACCAAGATTAGAACTATTTCTTTCCACGCACTATCTTTGAAATGGCTAAATTATACCGAAGAAATAACATAGTTTTTAATGCAGCAGTCTTAAATGCTTCTTCAGTTACTTGTGTATTCCTGAATTCTAAGCTCTGTAGGATAAATATTTGTTTCATCTTCATATTTGTTAGTTCAAGTTAAAAATAGAAACAGCAGTAAGTTAGTGCTATGGCCTTACTTGGTTAGGGGAAATAATATTCATCAAACTCTGTCAGCAAATGTTGTATGTTTTTTACCAGTGTTAAGAGTGTACTTAATTTCCGAAATTTCCTCCCTCCAGACAAGGTCATATGGTCAGCCTATACCTACCCTCAAATCTGATTTCCATGTTTGTGCATAACTTCATTGAGATGAAATAGTGGAGGTAAAGATCCTGAGGGAAATGAGGAAAGCAACCAGCAGAATAATGAATGACTCTTGCCTTCAGGAGAGCAGACACGCTTGTTTGGGGAACTGGTTGTGAGATCTCGTGGGACATTGCCCTGAAGGGCAGAAGGGTGTGGGATAGCACATCAAGGACAAAATTAGAGCAAAAGAAAGATCTATTCCAATGTGAAGGATGTTGAGGAGCTCTGGCAAGAGGATGACTTGGTTGACTGCATTCAAACACAAAAAATTAGTGGGTATAAGGTGAAAAACCCTATGGTACACCAGAAGGAATATAAAAATTTTGCCTGAGCACACAGTGACAAAATTAGGTAATTAAAAGTTCACTTGGAGTTGAAACTGGTAACGGGTATGAAAAGTAACATAAAAGACATTTATTTGTACATTTGAAGCAAAAGAAAGACTAAAGAAGATTTGTGTCCATTGATGAATGAGATCAGTGACTTAGTGACAAATGACACAGCAGAAGGTCAGTACCTTCCTTTGCTTAGTCCTTAGTGGCACAGTCTGCTCTCCAGCTTTCCAGATCCCATGCCTAGCAGCAGAATTTAAAGGACTGTAATACCATACACTACACAATAAAAATCAAGCTGGAAATCACTTAGGCAAATTTGACAAATACACATCCATGGAAGCTGATGGGACACATCTGGAGGTCCTGAGAAAGGTGGAAAAAAACATTTTATGGCATTTTCAAAAGGTTATAGTGTTCATGGAAACGTTCTGAGGCCTGAAAAAGGGCAAACATCAAAAACACTTTGAAGAAACGCAAAAACTTAGATTGATATAGGAAACTCCAGCTTAGTGAGTCCTACCTCAGTGTTCAGGAAGACTATGGAACAAATTAACCTGGAAGCCCTGTCCAGGCACAGGAAGGACAAGAGGCAACTGGAAATAGCAAGTACTAAGGTCAAATTATATCTGACTAAACTGATCACCTATGTAAGATGCTGGCATAATAGAGGAGGAGAGAGCAGCGAGAGCATAGCAGAGGGAGACTAAGGTGTTTGGAGAAGAGCATGATATATGAGGAGTGGATGAGAGATCAGAGGGTTTTCAGTCAAAAGAAGAACAGGCATCATGTTACTGTCTTCAACTGCCTAATGGATTCATAGAAAAGATGGACCAGAGTCTTCTTGGAGGTACACAGAGAAAAGATAAGTCAATAGACAGAAATTGCAGCAAGGAAAAAATTGAATGAACAATTTTTTTTTTTTTTTTTCACAGACACGGTAGTCAGAACAAGTTATTCAGAAAGGCTGGGAAACTGCCATACTTAAAGGTAGTCATAAAAAACCCAAGGCCTTGAACAACCTGTTCTAAAACAACATCGGGGCATGTGCATAACAAGAGGTTATACTGAAGGATTTCAAGAGGTCCTTTACAACTAAGACTGTTCCAACACATTGCACTCACAGAAGCACAGTCAACACCCCTCCTCATGCAGTCCATGATACCACAAGCCCTCTTTGGATCAAGGGCTCATTGCTGGTGCGACTGGGTGTCCATCGGGACCCCCACGCCCTTTCTGCAGAGCTGCAAAGAGTCAGCTGCAGAAACGCCGCCTGGGGCCCTTGCAGGCCGCGTGCATGCAGTCACCATCTCCAGGGCTGGGGCGGGGTGAGGGGGGAAGGTTCTTGAAGGATGCAGGGCAAAAGCCTTTGGAGGTGCCCTGACATTACAAGGGAATGCTGTTCAGAGGCTTGTGGGAATGTGTGAGGCTCATCAATAGTCATCTCGAGGAAGACCCAGAGACGGGGGAGTGGAATTGGCTCCAGCTGCATGCAGGAAGAAGCAGGGGCCTCCATCAGACCTTCCAAAAGGTCTCAGAGGGCTCATGGGTTGCTGTCCGCATTAGGGACAGAACCACTTCCATGCTCTAGACAGCTGACGTCCCTTGCAGTAAAATAGCCACAGAGACCAGGGCTCCAGTTCAACTGAAGCCAAGATACAAGGAGGTGCTTGATTGGTTGGAAAAACATTACCTCTTAGGGAAAGCTTGATCAAATGTCTCATTTTTTTAATAAATTACTTTTTATCACGATTGATACATCTTTTCTCACTTCAGAAACTGTTTTATTAACCTGTTTTTAAAACAAACTTTAAAGAAACCAAGAAAAAATGTGGAAGCTGGAAGGGTCCTCTGGGTGTCTTCTTGTCCTATGCCACTGCTCAAGATGGGTGATGTAGAGCAGGTTCCTCAGGACCATGTCAAGAAACCTTATGAGTATGAGGAAAGATGGAGCCTCTGGAAGTTCTTCCCGGTCCTGTGCAGTTCGCTGCTCTGAGGATCTTGGGGACACCCCTGCAAAGCTGCTGTGGCACATGCCCGACCTTGGGAGGGAGAGGAGCTGGGCTACTGATGGACCAGACACAGCTGGGGTGTGGAGGCACTTGCAGGAGGACCCAGCAGGGATATAGCTCTCATTGCCTTTGAATAAGCATGTCTTCAGCACCCACAGCCCAGCTGCTGGTCAAAGGGCTTGGACCGGCAAGCCCTGGTGCCGGGAAGGATCCCGACATTTATTGGCGTCTCCTCTCAGGAAGCCCAGTCATCTGAGATTGCGCCACCAGCACAAGGATGGTGCGGAGGGAGGATCTAACGGGGGGGCTGTCTGGGCGTTCCCCTGCAGCCTGCTGGGCAGGGGCATTGGGGAAACTTGGAGCTGCGTCCCCTCTCACCGCTCGGTTCCTCCCCTCAGGTTCCCTTCTCCCTGCTCCCTGGCCGCTGTTGGTGGGCCTTGGGCGCAAGTTGTAGCGTCGATGTGGAGATCTGCTCCGCACCCTGTTCCTGGCTGCGTTCCTCTGCTGACGGGCAGACGTGCTGGCAGCATGCCCCCGGTAGTCACCATCTAGCCTCACCACATGCAGGACATGGTCAAAAGGCTGCCTGCAGACTGGGCATGTAGATCTCCTCCTGGCCCACTGATGGATGCAACCAAAGCAGAAGCAGTGGAAGCACTCGGGCACATGGGTTGCCTTGCGTATGGTGTTCATGCAGATGGGGCACAGGTCATCTGCCGCTGCCTCCGACTGCCCTGCCTGCTGCACCTGGCTGGGGTCATCCGTCACGGCAGAGCTGCTCTGCTCCGGACCCTCTGTGGTACCAGACGCCATGACCTGCCAAGAAAGATGTGTGAAGTGCCTGTGCTTTAGTTGCACTAGGAAAATGAGAGCAAAGCAAGCAGAAGACAGTGGTGGCAGAGGGGACATGAGGGCTTCCCGAAGGGCCATCCATAAGGGCTGGAAACCAGCAGCAGCAGCAGCAGCTTCAAGGGCTCAAGCCTCAAGGGCTCAAGCCTCAAGGGCTGCCCTCCACACCTGCCTCAGCTTACCCCAGGCATGCTGCCCTCCAGCCCGAGACCCCCCCAAGTCCTGTGGCTCTCCCAGACAACCACCACCAGTTGAGCTAGGACAGGGTACCTGCAGGAGGTGATCAGGGAAAGTGCAGGAACCACCTGGGAGTCTTCAGTGGTGCCAATGGGCCCTGGCACCCTCTTCGTGCTGGCAGACCCGGGGCAGTTGCTGTGAAGGATCCACAACACCCCCACCAGCTAAGATTCTCCTCAAAGGCACTCAGAGACCTGAGCCCTGTTGGAGCTTTCACGCCACGCGTGTGAACTCACAGGAGCCCTGAGCCAAATGCACCGGGATACAGGCTAGGTGGCAGTGAAGTCAGGGAAGTCACAACCACTGCCCAGTGACATCACAGGAGTCTCTGGGGTTGCCCCCCAACTGCCACCCAGGCAGGGAAGCAGACATCCCAAAGTGGGAAAAGTCTGCTTTGTGTTTGTCATCTTCTCATGGTCTTGTGGGGGCAGTTTAACCTCAGGCTAGACAGGTGCTGAGAGGCTAGTGGTCCTGAGTCCAAAGACCCTGCAATGGGCAATGCAGCAATGCTGGTGGAGGAGCACAGCTGACCTCCTTGGTGTAAAAAGAGGGCCCTTACTTGGCTCCTTTGAGGGCTGTCACAGGAGAAGGATTTGCCCCTTGCAGTGCTGTGGGAAAGCCCCAGAGATCCCAGAATAGGAGGTCCCCTAATGCAAGCCCCTGCTCAAGGAAGACCAGTGCTCAATCCCTCTCACAGTAAAGAAGCATTTCCTGACTTCCAGGAGGAACCTCCTGTGTTCGCGTTGGTGCTCATTGCCTCTTGTTCTGTCATGGGGCACCACTGCAAAGAGTGGTGTCCCGTGTTTCTGTTGTTTCTATCTCTGAATGACATTTTTTGTGTGTTAATTACTTTCCTGTCCTTTCTGTGGGTCTCTCTAGGCAGAACTCTACCCTCTGGAATTTTATGATTTTGTCACGAAATGAGACCACAATTATTTTTTTTATTATTTTTTTTTTTTTCCATTGCTCCAGCATAGTGCATTGAGATTGTCTTTCTGGCATTACAAACACATGTTTACTTACTTATTGAGCATGTAGTTCTCCCTCTGGCTTCCATGATGGGCTTTTCTGGGGATGTAGGGATTTTCTGGTTTGGAGGTATTTTCAGACCATCTCATGTCAGAGAAATCTGGACATTTATTTTCAGTCACACATACACCAATGTCTCCACAGTGAGAGGCAAGCAGAGGCATGGAGACCGATTTCATTTAATGAAGACCATATTAGATATTTTCATGTGGGGAGAGTAATTATATATGCTGGAATTTGGACTGGTCTCTGATGTTGTCTCTTCCCCTTTAACAAAAAAGTACCATGGAATTTTAAGTCCCTAGATTGTCAAAAACTGCAGTAATATTCTCGTCAATGAGTTTACGGCCATAAGCATTTGGAGAGAAAGTCCATTTTAAAAGAATATTCATGAAAAACATTCTGAATACATAATTGGGAGAAATGTCACAGCAATTGTTAGAGTTACATTCACTAATTAGAGAAAATACAAAATACCATGTGATTTATGTGTTCCATCAACACTGAGCTAGGATTTCTGATATTGTATATTCACAATGAATTTTGCTTGTGTTCAGTATACAGACCAAGCTTCAATTGCAGAATTCACTCACTGAATCATCAGGATGGAACAGATGCAAGAAAATTGTGATCTTCTTGATGAGAAACAGTAAAAAAAAAATAAAATAAAATAAAAAAAAAAAAAACCAAAGATAAAGGCACTGGATCAATTATTCACTGCAAATTACACACTTGGCTACCATGATCATTATAACCCCTTCACGTCCCGTTACTCTACACTCCGTTATTTCTGCTCACCCCTATGGAGCCTGCCCTTTTACCTTCCTGACACTCCCCCCTTTTCTAGCTGTCAAACAGTGTGTTTCATTCCCCGTTTAAAGGATTTCTTATTTCTCCTTTGTGTGCTGCCTGTATCCTGCCATCCCTATCTCTCCTTCTTGCAGCTCCATCAGAGTAGTAGCTTTCATGCCTAAAATGGTGGGGGAGATGTTGGTTTAAAGACCATCTGGCTTCTATTCACAGGAACACTGTTGAAAACCAAACTGGCTTCTTAAAGCTCCTACTAAAGTGTAGAAAAATGTTCTCCCCACCCCCACCCCCGACCCTTCCTTTTAATAAAGTGAGATATTTTTTATATTTTTTCCAAAGTCTTCAGACTGGTTCTTGAAACCTCTGCTGACAAGCAGGAGCCCTGTATGGCTTCCATAATGAATAGTGCTAAATAATTTTTAACAAATCCTTCCTTTATCAGCAAAGCTCAGTGCAAGAAAGGATTATGCATGGTGAATTTGATATAGAGGACACAAAGGTACTGGCTTATGGGCTAGTTGTTAATCTGTTGGGGCTTATTAGCGATATTTCTTCAATTTACCATTCAGCTGTCTAGGGTGCCTTTGCCACTCTTATGGTAAAGAACCTAAATATCATCCCCTCTGTTGCCGTGAGGTGGGGCGGTGCCACTCTTTCCGTTTTAAATTTAACCCACAAATTCAAGTGCACTTGGCCAAGATTGGGCGGAAAGGAAATCTAGTAGCAAAGAAAGGGGGAAAAAAAAAACCAAACCCAAAGTACCTTGCAATCTATGCCAGCACTTTAAGCATTAGGTCTCTTGTCTTCACAAAGCACAAAAGAGCTTACCCTACTGCAATAATCTAGATTTCATAATATCTCAAGCTGCTTCATGCTCTTAAGACATAAATTTACTTTTTAAGGATTACTATCACTGGAGAAGAAGGTGGCAAAGGCATATAAAAAAATTGTATTGAACCCAGATTAAATGTTAACATCCTGATTGATAATTCCAACAGCTTCCTGCCTATTTGCCAATGAACCAAGTGTATACATATTCTATCTGTAACTTAAAACCAGATTTGGGCCTTTTTCATAAAAGGCATTATACATACAGGCTTTCATATGGTCTGTGGTAGAGCCTGAACCAGGCATTTTGGGGCATTTCAGTGGCCAGTCTGGCCCAAATCACAACACGTACAAAATCCAGTTCTATTTCCTACACCATGCAGGTTCCTTTGGTTTAGGATAGGATCTGCAGCAGCCTCAGCTCAGGACAAGGTTCTATGTGACGATGTTCAGGATGGCTTATGCTAGGAATGTGACCAAAGGACTCCTGCTTTGAATGCTATTCCATTCTTCCTTGTCCCAGTGATCACTTCAGGACACACTGAAGGTATTTAAGCCTGAAAGGACACATTTTATGGTACTGTGAGATTGTATAACCAGCTCAAAGATGACAAGATGCAAGCATTTGTGCCCTTTATTTATCTGGTCTTCTCAGTCTGGGTGCTCAGATTGCTTCATCGCTGTAAAGAAAACAAGTCTGAAGTCAGAGTCAGAAACTGATATGGTCCTGCATGGAAAGAGTGGGAGAAGTAGTAGGGTAATGACATCCTTGCGGTAGGAGAACAGCAGAACCTTACATTGGATTTTTCCTTTACTTCAAGTTCAGCTCATTGTATCTGGGACTTATTCTGCTTTCATTGGCTGCAGATAGAAAAAAAAGTTATGGTCTGTTCATTGTGTCTAACCTATGCTGTCATGTGAATGTAGGCAAATATATCTTGCTACCTGAAAGCAGTAGAGTTACTAGGACTTTGGGGTTTACTTGCATTAAATAGGCATTTTGCGCATTGCCTGATTTTAACAGAAAATACAAAGGCAAAAAAAAAACCCCAAAAACCAAACAAACCAAAAAAAAACACAAACCACCTATGAGCTTTTCATCATTTGATTTGGTAAAGTCTGTGAAAGTATGTCTAATTTAAGCCTGAGAACAGTTGCATTAAAATCAGTGGAGAATGTCTGACTAGAACGACAGCCTTGTAAACCTCTAGTTTTGTTTTCATCTTTCTTAAAGAGTTCTACAGAAATCATGAATTTTGTATCAAACATTTTGAGCGAATTAAGAAGTTCTATAATCTTTTCTAATTTTCTTTCTTGTATAAGAGAATTTAATTATGGAACAGTCCTATGCGCAGACGACTCAAATGTTTTGAGAAACACTTCTCCAAGCTTTCTCCTACAGATTAACCCACTTGATCATACAAACAAGGATATATAAAACCTCCATTGACAGAACCTAACTAATTTTAAAATGAACTGAGCCCACTTCTAAAATTTGCTAAATTGGAGGCCCTGCTGTCTGAGCAACATGATGAGTCTTAATGTACTCCGCTTAAGACACCCTTCAGAAAAAAATTTAGGACAAACCCAATAGGACTACCTAGGAAAATCCTTCTGAAGCTGTCATCCCACATGGCAAAAAGGCAAACACCAAATACTACATTTTGTAGGAGTGCAAGCTACAGCCATGAAGCTCACCAAACACAGAGACAGAAGAGGAGCTTCCTCATTCACTCAGTCCAAAGGCAAAAGCACTCAGCCCTTTCAAAGGGCAAAATAGCCAGACCCCTGGAGAGAAGGGAAAAAAAAAAAACAAACCACATTGGATGAGCTTCTCATTGATCCCCAACTCCTACTGCACTGCAAACACCAAAGGAAAAATAAGAAAGAAAGAGAATAGTTGGCTTCACTGAAAGCACAGCCAGTGCTGAGCACTGGAACAGCGAGTCAAATATCACTCCAACAATGAAATATTCCTGGCCAGCTGTATGAGGTAAATCCGAACCCATGGTAGCAATTTTAGAGAAGAAGCTATTTCTTAGGACCCAAGAAGACAAAGATTAAGACTCATAGTAAACTTTTTTAATCTCCATGGATACCTTGTTTATTAAATAGGTAGCTAGATACTAACACCTCATTTGCAAAATCCTCTCCTTATGCTCTGACAGTCATACAAACACATAGGTAAGTCAGTTCTTTATGGGACTACTCTATCCCTTTTACTGTCTAGAAAAAAAAAAAAGAGCCACTGAAGGGGTTAAATGGCTGTGCCAAAGGTCACACAAGGTGAAATACAAGGGGCTGAAGGCTTTCTTCATCCTGGATGTACCACTCAATCCCTGTGTTTACTGTTTAAAGGGATCTTCAGGGAGATGAAGTTAGCCACCGCGTCTAGGGATGAATACGTCAATGACAGCAGGAGGACTGAATGTTTTCATCTCCTCTCTAATCACCAGGGCACAGCCACCAGTTTGCACACACACGAGTACCTGCATCACTTCCTTATCAATGTTCCAATCATGTGAGTCTTAAATCTGCTGGAATGACAGCTCAAGTCTGATGTACAAAATCATAGTTAAAAAGCCAGCAGATGGGGGAGAGAACGTCTGTTCTTTAAGTGTATATATATTCCTTCTTCCATTTAATACATTCGTAAAAAATCCTGCGTTTGCTCTGCTAACTTTTGTCAGCTGAGCAGCATGAGTGTTGCGGCGAATCATGGTTTTGCATAGAAAACAGGTCAGCCCACTCCCCCATTAGCTCTAATTAGAGATTTATTTTCTTAAAATACATATATAGAGAGTGGTGGAGGGGGAAAGCGTCTGGACACGTACTTTATATCAGTTGTCTGGTGGTGGCGACAGGTGCATTTGTCAGGCCCCAGGGAGCAACTCCATTAGATTCACTTTATTAATTGAGCAGATTACATGTTTTAGGAGATCCGTCCCTCCTCCTCCTGCCCCCCCTTCTTTTCTTTCACTTTCTATGGTTAAGGCAGAGAAGGAGAAAATAAACTTCCTTTTGGCTTTATCAAGTTATAATTAAGCATGAGAGGAGTGGAAGGATCTTAAAGTAATGCAGAGGGTGCATAACACTGACAAGGTCAATTATCTCCTGATAAGTCCCACAATGGCAAGCGTTAATAATATGAATAATATTAATTGAATGTGAGTTTGTTGAGTTTTAATTCCTATTTTCAAGTTTTCTTCCACATGATGGTGGGACGTGTCCCTGCCCATAGAAAGGGGGTTGGAACTAGATGATCTTTAAGGTCCCTTCCAACCCAAACCGTTATACGATACTATGATTCCGTGACGCAGACAGGATAGCAGATGCAAGTGAGAGGTTGGCTAAAGGGCCTCCAGCCCTATAGGATTTCTTACTAGTGTGTAGTCTGGGGGTCTTTACAATATTTGCTGCCTATCAAGATATCTAGGATGAAGAATGCAGCAAGCAGGAAAGGGAAGCTGGCGAAACCCTGTTTCCCTAGGATTTTGGAAGCTTTCTCTGTTAAAATGATTTCAGCATATCCTAGTTCCTCAAATAGTCAGCAACAGAGCTGCAGAACAATCCCAGGTTCAAAGATTCCAAGGTCTGGTAGAACTGGAGAAGTATCATATGGTGGGAAGTGAGGTTGTGAGGAATGACCGAAGTCACTTAGTCAAAATTCCTGGCTGGTGCAATCATTAGGGCCTTCCTAGGAAACTGCAGCTCATCCAACAGTTAAGGATACTGCTAGAGCGTTTTTGATTTTTTTGCAAGAAGGATTCTGGTAGTGGATAATACAATGTATACTTTCCATTTCAACTGTGATTCAAATACAATTTCAAATCATCTAGCCTGAAATTTTCTGAACTCGTGGTTTCTTTCAGGGGGTTTGACTCTGCTGATCAAAGTCCAATTCTTGTTTGAGGTACATCATAATGAAACAAGAACAGCTCTACTGCTACCTGACATCTCAGTGCAGCTCAACAGACCTGTTCTGGCACCTCTCTGAAATCTCCACCGCAGGAATGGTCATGGACAGAAGTGGTGGGTCTCACTTATGGCAATTTTATTTAGCTCATGAGACCTTCCTGCTACTAATTATAACTTATATTCCAGGTAATATGCTTGGGAAAAAAATGTTTGTTTATTTCCTTAGGGCATTGTCAAGATATTATTCTACTTAGTTTTACCTGGTTATCCTATTTAGCAACAAATATAAATTAAGAGACTTATTGTGTCTGTACCATGCTTCCACACTCACGGAGTACTAATATGGCTAATTAGTGCTTCATTTAACCCATTTCATTCGTTTTTTTTACAGTGCAGCCCAGTGGGTGTACAAAGTAATATCAAATTTGAGCTTTTCATGGAAAAGCTCATGCTTTGCAAATAACCTAACTCTTGTGTTTTATTCTAGGTAAAATCACAGGGACTGAGCACGCCTAACCAGTCAAAAGCTAATATATTTAGCTTTTGCTCCAGAGAGACTGAATAAATAATATAGATAGTTAGATTGCCCACTGCCACAGGCATGCATTTATCATTGAAAATTTATGATCTAAGTACACAAAATGTTGTGGATATACAAAAAAAAAGGCCAGTAATCCTGAGTCTCTGGAAGACGACAAAAAACTATTCAGATTCATCAAATGTGCTCACTAGCAGGGGCAAGATTCATAGGGCGTTGTGTGCACAATGCAGCACAAATATTGACTAGTAAAAAGACTGTTTACTGCTGAAGAGATGGGAGACTCATTAGTGGCATAACAGAACCATAAGTTGGCCTCCTCCAGAGGCACAGAAGTTAGTAGCAATGAAAATGACGTCTGAGAAGGACGCTGCCATCTGTAGGTTTACACACTGGATAGCTTAGGGGGGAAAGGCAGGCATGAAATTATTCTGAAACCCTGATGAAAAAGTTCCTAAGAAGGAGAAGCACTCGGGAAATAGATGGAATATAATCAGAAAATATTTTGTATTTTTGATAGAGCATGGCAGTTAGTGAAAAAAAGCCCATTCTTTTATTTTTTTTTTGTGTATATTTTTGCTTTTAAATGCTATCTTTTTATTTCCCATGGAAATTACAAAATATAAATTTACGTTTTGACAATATAGTCCTATGATAAACAAAGTGTCCTAATGACTATGTCTGGGCCATTTTCCCCCAAACCCTAACCCCTGTGAATTGAGAAGTGTGATATGGTGACTGACAGGAGTCTAGGGACAGAATATTAAAATTTGAAGCCTGCAAGTCGTGTTCAATAAAAATACATCAAGGGGGATGAAACCTTTACAATTCACCAGCACATTTTACTCTGCAATTTTCGAAAGGGAAGTAGCAGGGGTCTCAATTGAAGCACGTTGAAATGTTCCATCAAACACATCTCTTCTAAATGTAGCCTGACAGTGCCTGCTTCCATTTCCCATCTTCTCACTTAAATGGGTAACACATGTGTAAATGATGTTTATTTTATTGTAAATAGAGTGTTGTCTCTGCCCTTTAATATCATGGCTCTGTGCTTGCACCCTTGGTGTCTCCTTTAAGTGCTAATGCAGTCTTCTCCTATACACATTTATTAAGGCTAGAATGGAGGCCTCTGGCCAGCTACCCCATCCTCCTGCATAGTGGCAGGATTGATTTCATAGACTTTTTCCATCCCTAATAATTGGGTATCACATCCTGCCTTGAATATCATTTCCCCATTTACACAAGCTCTTCTGTCATTTTATTCCATTGCCTGAACTGTTCCTCTGAGGCTGGTTAAAGCTTTTCTTCATATTTAACCTATAGGTTTTCTGCTGAAGTGTAGTGGATAATGTCCCGTTCTGTCCTTGTTGAGAAACAGAGAAAAAGTTGTTCTGTCTTTTCATACATCCCTTAAGAAAGGTGTAGTTTGCTCTCTACTCCCCATCACCTAGCTGTGAAACAGGGACCTATAGATGAAGACAAGATGGGGCTGCCTAATTACACGTGAGATAGCTTCGCCAATGACAACCACATCAAAGAAGGCACCACGATCACACATAGGCTTCGGCTGACATTTGGGAGCACAGGAACTCTGGATTTCTTCAGAGAGATCAGACCAGTGGTCCCTCTAGTGGTAATTTCTGTCCGAGATTACCCGTTGCTTTAGAAGAAGCAGTGGACAATCGTATCCCTGGAGAGGCAGTTTCATCTGGAGCTGGTTTAGCACCTCACCCAGAGCCGAAGTGTGATGTCTGATTTCAGACTGTTAGGCCACGTTGTCAAACCTTCGGTCGTTGTGCACTGATGGGTTGCCTCCACCTTAAACACCTACCGTGAAGCAAAAGTCTATTTTTTGGTGTGTGTCTGTGACAGCATCCTTTCACTGTCTTTTGTTGTGTGGCAGGAGACGGGCACTGGTCACTGCCCACAGAGCGCCCGCCCCAGCAGCGGGGAGGCAGCCTGCGACGACCGCGTTTCCCGGGTGAACGTTTCCTAACGCGCTTACCCTTGGCGACGTTCTGCTTTGGATTTCGGTGGCATTTCCTCGCAATTTCAGCGAAAGCAAGCATTCAGTAATGGACCAGGCAGCCGTGCCCGGGCGCTGGCAGGCGGGGAGGGCTGCAGGGACGGTCTCTGTGAGGAGGGGCCGGGGCTGCCCCGTACAGCACACCACCCGTTCCAGCCGGTTCCATCCGGCTCTGCAATGGCCGCACCACAGGGCGCGGCTGAGCCTGTCAGCGAGGCTGGCGGTGCCTCTGTGGAAACATGCTTAAGAAATGGCAAAAAAAAGACAGCGGTTGGAGAGGAGGAGAGACTAACTAGAGTGAGCAACAGCCCTGCGAACACCGGAGGAGGAGGTGGGGGAGGAGGTGCGCCAGGCCCGGGGCAGAGACCCCCCCCTGCAGCCTGGGGAGCAGATGGCTCTGGAGCAGGCCCACGCTGCAGCCCACAGAGAAGCCTGCGCGGGAGCTGGTGAATATTCCTGAAGGAGCTGAGGCCTCTGGAGAGCCCACGTTGGAGCAGGGAGAAAGTATGAGAGGGAAAGAGCAGCAGAGAGAAACTGCTGGGTACTGACCATGCTCACAGCCTCCCTGGGCAGCTCAGGGTGGGTAGAGGAGTCTGGAGACTCTGGGAGAGCGAGAGGAAAGATACTGCTTTAAGGTTTGCTTTTGTTTTTGTTTTTGTTTTGTTTTGTTTTGGTTTTTTTTTGTTTTTTTTTTTTTTTTTTTGTTGTTGTTTGTTTTGTTTTGTTTTTTTTTTGTTTGTTTGTTTCTCACTACCCATATCTATTTTAATTGGCAATAAATTCGGTTCATTTTCCCATCTGTTTTGACCATGACAGTAATTGGTAAGTGATCTCCCTGGCTTTATCTCAGCCCACAAGCTTTCTTGTTTTCCTGTTGCCTGCTCCTGTCTTTCTGATGGGCAAGGGGGAGTGAGTGAGCAGCTGAGTGGGAGTTCACCTGTTAGCCAAGGTGAACTCAAGACAAGGCAGGGGGGGAAAAAGCCAACAATGAGCCAGATAGGGTTCTCAGCTGTAAGGTTTCCTGCATGGGGTTGTTTTTTCTTTGTAGGCTGTAAAGAAATAATTTAGGTCACTACAAAGAAGTTAAGCTGGAGCATAACCTGATCAGCTCTGTACACCCATTTTAACCTGTTAATTCATTCCTCATTGGTTTAGTATCTGGTTCTATGAATATTTCTGTTAATAACTTTACACACATGAATAGACCCATTAATCACAACTAAGGAGACTGGAAAGCTCTCAGATGTTTGCAAGAGAAGGCTGTTTGACTGTAGAAGTCAGCTTCACAGAGGTTTCCTGGGCAGTGTTTTCTTCAATGACATTAACCAAAAGGCATAAAAGGTCAGGAACGTGAGTGTGATTATTTTGGATGTGAAATGGCACCTAGATACCTTTACAAATATAAACCTAAATAATCTATAGTGGCAAGTTTGGACCGGTTAAAGACTAGTAGGTTCGGATTTGTAAGGTAGCTCCTAATTTGGCACCTATGGAAAAATGAGATGCTTGAAATGAAAATGTCAGTCCTCTAAACCTAGATAAAGGTGCTCTCTAGGCAATTTGGCTACTATTCACTGAACCTATTTTTGACAATAAATCAAACCTTTGTATTTTTGCATCCCTTCACCAAGGTGTAGGTGGCCGTAAAGCAAGAGATATGACACAGGAGGGCAGAGCTAAGCTGTGGCTGTAGATGGGGTCCTCTAACAAAGTTCCCTTTAGTACTCCCTTAGTTATCCATGCTGAGATGTCATCTAGTGCCAGAAACTCTCTCCAACTCCATTTGTGCTAAACAAAAATATTCAGAGGGTTGTAGTTTAGTCTGACCTATTTGCACTGGACCTGTGAAGTCACAGAACAGGCTAAAAACCACAGTAACTTAAGATGCTCTAGGCATAGCTGCAAAAGAGAGCAGTGTGAGAATGACAAGGTCTATCCATGTTTGCCTGCCATGCCAAATTATATTTCCGTGCCTGTCCTGGGATCTAAACCTTTCTGCAATCTACCCCAATATCCTATAGAATATGACCTGGAAGGGTTTAGAAGCAGATTGCATGCACAGATTAATACTTTCCCATTATTCCTCATCTTCAGTCCACACACAGCCTTGACACCTAGACTGTTTACATCTTTGTCTATCCTTTAGAAAGAACTTTCCTTTCATTAATTTGTCTAATCGTCTTTTGAATCTGCTTGATGCAGTTGGCATCCACAAGTTACTGTGGCAACAAGTTACACAATTAATTCTGTTTTATGTAGTAGTGCTTTCCTTTGTTTGCCTTTAGAACTTCCCATCTGATAATTCTGTTTGACTACCTATAATTTTTGTGCCATGAGAAACAATAAATACTCATTTGCTATTATTCTTCAAAATTTAGAGACCTCTCTCAATCCTTTCAGACCTTTTTTGTCTGAGGTAAAGGTCTTTGGTCTATTTAATCTCTTGTGTAGAAGCAGTTTTGTATGTTCAGTCTTGCCTGCATCTTTCTGATGGTTGTTTTATTCTTTCTGAGAAGCAAAAGGACGGCATGACAGAAGACACTCCATGTTTGGTGTGGATGTTCCATATAGCAGAAGAAGGATTTTGTTGTTGTTGTTATTTATTTATTTCTCATCAGTTCCTGATGTGCTGTTACAGAAATACCAACAAAAGTGCCTATTGTAGATGCAGTTATGCCAGGATAAACTGCTTTGTGATACATGGGAATGAGAACAAGCCGCACTAGGATCAAGGAAAAACATTAAAGAAGTCAAAGTGCACCCACTAAAAGGGCTGCAAAGTATCAGTAATAACAATAATAGCAATGATTCCTCTCTGTCTGAAATAAATTGTACCCGTAGTTATGTGTGTAGAGTCCATGCTCATACCAGCCATAAACCAGAGTCACCCAGGAAAATGTTCAGTATGTGCTTGATTTCAACCTGTGAATAATTCTACAGATACTCCTTTCATTTTGCTGGGTGTACTCATCTGCTTTTCATCTGTACACATGCTTTGCTGGGTCAGGGCCCAAAGCATTTGAACAAATATTTATCAGATATTTCACAGAATTTTCCAGCTCTACTGGGAGCCAGATTTGTTACACCCCTGCATATTCTTATGCCAGGGGTAAAAATGAGCCTATTCTCTTATACTTTCAAAAAGAACTGATTTATCTCATTGGAACCAGGAGCCTGAATTTTAAGCATATTAGTAGCTCAGTTCTGTGTCTAGTCTGTGCACACAATAACCAGATATATATTCGAATAGTGGAAAGCTTTTCATCCTCATGGCTTAGTACACAGGTGTAATCCCCTACAGAATGGATTACTTTTACAAACTGGATTCTCTAAATAAGGCAGTGGGTAGCATTTATGGCTATCTACATTGACTTTACCATTCTGGGCCAAGAATCATACTTAGGCTTGGTGTGATCCCAGACCCATGCATCCTTTATTTATCCCAAGCTCCCCAAGACCAAGCTTATTACAAAACCCATCTTTTCTTCCACTACAGGATATTTTTGTCCTTGAAGGGGTACCCTGAACTCATGTGATTCTGCCACAGTCACCAATGCAAATGACCAAGAGTGCAAATGGCCAAGACAGGCTCAATATGCATTGCAGGTAGGTTCTGTTTTTCAGTGGAGGTTTGAACCTGAAGATTCTCCACCACCATGTCCTAGATGTGGACTCAAAGCTCCACCTAGGAGCAGGCTCACATAACACGGATGCAGAGTGATTTTTGGACACAACTTTGAGCTTCAATTAGCATTTCAAATGTACTGGAGAAGGTAGCTTGGACTAGTTACTTATTTATCCTTCCACGGGAAGCTCTGGATGCAGTCCACATGTGTCTTCAGACCCTTGGGCAGTTACAGAAGTGGGGAGATGTATGTGTACTTTTATAGACTCGGGCTTGCTTTTGGCATCCTGTGGCTTGTGTGGAGTGAAATGCTGGCTCCTATCTACCTATCCAAAATATAATGGGAGTAATGGCCTTGTATCTTTCGTAATTCATTAATGACTTATGACTGCATATATGTTAGCTCCAACTGTCAAGTATACAAGTTAGATTTTAGCACCCATCTGCCCATATCGTATCACTTAGAAAGTCAATCATTCACCTCCCCTTTACGTGTGTTTAATATCTTTTCCCTGTCCTAGCTCGTTATTCCTTGTAATACCCAGAACTCCTCACATCTGAGGTAATACTATTTAAAGTTTGTCAAGTTTTTGCTGGAGTTTTCTCATTGTCTAGTAATATTAACAAGATTTTACTTTTATTTACTGATTTTTTAAAAGGTTTTGTTGAAGATGGGTTTCTTTTGAACACAATGAATTGTGTTGAATTCAATGTTCCCGTTACTTTCCAGCCATCATTAGCTTGTCCTTTTGCTCATTAAAACAGGGCTAAATGCTCTCTAGCCAGTTTCCATGGATGTATTCATACAAGTCCTCTTACTCTCCCTAGCTTCTTTGGCCAGCAGTAATTTGCAATGCCTTATTTATTTATTTATTTGCTATTATTATTATTTCCTATCAAACCTTAAAGGGATTTTACACTTGTGTGGTTGCTGGGCTATTAAAAAGAGAGCCACAGGACCCTGTTCCAGTAGAAAAGTTAACCATGTTGTTGATAAAAACTGGAAACAAAACTGTTGCTAGGATTCAGCTGAGTGAAAGGGGATGACAAGACTGGGGGGATTTAAAAGCAGAGAGCTTGGGATATTGCCAGGGGATTTTAGCCAGCTTGATTGATTTCTGAAGAATGAGGTAATGGAGGGACACTAGACTAGAAGTAAACATTTTTTGCTCTAATGTCTTAAATCCTGATTTTCAAACTGAGAAGTCTCAAAAGATTATATTACAAACCGAATTACTTATTTGGGGCTGAGACATGATAGCCAAGGAGCTTTTCTTCATCCTCTGTTGTTAACAGAAATCATCTGATTTAGCTTCCAGTTATCTTTTCATTTGCTTAAATGTAAAGCATCATCTTCTTTCCCCTCAGAAGGCACAGATCTTCTGCTCTTCTTGATTCCCTTTTAGACTGTGGGAATGTCCTGTGCAGGGATCCACTTTTTGGTTTTTTTTTTGTTTTTGTTTGGTTTTACACCCCCTGATGTAATTGTGATGAGACTGGAGTCAGGTGACAACACTTGTGAGACTTTATGTCAGAGTTTGGGATTGCTAATTTCCAGATTCAGGGAAAAACTAAATAGGTAGATAGGTTAGGTAGGTAGGTAGGTAGGTAGGCAACCCCTACACGACTGCACACAGAATTTAATTTGATAAACATAGAACTGGAAGTAATAGACATATATGGCAGTTGGCTTCTTCGGTAGATGGCTTTCTTGACAGAACAAGGTAATGGAGGCAGCTGGAGCAAGTCAGAAAGGAAGGTACCTTCCCTTTGAAAAATGATATTATCAACAGAATTTAATGGTTGTGACACACAGTGGACTGACAGTCCAAGAAAAGAGAAATCTTTAGGTAACCCTGACAGTCCAACTACATTACAGATGCAGAACTGCCAGAGGGACCAATTACAGTAAGTTTGTCTCCTGACCCACCTGTTTACAAACCTGCTTCGATCTGTAGTATAGACAGGAACTTCACTAGGATTAGATTCGGTCATTACTACAAATTGGACACGGCCAAGTTTTAAGCTCAGTGACAGACCATGGCTAAAGTTGTATTTACCATCTTGATCTGTTATGCCAGAGGAGGACTTGATTGTTTTGGGCTTGTGGCCCCTGCAATGTTAATGGACCCACCAGTGGTCACACAAATCCTGCCTTAAAGCTTGTATTTGTTTTGAAAAAAAAAAAAAAAAAATCTGAAGACATGAAGGCTAGATTTCCAAGGATCAGCCAACCATACCAAAGAATTGTTCTAATACAGATTTTTGCCAGACTTCTGGAACTTTTCCCTCAACATTTTAGCTTTGCAAGAGTCAAAGCCAGAGCTCAGTCTCTGAGGAATCATATTTCGTTACACATAGAGCCAAGAACTGATTATTTCGTAATTATCCTTATTTACTCTTTGCAATCCCATGCTTACATCTGGGTGAGGTTTTTTTGTTTCGTTGATTTTTGTTTGTTTATTTGTTTTAAAGAAGATGCTGTATCTATCTGAGTTTTTTAGTTCATGTTCGGGGATGAGACTGACATAAACTTTCCCATTGTGCCTGTTTTTCTATTGGAGTGACTTATGGTATCTCACTTTAAAAGAGGTTTTGAATGGAGTCCAGTTCTTAAATATGAACTTTTAGTTTTTACATATGTAACTTCACAGATTTTCTGAACCAACAGTTATTTTTACCTGGCAATGATTTTTAAATGATACTGAAAATATTCTATTTTGGAGTTACTGATTCTAGTGGCAAAGATAAGAACTGTCTTTGATGCATCTGTACCCTGTAATTTTCATTAGCTGGATGAAAAGATGAAAGATCAGATTCTGATGCCAGTTACCTCAATGAAACTCTATTGTTTTCGTCTTGCATAACTGAACAGAGAAGGAAATTAAAAAAATTCTGACATCTGATTTTCTATCATACCTTTTGCTAAAGATTGTCTAAAATTCCAACAAGAAGTACATAACCATCTGGGATTTGTTGCCTGCATCATATTTGTTCTCTGCATGGAGAGAGATTCAGATTTTATGTAAGTCATCCCCATAGCAGGAAGTCCTGCTACCTGTTAGCACAGTGCCTGATTCTTCAAAAAATTAAACAAAATGCTGTGTCTTTAATGTCTCTTATTGAATTACAAATTGGGGAGCTGGCTCATCTCTCATTTTATTCATCCTAATTACAATTGCCCTGTCAGTGAGATGCCAGCCTGACTAAGAGCAAATCAGGTAGTGACTCCCCAGGGTCTTCTTTGTAACTGGAAGGCTGTCTCTAGTGGTTTCAAAATGACAATTTCCTCTCTTTTGCTTGAAAGTGGAGTGTTTCCCCTGGACAGTTTCACATTTGATTATTTTCACTAGCGTCTCTGTCTTGAGTTGCTTGATTAGCATCTCAGTCACCTAAGAAATTAGACTAAAGTTTGTGCCTTGGAAAAAAAAAAAAAAAAAAAAAAAGCAAGAGGGGGGAAAAAAAAAAAAAGGAAGCTAGTGAAAAATGATCTTTCCAATAGGTAAGGAGTTGAGGGTATGGGACAAATGAAGCTCTGACGAAGTTTTGCTGCCTTAAACTGCATCTCTTCTGAAGGAAGTACTGACTCCTTGTTCAGGAAGTTTACTCTGAATATTTCCCTGCAGAAATTTTAATGGGGTGGATCCTATTTGAAAAAAACTGTTCATCTATTGTTTTGACAAGTAACTTCAAAAATTATGTCATAAACTCTAGCCAAATAACTAGAAACAGAGTCTTTGGGTTCACTGTAGATCTGTGACTATGGATTCAGTTGCATAATAGAGAACCTCAAGCTTTAACTTGCTGGTTATAATCTTTCTATCTTGACATTTCTCACACAAGGAAAATATATACATATCAACCACAGAGAGAGTTGTGTGCAAATAATATGGTGGTTTAGTATTTGAGATTAAAGGTCTGTGTGTGAAAAGCCAGAGTTCAGCCTAGGTACCTGGGGCACATGATCCTTGCTGAGGTTGAAACTCATGGTTCTGCCTCATCAAACTGTCTCATTTATCTGTCTTTCCAGTTTCTAATATAGTAGTTACCCTGGTTTCTAGACATCGGATACAAGAATTAACATAGCATAAATGTTGTCCAAAGAGACATCAAGTGATCCTCTCTTTTGTCAATCACTGCCATGTTTGTGTTGCTCAGGGTTGTCCTTGTTGCTTCCCTTTCTCTTCTATAATGGAGGCAGGAAAGAAATAAATATTTTTAAAAGAACATATGAGTTTGCTCCTTATCGTAAAGTCCCTTCTACACACGTTATGGAAGGAGCTTAATCTAAACTCCACAATAATGAACAGAATTTTTTTTCCCTAGTTCTAATATTTATTGGATTAGGTTTGTATTCAATTAGATGGTGTTGATACTTCTGTACATTTCTTATTCCCACCCAAAAGATTTACAAAATAAATCTGGAAGAAGTTAATATCACATGCGTATCTCTTCCTGAAGTGAAAGATGGAATAATTTACAGTGTCCAGTTGCACTTGATCAAATGATTACCATCTTTCCATCTGCTTGTAAAACATTCCCACCTTTCACTAATGCGCCTAAATTTCTGCTGTTCCAGTCAAACTGGAATTTATTACTGCCCACTTACCCTGATTTACTTGTGAAATGATTTGCATGGGTTCTGTCAATGCTATTTGCATATCTTTATTATAAATACTGCTTATTTGGGGGCAGATTTGATTTATGAGTGTTTGGCATGGTATGCCCAGTTATTTAGTTCTCATTTCTGATCTACACAAAGGGATTAGAGAGGCGGTAATTCTTTTTCTCTTGATGCAGAATATGTACAGGGCCAATAACACTTGAATAAGAAATTATTTTATTTTGTTTTATTTTGGTTTTAGGGTTAAGTTCTCAAATGTAAACAATTACGTGTCTTGTCAGACCTTTATAGCAAATCAAAATTTGTCTTTCCTGTGTTCAGCTCAGATCAAAATCAATGTAGCAACGTGAAGGGAAATATGTAATTACTGAAACAAATGCCAGGAAGACAGGAACACAGCACCAACTGGAAAAAAAACAAAACAAAACACTTTGTTTTTTTTCCTGCTTGTAGCATCTTCATCCTCACTGTAAAGAAGAGGCATGTATTCTCCAGTAGAGACACCATGACTTCTGATGTGCCTTTTGATTTCTCTCATCCAGCCTTATTCATATGTTAAAACCCATAGCTCACCTTTGCCCACAGGAAAATGAGGCAATAATTCTTTGCACTTACATGTTTATACAATTCTGTATTAATCATGTTTCTGCCTATTTTTTACACATATTATTGGGGTAGATAGGTGAAAGTTTTACATATTTTCCCTCCCCTCCTCGAAGTCAAATACATATATTTTTTTTTTTTCACTGAGCAGAAAACCATTTTGACATGTCTTGAATCAGAACTGTCTTTACAGTCTATCCTTTGGATTCAGGAGCAGGTTTTGAGACCACGGACTTCTAGGAATAGAGCTAGAAATGATGCAACACAGCCTGGTTACTACTTTGGCTGCTGCTTCCTACACAGTTTGGCGTTACGCACAGGAAGGATTATCAACTGAGATCTGCAGTCACACCTACTTGTCTATAGTGATAGTAAGAGTCTGAACAGGCACTTTAAAAATAGTTTGCAAATCAGGTAAACACGGGGGTAGAACTCATATAATTTAAACATACCCATCTCGAAGTTAGGTCTCTGATGCAAAACATGGGATTATAAGGGATTCATTTTGAGTCAAAGGAGAGAGAAGCATTTTGGGAAAGTAAGTAATTTCATCTGTTAGAGAGAAATACCTTAGGCTGATTGCAACTCTGGCTGTTCTTAAACAAGCACAGAGAAGTATTCCCAGATGAAAGATGTAATTCATAGTTCAGCCTCTACTAAATTAGGTAGAACAGAGAGTATTCTGTGTATGTTACTGTAATCACTTAATGTAAAAATATGATTACGTCAGTAAGTTTTATTTAGGTTGAATTGCAGTAGCACTAATACTGCAAAACTTTGTGGAAAATACTAGGCTTTTAATTGTTGTGCAGTCAAAGAACGATCAGTTACCTGAAAATCCTTCTTCTTCATTATCCTCTATGAAACCATTGTGGAAGATAGCCCCTGCAACACCTTGTTGCAGAAAATACTATTATTACCCTTTTACATGTGAGGACGGGGTATACAGATCTCTTGAATATTACTTAGTGAACTTGTACCTGAATAAGAATAAAATCCAGGCCTCTTAAATATCAGTATTATACTGCGTTCAGCAAAATATCCTTCTTTAGAAGTCACTTTTTCTGTGGTGTCTAGAGAACAATGCCATCCTGCAAGCAAGCCTAATATGACACAGAATTAAAGGCAATTTTATAAAGAAGTGTTTGGTTTAGGACTCTTTCAGCCTTAGCTTTTTCTTCTCCCCTGTACCTGCTTTTATTTACTGGTATGAGATAGATTTTTAGCCTAAGAGAGTGGCTCCTAGAGAAACTGAGAACAGCACTGCTAATGCAGTAGCACAAGCTTTACTAAGCTAACTTTCTTCCTACTAAAGAAAGTCACTGCTAGGTTATGGATGAATCTTGTTGCTCTATCTCGCTTCTGAAGACTAAGTAAGGGTACTGGCAATGATGTTATTTGACACAACTTGTGCTTTTGTGCCGTTCATTTTAGAATGCCATTGTAAAAATTCCTCATTCTCATTAGCTGGTTGCTATGTCATTAACTCACTATAGAGCCCCCATAATGTCCCATTATACTGTACTTTCAAGCTTTTGGTTGTTAATTAAGCATGGAACATTCTCATCTGGTAAAGGGCTAAAATTAAAGGAAGGAAAACTTAAATTATGAATAATACTGTTAAATAATAATAATAATAATAGGATTAATGGACACCCAACTATGTACATAATTAGCCTAATTCCAATGAGAGGGTGATGGTGAATGTTTTATCAGTGTCACCAAGACCCCGTAGTATAATTACAGACCTATTTGTTCAATGCTTAGTGTGTGCTATTCATTATATTATGTGAAGAATTGAGCCTCTGTCTGGAAAAAAACCCAAGAAAACAAAACAGGACAAATAGCTTAAAACAGCTACAGAGGGGTTCGTTGAGAAAGTTTTTTGATTCTTTTCATTGCCTTGTTCCTGTCCTCATTTTTGATCAGTAATTAAAATGTCAGCATAACTTCTACCGATTTAATGAAGAAAATAAGCTACAGTAATGAAAGAGCAGGCTTCCAAAATGAAGATGTAAATACATAAATAAATAAATAAATAAATAAATCTACTCACTCCCAAAGGTATTCCCAAGTAAAGATTTCTAAAGTAGAGGTGATTATGTTATTTCTGGATTAGTCAGGTATACTTTAAGCAGGTCTTCCAACCTTCCGCCCCTTTCTAGATGCAGCATAGAATCATTCACTGAAGGTGTTTTTTATGCAGGCCAGCTATATGTTAAAAAAGAATATATGACATTTGCACCTCTTGTTTCTATTTAAAGCTGTTTCCAACTCTGCTTATCTAATTTTCAAAGGTAAGCATGTTACTTATATTCCTATAATCTCAATTATACATATTTCATCTTTTCTGGGTTACCTACTTACTCCATTATGACTTTATAGCATTAAGCACTGAGTATATTTGGATGAGAATCTGACTGCATGTCACCAGACATGACTGTTTAAGTCTAGACATCTTCTTGTGGTTTTTGTTTGTTTGGGTTTTTTTGTTGTTGTTGTTGTGGGGTTTTTTGTTTGTTTGTTTGTTTTGCTTTGTTTTTTTCTTTTTGGCCACTTGTGAAAAATGATACTGAACAGTAGCCTTAGGAAGACAATAACTTGGTCAGAAAAGACCGTTGGAGGTCATCTGTTTCAACTTCCAATTTCAAACAAAGTTAGATCAGGTTCTTAATTCTAGCCAGAACACATAATTTTGCGTAGAACTGGAATTGAGTCCTGAGGATGAAAAGGGGAAAGGATCCTAAAACATCAAGGATCTGTTTTAGCAGGAGCTGGATGAGAAAGGGTGTTTCCATCTACAAAACACCATATTATTTCAAAAAGTATTTTTCTCCTGCAGCTCCTTCCATCATTCACTGGAATAGTACATGAAAGTATTCGAGCTGACTTATGTTGTGGAGGGTCCAAGTACAAGACCCTCTTGTAGTGAATACTTGTTGAAAAGGAGTGAATAGCTCTAACTGTAAGACTGTAAGACACAACTGAAGATTAACAACATGTGAGTGGGTTTGACACTCTGTGAGGACAGAGCAATAATTTGAATTTAGATGAATAAGCTAGTGAGGAGTCTTGTCTATCTTGAGCCGTGTGGTTGCTTTTTTATTTTAACTTTGACAAAAATTTAAGACTCACGAAGTCTTTGATAGTGCAAGTTGCAAGAAAACAAAACAAAACAAAACAAACAACCAAACAAACGAACCAACCACTTCACCTTTGAAGCATTTGGTTTGTGTGACTGCATTTTCATGCCAAATCCAACTACTTCCACTATGCCCCCTCTTTCCTCTAAAATAAATAAAACATAACCATGTTGTTTCAAAATATTCCCAGGAAACTTTCCTATTTCTCATCCACAGTAGTATTTTGGATGAGGCTCAAATCTAGACAGACCACATAGTACACAAATTCCATAGTTTAGTGTGGATAACTGTGTTTATTCCCTATTTCCCCTATGAACAGTTATCAGTTACTTGTCTGGATTTTATTCCCTTTTTTGTTTTACTTCCTTGAAACTAAGTTTGGAAGTGCATGCCAGGGTGTCTAAAGACCATCCTTAAGAAAGTCTTGCCATTGGAAGGCAGTAACTTTTAGAACACGCCATCACTACGGTAGTGCTGTGATAGCTGTTAGTCATACAAGCGACTGCTTTGGTTTGGTATTTTATCTTACACATCTTGACGTGAAATTTATGGGATACTGTTCAAAAATCCTCCTTTTTACCCTAGATTCTGGTAACCAGGAAGCCATTTAAATGTCTGTGTATGACACAGAATGTCAGAGACTGTGAAATGGAGTACTGATCTTCTGGCCCCTGATTATGTTCTTTTTCCATTATGTTCAGTCCCTATTCCATTGCAGAATATGTCCAATTTGCTTTCCATCATCCTCAGAGATCTGTACTGAGATTTTCCCTCATTCTGAGTAACAGTGCTTTATGTTACTTCCTTTCCTTGGTGTAGTCAGTATAATTTCTGAATTATTTCTTAAAATACTGTTTTCAGCCTGTGTTTTTAATTCTTCCCAAAATCTAAGCACTTTTTTTGCAGATATGTTTCTCTGATTCCTGGTTTATATCCAGGCCTGTGCAATTTTGTATCGTTTGGAAAGTCAGAATTTTCAAGGTCTTCATCCTCACCCTAATTCAACAGCTCACTGAACAAGGATAAAAGAGCTTGATTAGGAAAAGATCTAAGTTCTGTGTTTTGCTTGTGTCTAGTAACAATTATTTATAGTGAGTGTTTATATTTTGGCATGATCATTATTATTAGCACTGCTGCATTTCCAAATACTGAAGAAATGATGCTGCAAAATGCAGTTTATTTGAATATTAAAATTCTGTACCCTTAATTCTTTGAAAAGAGTGGTCAAGGGAATAGATAACCGTGACAAAAACATCCATTTAAATTCATGCAATAGATCTAAAACTACCAAAATTTATAGTGCTGTTCAAATCTGTCCTTTATTTATCATGATAATAACAGTAACTTATTTTTATAGGACAATGTTCCATGAAACAGGGTGAAATGAATAGGACAATAATCTTTGTCCTAATTTTTTAGTAACAGACCAAAGCAAACAGGTTTTCAAAGGATAAAATGTCCTTTTAAAATATGTGCCTCTATCGTTCTCCTCCTCTCTACAACCTTTGCCTTCACAATGTTTTCAAAACCTTCTCTCTTCCCAGCATCCAGTGGCAGTTGTCCCCTCTGTGCCAGCTTTTCTGCTCTTACGGCTTGCTTAAACTCCACAGTGGGTTGCGTTTAAATTCTGTTCAGCCGCATGCTTCCCCAGTCCGCAAGGTCCCTGATCTAAAAAACAACCCTCTCATCTGGAAGGAATGGTTTGTTTGGGAGGGTTTTTCATTTTCTTTATAAGCGTGTGCATTTGTGAGTGTGTTCTCAGATGATTTCCAACACGCGGGTTGTGGTCAAGTCCCACATCTGAGGGTAGTGAGTAGTATCTAGTTAGCATGGAGGGGTCTAAAATCAAAACTACCTAGACGAACTTCTGTGTGTCTGTCTGGTTTGAAGACAATAAATTTCAATTTAGACTATAAAGTCTGCACCTCCTAGAACAGAATATCACTTGCCAGGCTGGAAATTCAATTAGTGTCCTCAGAAAATTGAGTCGTCCTCCTGTGTTCAGCACATGGGTAACTGGTAACTTGGTAATTTGGGTAACTAAGTTAAGACCTTACTTTGAAACCTGATGATTTTTAGAAATGGTGTGTTTCTTCAGCTTCAAATAGAGTTAAAAGAGACTGACAGCACTGCTGAGGTACTTTAAGTATCATTACTCTTCAAATTTTTTTGTAATTCTAGTAACAACATAGACATCCTAGCCACTTTTTTTTTTTTTTTTTTTTCCATTCTGGGACAAAATAACAATATAAGTCAGAGAATTGGGTTTTGGTTTTGTCTTTAATAGTCATTCAATTCACTAGGAAGTGACTTGGGATGTGTTGAAGAAAAATGACTAGCACTTCAGACACTTAACACTAAAGATCCCTCCACACACATCACCTACAGCGTGAAGAACATACCTTCAAACCAGACATTTCTGACACTTGACTAGCAACTCTGTTATCTAACAGCAGTAGCAAGCAGTTATCACCTTGAAGACATCACGAAAAAATGTCAAAAATTCCTCGTTTCTTATTGGAAAAATCAGCACAGACTATTTCATTTTAGTACAGAAACATTCATATCAGATCAGTTTGCATGATCAAACTGAAGTTAGAAACACTCGTTTGTCACCACCTTACCTGATGGGGGGTATGGCTGACTACCTGCTACCCTCCTTTCCATTCTAATCAGGCTTCTCTGATGGACTCCATCTCAGAGTTTCCCCATTATCTGAATTTACAGCTGAAATGTGTGATGAGAACTATGTTCTAACTAGGAGTTCAGTTACGAATGGAGATAAAAAATTCCATTGGTTGTGAAATTACAACTAGTGTTGTGAATCATAGAATCATAGAATTGTCTAGGTTGGAAGGGGCCTTTAAGATCGAGTAAAACCTTTAGGTTAACGCTGCCAAAACTACTACTAAACAATGTCCCTCAGCACCACGTCTACCCGTTTCTTAATACCTCCAGGTACGGTGATTCAGCCACTTTCCTGGGCAGCCTGTTACAATGTTTGATAACCCTTTCTGTGAAGAATTTTTTCCTAATATCCATCCTAAACCTCCCATAGCACAACTTGAGGCCATTTCCTCTTGTCCTATCACTTGTTACTTGGGAGAGGAGACCGACCCCCACCTCACTACAACCTCCTTTCAGGTAGTTGTAGGGAGCAAGAAGGTCTCTCCTCAGCCTCCTTTTCTCCAGGCTGAACACCCCCAGCTCCCTCAGCCGCTCCTCATAAGACTTGTGCTCCAGACCCCTCACCAGCTTCCTGCCCTGAAGGATAGGATAAGCTATCTAAATCGGAACTCGCAAACTGCTTCAGTATCTGATCAAAAAAATATGAAGGATTTTGACTGCATATGACAAAATAAAACCCATTTTCCTGTTTGAGTCAACTGGTTGTTGTTACCACATGTTGTTTTACTATTTCCTTTTTTTTTCAGTTCTTAGAATTTTACAAATATATATACATACACACACACATATATATACAAAATGCCTTTTAATCTTTTTTGTGTCAATTTAGGGGGAAATAAAAAATTCAGTGATAAAAAGCTCCCTTTGAGAAGTAAACCCAGTTTTTCTACCTATTCAGTACTTTTGGACATGGATTTTTAAATGTTTTGGGGCAGCTGTCCAAAATATCCTAAGCGTTGGGAAGTTAGTAGTTCTAGGCCTAAGTCTGTAACCCTGTTTCAAGAGAGTAATCCAATCATCACTGAAACTTGAAATTTCTCTCCCCTGGAAGTTCACTTGTTTTGAAATGTCTTTTTCCTAAATTACAATTAACTGTCCAAGCACCTACATTATCCACAAAATTAAAGTTCTGACAAAAAGAAATAAACATGATCTTATTAATGCATTTAATTCTGATAAAACAAAGTACTTCATTTTGACCATATGCTGTAATTCTAACGATAGGAAACTTCATAGAAATCATCTCAACCAGGTTTTTAGTGAAAATAGCAGTGAAACTGTTGTTGGTGTAGAGTTTCATCTGGAAAATCAGCATTTCTGACAGAAAATAGTTCCATCATAAAAAAGTTCTCTTTGATTTAATGTGATTACTGCTCAGAAGTTGATTTCTTTTGAACAAAATGGGATTGATTATGTGAATAACATTTCATTATATTAATCAGATTTTCTAGGCAGATCCATTACCTCCCTGTTTGTACGCATCCTTTCATTCCCTGTTCACTAGAGATTGGACTGTTTATGACAAACTTTTTAATGCCGAAATCATCTTTATGCTTAAATTATCTTTAATGCCTCAACCATCTTTTCAGACCTCCATCTGCAATGGCCAAATTCACACATTCTGCTTTTTTCATATGGTCAAGGCAAGCAATTCTGGGACTAAGTGGCTCCCTGTGCTAAGCAGGAATGCTGGGACAGCACCAGACAAGGAAGTAAGCCAGAAGCAATCATCCCATAGGATAGCTGTGATCTACAGGCTGTTTTTTGGATCGCTCTGCTTTTTAATATTAATTGACGATCAAGTAATAAGACGTCGCAATCGCCTCGCTTTCAGTCACATTCTGAAGTGGCTTAAAAATACTTGAGAACTGTCAAGAGTTGCTAAGAATTTCCAAAGAACTTAGTGTTGCTAGAATTTGGTCTGAACAGACTTTTCTTTTCCTTTTTTTTTTTTTTTTTTTTTTTAAGGGGGAGTGAGGATATGGATGATGGAAAAAAGCAGTCTTTTCATTTATATGATAATACATGTCTTTCATAGACAGTGACAGGCCTACAATAGAATGTTATTAGGTAACCTCCTGTCTATAGAGATGCTTTGAATACAATTCTTTTCCAGCATTATTAAGTTACTGCCTTTGTTAAACAACCAGTTTTGGTCAGTCCCACAAAACATGCCTCAAATGAGGTGCAACTGTACAATAGAACATTTCTTGTAAAGTTTAACCATGAAATAGTGCATTTTCATATTTAAAACAGGGATGATCATTAACAGCCTTAATGCTTTAACCAGGCATAGGGGAAAAAAGGATAAAAAGGAAACTTTTAAGGACATTTATAATAGTTCTTTTATTCTCCAAAGTAAAATCACAAGTTAGGATTATTTTTACTTGGCTCTAGCTACCTGAATGTTAACCTTTTAGTTTAAGCTGTCATCCAGAAACTTTGTGTGTCAATGGAAAGTGACACCTAGAGATGGTGATTCATCCCACCTATCTAGACAGCAATCTTAGGATGGGGTGAATCACACCTAGAGTTTCCAGTATTTCACCGCTGACTCTGGAGTGAGACTGAGCATCTAGTTTTGACTAGATACATAAGGCCGTTATAGGTACGTGAGATAAATCCCTCTTCTAGTGTGATGGAAAACAATAATGAATTCTCTGAGTTGCTTTTTAATACTACTTACTTCCAGTTTAAACCTTGCCCTTCTGATGGAAGAAAAGGTAACTTGTGTGAGATCTTACAACAAGGATCAGGACACTGAATTTTGGCAACTCCTGTTATAACCAGAAATGACCACTGCAGGATGTTTTCTCAGAATTTTTCTTCATATTTACACCTACACGTGCAAGTTTTTTCAGTCACTACTTAATTAATGTTGCTGGAGATGGGTGGCTTCTTCTTATAAAACTGAACCGTAAATGTTTGGAAATTAATCACTGGACCACAGTGTCTTATTCCTAGGGACTGTGACAGCTGTTTCTTAAATGCATAGTCAAGAGAAATTCAAAATAATGGGGAAACAGTTAGCCCTGGAAATATTGAATATTGTGCATACATAACTCCTTGCGTGGCTAAAACCAAGTATCAATGAAGTTAGCTAGAATATGCTTCATCATTAAAGTCTTGCTTCAGAAACTGCACAATGACAGCTAAAACTTTTTTCTTTTTTCTTTCTTTTTTTTTTTTTTTTTTTTTTTTTATTTGAATGCTCAGAAGAGATAAGAAAGCCAGAAGAAGAACAGATGTGTTAGAAGTGTGAAATGGATTAACATCAAAGCCCCCTGGGAAAATCTGAAACATGAAATGAAGGATCCTGAATGACAAGAGCTATTCAGAATGCATTAAAAGCTCTGCAGTGCATTTTGGTGCTGTCTGTGTGAGCAACGCGAGGCCCTGTGTGCTAGGGAGAGATGCTGATAATGAAAGCTCTGTGAACTTCAGGGAAATTCAGTTCATCGCTGAGAACTCACCTTGTGGTACAATTTGAATGAGATAGAAAAAACACCCAAACTAGTGATTGCCAATATTTATTGTCCCCGGTGATATGAAATGAATAGATAATTTAAGCCTTGGATTAGGCTGTAGGTGAACCAGTCATGATTTGAAAATCAGAGCCTATTTTAATTATATATTCTTTGAGTATTTAAAGCTGTCTGTTATTCATCAGTTGACAGATTAGCATGGACAGCATATTTTGATATGCTTAAAATCAGAGAAGGCAAACAAGAAAAAACAATGTAAGAGATATCTTTTCAATTTCTTGATTTTCACACAGAATATTTGGAAGTAGATTATTAATAGTTTAGTCAAATTTACATCCATAAATGGTTTCTGAACTGGCAGGCACTGGTATCTTCATAGGTATTGATGGAGAGAGGTCACCGATATTCAAAATGTGAAGAACACTGTACAGGCTACTGCTGAGTTTTTACGTTATCTAAACTCAATGAAAGTCAAAGGAAGTTGGTCACATAATACGGAAATTATATCAAAATTTAGTCCCCACTTTATTGCAGACTGAATTTACTGCAGTTTCAGAATATAAATCTCACACTAGACATTTTGGACAAGTACAAGTCCAGCTAAAATTCACAGAAAAGGGGAGCCTTTCACTTGGCTACAATGGACTTCTGATGAGGACTCAGAAGAACTTACAGTGAAAAGCTTCCTAAAGTCATTTCCAGCACTTCACACAATATGAATTGTATTCATTCCTGAATATCTCTCTTGTACAGACATCATCATGACTTGAGTGAAAACCTCAGACCTTTGAGTTCCATTCCAAGTGGTGTTTTCATCCCACTGCTGATACAGAGCACAGGGTGATCTAAGCCGGATGGCTTCCCTCGACAAGGTGCTGCTTTAGTCATCTGTAGGTGTTCAGGCTAGGTTAGAAATGAAACAAAACCAACAAAAAAGCCCCACAAACAAAAACAGGATTTCTCACAATCTGAAAAACAGGCCAGTCCTCAGAGATTAGCATCCTCTTGGTGCAAAAGTTTCTGCCTCTATTGATCTCTGCCAATTTTGGACAGGTGCATCAGGGTCTGATACAAGCGAATTTATGAAGCAGACAGTTCCATAATTTTTTAGCCTTGTCTGGCAGTTGAGTTCATATATTGTCCAAAATATGTCATGAGCTTTAGAGAGTTTCCAATGTACTTATGTATACTATTAAGAAAACCCATTACTCATAGACTGAGGTACATCCACTGCATCTGCCATACATGCAATTGACTGATTCTCATGAGCTTCTTTTCTGCTTCTTTTTTTTTTTTTTTTTTTTTTTTTTTGAAATGGCAAGGGATTAACTTGAAATGACATAACTTTCTTTTATTCTGTACTGGTAAAGCTTTTAAAATTTTAACCAGAGGACAATTCATTTTGATGCTTTTAAAGTAAAATAACATTCTCCAGACTGAAAGTTTTATAGTTAGGAGAATCTATTCTAACAGAATCTATTAGTTTGTAAATCAATATCCCCTGTTGATTAATTTCCTAATAAAAAGTGCATACATCTTTATGCTCTGTTCTACTGAGTTCAGTTGTATTATTGGACTAAACAACATCATTCTTCAACCCTTATTTATGTTCACACAAATAATCCCATTATATGTTCAACATAACAACTGATAAAATGAATATTCTCAGAATGCATATTCCAGCATAGGAAGTTTTTGGCACAGACTGAAGTTAAAATTTTAAATAGCATGTGCAAGAGTTGGACACACAGGGAGAGGTTGATCTTACTTAATTTTAGAGTTATATAGCTGAACAAGTCATCTTTGCCTCCCTTTATAGTCAACAGAGAAAAATAAGCTGTATGAGAGAACCATTTGCCTGACATTTTAAGGATCTATTTAAGAGTGAAATAAATCACAGCCTAGATTTTTTTATTTCTATCCAGCAACTATACAGGGACTGGCTAATTTAGTTATTATAGGTTTTTGAAAACTTGTCCTTATATCCATCACTTTTAATGGAATTAAACATTACCATGCCTACGGTATAAAACAGATAGGCTATCTGTGTTAAAAAAAGGCAAAACAAAACAAAACAAAACCCATGTTATTTTAAAATATAAGGCTCCCCCAAATGATGATTTTTGAAGCATTGAGGTATAAAGTTCAGTCTACTGAAATACAAGTGAAAGGCTGAGTTAAACAATAATAAGCAGTTCTCAAAATCTTTCTCTATCTAAGTTTGCCATGTAGTTGACACGTATTTTCTTCCAAATAGGAAGAGTTGTGCCTATGGGTATATCTGAGTGCCTCGTCATCTTGTTGTAGATGAAACTTTCTCTGTTGTCTTTATGAATCCATTCTCTGCAGCTGTACTTCAGTTTTGTGATAGCCAAAATAAATACAGTAGAGACTTGAAATTTTTAGAGACCAGAACTTTGTGTCATACTTCATGTAATACAACTTCAGTTGCACTTACATTCATGCCGGAGTACAAAAGACTTCTTCAGCTTACATATTGTGAGATACCTTATAGGCTAAAGAATAATTCAAGTATCCATGACAGTTTGCAGGTACAGTCCAAGATTTTCAAATTAACTATTTAAACAAATGAGATCAGTTTGTAGCTGCTATTGTGAGAGCTATTTCATATTCAGCCATGTCTAAAAATGTGGATGGACAAAGAGGTCTCAACTTGGTTGTGCAAATATGGAGGTGTTAGCTGTTTTTGAAAACCTAAATCCAGCTTTTTCAATACGGCAGTGAAACAGAGAAAACATAACAGAACTAATGCATTTTTTGCACATCCTGGGTAAATTATAAAATAATTAGTCATGTTTCAGTTTAAATAACATGAAAAAACTCCTTTAATTAAGATTCTTAATTAATAGTTGAAAGATTAATCAATCAATAATTATAACTATCATTATAGGGTGTAATTGTGCTTAATTGGAGGGGCTGATTAATGATCAGAATAAACCTTTCAAATTCTCACACTTGAAAATGGTGGGAAGTGATGGATTTCAGCCCATAGAGTTAAAAACGGAATCCAAGGATCATAGAAGACATGCGTTCAACTGCTTAGCCAAAAATGGAAAGCATATGATTGAAGGGCATGAAAGATTTCCATTGTTAGACATGTACGCTATTGTATTACTAATGTATGTGTGGTTTTGATTACTGTGAGCAAAATATCCCTCAGAAGAAGATAAGTAATACCTTTTCTGGAAACAATAAACCTTGCTTTCTTCATCCAAAATGTAAATGTTGGTATGCATAAACACAGCTCTGCGTATCTCTGCTAGTATCCTGCCTAGTCCTGTAGATCCCTAATATTTTTCTTACAATTCAAGAAGAATTTGGAGTCATAACTTTGAGTAGGATAATAGCTGTCCCATACATAATAACTGTGTTAGATGTACTGTACCATGCATAACTGTGTAATGCATTCCAGCTCTCTCTTATGTCTGTGGGACTTCAGAGCTGAAGATGTCCTCAGCTCAAATGTTCAATGGTCTTGTTCTGGCAGAAGATAGTAACTTTCAGGAAAAAATAAGTGGAATCAGGTAAGCTTTAAAACACATTTTAAAAGCTGTGACTTCTTATTTCATACATTCAGTAGCCTACAGACTAGTGCAATTTCTGGGATGGCCATCTTCAGCACGGGGTGTCATGGATCCAGTCTGACTGAGGCGTTTCAATCTCACACCACTGCCAGGAACTTCTACAACAGTGTATGATCTGCTCATTGTGATGAAGTGTGTGGGCAGTAGCACCGGTGGACTTTGGTTAATGCACCCTAGTGACTGAAGACTTGTCAGCCAGGGAAGAGACTTGCAGGCTGATTCCCGCTCTAGCAGCACTTTCTGATTTTTATTTCCTGAACGATGTTTAATGTCACAGCTTCTCCCAGTCTAGCACCACTGAGTTAGTTAATCTGCTTAGTCATTTGAGGATGAAGAAAAAAAGTGGAAACAGGAGAATTTGAACTATTAAGTGAGGCTTTAACTATATCCCTTATAGCCCCTTCAGCTATAGGAAAAAAAAAAAACTCTAGAGAGAATATCATACTTTAACACACTGAAACACTGTGTTAAAGATAGTAAAAAATGTTCTTTGGAACAGAAAAACAAAAAAAAAAACATTCTTAAGAAGTTAGCTGAGAAGGACCAGGACTGGTGCTGTTGCTAATTTTCTTCTTTTCAGGGAAAGCAAGGCAAATGTGTAAAGCAGGGGAGTGAGAAAAAACTCAAAAAAAAAAAAAAAAAAAAAAAAACTCAAAAAAAAAAAAAAAGGCATAAGCAGGAAAACACAGCAATGCTACAAATTCAGCTTCTCTTTCTGGTGGTGACTCTATTTTCCAACCTGGACAAAGGCAATGACAGCACACATTCCTATTAGCTCTCCAAGACCTTCTACTCATGTTAGGTTGTTCAAGATGTTGCTTTAGCTGCCTTTTTGGTCACCAGATCACAGCAGTTTTGTGAACTAAATTATCTTGTCTGACTAACACACACTGTTATTAAGCAGAAGACTAAAGCTCTCTCTCATAGGAGAGAGGAAAAGTAAGGGAGGAAAGGAGCAAGGGAGTGAAAGCAGAAAATCGCTTGTGTATTGTACACGTTTGGGAGTCAGTTGAGACTGCTGATGGACAATTCTCTGAGCCTTTTTTCCTGAACCAGTTTGGAGAGATTTTCTCTAAAGGAAAACAGCGACATCATAACAAATCTCTGAGTCCCACAAATGGCGGTTGCTGATTTTGTGCAGCTTTGAGAAAGCGTGTGTTGCAGCTGCTTGCTCTTTGTCTGTTGTGGGGTGAGATGAAACACTTCAACCTTCAGGACCGTTACTCTGACACCTCTCAGGAGTGCAACATTTATCAAATGTCTTTTTGAAAGTTCTCAGCATAATTGCAGTACAAGGTGGGTTTCATTATAATGACTCTGAAATCATGATACACAGTTACTCATCCTGCAACACGTAGTCAAAGTCAACCTTCCTTTGGCAAAGATAATTGGATTAGACCCTTACAGCTTGATCTTGCAAAGCACTAAGAACCTGGGTGATAACTGAGCAAAAGATTTAATCGGCAGTTCAAATTTAATCATGGTCCTGTGGATTTCAGTGAAAGCATGCAAATTTACTGTAGCTCAGAGACTGGTATTCTTTATACAAGAAAACAATATAAATCTTGTTCTCCATTACAATGCACAGTTATGCAAAACCAAGAACTTCTTAGAAATAGAGGAAAATAAAAGTCTCACTCCCAGTCTGACTCACAGAGCCATGTCATTAGTCAATACTAATATAGAAATATTAATATTGGAACTATTTTCTGGCACTGAGGCCAAGTGGCACAAAATAGCATGTCTCCATGGTGTTAAATTATTTTAGCCTCCAAGAATGGGTGATAACAACTAAGCTGTTAACTGGGAATGTCTCTAGTACTTAAATAGTCCTGAATAGGCCCAGGAATTCTGGGAAAAAGTAATTTTTCCCTGGGTTAACCATATCAGAGACTCTTTCATAGTATTTGAGCTTTGATACTTTGGAACATTCCTGAACACTGATTAGTTTATTATCAAAGGTAACACCATAGACTGTTCTTTACAATGGAGAAGACAACAGTCAGATAATTGCTGAGAAGAGGAACTCAGAAAATAAAATAATCTTCACTGGTATGAGCTGTAGAATTGCTGAGAGCTATTGTTCTACCCATCATCCCTTTGTAACAATCTCAGGGACAGTGTCCTCATGGTGTATCACAAGATAAGATATTGAGAGCTGCAGCCAGGGTCAGAGTGAAATTTAGGAACTTTCTAAAGGTGGCAGAGTTTGTAAACCCAGCTACATGGGACAAAAGTGAGAAAAGCAAAAGGAGATGCAGCAGTGAGACCTACCTCCTTCCACTGTCCTTTCTAAGAACTTCTGTCTGAGGCTGGTAGAATTCATTTCCAACGGTCTTGCTGAAGTAGTCTTTCTACTAGTTCAAAGCACCTTTGTCGTGTTTCAGGTAAGCTTAGACCACGATGCTGGATCAGCAGTGCTAAATGAGACAGACTGTGTTTAAATCAATACCATATCTGTCTGATTCCAACCCCACTTCTGAGGTGTATTTCTCGAGGTAGTGTTTGAATAAAAATAGGTCTTTGGCCCATGGGAATTGTGTCCAACTACTATATTCAGGGATGTAAGCAAAGATCCATCATTTCAATTCCTCATGGATTGTCTGGGCAGCAATAGACTTAAAATCAGTCCTTTATACCTTTCCCTTAAGTTGTGAAACTGGACACAAACCTACACCCAGATTCTGGATTTAATTCAAAATCATGGAACAAAAAAAGGAACACAGCATCACCCTGAATTAGTCATCCAGGTTCCTGTTTTCTGTTAGATTCTTGTGTAGAAGAGGTCTACCATCATTATTTTAGGACAGGCTCAATCCAGTAGGCACACTGACGAGCTAAGCAAAGAAAACCTAGACTTTGAATCCCGTTGGGAATTTTGGCTTGAAATAGTTGCTGGGCAGGTCCAGACTTAGGTTATATTATGGCAGAAATACATGTATCAAGGGAAATTTAGTCAAAAATTTAAGAATCCATGAAATATATAGATCATTCCAAGAGCAGATGGCCACAAGTCAGGGTAATGGGATGTAGGCTCAGCGGCAGTCAGTATATCGTCTAAATCCTTTCCTGCATCTGTCTTTCATCTCTTTGGTTTTCAGTTCTCCATCTGTAAAATGGGAATAACCACTTATATTCTTTCATCCTTTGTTTATTAAGGAAAAAAGTCAGCACTGGGACAGTGCTGTGTTTTGCTGCACCTTATAAATGAAATGCTGATCCCTACTGGGACCCCTGGGCATTGCTGCTGTATAAGTAAATTCATAGCTATGGTTGTCACAAAGGGAGAATATTGACTGCAGGTGAGAAATAGGTAGCCAAAGCAGATTAACTCTTAAGCAGCGAGGATCCTGTTTTCCAGTCTTTTGTAAGAAGGAAAAAGTACAGAGAAAAAGAGAGAATATATGACACATAAGATGAATCATTTCTAAAGGGAATGGTTTTGAAAATTTCTCCACAATGCATCAGCAGCCTGTCTGCAAGCATCAATTTTTTTTGCCTCCTTTACACATTTTTTAGCAAATTTCATGCCAGTGAAAGATGCAGGATTGACATTCTTAAATCTCCCTTTTATCCATAGAAAAGATAAAGCATAGTCAGAAAATGTGCAGGTTTCCTCAGATTTTCAGGCCAACATGCCTTCATTTGACCTGAAGGGACACCTCTGCGGGAGGGAAAAGCAGTTTAGTCACCATTCTCGTTTTATCCTTGGCCTTGATGCTGAAATTATTATCCTGAGAGTTGAGTGGGATACTTTGGTTTAAGTATGATATGGGCACCTGTTTTCTCTGCTGATGCTATCCAACTCGTTTCACATGGGCCAATGTACAGTCTTTTGAAAACCTCTTTCAGTCACTTCCAACAAGAACACAGTTGCAAGTTCATTACAGCCTGAAACAGTAAACCCTGATTTAGGGGGCTACACAGACCAGTGCCAGTCTCCCAAAGCCATCCAGCCATCCATAGCACTGGGCCTTGCCCCAACATGTCTCTGTGAGATATTTTCTAAGGGGCACAGATGAAATTTGTTTTTTTGCGAAGGCCACCAGCTCTCACGGCTGTCAGTGTAATATGGTCACTAAATTCCCAAAGACAATATTACTGCAAATCACCTCAAATGTGCTGCAGGCGGTAGAATGATCCCATAATCAAAGAGCTAGGTCTTTGAGGACAAGTTTAATTACTTTAATCTATACAGCCTGGAAAACATAATGGTTAATGGGGTAATCTACTGAAGTATGTGGAATTTTAAACAGTATAGACTATGCCACTGTATGACACTACTCTCAGCACAGCAGAGATGATAAAACCAGGAGCATAAATGGTGACTGAAGAAAGCCTTAGATGTTCATAAATCAATAATTGATAAAACGTACTCTTGTGTAACTAAGTAGAATTTTATGTTGCAGGTAGAATAAACTGATTACATGATACTATAGTGCTCAGTGGAATTATGGAATGAGCTTCATTCATTCACTCTAATTGCTGCATATTTGTATACAAATGGTTGAAATGGTTCTATCAGTTTTTTAGTCTATAAAACTGCAAGAAAATCCTGCCCTTTGAGTCCACAGATGAAAGCCATGATATTTTCCCAGCATGGGGCTGTGTGCTCCTGGAAAAGCTGAACATCAGCAGATACATAGAGGTTGATGTTCTCGATGCATCTGGCCATTAAAGATTTCAAAGCACTTTTCTCATGGGTAGAGGTGTTAACCCCTCTGTCCTGGCTAGATTCCAACCTGGGTAACAAGCCACCTGGACCAGATGCTGAGGGAACTTAAGGACGAAGTGGTTGGGCTGCTAACAGAAATGTACAATATCTCATTAACATCATCCACTGGAGATGTTTTATCTGTCTTTTAAAAAGACATTAGGGATGATCCTGGGAATTACACACCAGTGAGCCTTACTTCAGCAAATGGACTGCAATGATAATTAAAAGTAGGATTATAAAAAATCCTAGATAAGCATGATATGTTACAGACAAAGAAATGTGTGTTGTGTAAAGGAAATTCAAGCTTCTTTAATTTACTAGAATTCTTTGAAAGTGTCAAATAAATATTGGATAAAGGAGAACTGGCTGACATAATCTATTAGGACTTTCAAGAAGCTTTTGAGAAATTCTCTCACAAAAGGCTGTTAAGGAAACTAAGCCGTCATGGAATACGAAGGAAAACACATTATAATGGGGCAAAGACTGGCTAAGAAACTGAATGCAAAGAAGGGGAATAAAAGCTTCATTTTAAGCAGGACTTGGAAGGAACACTTGATACGTGCTCAGTTTTTACTGTTTTGGTGTGCTTTTTCTTTGCTTTTTTTTTTTTTTTTCTTGTTATTATTGGTTGCTAATTGAGAAAATACTTTATTGAATTTTTTTTGTGCCACAAAATTAAAATTACCCATTAATGTTATATTTGAAAGATGGAAAAAATACTTATGTTTCCACAAAGTAAAGGTAGGTTTTAAAAAGGAAGTTAGGCAAGTGTTGATTTCTAGACCAAATCCTGTGATAATGTGCTATGGGAACATGTGCAGTAGCCACAATGTTCTAGGTCTTTTTCCAGTTAGAGGCTACCTGTTGTTAGCAGTAGACAGTGTTAGATGACTCAGATGGTGCTATGCCAGTTTCTGGTTTGCTGAAGTGAGAGACAGTCTAGGTTTAGGTGCCAGGTTGGGAGACGTAAGACCCTTGGCAGAGGTGCGGGATGCCTGTAAACTGTTAACTCTTCACCAGCTTATATTTATAGGTTATGTCATCCACACCCCACCTCTTCAGTTTTAACAACTGATATAAAGACCAAATTTTTAAAAATGTGGCTTACTCTTATAAGACATTTTATTGATTTTTAAATTCAGACTGTGTTGTGTCTTCCAAGACCCTTTCCAGCACTTTGCAGAGCGGGACTGTGTTATGTGAGGCTGCAACTACCTTTGTTTTTTCTTGCTGTGTGCCTACCCTGCGTGTTCCCTATTTGTTCGTTTCTAAGGCAGTTCTTGCAAAATGAAAGTCTACAGAGAAAAGGAGTAGAAGGGTGACATAGTCTCTGTCACTCCAAACAGAAAATGTTCCAGTGATCTTTTTTTTCACACCTTGTAGAATTTCAATTTCCCTTTAAAACAACGATTAAACAACGTTGCCAAAAACATATGCTTCTGTGTCAAACATTTCACTTATTCAGGAATCTAGAGGCAGCTGGAGAGTTCTCACTGCCAAAGTGACTTCAACAATTGTCTCTTTCACTTTTAATTGGAAACATGTTTGTTTCAGGAGTAGGTGTGGATAACCAATATGTGGCAGTGTTAATTTCCCTCGCCATTCAGTGTACATATGTCCTAAGTGACCATTCTTAAATAGCTTGAGGAAAATTATCTGAATCCATTGCCAAAGTGTCCTGTGCTCCTGTAAGTCTATGATTTGCCATGGCACAGATTTCATCTGCTGATTAAAGATGAGAGTGGTCAGCATGAGATAAAACATCACCAGTCTCTTGTTTCTTGTAAGACTTGAAATGAGCTACACCAGAGTGTTACGGGTGAGTTACTGAAGCTGAGGGCCTTCTTATTACATTAGCTTTAAGCGTTACAAAAGCACGGTTCCAGTATTTCTTGCACTGTGGATATTTCCTCTGGGTTTTATCTGTCATGTAGGTGATCTTCCTCACACTACAGTGCTCCAGCCAATCTAGCTGCAAACATTTCTGTACCAGGCACACTCTAGTTCACCGTATTTAAGGAACCTCCTCTCATTCCCCAATTTCCCACCTTTTTTTTGGCGGGTGGGGGATGTCATGCTTTCTAGGAGGTCCCTACTTGAAAGCATAAGCCAATAGGTCAAATCTCATAGTTCCTCACATCTTTTTCATTCCCAGCCTCAGTTTCTGTAGAGATGGTTGTAGTACTTCTTCCCCAAGCTTCCTTCCTTTGTCCCTTTTTAAACAGACAGGTTTGGTTTGAACCTCGTATTTACTCATGTTGCAGGAAACAAATAGGAAAGTTCTATAACTGTAATATCAAAAGCACCATGTGTTTCAAACAAAAAGGAAACAGAAACAAGCAAACCAAATTCAACACATACCGATAAGCTAATTTTCTCATGAGACACACATCTGTCCTGACTTTGAAACTGAGAAGGTGGATAAAACTTGAAGATTGAAGGTTATCAGTTTGTGAAGCAAGGCCCGCTCTGGGGGTGTCATAGCATTGAGTGCTTGGTTCTCTGCATTGACTCACAGGTGCCTCATCACCCAGGACATCATTACCAGATGCCTGTGGCAGGGCTGGGGTAATATCTCTGAGAAACTTGCCATGTGTTGACCTACACGGGAGACTCAAAACTTGACCTTTTCTACTTCATGATGAGCTGTCACATCAGATGGTGATATTATCCCACTGTTCCCTTTAATGCTGGATAACTATAGCACTCTGTGGAAACGCATATCCACTTTTTGTTTATTAAGTTCCATCCCATCCTTTCTTCTGTCTTCTGCAACAAGTTTTATTTCCCTCCATGTTTTTAGGTGCATCTCTAGTGCCTCCAAGTATGTGCATGCATGCATGAGAATATATGTATGTAGATTTGAGACTGAGAGACTGAATGTGTTCTGTGCACAAGGAATCCTGGATAGTTAACTGTTGTTCTGTATGTTATACTAAAGTTTGACGAGCACTTTACATATATGTTAACAGATACATACAGAAAATGCTTCTAATCAAAACTAGTTTAACACAATGCTTGTGAGAAAGACAAGGCAGCGGAAAAATTCTGGGAGAACAGAGGGCAAGGAGTATGGGGATCAAATTGTGTTGGAGAGTATAGTTCTTTGCACCTTTAATGGAGGGGTTCATTTGAGTTACAAGGCCTGAAATTGCTTCTGGACAGGTGCTCAGAAATACCCTTCTACGTCCTCAACAGATACAGGTAATGCAGATTTTGTTGTTGACAGTTAATTTTCTTTTTAAAACTAGGATAAGTTTGCTAATGAATATTCTGCTGATCTGTTTTTCTTTGTGCTTCGGAAATCTCAGCGCAGGATAGCATCCCAGAGCCCCGTGTCTTATCTGCCGCCCCCCATACACACACCCCTGCGCCAAGAGAGATCCGGCTCTTGCAGTGCTGGGTGAGGGAACGAGGGATGTTGCCATCTAGTGGGTATTTATCAGGCAGAGAAACAGACTTCCTACCCTCGGCCGCTGAGAAAATTCAGCCTCAAACCAGCAAGTGTGGAGATGCACCTTTGAGGGCAGTGGGAAAGGAAAAACTGCCCCTCAGGCCAGCTTTCTGGGGGAGCACATGCAGCGGTTAGCTGCTCGCCCAGCCTCACTCAGATCCTGCGTCTGTGTGGCAGGACGCTTCGGGAGGCCGGGCTACCCTGTGTGCAAAAAACCCCTGAAGCCTTGTTTGCCCCTGTGTTAGGGGACGGGACCCCTGACATGTTTCCCCTTCGGTACGCCCGGGTGGGAGTGCACACGCACGGCTACAAAAATGATGACGGGTGACATTCGTCCCTTGTCCCCGCTTCGAAATTCCTGCTCCTTTCTCGGCAGCAGGGCCAGGCAGGCGCCTTTTCTATTGTTCCAGCTGATCACCAAAGCCTTCCTCACGAGGGGACTTTCGCAGTTAGCATTAAAATAAAGAAGGGTCATTCATACGCAGCTGGCGTGATCTTATCCGTCAGCCCCACGGAAATGAGGAATTAAACAGTAATAATAATCATCATAATAAAATTAGCCCTTTCTTTCTTTAGAAACCTCCATTTGCAGCCGTCGCGCTGGGAGCGGCGGTGTGGCTGCGAGGTACCAGGCCCTGGGACCCTCCTGCTCCAGTCTGCCTCGTATTAAGGAGCTGCTTGACTGGGATGTGATGCTGGCCGAGCAGCAGCTGCTCGGAGCGCACTGTTACGGAGAATTAGCCGAAAGTTTATTCTTAGCTCTTCCTCTCAGCTCCGGCAACATGTTCAACAGCTTGTGCATTTTGTAATGCCTCCTTTCATCGCCATGGCAACCGTTAAAACTTAAGGTGTGTACGACTTGCACGCTCTTAATGCTGCAGGCTGCTGGCAAAATGAAACCCTCGGTCTGCGCTGCTGCTCGCTGCTGTTGATTCTAAGGGCCACAGTGTGCTGGGGAGGCAACTGGGAACATGCGCTTGCAAAGTACTTTAGGCACAAGAGTGGGATTCAGTGTTTAAGAGAGAGGTGGTGAATCTGTTTTTTTCCTATCTAGCTAGTCATCCGAGCTGGGGTAGAGGAACTATTGCTTCTGGCTGAGTTGCTTCTCCTCTGCACTTTGTCCTGAAGCGGTGTTGAGAGAGACTGTGTGTATTGCTGCCTCATAAAATCCAGCCTCAAATGGCTCGCAAGCAGTCGGGTAATGGGGAGGGCAATAAGAGCTGCACGATCACAGCCAGACCGATAGGGTGTAACTTGGTGCTGAGAAACTACCAGCTTCTACCAAAGGGCAGATTAAGGAGCCATTTCCCCCGTGAAAGAACTTGCTTTTATACCTGAGTTACTCACTACGAGCAGTATGATTTCCCATTCAGCTGGTAGCTCTACAAGTTTAGCTCAACAATAAAGAAAAAGGGGGGGGGTGGGGGGGGGGGGGGGGGGGGGGGGGGAGGGAAGGGATGGGGGGGGGGAAGTGGCCTGCCTTGGGGCTGAACCCTCAAAATGGCACTTGGGTGAAGTGTCCCTGAACCCCTATATAGCTTTATATCACCACCGTGGGTGTATCCAGCCCGACTCCGGCTGCAGGAGCTGCATCAGACTAGGGCTGTTGCCTGCAAAAGCAGACCCTGCTTTACACTGAGATCTTTCATAGTGAAGCCATTTTTCCTTTCTACAAAACAACTTTGCTGTGAATCAAATCCTGCAGCCACTAATAACTGTCCCGATGGAGAAATCCTACAGAATGGAAAAGGTTTGAAACCTATAGGGGTTTATAGAAATTAAATTGGATTCTATAGAAATTGCTCTAAATAGCCACTTAATTTAATAATGGATGCTACCCCTTCCGTAGAATTTTCACATCATATGATAAATCTGAAGGGAGAATAATATCCCTGCAAATAGAATTGTTCAGATTGGTTTAAAAATCCTATAGAAAACTTATTCCTTTATCTTAATTTTGCTAAGACTTTTTGTTTGCACCAGTGGCTTGAAATTGGAAATCTCAAAGCATTTCACAAAGAAAGAGCACAACTGCCAGGAGATCACGCAGCCCACCTAGTGCCACTTTCCATGTCTGGGAAAATAAATCCAGGTAGTCCTGCACTCTGAAGTCACCTTTTCAAACAGGATGCTTGTAGCATTTGAAGCTGTTCCTTTCTGTTTTGGGGAAAGAATGACAAAAAATCCCAAACACCTGCCCTTTCTCCCTCTCCCTCTAAATACCTAATCTTCCCAGAAACAGGGGACTGTGAGTCATTTTAAGCTGTTTCTTCAACACGACTTCAGCTCAGTGGTATGTCCTACAACCTGCAGAGAATTGGAACCGATTAGGTTACAATTGCAAAATTAATCCTTTTATTTTTATGCATTCATCAGATTTATTTTTTTTTAAATAACCTTAAATGATCAAAACACATGAAAGCAGACAGCATGGATAGAACAAGTGCATTGCTATCTATATACAGTTTCTTAATTTATCTGGTTGTGAACTAGAACCTGTTAAAAATGTTTGTGTTTTGATGTGTGTGTTGCATTCAAACTGGCATCTCCAGCTGCTATATATTTGGTGGTTAGTAATCTTTTCCATTATATTTTGAAAGGAACAGATTTCTTCCTGTCTAAAATAAGCAACCAGTGACAAGGAAGCAATGGCTACACTGTGGTTTGCTGTTTTGTTGCATGCTTAAAATACTGGTGCTCTGAGAAAGCCGCAGGTAATGCTGAAACACGGATGCTTCTACCACTAGAAATTTTAAGCTGAACCCTCATCTAGCGAATATCAGCATAGCTGTATTGACTTGAGTGGAATTACTTTGATTTACACTATATAAAAGTCTATTTTTTTTTTTTAATGTATTTATATTTTTTTTCTTTAGTTCTTATTTTCTGCTCCAGTGCATGAATGAGTTCAGGGCAAAATGAATCTCTGGGTAGGGAACAGTTGGGTGGTAGTACAATGTGTACCCTACTGTCGTGGGGGGGGGGGGGGGGGGTGGGTGGTGGTGGTGGAGGGAATCTGCCCTGTGCATCATGCCCCGAGGGATTATTCGGTGGTGAGATGCTATAGAAAGAACACTGGCCTGAAATTCAGCCCTGGGATTGTTTAAGACAACAGTATAAAGCTAAAGAGGTGGTAACAGTGATCACAAATGTCAGCCTCCTCTGTTTGGGGGATGTCACAAAGCGAGACACAGAAGAAAAACTGGACTGGCACAGAAAAGCTCTAAAAGAAGTGTATTTTAGTAAATTACTTTAAGAATTCCCACTAATGCCTGTAATTAAAAATAAATGGCAAGGTAATACCAACAAGTAAGACTGCCCTGAACTCTCAGTCTAAATTGATCAGGGCAGCATTTTCTTACCTTCAGAAAAGGAATCTCAAACCTTCTGTGCCCGAATATGTGTGTATATATATACACACACTTCATTTTCTAGTTGCCTATATGGTTTCAGGAAATTTCCTCTGAATAATCTGAGTTGAGCAATTGGTCAGTTGCAAAACGCAGTTTTAGCACGGAGTACTGCCACACACCAGCTTATCTGAGCGCCGGAGGGAGCTGAACTACGGTTCTGGCAAGGCTTACAGTCTTTGCCTGTTCCCTCAGACTTGTGTGGAGACAGGAAAAGAACGTACCGAATGCCGAGGAGAAGCAGTTGCTCCCAGTGCCTTGAACAGCTGACTGGGGCCCTGTCTCTAGGTTCATTGTATAAAAAGACTGTCACAATCAGGACAGCAGTCAACAGGGATAAGAAAGGAAATAAATCCAACATCCATTAGAAACAAAACTACAGAAACCTCTTTTTTAACAACTGTCCCACCACCCGACAAGTCCCCATACTATCCCATAATATTCCTGCTGCCTTCTATGCACCATGTCTCTACAGGACAGTGCAAGGTCACTGCATGTAGAAGTGGGTCCTGAGCTGTGTGCTTGGTGACTGCTGGGCTGTAACACCTGATGACAACTGACGCAGCATCCTTCCAGGCAGAACGTCCTTTCATGGACATGCTGTTTTGGGAATGGATCCCCTAAAAAGTTGTCACTAAAAACGCTTGAGAAAAATATAAATTTTCATGTCCCACAGTTAGCTTAATCTGGTGGAGAGCTCCAAAAGTTTGGCAAGGAGAGGGGAATTAGACAGAATGATCATGATCACAAAGGTTTTGTTTCTGTATGAAGTCAGGAACAAGGATTAAAAAAAAAAAAAAGAAAAAAGAAAAAAGAAAAAAGAAAAAAAAGGCTCTTGAACTTATATTGGCAAACATAAGAATCATAGATCTGGATCCTCACCTCTTACGAAGTCCAAAGGCAATAACGGCACAGGACAAAGGCTGTAATACTCTCTGAAATGTTATGGGGTCCTAATATCTGCTCAGCTTTCATGCTTCTTGGCAGAGAAGAGTCTAAGGTGTTCAGGTTACAAAACAAGCACTATAGCCAGCACTGAAATCGATAAGAGTATGCCTGAGAGCAAGTCCTCGCTGTAGAGATAAATAACCACCGCAGTGGCTTCTTGCAGGCTGGCAGGCAGCGTGGAAGGGAGAGCAGCCAGCAAGGAGACACTGGGACCAGCTCCTGGCTCTCCTGCTCACTGGTTGAGTGGTCACCTTCTCATTTGTCATAGTTTTCTGTCCACATTAGGGGGACAGATTGTTCCCATGTAAGTCGACCATTCTCAAGAGAGACCTTCTTGCAGGGAATGACAGGAAGTATGTGCTGGGAAGCCAGCTTTATTCCTAGGACTCTCTGCATTGGCTCAGAGTTCCCTATTGATTCTAATTTTTATTCAAAAGCTAATTTAATGTCTACTGTGGTGGTCTAATGGCCATATATTTTTCCTGTGGTCAGCAAAGTGAAAGAGACCCCTTCAAAGGCCCATCCAGAGCAAGTCCATAGGTGCAGTTGCACCGTCAGTTTCAGCTAATCTAAGCCTACACAGGTGTCAAGAAGGCATGAACACGTATTTTACTCTTATTCCCAACCATGCATTACCACCTCCTTCCCATGCCGGTGCTAACACTATTCCTAATCATTTTTTCTGGATTTTTTGCAGTAAGGCCTGGCTGACCACAAGGCCATCTGAGTGCTGGTGCTTTGTCACAGAGGATAGCTGTCCCCTTTCGTTAACAGTGTGGTCTTAGATTGGCTTGAAGGTGACTACACCCAGATTTAAGTTAAACACCTAGCCTAATTAGCATCCTGGAACTAAGATGTGGTAGCTGAGTGCTCACTTATGTGACGGTCCTCACTGTTCTGTCGTAGTCTCAAGGTATTTTCTTCTCAAGCTGTTCCCCAGGTTCTGCTGGCCCCAAGCGTTTGTATATGGCCACTCAGAAACCGGATCAAAGGAATGAGCCAGCTAAAAAATATCCTGTCCACCAAAAAAAAAAAAAATGGTAGTTTTCCAGTTCACCCTTGCGGTTCACACTGACCAGGCAAAGGTGTGCAGGAACTGTTTAAACTGGAGAAAAGTTGTCCTGCGATCTTCACCTCAGGAGTAGCTGCTGTGGCTGTGAAGTATTGCTTTACCATAGCAGTTCTCAGCCATATGGCTTCCGTGTGCCCTGTACTAGAACAGACATGAGAAAAAGATCCCTACAGAAAGTCTAGCACCAGGAGAATTTTCTAATGACGATTTTGCAACCGGTTTATGACGCTTTTATGCCACCCAAATGTTTCCAAGGATCCCAGAACTGAGCTTCAGAATCACAACCATTGCATGGCTTTAATTAACTGGTGCATGTACAATACACTGAACATAAACAGTGTATCTCTAAATGCTAATTGTTGTTATTGAACCCCCATGCTTCCTAGTGCAGTAATAACCTGTACAAAGCCAAACTTACTAGTATACAAGATCCAATTGTGTATCTTCCTCAAGGGATATTTATCTTCACAGCGTGATTGCTAAGATAAATGCTAAAGTTTAAAATTCAGAAGTGCTTACTTCAGGGCATTATGACAACACAACAAAAATATAAACTTGACAGAAGAAAAGCTTATGCATATAAATTATGTAGCCTTTTAATTGAAATATATTTCATAATAGATTTTGTAGCCAGAAGATTATTTTTCAAGGCATTTCTTTTTTTTTTTTTCTTAAATAGTAATAATTTGTAAAAGGCACTTTTTTGCTCCCTGTAGCTTTACAGAAATATAGACAAAAATTCTTGAACAGCAGAGCGTTGCAATTTTAGCCATAACAGTCAACATAACAATTAGAACAGTTTGTTACGAGGACAGGGAATAGGACAGTCTTCAAGAAATGCGCTACAGCCAGCGCTGTCGACTCACTGGCGTTGAACACTGCTGCTTTTCATCTGAAGGGGAGCAATGCCACACAGCAGCTGTTGTAGGAATAGCAACCGCAGGAGACAATGTCTTCAGCAATGAGGCTTAGCTTTATTTTGTTTTCAGGTTTTGGTTTGTGGGGTGTTTTTTGTGTGTTGTTTGTTTTCTTCCTTGGGAATGATGTGAATTTTTAAAATTCTTAGTGACTCAACGTAACCCGAACGAAAAGTGTCATGCATGTTTTGTGGCAGTGCAATTCTCTTGCAAGCCACCTAGCCGGGTCCTGTGGAAATAGGACTGACTTTGCTTAAGAGATTAAAAGCACTGCCAAGAGCTGGCTTTAGCACGCATATCCTTGACCCATGTATTTTCCATCTGCATTGCTGACTGTTGTCTTGTCTGTAACTTAGGCTTTCCATACTCACTCCGCAACTAAAAAGGTCTGAAAAGGAGCTGCTCTGGTAGCCTTAGTCCCACATGTGCCCTATCATCTGCTCTGTTTTCTCCCAAATAGAATGAAATAGGAGTGCTTAAGAGATCTCTCTAAATATCCACCTGATTTTCTGGGTAAACTGTACGGAGAAAAAAGTCAAACTGCAGTTGGGAGTAGGTATGGGTCAGCATTTAACCGACAGACGTCACTCAGAAAGAGAGGGCTATCAGTTCTGCTTCCCGAAATTAGGAGAAATTAGATCAGCAACAGCCCATCGAGCAATTTAATTGAGGAGCTTTCTGCTTTTGTATCTGGCAGCTCCCTCTCTTTCCAGAGGTGTTATTTAATCTAGCCACCAAGTCACATCTGCAGTTTTAATTAGCATGTGTGTGTCTCTGTTGTTTTTCTTTCTCTGTGTAGCACACTGAGCACCAACCCGTATCAGGTCCTTTAGAGCGAGCACGTTTACTTTAAGTACCGCTGGGCCAAATTCTGATTTTCAGTAATTTCCCTATAGTCCCGCAGACCTCAGCAGGACCCCTCAGATTTACATTCATCTCGCTGAGAACAGAATCTGGCTCAGGGTATTTGAAAGCCTTGTTATCAGTGAAGCAGGCTATCGAGTTGCTTGGTGCTCTCATTTTTACCTTGTTAGTGGCAAGGTTATCTTTCAGGCTAGTTTTTCTAGTGCAAGTTGTAGATCCCAGCACAGTGGTATATGCTTTAAGCTGTTCTCATCACTGCAGAAGCATAATAATAACAATAATAATAGTAATAACTATTAACAATAATAAGGACAATAATAACGGCCAAACAGCTGATTCACAATAAATCTCAATAGCAACAACTCTTAGAAAGATGTTCAGGATCACTTATTATTTTGGAGATGGAGAAACTGAAAGATAGGGAAGTTAGTTGCCTGAAGCCACCCAGGGAATGACTATGAAAGATGGGAAGATAAACTTAATCTCCTGTCCTGTGCCCTGTCCACAGGACAACAGCTCTGTCTCCTCAATGTTGGGTGCAGTTCTGTTATCATCTGCATTTTCTTGATTTAAAAGGCAAAAAAAAAAAAAAAACAACCAAACAAACAGAAGGATGATCAGAAGGCCAAACATCTTTAGAAATTATTTTTAACCACCTCAGTGAAGAATAGTACCAAATGCCACAGGCTCTGTAGAAAGGTGTACTTCCATAGCAGGTGATGTCTGTTGAGGGTACGGCTCTTCTTATTCTCAGCTCCGAAGTCTGGAGCCTCCAGATTCCAGATTCTTATTTCAGCTGGAGGTAAAGCTAGAGGTAAATTGAGTGGTGAATCCTTTGCTGGGGAGTGAAACCAGTCTTCATCAGCTAAAAATCTGATCCATTCACTGCCATAAGTTTGTTCTCAGATTTACTCCAACAAAATCAATATTTATGTCTTTGTTCCATAGTTGTCTCCTGTGGTTTACTGAGTATTTTCCTGAGTTATATGTCCGTCTGCTTGTCTGTTTGACGCTTCTGTCTGACATTATAACAAAGAACAGTAATAAAAAAAAAAAAATCTTGGAATGCTAATGATCATCCTTGTAAACAAATACTACAAATAAATTGCAAAAAGGAAAAAAAGCAAGTGTCTTGAAGTTTTTAACAGTGAAAGATCTGAATCTGAAAAAGGAAAGAAAAAGGGGTTAAAACAGAGTGCTGATGATCTTTCAGAAACCACAGATTTAATTCCCAGCACTTCTGATTTCATTAAGAACTGCAGCCTTTTCCACTGGCAGCACAATTCTTGAGCTTGACAAAAACAGATGGGGAGGATGGTGGAAGTGGTAAACTCCAGAAGTAGCACTCTGTCTTCTAAATCAGGAGGTCACACCTTCAAGTCTTGACTGAAGAACTCAATCTTCCCCAGATCCCACAAACCCTGTTATACAGGTAGTTGCTTATATGTGTCCCTGAGTGACAGATTAAAAAGCTCCCTTCTGGTGACTTGTTCCCAGGAAAAGATACAGTGTTCTGGGGCGGGGGGAAAAAAAAGAAAAAAAAAAAAAAAAAAAGAAAAAAGAAAATACAAAAAACTTCATCAGAATAATGGAGGGGAGCTACAGCATTCCTCAAGTGCCAGGTAATAACCTGTGCCTGTGAAAGGCTTGCAGCTGGCAGCGTGGGGTCACAGGGAGAATAAAGACTGTTTCATTCATCCAGCGTTATTTCCTTCAGGAGTCAGGATTAACTCTTTCCACATCCAGCAGTCGGTACCATTCTGCAGCCGTAACATCATGATGGTCGGAGGGAGGAAGTTACAGTGCCGAGCCTCTGCGATTTGGAGCATATAAATGGGATACATTGTCCAAGGCACTTAGTACTGACTTTGGTTTCTTCTTGTGAGCAACATCCCTGGGGCCTAGGGAGATGGCCGCGTTCAAGAGAGAAAACAGAATTCCCTAGTTCACCAGTCCCCTGATCCCTAATATGAATAAAAGCAATTAATGGACTTCCTTAATCTACTCTGGATGGGTTTTGTTTCTATAGATAACAACAATTCTCTTAATAAAAAGTAATTGTTCAGGTCAAATTTATTTCAGTTTCTGGCTAATTACAGTCTCTCCTACTCCAAAAATCACTTTTCCTCTGACTCTGAAGGACTAGGATTCTTCCAGTTATTTCAGGAGAGGAACGCAACTGTTTTGTTTTGCATGGATTTTCCTGTGTGGAATTGCAGTATGCAGCTGTTGCCTGATGTTGCTTCAGTTTGCAAAATACTCAAGATTTTTAATGAATTGGTTTAGGTCTTATACAAAAACAAAAGTAGAAACAACATCTCTCTGGGGGACTCTTAAATAAATTAAAAAAAAAAAAAAAAAAAGTGAAGTCAACAAAGATAATCAAATGGATACCCAACAAGTACGTTTGTATCATATGGTTTCCTTACATGAATCTGTATTAGTCGATTTTCCTTAGCTGCAATTTCATTATAGTTGTCAGTGAATTATCCTCAGTGTGAAAATACTGGACAATTTTGTGAATAATCTGCTAGAGAAACTGCAGGCCTGAGATAAAAAGCAGGAGTTTGCTTCTGTTTTAAAGCAACTTCCTTCAGTATTTGTTCTGCCAAGTCCCAGCATTGCACGAGAGCTGCCAGAGTGTCTTTGTGGTATCAGAACAACAAAGCTGATGCTAGTTTATAAATTGGCTCTGTTGTCTGTAGGTTTTGGCTGCTTTCTAGTGAGAACAGTACAAAGTCGCTGAAGGTACTGTTTCCATCATCATCACATCCATAACTCCTTCCAGCAGAGGATCGGTCCTACTTTAAAAGATTTACCAGACTGACTTCAAATTAGGCAGCTCTGGTTGAAAGGCTATATACCAAGACTTGATAAGCTTCATGAAGACCCAGTCAGGCCCTGCAGAAGACTTTTAGGATTTTACCCTCCTTTTTTGGTGCAGACCTTAAACTGAGAAACTCAGTTTTGACTATCAAATGTTCACGTGGCCTGTTTGTATCTGTACACATACGCTTGGAAAGTTTTCAGAATCAAAAATGGATGTTCTGAAAGTTGTTTTTTGTGAAAGCAATGCATTGAAAGAAAAGGAGAAATCTTTTCACCTTGTTTTGGAAAGGTTTGATTAATAATTTTTTATTTGCATATTATAGCTTCTATACAGGGAGGCTTTACTATGAATAGGAATATATACTTTAATTTTTAAAGCATACACATCTCCTGTTGTATCATCATAATAATAGTACAGATGAATGAGACCTCCATTAAGGTTTCCAATGTAATTTATGAAGATAGGACCTGTAGTCTGTAGCCTGTGTTTTGATGGATGAAATTTATATTGGTGGCTCAGATAATGAATCCACCATGTTGTGCTTTATGCTGTTACATCAGTGTGAAAAATCCAAAGGAAAGAACACATCTGTGAAGAAGAGGAGAAGGGAGGGAAATCCAGTTGGAAAACTGAGTTGCAAATTACATTAAAGCTGTGGGGGTACACATATGCAGAACTTAGTCTTTATACGTGGTACTTCAAGATATGCTCAAGGGAGATACTTTTAACAGAAGTAGGGTCATTTCAGGATCCTTGTGCAATTTCCCAGTATGGCAGTTTCATACGCTGATGGGATTATAGCCCCACTAGATTATAGATTGAACAAAGGTGCTGCAAGGAGAATGGGAAGTCATACCTTGCCCATATCACCAAGCTTTCTGTGCTGGAGGGAGAATTCATCCTTCAAAGGGCAAACAGCGTATCTGCAGGCAAGAAGATCTGCAGAAGAAACAGCTTTTAAGCTCTGTGGAGGTCCTTGAGAGACGTTTTGGTGCCTCCCTTGGCTTCATCCCCTTTTTAGCGTATTGCCTGCCTTTCTGCTCTATCACTTTATGTTGCTGTCCACCAAGAGAAGACTTGTGTCTATGTCTGAGGCCTTGCACAAGGTCCTGGTTCCTGAGGCTATGAAAACATGAATATGCATACCCCACTGACAGATCAGAGTATAGCCTAGGGCTGGACACGGACAGGGGGAAGGCAATTCTCAGCTTTGGCTTAGCATGTAACCTTGAGCTATCTATTTACAGCCAGATCCAAACCAGCATATTTGTACCCAGTATACAACTGGTGTGATTTAGGCATTTAGAAACATTCTTGTTCATGGAGCAAGGCACGTGCTGAACTGTCCACACACAATATTGCTCCAGTCAGCAGGCCACATAGCTATATTAATAAAATGCTGAGCCTAAGCCAGTAAAGTTTACTAAGAAGCAAGATGAACTTAAACAATCAAGATGAACTTAAACAGCACTTAACAATCATGATGAAGGGGCTTTCATGAGGAATATGAGCTCTCAGTTCTGCAGTGCAAGCTTAATCACCTTCAGAGTCTAGGTGGCCATATGGAACAAGTCTTGTTTTGCCACAGAATTTGCTAACGCTCCTAAAGTTCTATGGATGTAGAGCTGGTGCTGCCATAAAGTAATGCTGCTGTCCTAGCTGAGGTAGCTAGTGAAACATCAGAAGTTATCCAGGACTCACAAACTTGGTATCTTATACTTAAATATTGAAAGGCTTTGAGATGGTTGGTACCATTTGTAGACATTGACAATTACTGTACATATCCTTTATAGCACACTCTAATGGCACGTAGTCTGAGATCCTCTCACGTGTTGCCACACGTTATTCCTATCTATTTGTCCTTCATCTTTCGTCTCCTACTTTTTAATTACCAGGGATCGAGGTTTGAACTGGGGATACAGGAACCAGAGTATCATTCTTCTTTCCCTCCACACCTTCTACCCATGCACGGTTGTTTTCCGCTTTAAACCTTGCCAGCTATATAGCACAAACTGTCAGTATTCACTTACAGCCTGAGCCCAACATTCCCTACACAAGCAAACGACCATGGGGATCACAGGGAGTATTTTCTGCGTCAGAGCTTGCTGTATTTTGCTTTAGCAGTTTAATTTCCTTTCCTGAAATCACTCCTTGCATTATTAATCTGATGAGTTTTAAGACAGGCGTTATTCTTCTGCCTTTTGTGGTGTTTTTATTACGTTTATTTCTTATTTCCATTACAGCAATGATGCCACAATGAAGAATAAGGCCTCACTGCACTGCCAGCTGTATGCACAAACAGTGCCCCTGGAACAAGTTCCATTGCTCTGGTTTTATAATACAACTAGACTTCTTGGATTTGTATCCTGCTAATAGGAGTTTTCCCTCAGGTCAGTTTAGCACGCACTGTAGAGTCATTTCTTCTCTCCTCTCTAATGCGGGATGAAGTCCAATTCGTAACATCAACTAACAAATACTGTGCTATTGCAGGACCGTAGGACATCAGCAGGGCTTTTGAGCTCAACTTCCCTCTTCCTATTGCACAGAAGGAGTTCAAAGGCTTTGCATCTTTTGTGTCAAGGATGTATTTTCTTCTAAAGCACTGGAGGTGCTAACATGTCTTATACTGAATGTAGGAGAGAAGAAAAAGGAAAACACTGATGCTTCTGTGAATACTTCTAGATGGAATGAATGGGATTTATTAATCAAGCTATCTCATCCTGAAATTCTATTGCTGAGTCTAAGCTGGTAGACTAGTCTTCCTCCTCAGCTGATAGCAAGGGGTAGGTCTACTTCCTAATCGCAAATTGCTGTAAAATGCCTCAATTCCCTTTGAAAGTGTTGTGTGTCCAGCCCAAACCAAGGCACAGTGTCGCTATGAAAGGAGTCTGGGTTCCTAGTTTAAACATCAGAGTTTTGGACATTTGTGCTTTAGTGAGGTGGATTCCATCCTAAAATATTGATAAATCCTTAGAGAGGATATGAAAAGAACATAAGGATGGAATTAGCAGAAGCCCTAAAATCTTTTGAAGTGTTTTAAATTCTGTGTGGTTTAGAAAATTTCTGTTAGTGGTAAATCATGCTTATTTAATTATTACTATAGACATATGGATGCCAGATAAAGAACAGCAGTGTTGCATACCCCTAAAAAATTCTAAGCAAAACAGTGAAAATCAAGTCTTGGAAGTGTCGTTAAGTGCTCCTATTAAAATGCTGGAGGCTCCATGACATGAGTTAGTCATAACTCTCATTAAATTAATCTGCAGATAACTTGCTTCAAAAATTGTAGAACTATATGCTCAATTTGTGTGAACTAGTGAAACTCTGAGGATATCTTATCTCTGCTAATTGATGTTACCTGGATGTCTAGCATATAGATTTATAGGACGGGTTTAAGCTGACCTCTGGAATAAGGGAGGTGGTAGAATTTGTAGAAAAGTTTCTTTCTCAAATAGCAGTTTCAGCTGGAACCATGAACAAAGAAGCACCAAGAAGGCTCAGAGATTACATTCAACTTTTTCAGACTTTTGTTTCACAGTGCAGTTCAGTGCTAAAGCTGTTTCCTTTATGTTTAACCAGTCAGCTGTGGAAAATTGCAGAAAGAACATAAAACATGGAGGTAGGAAAAGTGTAACGTGCGATTACAAGCAAAAGTCTTGTGTCACATAACATAGCTAAGTGTTCTGATCACAAACTATGGCAAATAGTCCCTGACACCATAGCAATTGAGTTGTTGATGGTCTACAGGACTTCATTCATCATTAAAGTACACAAACTCAAGTCTCTGTAACTGCCTCAGAGCCAAAAGAATTGTCTCAATTTTGGAAAACTATCTGAGATGATATTTGGTTATGTTTTCTTTTAGAAAACATACAGCAGAACACTTATTTTTTTTTTTTTTACTAAGACCTTGGTCTATTCTGGTTTTGTATCTAAGCTACATCTGTAGAATTTTTCAACCTTCAGTTACTAGTGAGGAGCAAAGAGGTTTAGGAGAAGAACTTCACAGGGCATTCTCAGTACGATCTCTGTGCTATTCACTTGCATGGTCTATCGCTTCTTCTAGGAAAAGTTGTTTTTTAGTATGTGCTTGGCACCAAGTCTCTAAAGCTTAATCTCCACTGTTGGCTAATGTATTCATGTAGGGTAGGAAAAGATCACATCACCTCGTTGACACTAACGTGCTGAAAGATGCTTGTAGCAGACGCAATGATGCCAACAAAGTGTTTTTGTTGCCGTGGCTTATGTCATTGAGGGAGATGGTGCAGGAAGCAAACAAAATGCTCCCTTTTTCCTTTTGGCGTCTCACCAGAAGACTCTGCAGATATCGCATACTAGTGGTGCTGTAACACCAGAGACCTGGCATGTTTAGTGCTTTATATGACAACCTATTCTGAGGCTGTAATTCTCCCAATATACCCAGATCAGCACTTTCAGTTAGACTTAAAGCTCTTTAGCTGGGGTGTCCTCCTCTGTGTTTTTTTGTTTAACTCTTGGCACTTTCGTATCTTGGTCTTTTTTAAAGGCACTTGTTAAACAATTATTAAAAATAACAATGGTTATTCACAGTAGTAACAATAGTAACATACTAATTGTAGTAACAAGAAAATTTTATGACTGAAATTGTCAATCAGGGTTTTGTGTGTCCAAGTGTGTGAGAGTGGGCATAAAACTGTTTTTTTGGGTTTTGATGGGTCCAGATCTGGTCTTTTGTAAAAACAATGGAAAATTTTCAAGTTAGTCTTTATTTGTTTCTATTCCCAGATAATTGACTCCTAGAGCTCATGTCTTGCATCATCCAAGCTAACAAACCCCCCTATATCTAGAGACCCCAGAGAGAGGTTGTAAACCTTATGTAGATCTTGAAGAAACACTGTTATCTCTTTATATATTTATATCTCTTAGTGTCACTAAGATTATCTCGACTCACTATCATTCTCTAAATCTAACCAGATTATACGTCAGCTTGCTCTGACTGGGCTTATGCATCTTTACTGCCATTGTCCATGGGAAGTGTGCCTGCATAAGGTCTAAAAGCCACAGCATTTCACCACAGCCATGAAGTCAGATGACCTGTATTCATGCCGTATCATTTCTTTGCTGGTCCCCATCCTCATTCCCACCAGCACTTCCAGCCCTAAAGGATGAAGGCTGCTGTGGAGACTTCACTGGAGCAGGTGGAAGGAGGAAATGTGATGCTTTCCATGATCCTATTCATTCCTTTTCCAGTCTCCTCTTGAGATGTTACATGAAGCAGTGGAGCGAAGGTGCTGCTTCTTCTGGAAGCAGACCTGCACACTAGCGCCTGGTAGCATCCTTGAAAGTGTGAGAGGTCTGAATTTAAACAGAAAATATAATTTCAAAGCCTTTTCATCTTGCCTTGCTTACTTTTGTGTGTAAGAACTACACACACTAGGTCTTTCCTTTATGGTTTTCTCACTTTGGTTTGTGTATGCGTGTATGAAAGAGGGGAGGAAGTTCTTTTTTCTTTTTAATCAAACAGTCAGACTAATAGCAGGCTACTACCACTGCTCAACCCCATCATCACACAAATTTAGAGATAAATAAATTAGGCTCCTGATTATGGCACTGCTACAAACAGAATCTCCCTACACATGCACTCCTGCCCCTGCATACCTTAGTATATGTGCTGTTCTACTTTATAGTATTATATGGTGATAACACATAGCAAACAGTTACTTTTTTTTCCCTATTTCGATGTCTTTTCTTTTGGAAGCTGATGTTTTGCTTGCTGGCCCGGAAGCACAGTGCTCTGTGGCGTTATGTCTCAGTGTGTTGACAGTGCTGTCACTTGGAGTTTCCATCACCGCTTTGAACTAATAAGGTGGGAGTAAAGATTTTGAGCTGTGACTAAACTTGGGCAAATGCCCCAAAGAATTTACTAAAAATTCTCACATACATTTTCATATAATTTCTCATTGACTGCTGCTGCTCCCTTCACAACAAAGTACTGCAAATAAGCCTTACTAGCACTTCTGTCATTTTGAACACAAACTCCTTGCCTCAAACACCCAGGCCTTCTGCCACCTACTCCATTTTGCTGATGGAGCTATCATATTACCTACATTTTATTTGCTAGAAATACCAGCCATGACACACCTCAGTCATCTTCTCAAAAGTATTTTTTTTTGCTTTCCCTTATGCTTTGCTTAGGGAGGGGAAATATTTCCCAATCAACACCTGAGTCGTGCTCCTCCAGCGATGCTCCTGAAACTGCAGGGACGTCCTGCCACATTTGATACCGATACACAGACATTTCCCCAGTGTGTGCAAAGGGGGCTTGGTTTATTTAGTTTAGAGAAAAGATTTTCAGACCTGTCAGATTTTTGAAGAAAGAAAGTAAAAAAAAAAAAAACAACAATAAAAAAACCACCACCACCACAAAACAAAACAAAAAATCCCCCCAAATACCCAAAACTTTTGCATCCAAGCCCCAGACTGTGCATCAGAAAAGTAATAGTTGCACTGCGGTGACCCTGGGTGGATAATCAAGGCAGGGAGAAATTTGCATCATTTCTCATGAGGGCTTTTAGATCTTGCCACGCTGGAATGAATAACAAGTTTTCCACTGCTGTCTTCCATTCTGTATTGTTTGACTTCCATGGGGGGGAAAAAAAAATAATAAATCCATGATTCCTACAAAGGGAAACAAAAAACAGCTGAAGAAACATTTATCAGAGTTAAGCTGTTAACTATTAATGGTCTATGAAATCTTAAGTCATGAATCTTCATATACAGAGTAATCACAGTATTTAAAAAAAAAAAACAACACAAATTTTAAAAATGTTTTTTATACTGTAAATATTTTTGTCAATACTATGAAAAAGAACTTTTTTGGAATGATGTAATGTATAATCAAACACTTAACAGACTCATATTTCCATACGTAGTGCTGTGTAAAAGCACTGTGTGCTTTCTTCTGATCCCACTTCTATAAATGAAATAGATTGTACTTTTCTACCACAGGTTAAAGATGTACAAAAGCCTTGAAGTCACAATGATGTGAAAGCATAAAATAAATAATTAGTATTAAGCTGGTGCATAGGAACTTTTTTTCTCCAGGGCAAGTTGCTTGTGTGTCCTCATCCAGAAAAAAACGACGATCTTGTACCTAATGTAGACTGTCTCTGTAGGATGCTCCTATATGACGCTGTTCCTTTACTTCCTACCATGTGTATAAATACAAAAACAAACAAACAAACCTTTTTTTAACATAATTTATACTCCTGTATTTTCAGTCTTCCAAACAGGTAGGCTGAGATTTCTTATTAGCAAGATTTCTCTTTGCCTAAGCTGGAAGAAATGAAATTCTTCTAGAGAAATGGGGAAATAAGGTCAAACATTCCCGAGCTCCCTTTTTCTGAGGCCCCAATTCTCTACCATAACTACATTAAATTCTACAGAGAAATGTCAGCGGAGATTTTCATCCGTAAATTCCAAAGCTTTTAATTACTTACTTGTGTTGTTATTTTCATCTGTGGTACTGTGTGCTTATCAAAGTGTATTTCTTTGCCACAGCTGGAACAATCAAAATTCCTTTTGTAACTTATAATAAATAAATGCTCAATTGTAAGAATGCCCTCAGGGAAAGTTCATTAAAAAAAAAGAAATGAAAATGCCGAGAAATAAATGGTTACTGTGATTGCACTTGTTTTGATATAATATGCAAAATTTAATTTGGCTCTGTTATGTTTGAGACACAGGCACGCGTTCACCAACACACATACACATGTAGTGTAAAAGAGAAAACTTGAAGAGAGGCTTTATTAGCAACTGTATTTCAATTTTTTATTATTATTTTATTACAAATCTTTATGTTATGACCCTGCTTGATGCGTGTGCATTGCCGTTTAGAGAAAAAGAAATCTATTATTATTTACATTATTGCTGGCTAGAGGCTCCAGCTGTTTTCTAGTCGCTTTTGTACTAGGGATTGTGCAAATATAATAACAGACCGGCATTGCCAAGAAGAGTTTAGCCTGAACAGACAAAACATGGGTAGAAAAGCAGAAAGGCAAAATGACTGAATCAAGGTTGCAGAGCTCAGTATCTTTACTTGCATTCTGTAATTCTCAGACAGTTGCAAAGATTTTTGAGGTGTCACGACATGGACTGAGGAATGAGCAGGAACTGAAATACAGATTTCAGGTTGGAATGTCTCTCAGAAATGGTTACACTTCCTTGTTTTACAAAATCATTCTTGATTTGGATGTGGTTCTGTAATCATTGGTACCTGGTTTATCAGAGAATTAAGAAAGAAGAAAAAAAAAGAAAAATAGTAGGTCTTGATGTTCCCTTATACATGTTTTCTGGTGGGAATACAAAGTCAGTGAGAGCTCTGCATTCAGTCATGACTTTTTCATTAATGAGTGTCTATCGAAGCCTAGATGCAACTTGCATTTCCAGACATCCCTAAATCTTGTAATGTTTTGTAAGGCACTGAGTGTCTACAGAGTTTTCCTATTTTTCATCCCACATATTATTTTATTTATTATTTATTATTATCATCCACTTTCTCAAACACATACTGTCAGTTCTTGTGTTCTGTAGCTTGGAGGGTGTTTTCTGTTCCCTGGAGTGTTTGTGTATATGTTCTCCTCAGAAAAGCTTGTGCAGAGATCTAGATCCAGGTCTCTGAAATGGGAGAATCTTATCCAAATTAAGAGGGAACCAAACTGCATATTTTTTGTTTTCTGGATAAGCACAGTAAAACCGGGCTTTTATGCAAATGGTGCCATCTTTCTCCCAGTGATAAATTAAAAGCACTGAGAACTGATTTTAGTTTTTGAATGATAGCACTCTGAGGCGTATATTAGGATGAAAGTACCAAAATCAAGATCGGGAAGGGTAAGACCGAGGATTCTGTCTTCATCTTTTCTTAGGGAGCTGCAAAGCTACTACCTGTTTATCTCGCTGCCTTTAGGTGCCTCCTTGCTCTTTCTTTTGAACACCATGCTGAAACAACTGACACCTCTTCTACACGGTACACGAATAAAATAAAAAAGGCTTTTTGAATAGAGGTAGCTATCTTTAAGGAGGCTGAATCCTCTAATGATCTCATTTACGGTCATGCTTTGTAATAGCGCACAGTTGCTGCGAAGTTCATATTTGGAAATGTTATGTAGAGGGTGAAGTTGTAGCTTCTGACCACCTCCATTCCTCCACTGTGTCATCATCCTGTGTGGCTGGAGTCTACTTCCACTGACTTTTCTTCTTTTGCTTAGAAGATTACTGTGACCAGATTTCATCTCTGCCTTTGAGCCGTGTTACCTTTAGAGAAAGTTTTTAATTTAAATTGTCCAAGCTACATGCTGTCGTTCCAGGAAGCTTTCAAAACAGAGGAGAGCTGTTTGCTGCATCATCAGAGTGAAGTTACAAGGCGAAACACTATCAAGAGGAGCGTCTGATGTTCTCATGAGCCTTGCCTCTTCCCTTCTGAAGCCAGAGGAAGTCCTGGGACCCTGTCTTAGTTGTACCCCACTGTGCACCTTTCCTGACTCAACATCACAGTTCTGGTGACATGTGACACAGACAACTCTCCTGTGTACTCTGAAGTTTATCACTTGACTTACTTACAAGTGTGCTGGCTGTGAAACTCACCTGACAGGACGTCTGTCTTGGCAGTCTGCCGACACAGGGATGTCCAAACTTTAAGACACACGCTTCTAATACAATTTGATGTCATGCAAACAGTCAAAATGCCAAAGACAGTGGGGTCCCAAATTCCCATGGATGACAGAACAATTAAGAATTTAAATATAATTTGGGGTACCTACCTTTAGAATAGATGTCTAGGAATTAAAACTATATTTATGAGGAAAAAGAAAGAAAGAGTCATATCCAAGCCTTTCCATTTCATTATTGTTCCGTCACATGTAATATTCAAGACTTTAAGCCTACAGTAAAAGTATTGGCAATCAAATAAAAAATTAATAATCATAAAATAAAAAGGGTAATGATAACATTTATTCTAATAAGCACACGGTTTAAGACAGTAAAATAAAAGGGAATAATTGCCATTCTTCAAGTCCATTACAAGGGGAAGCAAGAGGGGAGAAAGGAGTGACTAAAAAAAAAAATAAATAAAAGCCAATTGTATTACTAGAAAAATATAATGTCAGTGCTTTAGAAAACACATTTTCTAAAGTTTTAGCAGGCTTAGCCATCAATAAATTTCAAGAAAAATATACCCTTTATACATGTATATTTCTGCAGCTTGTCTGCGTCTCTGATACATTGTTTAAATGGGTTTCGCCTGCCTTAATAAGGCACATCATTTGAACAGAAACCTCACTGTGTGATAACAGGCAACACATAGCGAAAAAATGCCTCAAGGTTTTTTCCTTGCTATATTTGGCTCTCTGGGCTAAGTCGATTTGAGTTGGGCTGATTATAATAAGCCAGAAAGTCACTACGAACTAATTATTTTCTGTTCATTTATGTGATTAATGGTGAAAACTTGGATAACTTTTACATATCTTGAGTCCCATATAATTAATCATCTTGAACTTTACAAAAAAATAAAAAATAAAACCCTCAAGGTGCCCCTGGATTTTCTTCCAAAGCATTGGAGTTTCACTGGCATTAGCTCATGCAACTGACAAAATCAGGGGATGTTTTGCAAAGTGACATGTTTGTGTAAGTCCTCAGAGGGTATTGCTGAATTTCTTCAGCCACCAAAAGACTAGGAAATTTAAAAATGTGGTAGCAAGTAAGTTATTGGGTGAACTACTGACAGTGCCAGGGGAAAAAGAGGGGAGGGAAAAAAAAAAAAAACACAACCCAAAAACAAACGAAAAAGGACCTGTCCTTCAGAGAAATTATACGGCTTGGAGGAACTGGTAGGGGGAAGACCGTTGTTTTGGATTAGTTAGTTGACAGCCAAATCAAGCTCATAATAAACCCAAATCCTGAGGCAAAGGCTAGCATCTGAAAAAGCGAAAGCACCCTCTTCAAATTGTCAGGGTAAAGAGCTCTACCTTTCTCCATTTTCATTTTTATTTTACCCTTCACCTGTTGTATTGGTAGTCTTGAAACTAAAATTTATGCTTAAAACATAGAAAAAAAAAAAGGTAGAAGTTACACACTACATGTTTCTTCAGGTCACTACCTTTGTTCTCTGATGTAGTGAAGACTCAGCTGACAACAGAAGGTGAGTATTGCACGTTAGGAAAGAGGAGCAATCTCTTGAACAGTGACATACAAATGCCAAAATGCAGCCCTGTCTAGCGACACAGATGTGTGTGAGAGGCTGGTTTAGTAGTGGGACATGTGAGTCCTACATCTGGTCTCATGTTCTGCATCAAAATAGCTGCAGGATTACCAAAATGGTACAGATGGACTCCGAAGTTCGCTTGATTCTTAGGGTGTTCTCAGACTGAAATCACAAATTATATAGGAAGAGAATTCATGTTCAGGATCTCAGATCATGTAGACTTTCAGAGAAATTAATAGTTTCATGTTTGTTTTGTAGTCTGAGAAACGGAGATGGGAATTTCGGTTCAAATAAATTGTTGTTACATAACCCTTGTGATTTTATTGAAAACATGTGGATACACCAGGTTATTTTTTTCCCACTCCTGCAGATTTACTCTTTGTGGTACTAGGTGGTAAAGCCTTCTAAATAGCAGCGCCTTTTGCTACCCTCACAGCAGGTCTGAGCCAATTCTGGTTTCCATTCAAGAATTTAAAATTAACTAACGTGATGACTAGATTAGGACTCCATCTGCCCTTAGTTGTTAGAGGATTTGAATTTGTAGTTGCCTAAACCAGGCTTATGCACAAGCCATAAGCAGAGGGTCCCCTGTCCAAACCCTGGGAGAGTAACCAAGGACACATGCTGTGATTGTCACTCCATCCCAGGACAGGCTGAAGTCAGAGCCATTGCTGTGGATGCTCAAGGAAACCTGTCCCTTGCTGTCTTAGGTTACCCATAAGTAACATAAATTCATCTTTTGAGAGATACCTTGAAGGGACTCCTCCTTTCCAGTATTGTCCCTAAGGAGAAGAGTCTATGTTAAAAAACCCTCTTTGAGGTTTGGTACAACTACGGACTTTGCAATTACTTAATCAGTAACCTGGTCTAGTGGGACGTGTCCCTGCCCATGGCAGGGGGGTTGGAACTAGGTGATCTTTAAGGTCCCTTCCAACCTAAACCGTTCTGTGACCTATTTAAAAGCCCCCTGCGATTTCACATGCTTAAAATGAAGATGTGCAGAAGTGGTTGTGGCGAGCAGCCCGCTGCTGAATGACATAGCTGTATCTGCTACCACCAATGTCCATTTGACATTGATTATTACGTACTCTATTATTTAGATGATAAGGTACATATTGATTCAGGCTGGACTGTAATCTCTTGCATAATTTCAGCAAAGAAAGGGAAAGAAAAGTTGGCATGCCGGCTCCTTGACAAATGGCTCCTTTTGTCAGAATTGGTATCTTCACTAAGGAAGGCAAGGAGAAGAAAACCTGGTGAGAGAGCTGGCAGATAAGCATGAATTGACAGTAATTACTTGAAGAGGGCCTAGCAGAAATTCTCTGAGATCATACTTCTTCAGGGAATACACTAGAGAATCATCACATTGTGCTGTAATTATTACACCCTTCCCAGTCATTCGCTTTTGCCTCACAACTGAATTAGCCGCTAGTGAAAACTGGCATCCTTTTGTTTAAAAAGCATGAGGAAGGGAGATGGCCTAAGAGTTGCAGCAGAGGAATTTCTGGATAAAAAACATTATATCTTTGGCTAGAATATTGACTCCTGTCCAGAATATTGACTCCTCCTCACCTTTACACAGTACAAGTTGAAGATACTGACTAAATGTAAACATCTAAATATAAGTAAGTTCCACTGGATTCCCTTTATAGTCCTTATAGGTTTCCTTTATACTGGGGGGAAGAAAAAAAAAAAAACAAAACCAAAACAAACAAACAAACAAAAAAAAAACCCCAAGAACTCATAAAAATAAGCTTCACTTCACCCTAAAACAACTCTATGAGACAAATCAAACAAATCATGGCCTGGTTCTCTCCACTGACTACACAGCGTGTCTCCAGGACTAAATCAGATGTTGAAGACTAAAATTTGAAAAAGTGGTTCTTGCTGTTGACTTCTGTTGTCTTTGGATATGACCACAGGTGGCTAGGACCAGCCATTTAGAAAAAAATCTGAATATGTGCTTAAGATTGTCAGTATTAAGAAAAATATTCAGAGGCTTGCTTACCACTTAGGTGTTCTTGACTTCCATCAGAGGTAAGCACATCAATGTGCTAAAAACTGATTAATTCAAAACTGATTTTTATCTTTTTAAACCAGGTTTTAGGCAACAATTTAAATTGGCAACCAATTAAATTTTAGGCAAAACATGAAAGGAAGACTAGAGAAGATGTGGATCCTCTCTGGAAGAAAACAAGAGGTGGTCACCCAGAATATGGAGAAGGCTGAGGTACCGAAGGAGTTTTTTGCATCAGTCTTCAGCAGTAAGAGCTCTATCCACACAAATCACAGAAGGTAAAGACAGGGACTGAGAGAATGAAGAACCACCCACTGTAGGACAAGACCAGGTCTGAGACCATCTAAGGAACCTGAAGGTGCACAAGTCCATGGGACCTGATAAAATCCATCCATGGGTCCAGAAGGAACTGGCAGATGAAGTTGCTAAGGTGTTTCCCATTATATTTGAAAAGTAGTGGCACTGTGGTGAAGTTCTCACTGACTAGAGTAGGGGGAAAAGTAACCTCCATTTTCAAAAAGGGGAAAAAAGAAGACCTGGAGAACCTCAGGACAGACAGTATATCACCTCTGTGCCTGGCCAGATCGTGGAGCAGATCCTCCTGGGAGCTATGCTAGCGCATGTGGAAAATGAGGAGGTGATTGGTAACAGCCAACATGGCTTCACCATGGGCATGTCATACCTGACAAATTTGGTGGCCTTCTGTGATGGGGTTAACTGCATTGGTGGGTAGGGAGAGAGTAACTGACATCATCTACCTGGACTTATGCAGTGTTAGACACTCTCCCACATGACATCTTTGTCTCTAAATTGGAGAGATACAGATTTGATGTATGGACCACTTGGATAAGGAATTGGCTGGATGCTCACGCTCAAAGAGTTGCAGTCAATGGCTCAATGTCCAGGTGGAGACAATGAGGAGTGGCGTTCCTCAGGGATCAGTACTGGGACCAATGCTGTTCAACATCTTTGTTGTTGACATGGACAGTGGGATTGAGTGCATCCTCAGGAAGCTTGCTGATGACACCAAGCCATGTGGCACGGTTGACACACTGGAGGGAAGGGATGCCATCCAGAAGGACCTGAACAGGCTGGAGAGGTGGGCTTGTGCAAACCTCATGAAGTTCAACCAGGCCAAGTGCAAGGTCCTGCACCGGGGTCATGGCAATCCCAAGCACAAATAGAGGCTGATCGGAGAATGGCTTGAGAGCAGCCCTGAGGAGAAGGACTTGCAGGTCTTCGTTAATGAGGAGCTCAACATGACCCAGCAATGTGCACTTGCAGCCCAGAAGGCCAACCATTTCCTGGGCTGCATCAAAAGAAGCGTGGCCAGCAGGTCGAGGGAGGTGATTCTGCCCCTGTATTCCCTCTCATGAAACCCCACCTGGAGTACTGTGTGTAGCTTTGGAATCCTCAGCACAAGAAGGACATGGACCTGTTGGAGCAAGTCAGAGGGCAGCCATGAAGATGATCAGAGGGATGGAGCACCTCTCCTGTGAAGACAGGCTGAGAGAGTTGGGGTTGTTCAGCCTGGAGAACAGAAGGCTCCTGGGACATCTTATAGGAGCCTTCCAGTATCTGAAGGGGGCCTACAGGAAAGCTGGAGAGGGACTTTTTATGAGGTCATGTAGTGATAGGACAAGGGGTAATGACTTCAAACTGGAAGAAGGTAGATTTAGATTAGATATTAGGAAGAAATTTTCACTCTGTGGGTAGTGAGACACTGGCCCAGGTTGCCCAGAGAAATGGAGACCCCATCCCTGGAGGTGTTCAAGACAAGGCTGGATGGGGCTTTGAGCAGCCTGGTCTAGTGGGAGGTGTCGCTGCCCATGGCAGGGGGGTTGGAACTAGATGATCTTTAAGGTCCCTTCCAACCTAAAGCATTATATGATTCTGTGATGCTGTGATGCTTTCTCAAATATAGGCTATCTGCCTGGGTGTGCAGGCATGACTATCTCCCAGATTCTTGTCAACATCAAGTATAAAGATCCTCCAGCAGCATTCAAGCAAATGAGTCTTGTAGGTGCTGGCAGCTTAGAGAGTTCTCATGCAGCCCGTGATTTCCCAAGACTGTTATTCCTCTAACTGTTCTGATGAATTTCCTCTCTAGGCTTAACTGTTATTCCTGATAGCCCCAGGTGACATAAACTGTAGTCTTTTGTGGGATGAACTGGGTTAAGTCACGTTGCTTTTACTGTAGTCCCATCCTCCAAAGAGACAGACAGGTGGAGCAGGGACAAGGACAAGATAAAACGTGCAGAGGAGTAAGCAATTTCAGAGATGGTAGAGGACAACTTGCAGCAGTGAATTTGAGGTCAGCAGGAGAAATAGGAGCAGGGGTTGGGGTGTGGTGATGGTGAATTTGTCTCTGTTAAAATCTTGTGTAAAAGCAAGCCAGAGACAAAGCTAGAGGACAAAATTTCAGCTTTTGCTTTACCTCTTAAACTGTCTTTATCTCAACCCACTAGCTTTCTCGCTTTTCCCTTTCTGATCGTCTCCCCTGTCCCACCGCAGGGGACTAATTAAGCGGCTGTGTGGGGCTTAGGTGCCTACTGGGTTAACCCACAACGCTAACCAATTTTCAGTTTACCCAGTTGTTAACTACTCCTTTTAGTACACTGTTTCTGAAAAAGGTTGTTATTTTAACATCCTGGTGGCAAGTGATCCAGATTCTTCAGGTTATATTTCTCCCAGAAATGCATCTATTCTGGAATTTAGACTTTTTACAGAAGCAGCTGGATCACCCCATAGTTTGGTTATCTCATTCTGAGACATGCATTGAAAGGTTTTGGTAGTGACACCCAGAAATGGCACTTCTAAGTTCTTGGTGTGTGCCTTGCCAGTCAAAGTTATTTTAGATTCAGAAGATCACAGGAGTAGTTTATTCAGTCTCTCCTTATCCAAACATATTTGTCTTTGGAGATAACAGTGTCTAGCCCACCTACTTTACTGATGTAACACTTCAGCTATTCTAATAGGATTAAATCTGTGCAATCACCTGTACTTCACCTGTTGTAAATGTGAAATGCCCACAACGTTTTGGCAAGCTTGAGGCAGGCCTAGAGATAGCACCAAAACAGTTTGGGCACTGTGTTGGGTCGGAGGCGGAACTGATCGGTTTTTCCAAAGACTCCTGCCGTATCAGCCTGTGGACATTCAAGCATTATGGTCCCCTCCTGTTTTGATTGTAGCAGTCCAGTGGCACCAGGTGAAGGTAGCACCTATTATGGTATGACTATTATTACTTAAATTGGGGCATTCAGAGGGGGGCCCATGCTACATGCATGCAAGGCTGGTCAAGACAGTAACGCAGATGTTCCTTCATCGTTTGAGAGGGTGCATGCATTACTTTGGTGATGGTATTTGCTGCAGTTCCTCAGACTAACTTTACTCCCTGATATTTCTTTTTTGCCCAGCCCAACACCTTCAATAAAGAGGGTGGAGCCTTCCTTCCCATCACCTTCTTTTCCCTGCCTCATGTGCCTTCATAGCCTCTTGCTGAGTAATTAGATTAGTATGTTGTCAGCCAGAGATGTGAGTTTGCTCATATTTGTCTGCTTTTAGATGGAAAACAGAACTGAGAATGCAAAAAATGCTCTAAACGCTAGCTCATGTCATGAAAAGTAAGTTTACTCCTATTTTTCACCCTCTGGAGGAGAACTTCTGCATACACCCTCCAGGGAACTTTCCGTGATTTTAGCAAAGGAACAAAGGCATAACCTTGCAACCAATATCAACACCAAACCCCTATATCATAGGGAAGATAATCTGTTTTTTAAGTTTTGAGTCAATGTGTAATGGACCCAATCTCCAGTAAGAGTTATTTGTTATAGCTCATGGAAGTCAGCAAGGCAATGCTGATTTATGCCAATTGACAATCTGGACTGGGGGAAATTCTGGTGTATATTGTGCATATTCTGTATTTGTTATTTGTTATGTTATGCATTTTATTGGTTTTGTAAAATTTCAAAATACCAATAAAAACAGAATTTTAAAAAAGTTTGGGTGCTATCAAATTGTTCTTTGGCAGCACTGATTTTGCAAAAGATTGGATTGTACATTAATGTTTAATTTGCCTTTTATTGCATTTTTAACTGCCTTTTTATTATATGTATATTTATCATTGTGAAATGCCTTGGGATGACTTTGTCAAGAAAGGTGCCATATAAACAAAATTGTATTGATCTGATGATAAGCAGAACAACAATCAAAGAAGTGAGATATTCCCTAATAAACTTGCATATGGTAATACACTGTTAATGTCGGGTTTTAGCTTCAAATTTGTACTGGCTGAAAGTTACAGAGATGACAAGTTACTACTCCCTGTTGGATCTTTGATTGACAACTTTACTTCCATCAGCCCTCTTCTGCAAACTGTAGTAGAAAGGTTTAATTGTGTTTGTAATTAATTGGATTTTAATCAGACCGTATAGAGAAATTGCATAAGGTTCTTTTTTTTTTAAAAAAAAAAAAAAAGAAACCAGCGAAAACCCTCTTTTAAAATATTGCTAGGGATGCAGAAATATTCATTGCTACAACAGTTTCAATAGTGAATTAAAATGCATTCATGATTCAATACAAAATTGGTTAGATTAGTTAGCATTTGAAGAACAGTTACATATATTCCAGAGGAAGGGGGGGAAAAAAAAAAAAAAAAAAAAAGAAAGAAAGAAAAAGAAACCCCAAACATGAAGCTTAGTTTATTTTAAATGAAACGTCTGTCGCATTGAATTGAGCTCTCAAGAAAGGTATCTTCTGAGCCCTTTAAATTGCTTGCATTGAAACTCGTAAACATTCATTAATAATGTTCTGTGGGAAATAATTTTCGTCTCCTTTTGCATGAAGTTGCAGCATCTATTGAAATAATATTTTGCTATATCAGAAAGATAAATCCTAATAAGGAAGGCAATTAAAGCCAAGTGGAGAAACAAAAACTTCCATAATGTTATCTCTAAGTACCAACTGGTAATGAATTGAATGCAGAAATCTATGTGGGAGTTCAGTCTTTTCAGTGTCTTCAGGATCGGGATGAGTGGGTTGGCCCTTGTTCCCAGATTCACTACTTCTCTGCCTCTTCCATCTCCCAGGTCCTCACTAAATCTGGGCCTGGAGAGTTTTATGTATGCAAAAAGGCTGACCTAAGACTTTAACGCATCTGTGTAGGGAGCATTTGAATGCTCCAGCAATTATATTTAAAGCTATTAAAAAGAACAAGAAAAAAAGGGAAGCACAACCAAGAGTAACAAGTGTCTGGCAGAATCACTACAAAAATAAGACTATGGGCCGAGTGCCAGCACCACCATTTAGGTGCCTCTATCCTTTTTTATAGGCCATCCTGTTGGGTCTGGTGAGATTTAAGGACTTGCGGTGACCGACTTATGAAACACTCGAACGGTGGAGACTCGAGCCAAGGACTCTAGTTCAAGAGGTCTGCAGCCCGACATTACTTGTTCCATTTTTAGAGTTACTCCCCACAGCAAACTTGGCTTGGTCTGAGGGAACTGACAGCATAGCCATAGCCAATAGGGCTAACTGTGGACAGGCGACTGGATTAATCTCTTTAGGACAGGGAAATCCTTCTTAATTTGTTTTCCCTCTTGCTGCTCTCCTTACTGCTTTCTCTTTGGACCACAGCAGTGCAGTCTTGCACCCTCTGCTCTCGTATCCCTCCTCTAGCTTTTGTTACGCTGAGCAACTTCTTCAAGGACAGCGTTTGGGGACAGGAACCTTTGAAGCAAATCATCACAGCCACATTTCTTCATATTTTCTGTCAATCAGTTAAGTCACTGCAGAGAAAAAGGTATAGCATAGTAATACTAATAAACATTAAAAGGTCAGAACCTCAGACGGTGCTATGAGTCGGTCTGATACAGACTTAGGACTCTGCTTTTGCCACAGAGAAGCAAGGAAAAATCCTCTTTTGATACACAGTGATCACACAATTGCAGACGTAATGAATTACTGCTGCACAAATAATCATTTTGGTTTGGTTTGGTTTTTCCTTTTTTTTTTTTTGTTTTTCTTTTTTTGTTTGTTTTTTTTTTAGGGGGTTTTGGGTGGTTTTATGTGGGTTTGGTTTGGTTTTTTTTCAGGACATTTACCCAAGTGTAAAAGTCCTTGATGAAGTTTTGTGGTGCTGCTTCCAAGCCGTTCGCTCTGTCACCTTCACTGCAAAGAAAGAACGACTCTTGCACAAAGCATCCCCAGTAGTGTATGCTTTAAGGTCACCTAGGAAAGAGTTAGTTGTACATTAAGTTATACCTTGCTGATAACAAGATGGATTTAGAAAGTGATGAGAAATGACAGGGTACACATGTACATTAAACCAGATGACAGGAAATTGAAAACATTACTGTAACTTATTAAACATTGATTTTCAAGACATTCCTTGATATTGTTTGACATAAACAAATGTTAACAGTAACAGCAGCAGAAACAATTGGAAAAGAATGTGGTTTCAATTTGGAGGTGGGAGTGAGAAGCAAGATCAGAGAGGATAAGAGAACAACTCATGAAAACCACAAGTCTAGACACTTAATACACAACTAGAAAACACTAAAATGTTGTTGTTAGGGAGTAGAATAGAACAGAACAGAACAGAACAGAATAATTTCGGTTGGAAGGCACCTACTACGATCATCTAGTCCAACTGCCTGATCAATTCAGGGCTTCAAGTTATAGCATGTTGTTAAGGTCATTGCCCAAATGACCTGAAACACTGACAGGCTTGGAGCACCAACCACCTCTCTAGGACGCCTGTTCTAGTGTTAACCACCCAGCTTAAACTGACGATCAGAGACTAAAAGTCCACAGAAAAATGGTCAGTTAGGATGTACTCTCTAATTTTAAACACTGCTTTTGACTTTTAGTTTTTTGGGGTTTTTTGTTTTGTTTTGTTTTGTTTTGTTTTGTTTTGTTTTGTTTTTTTCTGAGATTTTGGAGAGTTTGGGCTTAGAAAAACCTTAGAGCTGAACTTTGTCTATATACTTATGTAAAAATATAATCTGCCTTTACCAATTTTCTGAAGTTCATTTATGATTAAGTTTGAAAAGTTTTCTTCATTCACGATTCTACAGCTCAGTCCAGTCCTGAACTTTGATGGCAGCTCAGAGGGGTGTTCAGAGTCCTGACAATACCAAATGCTGGTATTCATACTCCTGTTGATAAGCACTTTAAAAATTATTATGGTTTAATTTCAGGTTTCATTTGAACACAAATTGGTTGAACTAATGCAAAAGGCTGCAAAGTCAAATATATTCATTTTAATGAAACTTTCTCCTGAAATCGGTCAGGAATAGATTCCTTCTGAAATAAGCCAATGTTAAACTTCACTAAAGATTTGGGTTTACACTCATTGAACAAATCAGTAACCTCAGGCAGCAAAGGGGACTATCTACAAGACGACATAGAGTGGTTTAGCTAAATGAATGAAAGCGGGAGTGCGGTCAGCGTTTGCGTCCTGTGGAGGATGGCAGCATTGCAAAGGGAAGAAGCAGCCCAGGGAGTGGAGGGGCTGTGCGAGGTCAGGTCAGGTCAGGTCACACATGGTGACAGAGCAGAGCGGGCTTATAGTGACAACTATGACAGTACTAGGGGCTGGCTATCTTGCTGTCATTCGACAATGCACTTATTTAGGACCTCAGCCTCACACCAGGACTGATATATTGCCTCCTGACAGCTGTTGTCTTACCCCTGTAAGAAGCGGCACAATTCTTGGCCATTCATGGCATGGCTGAACTTAAAATTATTATCCCTGTGGCAATTATAAATTAGAAAGGATCAGGAGCAGGAACAGTTGTCTCATACTGGGGACTTACCACTGAACGTTCTTGCTCCTCTGTGCCCACCCTAAAGCAGGGCGGCCGTGCTCATGCTGCCTCCCGGGAACAATCTCGTTCACTTTCTGAATGCGAACCCTTGCCTAGGGACAGCCTGGGAGAGTGCTAGTCAGCACAAGTCCAGCCGGTGCCATAAGGAAGAGAATAATTAAATAGTATAGATGATTATGTGCCAGTGCTTAAGCCTATCTTTTGACTCTCTTTAGTTTATCAGCATAGGCGTAGTCTTTAGTGCCTGAATTGTAGCTGACTCAAATATGTATTAAATATGGACACGTTATTTCATTTATTTTATATATACCATGCAGTAACGTTTCATTCTCCAATGCATACCTCTGCATACAGATTGGAAGAGAAAATATCATTTTAGGGAGGAGATTTGAAAGTACTAAATATATCACTAGAAGTGTAGGCTCTTCAACTGGTTAGAGATTTTTCATCAAAACATTTTTTAAACATCTGAGCTCTCAGATTTTTTGGTAGGAAACACTTGTCTGCATTTTTTCATGTGTCAGTGAAAGCAAACAAAAGAAAACTAAAAGATATACAGTTATCTTACCTGCTGCTTAAAAATCTGGTTTTGGGTTTTTTTTTTTTTTTACTCAAGTATGCTTTCCTTTTCTGTTTTTACTTTCTAGAAAAGCAACAACAATAGTCATAATATCATCATAATTTAAAATTAAACAAATATTGTGAGCATTTCCTAAAACCATAGTTTTTCCTCTGCATGTGGGCTGCTTAATTGGGGTTTTTGGGGTGTCCAAGTTTTTGGATATTTGTGGTGTTCCTGAATGTTACTGCCGCCTAGAGCATAAGAAAAGATAAAAAAGACAAAATACTTCCTTCTTTTAAGTATTTATTTTTCTCTCCTTCGGAATGATACCTGGCTCCATGGTGTAGTACTGTTCTTATTGTACTCCTAACGATCCGAGGATTCTTTGTCTCCATCGTAAGTGGCAACTTACGACATCTTCCACGCTAAAACTGCTGAGTTGCTGGCATATTGTTTCCTAGGTAAAATACATCTGAGACTGAAATGGCAGCTAGGTAAGTCAAACAGTGAGTAGATGTTTGCTGGCTTTTGTGGGTGACGCTGAGAGCACCGGTGCTCTGAAACACTGGGCTCCTGGCACCAAATTTAATTACAATGCAATTTGGAACATGTTCAGACACTACTCGTATCATTGCAAGTTCTACACACACACATATTTTATGAAAGCCTTGCCTAGGGGTGTTCAGCATAATGATACTTTGAACTAAAAAGTAAGCCCTTTTATCGAGAAAAAAGGTGTGATTTTTTTTATTTTTTTATTTTTTTTTTTTAAATACCCCCGCTATCATCCTGTTTGGGTAAAGGCTGAGAGGGAAATTCCTGAGCTGGGTCTCCCAGTCCTTCATTAAATGCAGTATTTAATTCTTTCTTTAGTTGACAGAGATGCAGTCAAATCTACTTACCTACCCAGGCCCCACAGAAACATGCTCTTAAAATCCAGTGTTCCAAATCCTGAGAATCTGCTCCCGCTTTTCTGTTAATATTACCTTAGCTGTTTTGACAGTGCCATCAGGCAAAACAGGCACTTCCTTCTGAGGAAGCGCTTTTTATAACTCTTTTATATTTCTTTATAGTTACAGCTATATGAAACAATATACTGTCATCTCCGAGGACCTGTGATGGGGTTAGACATCACCTGCAATAGTGGCTAACCTTGGTATAATAAATAATATGACAAAGAGAATTGACACTGGATGCATCAAATGATATTCAGATGGAGTCTTCCATACAAAGGGAATTCCTTCTGACAAAGGACATCTAGAAGTGCACACTGAAAATTTTTTTGCTGCTTTATGAACAGGTGAGTTATGAAGTCCCCTACAGAAGCCTACTAGAGTGAGTCAATGATTAATCTGCATAACTAATGAAGTCATGCAGTTATTTCTATGCTAATGTAGATGTAATACAAAACTGCATGGCTTGTTCGGTGATGAGGAGTACATCTCATACTTGACACCGGTATAGTCCGGCAGGGCTCAGTTTCACCTCCAGGAAAGTTTTTTAAGAAATGAAGAGGGGAACTGAATTTAAAAACTGTAGGAGAGAGCATAGTTAATGACTGACACCTTATTTCAGTAATGAATTTCCCAATACGAGTAAATCCGCTCTCATTTAACTAATTTTCAGCTTTGCTGTTTTGTGGCATGTTGCTCAGTGCTTTGTTGATGTTATAAGCTCAAGAGGCGGACATATGCCTAAATTCTTGCCCACTCAATACAGGCTACAGACTTGGCCCTGGGTGAGTTTCCACAGTTGCAATGTAAGAGGAAGTCATGAAGGCTCAAAAGGCATTTTTTAAAGAATAAGCCCCTCATCTGGTGACAAACAGTTTCTTGCAGGCAAAGCATCCTGCGAGCCAATGCTAGATGCGGAACGGCAGCTCCAGCAGCCTGCTTTACTGTGTCCTTATGCTACCAGCATCACGGCTTTGGGAAGCTCGTGGCAATACTTTGCCATAAGACCCAGCATTTCATTTAGCACATTAAATCTTAAGGTCATTAGCAATATCTCCTTTCAGAGAGCTTTTGTTGTGTTCCAGGGCCACACCTGCTAAATAACACAACGAGATAGTCTTTGGTCAGGAGCTACGACTGACAACAATTCAGAGATCCATAAATATCTTCCCGTAATAACACCCTGACCCACTCGAGGTACAGGCAGCAGAGATAACCCAGCTGGTGTTACTTGCTTTCCAAAGCTATAACCCTAATACAATCCGGGGGGAGAAAGTAAAACAGATTTGTTAGTAGTGTTGGACTTACCCTCATCCACAAACAAAATGCCACGAAGCTGAGGCCAAGGAGATGAGGTCTGTCCAAAAGGAAGAAAAAAAAAAAAAAGGAGGGGGGGGGGGGGGGGGGGGGGGGGGGGAGAAAAAAAAAATATGCAAGAGAAATCCTGAAAATCATTTCCTTTTTTGTTAGTAAACTATCCCTCATGGCTGCTAGTCCTGCTGCACCATCTGTTAGCTGCATTAGTGACCTCGCAATGCAAGTGACAGTCATGTAAAACAAGCGATGGAAGCATTAGTAAAGTCAGCCATTTCCAAGATAGTTTTTACTAATATATAGCAAGCAAGTACACAAACAGCATCCCTTCTCCCTAGAGCCTTTGTGTGTTCTGAAGTACCTAACTTTGAACAAACACCTTTAAGGGTTGTGAAATATTCAGTTACCTTTTATTTTTCTCAGTTGTTTTCTATTTTATTGCATCCCTTGGTTCTAGCCAGGACAGAAAAGAAATTGCTGAGATATCCTGAGAAAGGCTCTTATTGTGGTATTTTTATGTCAACCGGAAGGATCAGAAATCTAATAAAAAGGCAGCTCTTCCCACTACATTCAGCGGGGAGGGGGGAGAGTTTGCTGTGTCTTTAAGTGTTCATACATCTCATTCATTCTCATACAACACATTCGGACCTCAGCTGCATGAGAGACTTGGCGTGCTAAAAACTAACAGCAGCAACAACAAATGGCATTAATAATGATAATGATGATAATAATAATAATAATAATAATAATAATAATATGAAATATTATTAATAATAACAATAGCAACAACAACAACAATAATAATGCTGTGTTTTATAGACAGAGTCGATGCGGTCATGTCAGATATGTTCCTGATAAGTATCCAGGCTGTGGGTCGTGCACCACGCTGGTGAGAGGCGAGGAGGATCACGGGGAGGGCTCAGGCTTGGTGAGGTGGGATGAAGTGAGGTGTCGGGAGGTGAATGGGATCCCTAAAATCATAGTTTGCCTCCAAGTGTGTACCTGAAGCATTTAGACTCTATTCGTAATTTCATCCCATCTCTTGCATACCACTGACCGTCTCCCCCATCCCTTTACTCCTCAGCACTGTCTGAACCAGTAAATAAGCTCGACTGGTCCCAGTGGGGGCAAGCTCCGGCCCTGCTGAATTCAGGCATGCTTTTTTTTTTTTTTTAAGCTGAGCTAACAGGGCAAGTTCATTGCTTCACACTGTTTTTTCATCCTTTGCTTTTCCTGTCACAGATCATAACAAGGAAATGATACACAATGGAAGCATCTTTTCATCATGGCGTGATTTACATGACCTCAGCTGCGTAATAACAAAGAGACTCAACCTTATCCAAGCAATAGGAGACTCCTCCTAAGCAATGCGGCTGTACTGTCTCCAAACGAAACAAAAAACAAAACAAAAGAAAACAAAAAAAAAGAGGTGCTTTGCTGCTGCATACAAAGTCTATACATGCTCTGAAAGATGTGGTAGTCATCAGATTCTTCCCCCTCTTCTGTTAACCACAGAAACAGTGGTTAACAATGCCTTTGTCATTGGATGCTTTTTATTTCTGTGTGCAGTCACTCCACAGTCCTCAGTGCCCCAGTTTGTCCGCAGTTTACATGTCTGCATAAATTTATCCCCGTAATTCCTTCCTTTTGTAGCTATCCTCTTCATTTAGCATGATGGAAATTGAGGCACAAAAGATGAAACGACTTGTTCAAGGTCATTTAGGAGGTCTGGCAGAACCAGTAATAATAAAAAAAAATGTTCCTGTGCTCCAAATCTCCAAACTGTATGTTAAACACTAAACCTTAAAGCTGCTGTTCCTGTTCTTGTGTTTATCAATTAACAAGTACAGTACAACTGGGATATTATAAGTGAGTTACACATTTGCTGATTACTTAATTATAAAAGTAACAGCTCACCATGTTGCATCTCTAACTTAAAGCAATAGAAAGGACAATCCATGTCATATCTGAGAGCAAAGACTTTGCTTTCCTTATTTCCTCCTTCATACCTCTGCAAACTATTTTTCTTTTTTTATTATTTTATTTTTTTAACAAACCTGTAATCCACATGGGCAAAATTCCCCAAAAGTGTAGATGGAAATTAGGCATTTTTATTGAGAGTCTAACACTAAACCCCCATCAGTGCCTGTGAGGATCTTCTTCCAAATGTCTTAGTAAGGTTTGAGATAATGAAGGTGTCACTGTAGATTTACAAGAAGGTAGTATTCCATGATGAACTTTACCTTAAAATAACTGTAAGCATAATTATCCAGCATAAATGAGCCTCCAGGGAATAAATTTTCTTGAAAGGGACTGCCCCTAGCCCTAGCACAAAAGCATCTTCAGCAACCCCAGTGTACTGGAAAAGGAATCAAGAATATGTCTTTCTTCTCTGTACCTGCCTTCAAAATATTGGTGTTCTGTGCAAATAATGTCTGCGGGTGCCAAAGGGTTATGTACAAAATGAGCATTCTTGCTTAAACAGCCCACTTACATTCTCTTCTTTTGTTTCTTTTTCCTTAATTTTTATCTTCTTTCTGACGCCAAGCAGGCAATCAATCAACCAAAGCAGAATGCCGGAGAGCTTCCAGCACAGCACCATACCTGGGAAAATTTCATCATTTCTTTAGGGAAAGGAACAATTTAAGAAAGACTGGAAATAATAAAGTTAGATTCAATCTAAATCTGCATATTAGGACACTTCTTCTGAACTAATTAATACATATTGAAAGGAGAACATGAACTGGACCACTGTAACTAACGTTCTGCTGTTATTCTTGCTAAGGAAGATAACATCTCCACAAGTTTGGAGAGGAGAAGATCATTCTGACTGCACACCTTTCAAAGAAGGCCTGTGTACAGCCTGGACAGTGGAAAGTTTCGTATTAACTACCTTGCCTTTCATTTCACTGCTTTCCTGGGAACTAAATTACTGAGCAGGAACTAAAGTTGCTCCTCACTCTTGGAGAGAAACCCTCTGACTGTCCTCTAATGGCTGGTTCCCACAACACTGCCAGTGTTTAGTTAACAATAACAGATCAGAGGTGAGCTGGTGCTTGCTAGCTTCCTTGACTCACACTTATCAGGGGTGATGAGAACAGGGGTGGATGGAAGTAGAAAAGCCTTCTCTGACACACATTGCCCATGGGGTGGTCACTCCACTCATCAGTTCTGTTTGTAACATGAAGATATAAACAGTCTTCCTTTGCATAAACTGCAAGTTCTTCCGGACAGTGACAAGTACAGTGGACTTCAAGGGTTGGTCTTCAATGATGTCTCTGGATGCTGCTGCATTTAGTAAAATGAAGACCACAATATGTTGGAAACTGCAGTTAAACTCCCCTCTCTAGACTATGACATCTTGTCTTTGCAGCAGGTGCAGCAGTAGCCATTAGTTTTGAAAATTCAACAGCATTTATGTGTGAAGGTACGGAAGGGTGTTGACTATTGACTTTCTTTTCCCACTTTTTTTTTTTTTTTTTTTTTTTTTTTTAATGAGGATTCATATGTTACGGAAAATAAACTTGATGTCTTGAATGCTACACTGGATTCAATAGGGATTCTTCTGCATAGCACCACTGGTAACAGTCAAGCAGCAATCACGAATCAGTTTGGTTTGCTTGGGTATGTCAGCAATTTGAGGGGCAGGCAGAGCTGCCAAGGGAAAAGGGTAAGGTAAATTGACGTACAGGTTGTTTGAACACAGATTTACAGGGTGGGTAACAGGATATTATGAACAGAGGGGAGAAGTCCTGTGGGATGCGGAGCCTTACACTTCAACATGGTTTTCTTAAACGAAGATCTCCTCCGCCTCCTTAGATCAGAGGTGGGGAAATGAACTGGTGCTCTAAGGAAACCAGTGTTACTGCAGCTTCTAAAGGGTCTGTACAGGCTTGGGACACTGGTTTGCAGTGGAATTTAAATGAAAAACTAGTTCAATCACAGTCTGTAAAAAAGTGATCACACTGAAGCACGCCTAATGAGAAAAGCTGTGCAATGGTCAGGGATTCAGTCTCTTTTAGGCCATGTTTTTTTCTGAAAGAGAACTTTCTGCACTGAAAGATTTAGCATCTTCTTACCTTAACTTTCACTCTGACACTAACTTTCAGAAATAATAACCAGATTTTTAAAATGTTGAACTTTTCTGGCAACTGATTTTTGTCCTAGCAGAGAAGGTCATGGTTCACCTTCTGGATTCTTCTAACTTTCAGACACGTGGGCCGATAGAAATCAGTCAATGTCTTACAAGTGGTATAGTCTTTCCACACAAACCTGGTGTTTCCTGTCATCTTACTGTAGCAAGATTTCTTCCCTTCTCTGTTGCATAGTAAAATAAGAGACCATGAGGTCAGAAAAGCTCAAAAGGTGACAAAAAACCTTCCATAGTGTCTTCTTACCAGATCCATCTCGTTCAGTTAGCCTTGAATTGGTTGCTTTCCAACTTGGTGGTATCACAGATGGCTGGGTGCCATCCTCAGCAGGTGTGAAATGAAGAAAGTGAACAAAATCAGATTGGCTTTGCTATTATTAAAGGCAGATACCAAGGAAGATTAAGCTTAAAGCTGTCGTGTTCATCAGAGGTTAGACTCCTGTATTTCCAATTCTGTTAGGTAGCACTTTACAAGATGTATTGCTGACTGCAATGAGATTCTGGAAATATCTGGTATCTAAGCAAATATTTTCAGCCAATTAGTGCAACAGAACATATTTGATGTATAAGGATTCATTTCATTTAAGTTTCACTAACTAAAACTTAATCATCTGTTCTTATGGGTCATCCTGTAGCAAATGGAAAACCATAGGCACTCCCCTAAAATGATCAGTCATCCCATGCACTATTTAGCGATGGGATGAATTGCCTGTGTCTTTCCATTGCTTCTACAGGTCATACACATGGCTGGTTCAGAACAGACACTTCACTTTTAGGTTGCTAAACACAGCAGAGACTCGCGTGTAATTATCGTTTGATATAGTCACTGCAGACCGCTCCTCAGTGCACCAGACCGGTCTCTGAAGTCACTGCTGTAGCAGCTTAGAGATGCAAAGCAGCATTTGTGGCAGGCTGAGAAACATCCCTACTGCTCTTCTTGCTCAGCTTGTGTAAGTGGGTGTATCCCCCCATTGCCCCTACACAGCCATCAGAAATTCGTGCCCCCATGCCCCTGTTAGTGGCTCACTTGGTTAGTACAAGCATTCCTCTGAAGAAGGCTACTTTTCACAGCTCTCATGTCAGCAAAAAGGGAAACAAAGTTCATGGGTTTTTTGCTCGCCTATTTTTAATATATATTGATCCACGCTGTTAAGATGACCAGCAACTGACAGATAGATCTTCTGAGGATATGAGAAGCACTATGATAAGATCTTTTACTGTTGTAACTCCTCCTTTGCTCGGGTTCAGTAAGGTTCAATGCCTGCTCGCTACAGCCCTGCTTATATTTTTAGGACATCTCACTAAATTCTGGACAAATAGGTGAGATACAGTAAAACTGCTAACTGCACATTAACTCTGCTCCTCAAATGAAGTTTTTTGAGTCTGATAGTGCTATGGAATAGATTGGAGCATAAATCCTCATGTTTTGTGATATAAACCTACCATTTGCTGATGTAGACTGGGAAGAAATTTCCCCTCTGGGCAACAATTATCCATAAGGTTGGGAGCTTGGGAAATCAGGTATTATATGAGCTCTGGTCTTCTATTGTATCAGCTGTGAAAATCAAGAGAAGGGTAATATTTGCTATCAATCCCCCAAATGAGGTACAACCCACCAGCAGATCAAAGCCCTGTAAAGCTTCCAAGCATTGGACATTATTTATTATTATAGATATTCTATTGACTCTCCATAATTTTATATGCAATAGCCATACAAAAAAAAAAAAAAAAAAAACCAAAAAAACTTGCAATTGAGAAAGAGAAAACTATGAACTCAATGGGTTTTGAAAACCAGTTTATTATCAGAGAAATGCGGTTTTGCCAGGAAAGTGTTGCTAATGTAGATGAAAGAAAACTGCAAAGCTGTATTTGTAGTAGTACAGAAAAGCTACAGTGGTAGCTTGGCAGGTGGAAGAAATTAACCTATTAAAATACATAAATAAAATAAAATGAAAATTTTGCAGGTATAGTTATTTTCAAAGTCCAGAAGCATTGTTGGTAGAAGTCTGTATATTATGTTCCCTTCAACAGTATTTTAGAATATTACAGTGTAGACAAGACCAAAGAAATCAGAGCATGAATGTGTGAGAATATAAATTAGATGAGGCTGAGGTTGAGGGAAAAAAAAAAAAAAAAAAAAAAAAAAACAAACCAAAAAACCACCCACACTAAATTATTTGGCAAAAATAATATCAATTCAATGAAGTTATACAATTGTATGTCAGTAATTGATACTCTTGAACACCAAAAAGGTCTGAAAGAGATTTTTGAAGAGACAGAAATGAGATGTGACTTTACAATTTAAAGTAAGTTCAGTGCAGTTTTGTTATTCATTAGCAGGTGTATTGTGTAATAGGTTAAAAAATGCTATAACTCTTTCCCTTCCCACCCCACCAAGCACATAAACAGAGATCTCTACACAACCTTCCCTGTGCGGGCAGAGCAAATCCGGAACCCAACTTATTCTCACCAAGAACTCTTCAGATTAACACACTCATCTGTTTGTTCTCTGTTACCTTGGAGCCACAGAGTAGATGTTAAATAACATTTTTATGTTTCTATTATTTAAAACAAATACTAGTTTTCATTTTAAGCTTAAGAGAAAGAGAAAAAAACTTAGATAATTGAGTGTTTTGCTTCCTATTAAACCTTTTTTTTTTTTTTTAAATACAGAGTATATTAAAATGGATAGAGTTGCAGCATGATCATATTTTGTGATTTTTTATTTTCCTTGTCTTTACTACTTCTGACTTCTTAAATTTCTGCAGTTTCAGAAAAATGCTACAGTAGCAAACCCAAGCTAAAATACAGTGTCTTGATACCTTTAATTGTTCAAAATCTCTTCTGTGTCCAGAAAGTAATGAAGTATCAAAATCCATGTGTTTCTTTATATTTGCCCTTTTAAAATTAGAGAGAAATGAGAAATTGGTAAAGTATTAAAATGTCAAAGACAAAGAGATTAAAAAAAGAAGAGGGAAAATAAACTGAAAATAAAAAAGCAAAAATAAGTGTTCAAATACAATATTTGGGAAACTGCGTGCTAGCTTAGCTGCTTTAATTAAAAGGTATATATATATGGTGTTTTGTTTGTCTGTTTGTTTGTTTTTTAAATAAGATTTACTAAAATAACATAGAATAACATTTTGCAAGTGCATATTTTTAGCAAATTTATTTTTCAGTATGAGAAAATATCAACCAAGTTGAACTTAATGTATTCATCAATAATTTTTGGCAAGCATAAAAAAGACGGGAAATATATATGTATTTTCAAAGTCACAGTAATGATGTTAAAACACATGGGGTGTAGATGTCGTGTCTGTATGACTCTTTCAGAAGACAAAAAAAAAGAAAAGTATATTTTTGCTTAAAATTTCAGTAGAAAATCTGTTTGCTTGCATTAAATTCCATGGAAGTGGGTCCGTAGAATATTCCTAGTGAGTTTGATGAGAGCTGGACCAGGACCCCTTTAAAGAGCCTTTATTTTTATTTTTACCTTGGTATCAGTGAACTTCTACTGCTATCATACTAATTCATCATCATTAGCAAGAAGCCTATTCCAATCATAGTGTCATACACCGAGGGTAAAATTTAACTCTAAAATTCCGTGATGTTTTTAATGATACTGAATCTACTTTAGTAATGATCCCTAAATTGAAAACCTGAGTGGAAAATAAAAATTTAGCTGTGATTTATTTTTTGTATCACTTGCCTGTCAGCAACCTGATGCAAATATTTATTTCAGCAGCTAACACTGGTTACTGTTGTTTCATTCATATGTATTTGTTTGATCACTTGGCTGTTGAGCTGCTGTCTGTCCATTCATAAATAACAGCAAATAAAGAGACTCTGAAAAAATTGTGATGCAACAAAGTCAATTCATTTTTAAAAAAATATTAAGTTGTTGCATTTGTTCACAGGTATGTGGATTTGCTTGACTACCCTGCTTATAAAAACAGACTATTGTTGATGCACGAAGAAAGTACAATGAGAGGAACATGCCCATCATGTAGTCAGTATGGCATTTTCCTTCTGTAAGCATAACTACTCTGCCTTTGTATATTTCTATTCACATGTAAAATGAACAGATAATTTCATATTCTAAGATATAATAATGCTGTTCTTTTTCAATTTTGGTTTTGGTTTTGTTTTGTTTTATTTTGTTTTTCTTTTTTGTGAAGTACAAATAAACTTGTCAGAAATTTCGGTTTGTAATTTTGGTTTCTGTTTTGGTTTTTTGATTTCCCTTTCTCATTTAAAAAAAAAAAAAAAGGAAACAGAAGCTAAATAAAGCAAAAAGGGAAATTAATCTCTATCTGAACTTTTCTGAAAACAAATCCAGCTTGCAAATATATTTTATTATTTGTGGTTTTCTGATGTGCGATAGAAAATATATGTGGAAAACAGTAATTTACGTTACTCTGGAAAATTTCCTGGACAAGCCTTGCCATATTTTTCAACATATAACATTATAATGTAACCTTATAATTACAATTGAATGGATCACTGTATATTAAAAGATTAAATTCTGGTCTTTTGCTGGTTTTAAAATTTTATAAACCTGGTTTAGCCTGGTTCTTTCTTAGGCTAATGAATTACCTTTTTCTTATATTTTTCCATGAAATTTTAAGAAATTAATCTTTTATCTAGTTGGGGGGGGGGGGGGGGAGGAGGGGAGGGGAGCGGGAAATGGAGAAAGTTGCAACCTTTCCCCATGCTTCCCACAGCATTCTGAAAAAAAATTATATAATATCATTAAGGATTATATAATATTGACTATGCAATAAGGACGAGAATTACATAGGGAACACTGATAGTAATTTCTGCTCTTCTAGTGCTTCAAGTGTAATCTTGATATTACTTTACAGAAAGACAGTTTATTGAGAATTTCAAAGCTGAATTACAATTCATAGAAGTATGACTAAGACAACTTTTTTCAAATAATGCCTATATACATAGTAAGAAATTAGTCTGTTATACAGAAGACTAAATCCCTGTAGCCTCTACACACTTTTGTAACCAAAAAATGTTCCAAAGAAACATTTTTGTTTCAAAATCGTCTGAAAGGTACCATGTCCAAACAGAATTCTGAAACCTATGTGCATTTACAAAAAAAATCTGTTTCTAAGAAAAAAAATAAAAAATAAAAAAATCTAACCACAGCACTACAGGGGAAAATCATCTTTGATCCACAGAAAAGTCAGAACTGGTCAGGCTTTCAAAATAACTTCATAGGAAACATGGCACATTTTGTTTATTTGAAAAGTGTGTGAACTCCTTGTCTGGAGCTATCTAGCATGAAACGCTGATGTAGAGATAGCTGAATGGCAGAGCAGTGAATGGCCACTGGGATGTGGCTAAAAGCTCTTTGCCATGCCCAGGTTAACTCATGAATTGAAGGCAGTCTTACAGCAGAGCCAAAAAAACTGAATGTCAGGAGCCATGACAAAGTTTGACTCATTCAGATTTTCCTCCACGTGTTTTCTCTGGAGGGACAAGTAAGCCAAAGTTCACATCCACATCTGAATTTTCCTCTTGCATTTTTGCCTGAGTTGCACTGAATAAAATTAAGTGTTTCCCAACAAATAAAAATCCTTCTGCTTCCACAGGGAAGGAGCTATGGAGATACAGCCGCTGAGATATTCAAATTTACTGAATGCTGACTTTGTAAGCCCCCGTTTAGTTGATAACACAACCGTGTTTATAGCAGTTAACTTCCCCACAAATCACACGTGCAGACTGTGGGTTTAGTTGTCAGTTATGCTGCTGCAAACCTGCCCAGTTTTATCTTGGAGGTATAGAGCATCTCAGAAAGTTTTATTCCTCTAACAGCAGATCTTTAATTAAATAGAATATTGTAAAATAAATAAATGCATCTGTAAACATGCTGGAGGGCAGGAGGACATGTTTTTATTTATACGATTTTAATAAAAGATATGTTTCTAGTTAAACCCCTGTGTGAGTAATCTAGCATATAAAATGCAGTACAAAAAAGTAGCGTCTGTCTGCTACAGCTTTATCCAACTTTGCATTTTCATATCAAAAAGATTATTGCCTCCTTTTCTTCTTCTTCTTCTTCTTCTTCTTTCTTCTTCTTCTTCTTCTTCTTCTTCTTCTTCTTCTTCTTCTTCTTCTTCTTCTTCTTCCTTATCTTCTTCTTCTTCTTCTTCCTTATCTTCTTCTTCTTCTTGCCCCTTTACTCCTTTTTTTAATCCTTTTGGGCAGAAATTAATAAGGACAAGCTTTGCCTTCCTTGATCAGAAGCAGGATTAGTCTGACAAGAGTCAAAACAAGCCGCACAGAGAAACGTACAAAAAAAACCCCTTTGTGGACAAAGCTGAATGTTGGGTTTTTTTCGTTGTTTGGTGGTGGGGGGTTTTTTGTGTGTTTTTTTTTCCCCATAGACGTCCTCTACCCATTGTCTTTAAGTTAGACATTGCTCTGACTTTAAAAAATACTCTTTAATATCCTTCCTAATAATTTCTAATATTTTTCTGATCGTTCTTTAAAAACACCCTCTAGAGGATATGTTAGCCATTTAAGTATCTAATAACTTTAAGAACTGTGCCTAAATCCTTGGTCCCATGGCAATGCAGCCCACTGTCTATATGTACCGTGTGTGCAAAAGTGTTTTTCTTCATTAGTTCGTTTTTAGTTAGCTCCGTTTCATTTAATGCCTCCATGGTCTTGATTACTGCCCGGAAAAACATCTGCCTACCTATTTCTGGCTTTTTCTGTTAAATGATTCTGCTGTACACTAGCATTTCACCTATGAAAAGCAGCATAAGAAACAACCGGAGGTGATTGAAACCTCGTTATTTGTGCTCAGCCCCAGGGACCAGACCCAGTGTTTTCATTTTTTCTGCTAAGCTTTCGTGTGCGAAGTCTCACAGAGAGCGACAGAGCTGGTGGACCAGGGCTCTGGTGCAGGAACCGGTCAGACCTGTACAAGTTAAGACAAACCGAGTGCACAATTCAGGGTTCAGCTGGTTCTCCTGCAACGCTTCGTGTGTGCAGATGTACTTCACACCAGGGTAGTACCAGGGCCATTCCACTCAATACATTATTATGTCTGGCTTCGAGGAATGCAAAATACACTGAGATGGCTGGTCCTTTCTCCCATAAAATGTATGGAAAAAAAGCATTTATTTTCCTTGTGGTTCAAATATACAACGCCCCCCCCACACACACACAAACACATCCCCCTACCCATCCCCACCCCTTCTTTTTTTTTTTTTCTTCTTTTTTTTAAACATTGAAAACTTTTCATGGAGATTGAAATTGCCCTTGGTTTCACTTATAAGACACAGTTTAGACTTATTTTTCCTGCTGTGAAAACAAAGGGTTATAATACTTCACAATCTCAACTGCAGCAGGAATGCCTGGCTTCCCTCTGCAATACCAAGCAGACCTTTCCCTAGGATCACATGCTATTTAAAGTGTTTCATTTTCTCCTGGTACAAGCAGAAGCCTCATCAAAACTGTGAATTTCAGATAAGCTTTTATCAGACTTTTGCTGTAACCATCTCAGAAATGAGCTGTCATCAGCAAATTTAATCTGTCTCTGGCTGCTTTAATTGTTAGCACCATTTCTGCCAAATCCTTCACAGTCCTCATAGCATGGAAAGTTTCTTTAAGACTTTTAATTCAGTCAGCAGAGATTGCACACAGTATTTTTTTTTTTTTTTTTTCCATATTTATGACTTACACATTTAAAAAGGTGGAGGACCTTGATTGAACAGTCGAATTATGGAAATGCAACTGCATCACTAGTATTAAATACTGAGTCTGAAATGTGCAGCTGAGAGGGCTTTGGGAGAACCCTGCCAGCAAGAATAAAGCTCTGGAAGATATTTTACTTTATTTGGAGTAAGGATAAATAGAAGCAGATTTTCTTTAATGCTGTGTGTCGTGGAATTTTATTGGTGTCTACAAATAATTGCAGAGGGGTCCCAGTCTTAAGCATGCTGAAGGACAAAAAAGATGGCCTTTGTGCCTGAAGTTGTTGCAGGAGGACCCAGCAAAACTGGGTTGAGTCTCTCACTTTGCCACAGGCTTTCCCTGTGACCTTGGGCAATTTACTTTGGCCTGGATTCTCCGAGGATTTCATGATACAACAATCTTCGGAGTCTGTGGGAACGAAGTGCCCAAGTGCTTGTGCAAAGCTGACCCCGAGTGCCTAGTCCTACCCATGAGCACTAATTACTACTGAATTTTACCCGCCAGTTGGTGGCCTATGCAGCGAGCGCTGTGAGATCTTCCTACAGTTCCTCAGAGGCAGCTTCAACTCTGACACTCCTGACTGGGGAGCTTTTAGGTACCATCCGAGATTCTTTTCACTGTTAAGGTCTTCTCATAAACCACTTATCAATACGCTAAACGACGTACGTACTAACGAAACGGAAAGGGGTTTCTCTTCCTTTTCTCTAGTGAGTACCATGACAGTGAGCTCATAAATCTAGAGATAACTGGATGATGCGTACTGCACAACTAGGTAAATGTAGTATGCTCTGGACTTTGCTGTCATAACAACTTTCTTTTTATTAACTTAGACATTCATAGCACCTAAGGCGCTGCTTCGTTATACTAGCAATTGCAAAACCTTCCTAGGCAACCTGTTCCAAATACAGTTAAACACTGGAAAAAGACCTCTTGAATTGTTAGCCCTCTGCAGTTTTAAATTTAAAAAAAAGTTATCTCCCCAAAAATGTAAAATATACTATCTTTGACTGCAAAAGGAATGACTAAGTTATGTCAGTATTAGTAAATCTGTGATTCATGGACAGCAGTGGTTCATTAGGCACCAATAAACAGTCCTAGCTGATGACTACAGTCAGCATGTGGTGGGAAACTATAAAACAATAGAATTATATTTATCTAATTCCAAAGCACTAATTTGCTGAGTCTGGCCTCTTTCTCTTTGTTATTTCAAATGGTTGGCATTTGTATTTTTTTTTTTTTATTTTTGTGAAACTTGTTTTCCTATATGACGATCTTGCAGAGTCCACGGTAATTTGTTTTTACTTTGAATGTGTGCTTGTTCATTTGGTTGTTTGCTTTGGATAATTACATCCCTCCTGCCATATCATTCCCTTTTGTAAACTATGGGAGTTACTAATACAGCATGCTTTGCAAATTCAGATTATTCTAAATGAATATGCAATTTGAAATTCACTTTGTGCAATTTCAAGCATCCAAGTTTATAATATGCTTTTGCATTCATGCCAATAAAGATCAAATCTGAATGCTCAAAAAAGTGAAGACAAAAGGATATTTCTTCAATTCTACCATCTGATTGGAGCCTTTTATTTTGATCCTCAGTGACAGCTGTGTCTGATCTTGCCCCAACTTTTATGGCTCTAACAGGATTTCTCTTGTTGGGGAGTATGAGACTGGCAAAGAAGATATTCCAGCCCTCCCAGTTTGGTTAAGGCAAGCTCCAGAAGTCTAAGAACTGGAAGACAGAATGAAGAATTTTAATTTCTGACCCGTTTAGAAATGTAAAAATTCGAGGCAAAAATGAACAAGAGGAAAATTAGTATTTCATCTACATATTTTTGTTCTCCCAGAACATATGTGACTTCATACTTACTCTGACAGTCAATGAAGGGAATGTCCTAGGCACCACTGATTCAATCAGCCATCATTTCTGTCCCAGCAGGAAATTATTCCTTTTCCTCAAGAGTCGTTCATTCTTTGTCCTCTCCAGTATATCCAGCAAGATGTTAGAATATCTGGGCTTTGGTGGAATCTTTTCATGATCCTTCCTAGACAGCAACCATGTAGCATGCAACCTATCAAATTCATGAGTCAGTATGCTATTAATTCAGTCACACAAGATGCCTCTTTTCTCAGAACACAGAAATATTGAGACACAGCTTAAGCGACTGATACACTTTATGTGTGGTTGAAAAGATGGAATAAATTCCACTGCAAAATTTCCTGAAAGCAGAAAAGTATCAACAGTTAATATGTCCCCAAGGAAGTCATGTCCAATGAGTGATTTTAGTAAACTGTGAAAAATCCCTAGAGGAACTGCTTAGGGAGTTATTAATGTGATGATGGTACATTTTTCTCATGTATAAGAATGGACTCAACAGGGATTCTTGATGTCACAACAATCTCTTACTGGTATCTCTATATTAAAAATTTTTGAGAGGAAACCTCCTGACCGTACCTAAACTGTCTCATTCAATACCAAAGTCAGGAATCTCTCCATGACTTCTTCAGGCTGTTGCTCGGAACCATTACGATGCTTCACATACCCTCTCATCCCTCTTCTATTCCTTCCAACTCACCTGACCAATTGTCTAGGCATCACAGAGTACTGGTAATACTTTTGCACCATTCCTTACATATTTGCATCAAACCCTATACCGTCAGATCTGGGAAGTCTGGGGCTCCATCTGTCTCCTAGCAGAGAAAATAATGGATGAGCCCAAAGACAGGCAAACAGGGTGATAGACGCATATTCAAGACAGAAAAAAAATATTATCATTGGATGGAGAAAGAACTAAAATGACCTGTGGAATAACCAGTGTTATGCTCCCAGGTCCTCGTTTCCCAAATCATCCAGACTGGGAAGCTGGCCAGGCCCTCCATGATTTCAGTGCTGCTGGATTGCCTGTTTTCCTTCTGTGAAAATCAGTGCACAGAAGGGAAGGAAGTTGAGTGAAAACACGGGTACAAATTCAGGTCTTGTTCCAACTGAGAGGCAAACCACAGCCAAGATATACATCCTTACCCAGAGCCCAGAAGTGTTCCCACGCCACCTTGTAGAGACAGAGCCTGTATGTACCAAGTGTACTGTTCATATGAGAAGGCTTAATGTCACTGACGGCAATAGTCCTTGTAAACCATGTACATGAAGAGCTACAACGTACTGATGCACACTGCAAAAATAAGAATTCACAAAATGTAACGCCAGTGGGGTATATTATAATCTCTGGAATAATCCCGGCTAGGGGACTTCGTGACTTTGATCCTGTTCCAAGTGCAAGAGCATGTCTTTCTGTAGACAAAACAGAAAAAACAGCTAATCTTCATTTAAAGATCTCCACTGAATGAGAATCCACTAGAACCTTAAGCTGCTCTGTTGATTAATTAGGCTCATTGTGTGCTTTTAGACCCTATTCCACTTTGAAGAGTGAAGTTACACCAACTAGACAGCAGAGGACTGACCAGCATGAAACGTTTGCACTTTCTCAACACGGTTCCCTTTTACAGAGCAGGATAGAAGCCCCCAAGCCCTCCTCAACTCACAGGGAGAGTCAGACGTCCTGCACCTCGTGCAGGTCATCAGATGCAATATTGACATTTAAACACGGAAATGCCACTTCTCTCCTTTCTGAAAATATTTATCTCCTAGCTTCTAAGATGATAACGCAAGCAATGAAGCGTTAAAGGAAATAAAATAGAATAAAAACAATTATTTGATGGTGTCATTTTTAAATAAAATCTTAATCTACGGATTTCAGCTTTCTACTTTTATAAGCCTGGTGGCTGCCTATAACTTATTTTACTATAATAGCCAGTCAGTCCTTGGTAACTTAATTCTATTCTATTCTTTTTCGAGTCCAATCTTCTTGGTTTCATTTTTTGGTTGTTCTGTTTTGTTTTGTTTTGTTTTGTTTTGTTTTTTTTCTCTAGACAATGAAACTCAAAAGTTTTCATGTGTCTCCTTGACAGATACAAACATTATTCCCATTGTGTCCTTTCTGAATGAAAAATTTAAAGTGCAGAGCTGGCATTGGAAGATTGACTGGATTCTAAATGAACTTTCTGATACTAAATGTAAAACTAAAGGGAATGGAACACCAGTAATGAAGTGAAATACAAGGTTAAGTATTGGAAACTAATTAGTGAGTTCATCAGCAACAACTCTTTGATGGTCTGAACTGCTTCCAGAAAGATAAGGATACATTGTTTGAGAAAACAATTAAATCCCTTCCCATGCTTGCATAGAATTATTTCATATTCACATGCAAATCCAAAGACACTGATACACTCAAAATACTAATGCCGTATGTATGCATAGACTGTGTTTCTCCTCTTGTTTACACCAGTATGAATGAGAGGTAAATTAACAAGAGGTCTGCAATGTAAAACTGCTGTAACACTAAGGAAATTCAGACCATCTATCTCTGTCTTTCATCATCCTTTTTATCAGCAGTAACTTATTTGCTATGTACAGATACTCATTGTTTTGGATATTGCATGAACACGTAACCAGACTCAGGATCTTTTACCAGAAGAATTCAGTCACCCATACAAACAGGTAGACAGACAGACTATCCATCATTTTTCTATCTATCCAAACTAACTTTCATTCTATAAGAGTGTGGTGACTCCATTGTAGTTTCTAATGGTTTACACAATAAGCTCCATGCCTGTTGTGCTACTTAGTAGCAAAGGACAGGAAACCAGATAATTCTCCGTGACAGATTCACTGTGTGTTCAGGAATGAGTAGCCCGCATAGAGAAAGTAGGACCAGGTCCTTTCTCCCCCTCTCCAATTAAACCTGTCTGGAGATCAACGCACGCTACAGTTGCTTCCAGGCTGTTCTAGCCTGTAGAAATCCAGGAAACTGAACCTTCATCTTTATCTGGGATCCCATTAGGGATAAGATTGAGGTATTGAATTGGAGTTTGGAGTACCCAGCATCCCTGCCGTCATGATGATCCTTGGCTACAGGGACAGATATCCCAGCAGGAGCTACTGCTGCTTCAGGCTAATGCTAATAGCGCTGACTCCGTGCCTGCAGAACCCCTGCCACAGCTCTCACCGCGCAGCAGCGGGGGCCTCCGCCGCCAGCCGCCAGGCTCCTGCGCTCACTGCAGTCACTGGGAATTCACTCCCCAGCTGGTCTTCCTCTCTTGATTTAGGAGGAAGCACAGACCCATTGAAGTCACCTTCCCTTGCAACCTGCTATTCTACACCACTTTGCCTTTCTGCATTTCCAACCCGGGATGGGGACGGTGTTTCGCTGACTCCCCCTTCTGGTGCCACTCAGGTAGCGTAGGCTGGGATGTGGCCGTAGAATGGTCTCAAATTCTTCCTTTCAGAGAATAATGGGCTGTAGAAAAGGGTTTATTGTTCCTGGGATAATGCTGTGTGATGACTAAATTTGGTGAGGAAACAGCCATCCAAGCATTACTGTAATAATGCGAGCACTCATTTATTCATCCTTTGATGAGGTTCCAAAGAACCTAATCGAGTTAGAGACTATTGTTACTTTTCCTAGGCAGGATTTTGACAACTTATTTGATATTTGAAGTTGAATGCTTTTAGCTATTGGTTTGGGGTTTATTTTGTAGGGTTTTTTTGACTCAGTGAAAAATTACACTGGCAATAGCCACATGATTCTGAGCTGCAACATGTGATGAAAAAAATTGTGTAGTGTTCTTGCACCCTCTACACATCTAAGTAATCAAGAAGGCAGATTGTGTCTGGGGGTAAGACTGGGATTTATATTGCCTGAGCACAGTGGGTTCAAGAGTCTAAGTAAGTTGAGACTCTCATAGAAGTTCATGGTCGGAGTTCCCTATATATTCAGTATGAAGAAGCACGCACCAGCAGGGGAAGATTGCAACATTAGGTATTAGATGTCTAAAGCAGCAAATTGCAGGAATCCTTTCTGCCCATACCACAGTCTTCTGGGGATCAGAACTAGAGTCTCAGACTCTGGGAATCAGAAGAAAATGGTACCGCGCAAGCAAATAGGACATGGGGTCAACGTCTGAAGGAGTAGCAGCGTTCCACATGGATTCTTCCCCTTCCAGAGGAGCTCAGTTGGAGACAGCCCAACATTGAGTCACAGAAATTTACTCATCACACTGGCTAGTAAAAAAAATTGCTAATACTAGAAGAAGTTGCTGAAAAAACATGTCTCTAAATTGCAAAGATTCTGAATCAGTGCCCTCAGGGTACGTCTTCCCTGTAAGGCAGTGTCACAGTGCACTGTTTTATGTATATTTTGTGTAAAGCTCAAGGGTAAATTAGCACCCTTTCATATTCTGGAAACAATACTTTTTCCATGACTACGTGTACCAGTAAAGTCAAAACAATTTGGGTGCAGTTTCCTGGATTTCTCTATTAGGCCTTGAGCTGATTCCAAGCAAGCAGCCTCTCAGACCACCTCCAGTGCTAAAACTTTCTAACATATTTCAGTTCACTGATCAATAGGGTTCTTTTTCCCTTCCTAGCCACACAAGCTGCACAAGGTGAAAAAAAATGCCACTGAATTAATATTTATTTTGCAACATAAAAGAGCCCAGCAGTATCTACAAATGTTCTAATTAATTGGGATTAATTTTGTGTGCAAAGTTTGGCTCTGAAGGTGTTGATGGAGTAATACATCAAAGAGGCTTCACCTCTGTAAAAAATCAATGCTAAAGTAACCTTGATTACTGTCTCTGTTGATGTCACACATAACACTAATCAGTCATGGTTTGCACTGAACACTATTATGAACAAATATTATTTGTTCTCTTATTGGCATTTTTGAGACCCTGGGATAATATTCACTGCAGCTCTCTAAGAGGAGCTTTTCACCTTAGGGAAATTGTACAGGTTGCTCAGGAGCACATGATCTGAGAGAAAAACTGAATGACTCTGAAAATCGAAAATAAGGAGACATACACTGTTGTGGAACAAGGAGACTCTTGCCTTCCTCCCTTTCCTCTCTTCCTCCCCTCCCTGCCTTCTCCCCTGCCTCTCTTCTTCCTTTTCATCACTGATCTCTTTCTCTTCTCTTCTCTTCTCTTCTCTTCTCTTCTCTTCTCTTCTCTTCTCTTCTCTTCTCTTCTCTTCTCTTCTCTTCTCTTCTCTTCTCTTCTCTTCTCTTCTCTTCTCTTCTCTTCTCTTCTCTTCTCTTCTCTTCTCTTCTCTTCTCTCTCTCTTTCCTTTTCTGTCCTTTTTCTTCCCCTTTTCTTTCCCTCTCTTGTCACTTTCTCACCCCCAACTCAGAACCCCACAAACTCGGTATATTTGAAACTGGCAGATTTGAAAGTGGCAGATTTCTGGAGGGAATGCTTTGCAATACAAGAAGGGGATCTCTCGAGATGCCAGGTCTGAGGTACCTGACCTGTGGGGTATCTAAGCCTAATACAACCAAACAAAATCTCAGAGTGAAAGCACCTATCTCACCTTTAATAAGGCTCACTATCGATTTTTGTGATTGCTACTTTTATTCTTCAGAGCAAGCAAACATCTGCCACCCTGCTCCTGCCCTTCTGTCCCCTTCTTTTTGATTATTCTTAATACTTTTCAGGCCCTTAGGAGTCCCTCCTCTCACCCCTCAAGTTCCTGTAACTGATTCTATCCCATTTATTTCAGTGTGGCGAGTTCATGCCACTTCAAGCACCCCCTGAAAACAATTTTTGTATTTATATTGGCTTCAGGGCATCTTGGATCAAGCTTTCAAATCCTATCAGGAATGGATCCAGATCTTGCCTGGGCTCTCCACAAGGTGCCTCTTGACTGAGACTGTGTTTAAGTGACAGTTCTCCCTCCCTGGTCCTTCTTGTCTTGGCAGGCAGCCTGATCAGACGGTAGGGCTGAATCCTCATGGTGGTCCAAGCACTCTTTGTGATTTGTCCCACAGCCCTGTTCCCTTGGCTGTCCACACTGAAGAGTGGTGTGGTTTCACCCATGACTCATCCTCCCTCTTGCAAAAAACTGGACAGGGACGGGGGCAGTGCACAACCAGGTGTCCTCCCAGCACGGATACAAGCCTAAATAAAATGCACATGTGAGGAGCAGGACTCCAAAACAAATCTGTTGTTTTATAGGGAAATCCTCAGTGGATCAAAGTCACAACTAAGTTATTCCACCTCTGCTCACATCCCATCTTCCTTTTTCCCTCCCACATATTCTCTGCACGTGTTCCCCCAGGGATAAAATCCAGTTTATGCATTTTTTTGTCACGAGAACAAATGACAGAGAAGTTTTTGATGGCTTCTTATATATTTCTAGTTCGGATAAAATAAATTAGCTCGAGACAGAAAAATATCTTAAGATGCTTCTGTCACAGAAACAGTCAAGCATGACTTATGGATTTCAGCTGATGGAAAATATGTTAAAAAAATCATCCCCATTTTTAGATACAGTCTGAGTAGCAAGTGTTTATTTACCAGTTGGAAAACAGGGCTTTAGATCTCCTGTACTGGTTCTGCTTAGTATAGCAGATGGTACCCCTATCGTGCGACACTGTATTCAAAGCCACATGAAGACAACGTCCTTATTTCAATCCACGCTACATCTGTCCCTGAATCGGATGAACTAACCACAAACACGGAAAGAATGAAAAAATATCTTATACCAAACTGAGTGTATATGAAAAACTTGCACACTCAAAATGTGACAGAATCCTTTATTTAGAATAAAGGATGGCATTACAGTCTCTTTTTTTGTCAAGTGCTCTTTCTTGATGAGGAGGAAAGGGCTGGTTTTCACATTTAATTTTGAGTTGTGAACTACGGCCATTTCCCTTGCCTTTGTCAAAACACTAGACAGCAGTGGGGAAAAAACAAGGGGATGGTAAAGGTGGGGGAAATGAAGCGCTTGTTGATGTTCTCAGGATCCAAGGCGACTGGTCAGTCACGGATGGATGCTTTGGGCTGGCAGCCTGGCCACAGCAGATGTTGCTCTGGACCCTGGCTTACTTCCCAGGTCTGGGATGTCATCTGGCTTACCTAGTCAGGCCCCTTTTCTTTACCAGTCTTTTTAAGACTGGTCAGAGCTAGACAGGTTGTCTCCTCTCATCATGCTGATAACCGTGCAGTACAGTAGATCTCAGAGTCAGGTGAAAAGCGAAGGGAAACACAAACACACATAAAAGGAGCAAAATGGTTGGGAAGGAATCAGAAAATAAGGAAAGAGAAGGTTCAGTTCTTTGTTGATTCAGTGGTAAATATCCATACCATGTCAATGAAGTTATAACGTTTATGAAGATGTGATGGTGCATGAGGCTCAGTGTGATTTGAAAAAAATGGAAATTTTATTTTGTCCCACCCAAGGGAATTTTCCATATTCCTTTAATGCACGCATTTTTGCAAAGATGTCAGTGAATAGATGAGCTCTCAAAATTAAAAGTGCTATAGATATATTAATTTTATTATAATTATCTTTTTTTGATTGTTCATTCATTTCTTTGTTCTAGTCTTCCAATTTCACTCCTACATTTTTTTTGTCAAACTCCCCCTGCCCCTCATTCCCCCCTCCTCACCTCATTTGTTGGGATAAGAGAATTTACTGCTTTTTAGACTAATGCCTCTCTTCTGACAGATATGATTACTTTAGGGGAGGCCTGTTGAACCACCAGTGTTACAACACCTTCTCTATTGTGTCAGTACTTGATTGATCCCTTGATTGCTTTGGGATCAATTAAAATTGTTTTGCTTCCTTTCCCTGGGCAGGTAAAGCAGTAAGAACTCGCAGACAGCACCCAAACAAAGCTCCACACTTAAAGGCTGATTTCTGTGCTATACAGTTTTATTCTTCACTCCCTGCAAATTTTCCAGCTGAACAAGATTTAAACAGAAATCATATGTAGCGAGAGAAAAAAAAGTGTAATTTGGAAGACTCTTTCGTTCCAGTTTCATAGATTTTTCCTCATTTTTCAAGCATCCTAAAGGTGGTAGAAGTTCACTTGTCGTCTGACTTATTCCCATAAAATTAGAAAAATTTAACAGTATGGAAGGTGACATCGTGACAGATCTGATGTTGCACAGGCTTCTTCAAAAAACTGCTCTTGGTTTGTGAACCAAACATTAAAGCTTCAACCTATTCCTTGGTGACAAAATAATAAATCCGTTTTGCCTTGCAGGTAAGTGAATGTTCCCTTTTGTCTGTGGTAAGGCAGTCTAGCTGCTTTGGGGTTCTGGCTTGCAATGCTCTGGGGCACCATGCAGTCAGTAGACAGCAGCCTTGCAACTCCAAGGCGAGCCCAGCTTCTCAACCAGCTTATGGGCAGTTGAACCATATGCTTAAAAGGGGGAATTGTTTGTTGACATTCTTCTGGCTTTAAAAGCATGGAAAAGAAAGAAAGAAAAACTGGTAATGGTGTCTGAAATAGCAATGGACATGACAACAGCAAAGGTGAGTGCGGAAATGACTTGCTGCAGAAGTTTCAGGGCATGTGTTATGTTCAAATTGTTCAAATAGTTACTTAAATAAAGATAGAATATTTCTTAGAGCTAGAGATGTAAGTGGACACGAGCATAGCAGGAAACTGAGGATATAAGTAAGATGAAAAAAGAAATCCACAGACTGTCTCGAGAATTTGAGATGTTTGTCTCAGCTATGTATATGTAAAATGAAAAAATCAGCAGCTAGATGAATCCCATCTTACTGAAGAATTTGATTAGGAAGGCAAAGGCACAGAGTATGACTACATTAGTGATTCAGTGCAAAGGAGAGATTCTTTTTGATGTGAATTTGCCTTGCATCTATACTGGGAGTCTTACGGAACCAAACTCTAGTGCACAGCTGGTGTAGGCAAGATTGTTTCCCTCTCAATGCAACCAAGGATGAAGCCGCACAGCAGGACACCATCTGAAGCCCACCACTGCCAAGGTCCTTCAAAAGTGAGCTCTGTATATGTGCGCAGTGTGTGCGATTGGCAGCTGGCACAGACTTCATTGACAGTAGAACCAAAATGTGGACACACAGTCTCAAGACCATAGCAGATCACAATGCATCAAGTTACAGTCCTTCCCTCTTCAAGACATACCTCTAATGTTATACCATACAAGGCCAACATAATCATAGAAAACCCTGAACAAAAAAGATAAAGCAGAGAAATATACATATATATAATGTAGTGCAGGGTTGGGGATGATAAACACTCTGAATTCTTGCACCTTTACCCTATGTAAGTTTGCATTAATCCCATTTATTCTTACTGTGTCGAATACGCACATGTACAATGTAACTGCAAACTATGAATGGAAGATCCATATCATCCTCTGTATCCAGATCGTATCAGTCTCTGTGTCTATTTATAATCAACCAGCAGCATCATAAACACATAGATACCACCTACATGCCAAGACTTTGTGGCATTTGCACAGTAATTTCAATGATTTCCACAAATACAAACGTCTGACAAACATACGAAGTAGTGTTGATCACCACATGCACAAGGGACGTGACATTGATTTCCAGATGCCCAGCTGGAATTACTGCTCCTGCTTCAACTAGCCTGCCAAACATTGCTCTAATCCTGTGCACTTACTGAAAATAATAATAGTATTGAAATACCCTTGAAGTCAGCAGTCATAAATTGATTGAATATGAATTAAATGGAAAATAAGCAAAAGCAGGTCTTCAGCTGGGTTACTCAATTTCAAAAGGGAAAACTTTGACAAATTACAGGAACAAGCAAGTGAAGTCAATGGAAGCAAAGAGTTCAGGGGCTTGCAGTGCGACAGATTCCTCCAAACTCTTTAAGTCAGCAGTGAAAAGTTATCTGAAACTTGCATATCAAGCAAGTGAGAACAAAACTTTCAGGAAAGGTTTCCAAATGTATTTGGATGTATAGCCACCTCAAAAAGGACATTAAGAGTAAGCATAAAGCCTACGAGGAATCGAGGGAAAAAAAAGATTGATCAGCAAATAAAGGTACACCTTAGAGGTCACGAAGTGTAGAAGTAATGTAAGAATTGCCAACAGCCAAGCTGAGTTAGGCCTTTCAAAGTATATTAAAACAAATAACAAAAAAGCTCTTCAATCACATAAATAAAAAAGAGAGCAGCAAAAGTAGGAACAGTATCATATGCAGCAAGACTGGGTAAATATAAGGTAGTATATGTCTGGTTCTAAGTATTTTGGCTCACTTTCCAATAAATGATCATTGAACAGGCAGAAGAGATGATGAAAATGAAAGAAATAAAATCGATATATTTATACCCAAGGGAAAAGTAAGCAATGCTTTACATAGATAAATAAATAAACTAAAAAAAATAATTAATTAATTAATTAATTACAGGGTTTATGAGTTGTAAATTAACCCCTCCCTAACTACATTCTGCATTCTAGTTGTATTGTAATATTCTAACTACAGACTAACATTACTTAAGAGCAATAGTTGTTCTCCCATTTTATAATGTATAAATTATCTGCCTCTTAGTGACAAAACTTCAAAAGCATGAGAAGACCCCACCTATCTTACCAGTTCCCCATCTAAAATAGTTCATGTTTACCCTGGGAATCAAGAGAGATGGTGAGATTTATAATCCTCTTGGCACAAAGGGACTTGAACAGCAGTATTGCTGAGACAGAGCAGATGGGATTCACCTTTGACTAATTTAGGGGAGACAGGGTTTGCCACATCTTTCTGCTCCTGTTGGCCCAATCAATGGGCACTCAGTTAAGCTCAATTTTTATATCACATCATTGGATTTCAACTTGAGTCCCTGGATTCTGCCTGTGAAGTTGTTCTATCAAAGGTGGGGCAATTGCATCCTCTCCTTGTGCTCCTAACTTTTTTTCAGGGGAGGCATTCTGGATGTAGCAGGCAATGTGTTCCTTAAATACTCACCAAGAAACTAAGCAATGAGACTGCAGACTCCTCCTTATCTTCAGCCCTTTCCTTTTGGCTAGGTCTGTGAAGTCGAGAACTGAGATTCAGGTTTCTCAGTGTTATGTGTGTTGAGGGCACTTAATACCAGTTTGAGGTACTAATTATCTTCTCCTGTTCTGTGTAGTTAATTAGGTATAGCACACAGCTAGGAAGCAAAGAGCAGTCCACTAATATTTGGATAAATAGACCTTTATGCAATAATCAGAATCCAGGACTTTCTACTCCAGTGTCCTAAATTTTACGTTGCCTCCACACGCTCTGTCTCTGACCCAACAAATCTGGCTTTCTTTTTGGCATTGTGGCACAGCATGACTGAATAGAAAAGAACAATGAATCAACTCACCAGGGAGAATAGAGATATAGGCTTGAATTAATTCAGATGGAAAATAAAACATGCCTTAAATCAAACCTCTCATTTCTTGCGTGAATGCTGGAGTAGAGAAGAGCCGAGGCATCACTGCTGGCCTAAGCCTGCTAGCTTTGTTCAGAGGGCAGAGCTATAGATCAGAGTCTCCAGGAACCATAGCCAGGGCAGTAATTTGTTTCTGCTGCAAATTTGACATGCAGGCTGAAAAATTCCAGAAAATAAAATGCTCCAGCACATGCAACTCCTGCAACATTTCAAGACAGAACTGTTTGAAGATTGTGGAAGCTTCTGATTTTATTTTGGGGTGGGGTGGTTGGCAGACACATCTGAGTGAAAAGTCAGTATAATATCTTCATTTGGAGATATAAGACTATGTGGGACAAGGAGATAGACTGCTGTTTGGATAATTAGAAAGAAAGAAAACGTGAACTTCTATTATTGCATAAGATATGGTTAAAAAAAATATTAAATTCTTGTTCATAAAAGTGCAAGGATCATATGTTTTTAATAATAGATTTCTTGTTTGCAAATCTTTTTGTTTTGTTTTGTTTTATAATAAAGATTACTACCAGCAGGACATTAAAATATATTATGAAAGATTTATACATTCATCAATTCCATGGCAAAGGTCATTTATATCACTGGGCAAAGACAATGAGAAATTATTTTCTTGTGAAACAAGGGTTCTTAATGAGACCACCTACTCCTTTCTTCCCTGCTGAAACCAGTTAGATGTATCAATTATTTGTTTTAATAGCAAGAGCTCTATAATACTCAAAGAAGGGATGTAAGCCAAACATTTTTATATACAGAATTCCAATAAGGGGAACTGTGTTTAAAATACTGATCTGTAAGAGAAAGGAGCAACCTTGCTCTGGGTAGGAATTAGTCAGCTTGATTCGGCAGACTTCAGTAGATGTCTATCAAGTTTTCATTTCTGGACTTTTGGGGCAGATATGGAAACTGTCTAGGTGTCTAAAACAAGCAGGTGAGACTTTCCAATGTGCTCACCTCTCTAACTGTTGATTTGAATCTATTTGTGCTTAAGTGCTTTGGAAAACCCAAGGAGACACCTCTTTGCACTGGTGGGTATCTGAATACTTTTGCTGTATTTCAGCTATGGGGAGCCCTGGAAAAGAAAGACATGGACTTGTTTGAGTGAGTCCAGAGGAGGGCCACACAAGTGATCAGACGGTTGGAGCACCTCTCCTATGAAGAAAGGCTGAGAAAGTTGGGCTTGCTCAGGCTGGAGAAGAGAAGGTTCTGAGGAGGAGAGATTGTTGCAGCCGTTCAACACTTAAAGAGGGCTTATAAGAAAGATGGGGACAAACTTTTAATAGGGCCTGCAGCAGTAGGACAAGGGGTAATGGTTTTAAACTAAAAGAGAGGAGATTTAGACTAGATATAAGGCAGATTTATTTTTTTTTTTATGCTGAGGGTGGTGAAACACTGCCACAGGCTGCCCAGAGAGGTGGTAGATGCCCCATCCCTGGAGGTGTTCAAGGCTAGGTTGGACGGGGCTCTGAGCAACCTGGTCTAGTTGAAGATTTCCCTGCTTATGGCAGAGGGATTGGACTAGATGACCTTTAAAGGTCCCTTCCAACCCAAACTATTGTATGATTCTATAAATCACAAGGAAGGTGATTTTTTTTTTAAACCAGGAAGGTTAAAAAAAAAAAAAAAAAAAAAAAAAAGGTTTGTTTGTGCTTCTTGTTTTTCCCTGTCCCCTCCCAAAACCATGTTGTCTTTTCTCCTGATATGGATCTAATCAGGTTATGCAGGAAAGTCACATAACTAAGATTGCAATCTGGTGATTCTTTCTAAGCTGTTGAGCCGTTGGTGGATCATTTCACTGCACTGACTACACGTTAGGTAGAGGAAAACCATCTGGGATGTGTCAAACAATTGGAGCAAAAGATGTCTGAAGAAAGGTACTGGTTTTGAGATGCAACATCATGACTTTTGCACCTGCAAATTGTGACTGCTCTGCTTCGGCAGAGCTTACATTTATGCGTAACAGTAAATTATGCCAAAGAGCGATTATGAGTGGTATTGGAATCAGGCATGATAAAAAATACTTTTGTGAGCATCTTCTTTGCCTTTTTTTTTATTCAAGAATGGAATAAACATATAGTCCCTTGCTTGAGAAAAGGACTGACCAGTTTCTAAGCCAGTGTTCCTCTGCCAAGAAAAGAAGCGCCTAAGGAAACCGCTCTGCAAACTGAGAGATGTCTCTACTCTAGAGTGTTCACAATAAGCACAGAGGAATTTCCTACCTCTTGGAGGCTGCGGTGACATTTGAAGAGTTAACAGCATGCATCTTAGGCTTCAGGCAAATGAGACTTCCACCCTGCTGCAGCATATTGGTCAGACACATGCCCCCTGCCCTCCCTTAAAACTACAGAGACATGACATTTCAACTTGAACAAGCAAGCCGTCCATAGGAAATAACACCATGACAACTGTCTGTTGAAGCTGCCTCCCTGGGTGTGAGATCCTTATCGCCTGAGCATACATCATCACTTAACAAAACAAATGTGCTTCAGAAGCTGGTGGGGTTTTAGCACAACTTTGAAACTACTTTCTTTGTGCAGCTCACTATGAACTGCCTGCTGATAGGTGTTATTAAAAATGCTGGTGACATCAAGATAGAAAGGCTACAGTTACTGTTGAAGCCACAAATGGGAAAAGAAAGGAATGTGAAAATTCAACTTAACTGTTATCATCTAGGACTCGTGCGGTTCTCTTGTGTGTGAATGTGCTTTTTGTTTGTCTTTGCATTATTACCTGTAAATAACAGACATTTCTTTCTTTCTTTCTTTCTTTCTTTCTTTCTTTTGCAGTTCTTTTCCATCAGCAGGATGCTATTCACTCCTTCAGAACAATGAAAGGTCTGAACCTGGAAATGTGCACAAGAACTTAACTTTAATACTCAAGGGAATAGTCCCACTGAAAGCAATAGAAGTATTTATTACGTGATCATGAGTTCTACTGAAATAGATTTCTTTCAGAATGGTAGTTCATTCCCTGATCATTTCACTCATCAAAGCAACGTTAGACAGAGCTTTAAAATTAACATCTAAATAAACAGAAATAAAGGTTTTACATTGCTGCCTTTGAAACCAGAAAAAAAAAAAAAAAAATTAGACCAACATTGTGATAGAAAAGAAAAAAATAAAACAGTGTATTGTAGGCATGAAATTTCTTTTGAGTCTGGCCCTTTAACAGATTTTGTTTGTCCTTTTAACTCACAGTAGATACAGTGTACAGCTTTCATTGTGAAATTAAATTCACAATGTTTCATGCAACATGATTATTCCTTTGCCACCAACTAATTATCTAAAAAACAAAACAGAACAATAAAATATATGAATTATTGCAGAACACTCATGGCAGCTGCTTGCACTTTTGCAAGTTTCATTTTATTTAAGTCATTTTCTTCTCTCAGCATTTTTTAAGTTATTGAGGGATATGGTTTTTTTTTTAGTTTTGCTTTGTTTTGGAACATTTTTATGTATATACATAAACTTAAATAAATATGTGTGTGTATGCAAATAGGTACACATACACATATCATACATCCACACTTTTCATGTGAGGTGCAGGAACTGAACATACAGAAGTGACTGAATCTGTTTTAAAGCAAACCATCCTGTAAAAAATATATATATTTCAATAAGACTACAAAAATTTAATATTCTGGAACAGTAACTAGTATCTTAGGAAGGAAATGATAGATAACACATGCAAATATTGATATACCATAGTTACTTAATTCCATCCTAATTACTAAAAAGATTTATAGGATCATGGAATTGTAGCTATAAACCTTATGGTTTCCTTGGCAAAAGTTCAGCTGATTAGTTTAAGAGAGAAATGACTTGCAGACAACCAGTTTCCTGACTTCAGTGGGATCAGATGGAAATTCTGATCTCCAGAGGATCACCCAATCAAGTGAACAGCTACAGGAATATTGATGGACACAATCGAGGGGATTACCTCCGTACTTCAAGTTATAGATATGTGCAAGTATTTTGTTAAAAGCGGCCTTCAGAACCAGGCAGAAACGGGAAAATATATTTGTATGCAAATTGTGCTTCCTGCTTTAAGTTGCTAATCATGGTCATTTTTGTTGTAATTGTATGTTTCCCCATGTGGAAAAATGTTACCGTGGCGCATTGAATAAGCAGCATAACCAATTTTGTGTCACCTTAACAACAGGCTTACCATTCATTAAACATAGTAAGGCTAGTCCAAAGAGAGATAACAAGCCAGCTGTCTCAGTAGCTTCCAAATACCTTGCCATCACCCAAAATAAATTTTATCATGCTCTCGGCCACTCTAATGACCATGGTCCCAGGTCTTTACTGTAGATTTACATCAATAATGCAAGTGCAAAATGAATGTCAGGTTGGTGTGATATATCATCCAAGCAGAATGGAAGCAGACTGCACGTATTTTGCAGAGTAACCGAAGAATGGCAAAAACTGCAAAGTCCTGGTTTGGATCGTAGCTGATGGCAGGTGAGAGTCTTAGTCTTTTAACAACTGCCAGGATCTAACAAGGACACCTTAGTCTGCTCATCTCAGCAGAACTGGTTAAAGGTAGCTTCCAAATGTGTTTTGCCATTTGAACTTTAACATTGCATTTGCAAAAAATCAATCTGTGTCTACAAAGAAGAAGGAAGCATTTACAAATATAGAGCCCCACGTCAGGCTTTACTGACAGCTACATCATTATTTACTTCTTGCAAGGCACTCCAAAAATAGCTAGCTCCATTCTTTAGACCCCCCACACTAGAGTAATCTGCAATACAGTCACTATTCCAAACATCTGCTATTTTTTCTGTCTTTCTCTTTTTCTTCTTTTCTTTATACAAAGTTGCACTTGCTGGATTTCAGCTGCTATGCAGTTATTTGGCAAAAGGATGTGAGAATCCAGCTTCTTATGGGCTTTCAGTATGTGTGGGATCGAGGTAGCACAGCAGTTCCCTCCTTTTTCTGAGACTGCTGCCGCAGCAGCTCCAACAACAAAAATGCACAGTCGGCGGTTTCTTTATTTTCATCTTTGTAGCACTCTTGGCACCGAATTCTGGAATGGATAAATTAAAATGGTGTCTGCCTAATCCCTCTGAGAGATTTGATTGCAACTTAGACTATAGAATTTTCCTTGAACAGGCTTAAAAAATGCTGTGTTTTTGAGCTGGATCCTCATTTTGGTGTAATCGATTTTAACGTGTAACATATAGAATGCATTCTTTAAGCTCTGAGGTACAAGTTATGCAGCAGGATAGTTCACTTGATGACATATGACAGACACATGTGCATTCCATACAGGAACACACAATCAAGGGCTGTATTTTGTGTTGCATTTCCTTTTAATAAGATCATCTAAGAGAGTCTAAGAAATGTTGTATATCATGTCTGAGAATTTTTCTTTCTCTCTTTCTTAAGTAAGAAGACCTTTGCTGTGCTTCTGCATTCAAAATGCACACTTCGCAGTGAAAACATGTCAGATATAGATGGTCCTGGAGAATTAAGTTTTCTGTATATAGAAATGATACGTAACAAAAAGTAATCCTTGTCATCAGTGCTGCAATCCCGACAAGAAGACACCACTTCCAAATTTAAAAGATTCTTTAGAAATTGGATCTTTGAAACTTCTGTATCAATTATGAGTTTGGCAGCTTCTTTTAAAAGGGTGTAGGTACTCTGCCATTAAACCCTGGTCAAAGATAATAACGTTTAAATAATTAGTTCAGAGAGTACCAAAGCTAATAAATACCTGCTCCCAGCTTTTCTTCTTTCCCTCTCCCTTACTTTCACTGTGCAAATTCTCTGATGTTTAATAAAGTATGAGCATCTGAGGGTTTTGCTAAGGGGAGTAAGACAACAACGTCTTTTCAAGCTGTATGTTTTCCCAACATAAACAGCATTGTAGCAGTGTATGACAGAATGTCTTTGAAACCTTTATTTTTCTATTGAATTTGGAGGAAATCAACCAATTGTATAAAAATATATTGCTGATGGACAGAAAGAGAATGTATATATTTGACGCAGACACACACGAAACATGATTATTCAGCACAGAAAATAAAATGTATTACATTCCAAATGTGATTAAACCAGCTGCAGACACCTACATAGTTGATGTATATGGCTGAACCATTAAAAGAAAAAAAAAAAAAAAAAAAAGGAAAGAAAAAAAAGGAAAAAAAAAAAGAGTTATTTGAGAGAAGACACTGATTTTAGGAGGGGAGGAGCATTGCTCTCCTTGTCCCATTTTCTCTTCACTGACTATAAAGAGGGCCAAGGAGGTCCCATTCAGATGCTGATTCTCCACTGTGTTTAGGCAGACGGATAGTAGCCTTTCAGTCTCCTTGACCTAGCCCTTCCAGCAATACCTCTGCTTTGTATTGAGAAAAAGCACTTTTACTTTCTAAAATATTATGTCTATGATGTTTCAGCTGATCTTATTCTCAAATATATCACAGGAAAGTAGAGTAGGCAGAAGGTCATTTTTTCTGTAAGTTTGTTTTCTACATACAGCAAAACGCAACTCATGAATCAGTCCAAAGAAACATAGTGCAGACTCATCAATGTAATAAATACCCCTTACTTTCAAATGAAATAAAACAAGACAGGATAGTACCTTACTCAGTCATTTTAGTGTCCTTTGTGAGTTCTGAGGCTCCCCCAGTTCTTTAACAGACATTTTATTGTTATTCCATTCCTTCCTACACAGATTGTTATGCTACATTTCTTTCCTTGCGCTCTCTCCTGAGCACCTTCTATGAGTATGTGAAATGATGTGAGGAGGATCTATCTGTATTCGTTTGTTTTTTTCCTGTTTTCTCTCTTCTTCCCCTATTGTGAAATATTCACTTTCTATTGAATATTTGCTGTGCTATGCATGTATGTATGTGAAGAATGATGAGTTTAAAAAGGTTGTTTTAAATGTGGAAGTAATAGATAAAATCATAGAGAAACCATAGGATAAAGATAGAAGGGATGATTATGTGGTCTAGATCAAGTTCTTGTTTATCACAGGCTATTAAATACGACTGAGTTGCCTTTATGTTAATTACAATACTGTGCATCTGTCAGTAAGACATCTGTCCAAAGGTGTCTGGAGACTGAGAAACAATGACTACTCATTGGGATTTTTCAATTTAAAGATCCTCATCTTTTGATGGGCAAATAAATAAACGGATAAGTAAAAGAGACACCTTTTCTATAATTGTCATTTACCTCCCTTCATTTTCCAGTCATGTTCATGCTTCACTTTCAGTCGGTTCCTGAAAAAAAGTATACAAATTTTCCCCCCTTTTGCATCCAGTTACAGTTTGCAATGTGGTGTAAGCTAATGGCCAGGCTGGAAAAGTGAACATCCCCGTAGGAGGCTGCGATCAGTCAGACTGAGTGTCTCACTCCCAAACTTGTCTTGATATTCTGTAGGAAGCCAGTAAAATATCACATAAAATAGGACTGAGGTATTCAAGAAGCTCACAATACTAAGAAGTCATAACTGGTTTCCTGAAGTCTGACAGTTTGACATTCATAGCGCTATAGCCCATGTAGCAAGTAATGAATTTAGGTATGAGTAATAAGTCTAAGCTACCTTCCACCAAATATGAGCTGAGTCATCTAATCGGCCTTAAATAGTTTGAAGCACTTTGATTTGATTGCACACAGATTTGATTGCATGAGAACATTGTACTCTGGATTTTCCTTCATAAACTACAAGAGACTTGATCACTTGCTGGGGATGAACATCGCCTGTTATAAGAGATTCCACTGAAGCTTCACACACACTTGAATAGCTTTTTCTCTTCCGTTTGGTCAGATTAAGCTTTGTCTCTTCCCTCTCAGCTCAAATGTCAGATTTCATTCAATATCTAAGGCAAGAAATGTGCTGCTAACAGCACAATCTGCCAACGGCGCAATAGCAAAATGGTTCCTCGCAGGTATAGTGGGCGTCACTAGTGAGGCACTGTGTCAAGTGAGAAAACTCTGCTATGCTTATACTCATCTCTGCAGGGGGAAAATAGAGGCCCCTACACCATGATCCGGTGCACTGAGCTGGTACTAAGGACATCTTTTATGCAGGCAAGGGAAGAAGAGGTCAGCAGCTGCCTCGGGATGGAGGAGAAGAGAGATCAAACCCAGCAAAGCAAACTGCATTATTAGTTGTCTCGTGTGGACTCTGATATAAAAGGAGATCTGAATCACTGTTGAAAAAGATGCATGATATAATATTTGTATGTTGAAGTGTCTGAGTGCATCTTCCTATGAAAACTAGAAACCATGGGAAGCCCTCTGCTGACAAGATGAGTATACTCACCAGCTCAAAACTAAGACAGTGCGTTTCTCTGGTAACATATCATCACCTATGAAAAACTATTAGTGAGTATTACTGAAAGTCGTGTGTGCATGTAGATGTATGTGTGGGTGTGCACACTGCAATACTGAGTTTTGTCCTGACCCCACAGGTGATCATCCAGACCCTGAAGCATGAAGACTGGTGACCTTTCCAACATATTTTTAGCTTCTGTAATGGCAAAACTGTTATTACTGGCCATAAAATTACTCAGACCTTTTCTAAAATCCTGATATTGCAGTTGCCTTTAGTGACCTCGTCTGACAGTGAATTATTCAGGTTGACTATCAGCTACATTAAAAAAAAAAAAAAAAAGGCAAAGAAAACAAAACAACATTTGCTTTTATTGGTTTAAAATTTACTGCCTTTTAATTTCAGAGAGAGAAGAGTAGGGACCCACTCTTGCTCTCCTTCACTGACATCAAAAATGGATAAATGAATCAAAGTAAAACCTCATGAAAATGAAGCAGTTTAACTATGGTTATATATTGGTCCATACTGATCCTGAAACATTTTCACTCTTTTCTGTGCAACTTTTCCTCTTCCAACTTCAGGCAAAGACTTAACAAAATTACAAACACTGTCACATTTTGGCTGTGAAACAGAGGTGTGGTGGGGTTAGATAATAATCATATCTCTCAATAAGATTGAAAGGTTTCATCCCAACCTGGAAAAACTCTGAACCACAGAGGCATCATCCATGCCACCAAGACCCTGAAGCACCCATGGACCTTACTGTCCACAGTCCAGGACCCTATTTTGGGGTCCATCAGTCCCTCCCCCAGCAAGACCATTGGAAGTTGGTCTCCAGCTCTCCACAGCCCTGTCCAGCCTGGCCACAGGCTCCACCAAGATAGGGCAACCCACAGGCCAACACGCCTGTCCCGAGGTGTGTTGGGTCCTGGCTGCCAGGCCTTCAAGGGGATTCCTCATGTCCCACATTCCCCAGGATACCCTCAGCTCACAGGACACCATGTTGCACATGATCCAACTGAACTTCTGTTTGCAATTAAAGATGCACAATAGTTATATTGAGACTTCAAACTTTCATCATAAATCTAAATATAGTGAGTAACATCATAAATAACTCCATATAAAGTTTATAACTTTAGAGGACTCTTCCCCCCACTTTTTTGTGCATCTGAGATGGTACTACCACAAACCTGGGGAAGGAATTTTCATGTAAATGCATTGTTTTGTTAAATCTTTACATCATTATGGCAGATGTGACCTTAATCTCCTTATTCTTTGTGTTATGGTTTCACCCTCTTCGTGTGTTTTTGCAAGGAACCATTAGAATAAATTATTTTCTAATTATTCTTAACCCTTTCATCGTTCTTTTAGACATTTCATCTCTGTGAAAGAAATTACAGTAACTGCAGTATAGGTACCTCCTCTGAGCTACTCTAGTGATGTCTCTGCACGCACTGACTGCCTGTGCAGCACATGTTCCTCAACTCTGATCCATCCCAGTTTGTTGGACTAACTGAACATACTCTGCACTGCGTGCGCTCCACTATTCTAGGACAGTGATAGGACATAAGAAAATTTGCTAAGTATTTTCTCAGTCACGGCTAGAGTTCTCTATGCAGGTGTGTTTGTACGTGCTTGGAGGTGAAGACGTGATGGCGAAACTGGCAGATGAGAACCTGATATGTGACTTCAGACTGAGAGACTTCAGAGGGAGGTGAGATCACTCTTCTAAGCAAGGAACAAACCTAGAAAGCAAACTTCAGAAGTTATGATAGAGAGACCTTCTGAGTGACACCAAAGAGACTGCACAGAGTATGTTTTAAGCCAGGAATCCTGTTAAAGCAGCTTCTGAGCTGGTAGGATCAAGGTAAAGAATATCTTCCCTTGCAGAGGATGATTTCTTCTCAGTCATATTATCTGATGTGTTTGACTGAGCTGATCTGGGTTCCCTTAATTCAGGTAGTTTACAAACCTATAGAAGTCCTTTGGTATTGCTTGGCATTATTATTTCAGTAGTTATGGATCAGTTCCTCCTAGAAAAGTTTCAACCCAAGGCTCTGTTTGATGTGGATCTTGTCCTGTGCATCATTGCACCAGTTCATTTCTAAAAACAAGCAAGGAGACAAACAAAAATCCAAACATTACAAAAATTCCAGAGTTCAAATCTTCAGACTTCCACAGATGCAATATTGTCCATAAATCAAACTTAATAACAAATCATGAAAGCAGATGGGAACAAGGCAAAGAGTTAGTAGTATCACATTATACACCTCTTAATCAGTTTGATTAAATGTCTGTGCTAATGGAACTTCCAGAACTACCTCATGAAATATGGGTCCAAAACATGTATTTTTAGTGGGCGTGTCTCCTGGTTTATCTGGTTTTACAATCTACAGTTGCATTCTTCTGATAAAGTAATCTATTATTAATCTCTTGCCAGAATGATTAAACCTAAGGAATGAATAGCAGTTGCCTGGTTAGTAGTTTACTTTCTTCACAAGTTAAAATCTTGTATTATTTGAAATTAATAAAAGTTCCTTTAATAATAACATAAAAACAAAAGTATCTTCTATTTATAGTAGCAGGTGGGAGGAAGTTGTCCAGACATTAGGACCTTTATTCCTGTTTATAGAGTGCTTCAAAAATCACTTAATAGGGAAACTGTCCTCACACCAAGAAGAATAGTAGCACAGGAAAATGTTGCATGTTGCTTTAAGTGCTTAGAAAAAAACAAGATCAAGCAAGTTAAAACCTGCAAAAGTTTTCAACTATTTTGATTAAAATTAGTATTGCTAAATTGCAACTAAACCACAACAACTCTGACAGTTCATTTAAACTCTAAAAGATGTTTTCTCTCTTTTTCTTCCTCTCTTTCTTTCCCTTTCTTTCTTTTTAAAAATCAGTTTAGAACACAGGGCATCATTTACTGCCCAGTGGAAAAGTCTTCTTTACTCCAGAGGGAGCTGGAAAGGTGATAGATGCCCCTTACTTTGGTTCATCCATCTGTAGAATAACACAAGACCTTCCTCTTGGGAGTGCTGATGTCTGAAAAATACTTTAGGTTTCCCAGGTGAAAAGTGCAACTCATGTGCAGAGTATTATTATAATCCTTTTTTCTCCCAACACAAGCATTTCATAAACTTGCATTGTTGTCAGAATAGTTCTGAAATATTTTACCCTCAGGTTCATCTTTCTAGCTACAGAGTAAAGCTTTCAGTAGTTTATTCTCAGTCAGTCTGTCTATGCACACACCATCTTTTCGAAGTGCTGCTGACATACAAATTCACAGGATATCTATAATGTTCTTATTAAAGAGACAAATTAGTTATTTTACTTAAACAAACAACAGAAGTATTACCCGCCGGAATGCCCAGGTGCTCTCCATAAATAATATTGAGTGCTGATGAGATGTGTTACAATGCATTTTATTTTACATTTTACCTTGGTGGGTAACTTAACCTGTGTTGGACTGGTTTAACTGCTCAAGTGCCAGAATCCTGCCAGTTCTCAGGAACTGCTCTAATATTGCAACACTTAGGAATACAGTATTTTCCTTGTCAGGAAATCTTAAATTCTGATCCAAACCTGTCAATGTCTAATAGATTTTTTCTGGTGATGATCTTGAAACTAGTTCTTTTACAAATGGAGATATGTGTCCTAAACAGAAGCAAAGCAATGAATACATATAAGATGGAAATGGGAGATAAATTTTGATAGTCATCTCATTTATGTCATGTCAAAGTTGTCAAGTGACACCAAAGTAATGAAATCTTTATGGAAGCTTCACAAGGTAGGAGACATTCTTCAGTGGCACTGTGTTAACATAGACCTACACATAGTAGCTTGCCACATTGTGGCTGTTGTGCTGATTATGCTTTCAGGAACCCATCCACTACTTGACACTTTTGATTCTGTAATGTCTCCATAGTCTCATTAGGAGAAGACCCTACCTACCTTTACCAACAGACTGTCAGCATCAGGAGCTAGAAATATTTCATATTAGCTTGAAACCTCCCTCTCACCCACTACATGAATATATGTATCCATGCAAATTTAAATTCTTCAATCCATCAACAACTCCACATCTCTACGGCATCCTGTTTCCCAAATGACTACTTCTTTTCTCCGTTGTCACAACACATAGTTCATCTATCTACCTATCTATGCAACAGTATGACCTGATGTTCCTAACAGACTTACTCTCCAAAAGTCATTCTCCTCCTAAATTTAGATGTTTCAGCTGTGAAAAATTACATTGAAAGGAAGATTATTTGGTTTATTTGGTTTGTTGGTTTTTGTCTCTCCTTATATCACATTTCTTGCTCATATGCCACAAATGGTGCAATACTTTTCCATATCTTCTGTGGAAGGGAAAACACAGGTTACAACCCATAAATTCCCTCTACATGGAAGACTATGGTGACTACTGTCCATATGGCCCAACAGAATCCATAAATATGGGCTGTTAGTAAGAAAAATCACATAGAATTTTTCTGTCTGAGTTAATAGCTTCTTAAATAATATCTTCTTTTGCATCCATTAGATACAGATAAAGCTCAGTCAAAGGACAAAACAAAGAAAATTAAAAAAGAGATATTACTTAATCTCAGCACATGTCATGTTAAAACTCCCATTCTCTGCAGCAAGATACTTCACAGGAGGGGTAAAATCAACACCTCAACCAATTTAAAATCACACTGGGTCTATTAAAATGAGTCCTCAGACCAGATCTGAATCAGGTCTTTCTACACTTGCAAAAAAAGATGATGAGTAAATAATATCCGTTTCACCTGTTTATGGGTTGCAGGATGTCAATTTCACAGAGCGAGAGAATTCTCCCTCTCAAAGTAAAATTCAAAGGGGCTCAACGTCAAAGTCAGATGTAGGAAGATACTTAGCCTTTTTATATCTCTCTTCAGTCTCCCTTATCAGCAAGAAGCATTTCCCCAAATTTTAGTGTCTAAAGACAGCTACATATGTGTCTAGGCACCTAAATGTCTGCTTGAGATACTTAGGCAGGCATTCAGCTAACCATCCAGGCATTTAAAGTGACATTTTTGTGGAATTTCAGTTCCTACATTCACGAAACTAAGTTAGAAAGGTAACACTTAAACTGCTTAGACACCTGAGACACCCTATGTATTGAAGTTTTCAGGAGGAAGATTCCCAGGTAATTAGGGTTATTTTAGAAATATTCTCAGCAGCATGTCTGTCTTTACTGAATTGAGTGCTTAGGCACTTATTTCCTATTTATGGAAATTTATCACTGAAATTGCTAATTCTTCAGAGCATCCTGGCATGCTAAGTATGCTCAGGCTTTGACTTACTCTTTCCAGCTACAATGGTGGTGCTGCCTACTATGTGGTATGTAACTATATATTATGTGAAGTCTATAGGATAATCACCTCAGCTGTGTCCCAGAGGTGAACTAGGGTTGATTAAAAGGTGTTTGAAATGGCACTTACTTCACCACAAAATACAGATGTAGTAGCAGGGCCTGAGGTATGCCAAAGAAGCTGTAACCCACTTTTCCTCGGTAGAGAGGTTGGTGTGCAGCTGGGTGGGAAAGACATACAGATGCTGTGAACCTGTGGTTCCAGCTGTGTAATTAGAAAAGGCTGTTGGTGGGTGGGAATTCCAAGAGAAGAGGTGGGTCTAGACCCTGATTCACACCCAAATTTATCCTTATTTTCATCTGGCGATTACTCAGTTAAGTAAATATTTGTGAGTCCTCCAGGAAGCAGAGTTCCCGTTCTTAACTAAACTCCCTGGCTATAAATTCAGATTTCCTTTTGGACCTTTAAGCCATGCACAGCCAAGCACTACACGGCTACTCGCTTGGATGAGAAGGAAGTGCTGCTTTCAAGTCTAGTTTGGACTTCTGAGGTGGAATTGCTGGAAGAACAACTTTCCTTAGGCTAAGAAACCCAGGTCTCCTACCCACTATACCATCTGTATTATTACAGAGGCAAAGAAATGCTACTATTTGAAAGTCAGATTCTGAATATTAATAGCTCCATATTCACTGACTTCATCAAGTTTTCATTTAGGTGTCAGATACCAGCAACTTATATTACATTTTGCATGGAAAACTGGTCTCATTTTTACCAGGAAAAGGAATTTTCTGATATTTGACAGTTCAGTTAAGTGTTTCATCAAAATATGAGTGGAAGAGCAAGAGCCATTTTTTGGAAGGAAAAAAAAAAAAAAAGATACTTTGTTGTATTTAGATGAAAGATGAAAGAAAATATTGGTAACATTTTCTTTATTTTTTTTTTTTTTTTCCATCTTTATCTGTAAATCTCAAAAGACTGACTCCTGTCCTCTTCTGGCACCACAATTTAGTCACTAAGAGTTCAAAACGAGATTTGGGTTTCATTGGTAACTGCGGTAGAAAGTGTATGAAAGTCTACCTCAGTTAATAATAAAGTTCAAATCCTTAATCTTCAGCCTGACAAATCAAAAAGTTTTTTTTTTTCTGTTGTTTTTTTTAGTCTCCCAAGGTTGGCTGCTTAACTGCAAATTCCTTAAAAACATGAACACTTCTCATTAAAAAATAGTAGCTGTGATTGACAATGTTAACAAATTTTATTTAATAATTATTTTAAATAGCAATGGTGATGGAAAAGAAAATCAGAAAATATTTAATTTTGGAAAAAAAAAAAAGTCCCAATAATATTTCCATTATTGTTTGAATTACTTGTCCCTAAAATATTTCTGGTGTTTGTGCTTTCAAGTTAGATCAGTGAAACTATTGAGGTAGGTAAGCTTGTGGTCTTTTCTTTCCTTTTTCAGATGAGATGTGGGTATCTGCTCCTCTGAGTTCACTGGGGAACAGCACAGCTATGTGACTATGGACATCTATGATAGCACAAACCAAGCCGTTATTTCCAGGGGTATGAAAAGCTATCCATTTCCTCACTCAGTCTAGTGATAGGACGGAAGTATCCTGAACATAAACCGCCACCAAAATGCAAGGGGGAAAAAAAAAAGAAAAAAATCAAAAAAAGGAAGCATTTTTTGGGGGAAATTAAGGAATAAGGAAGAAAAATGTGCTGGTCTTTTTGTCTATCTGCTTCCTTAACTAGATTGACTGAAACCACGAAAACCTCAGAAAAACTCATTTTGAAGTTTTCAGATTTCTTCAGGTCTTTTAATGTTGTTTTTTTAATCAAACAGGCTGAACTCCCTCTATACTTTTCCACATGAAAGAAGGAAGAGAGAAAGACGATGAGATACAGAGCTGTGAATATGAGTGACTAAGAGTGATTATAACAGAGAAGAAGCTAAGCTGCTATTAGATATCTGTGAGAAGTATCAGTGGCAATTAACCTCCTGAAAACTGCTGCCATATGATACCTTCAAAGCTCTTTAAATGAAGTAAGTTTATTACTTTCACTAACTTTCTCATGGACAGAGCCTGTGTCAGAAAACTGTGAATGAAATATGTCCTTTTTCATACGTTCTCAAAAGAAAAATGAGAGTGTAAGCTGACATGAAATATGAAATATTCCGTCATCTGCATGGGTGGGCCCTCCTCATCTGGAAATATTCTGGTGTGCTATCACTGATACCTATGACCTATGTTGTGAATGAATGGAAGACTTCATTCTCTAGAGCTTTATAAATTCAGGATTAAGCATTTTCAAAACATTACATATTTGAAATACTGAGATGTCAAAAGGCTCTAAATATCTGTCCCATGAGACTTATTAGCCCCTGTCTTTTCTTTTCATCTGAAACAGGCTGATAGGTTTTGCACAAAAGAGATCAGCTTTTAAATTAATAAAATCAAACATAAACATGCAGACTTCTGAAGTAGGTTTTGTTGCTGGTTCATGCCACATCAGTAACATGATAGCATATTATCCAACATGCTGGTACTGTGATGCCATCAAATACCGATGATTTTTCCTTACTGCATTTAGTAGTGCCTCAGCATTACTGCTGCAGTCTCCCTCAGGGAAAGGAGTTGTAACAAACAAACAAACAAACAAACAAAAAAAAAAAAAAGGAAGAAAGGAGAGGGAAAATAAAGACAGAAAGAAATAATCATCGTAGAACATCCTGGGGGAACAGAAAGAAGTGAAAAAGCCAAAGAAAGAAGTAGCTAAGCCTGCCTTGACTGCATGAAATTTGTTGGAACGCCTCATAGGGAAAGAAAATAATCACTTTTTGGGGCGATGGAATTTAAATAACTTGAAATTGTGCATACACAATTGGTTCTTTTTCTGCTGTTAGGAAAAAGAAAATCTACTCAGTCATAGCAACCTATTTTTCAGCAGGAAGAAAAAAATACAGTAAGTGGAAAATATCAGCACAAGTTTTGGAGCTCAGGAACATTTCAATTACTAAAGTAAAATACAGCTCTCAAAATATTTTTGTTGATTTTCTCCTTCCCTCTCCTTTCCAAGGAAAATGTAAAGCTTGGCTGTATATGCAACTGTCTGTCCTGAGAGAGGACTGTAACTCCCAGCCACGTCAAGCACACTTTTCTGTGGTGTAACCCATACCCAAGGGTAAGAAAAGCCTTAGGCACAGCTTGGCCCCTCAGAATACAGTAATCGGAGTCGATAACCCCAAGCAGAGGAGAGCTAAGGAAAGCTAGTCGTAAGAAGTGAGCTTTGAGTAGGTCACAGCAGGAGAGGAAAGTCCCAGCACGCAGGAGGAAGGAGTCCATCCGACATCCCCGGGGAGGCAGGGTGGGCTTCTGAGCAAGGCATGGAGCTCGTGTCTGCCAAAAACCCTGGAGTGAACCTTTCAACCCAGACCTCCGAAGCGTCACTTTTCTATCCGTAAAGCTGGATATTAGCACATTTTCTCACCTATTCTGGCAAAAGTACTTGTGCCAAATCAGAAGAGAGAAGCTTTTAATATTTCTCTACTGAAAGTTAATTCAGAGACACCCAGGTAAGCTCTCTTTCTAGAGAGCTCTAACTATGAAAACACAGAGCTCAACATAGCTAAATTAGCATGTGACAGAGAACACTACCTTGGTTTTGCTGTAGTCTTCACAGGCACACTAGGAATGCGTGCCTGCATTGCACCAATATCCACCATATCTCTCCCAAATAACACTGAAATAGAGAAATATTTTGCCTGCCTAACTTCAAGATTTTACTTTTTTTGCTTAATGTGGGAAGTTTAGGAACATATAAAGTCATGTTGAGGGGTGCCCATGCCACAGGTGCCTTCTGAAAGGGCTTGTCTTCCCCTCTGACCATCAGGGAAGCCAAAGGCTGCTCATCTTTAAGTATCTCAACCAGGTGCTAAAAATAAAGCAGTATGAAGCCCTCAGCCTTGGTCTTCCTCGTGGGTAGTTTCTATAGATTGCTGAGCGCACTGTCAGCATCCTAGCTTTCATCCTAGCATTACATTCCTTCTATAGCTAACCTGACACAGCCACCCTGTGCAAAGGAGTGAGATTTGGGGGTCTGGAGCGCAAGTCTTCTGAGGAGCGGCTGAGGGAGCTGGGGGTGTTCAGCCTGGAGAAAAGGAGGCTGAGGGGAGACCTTCTCGCTCCCTACAACTGCCTGAAAGGAGTCTGTAGAGAGTTGGGAATTGGTCTCTCCTCCCAGGTAACAAGCAATAGGATAAGAGGAAATGGCATCAGTTTACACCAGGGGAAGTTTAGGTTGGATATTAGAAAAAAATTCTTCACAGAAAGGGTTGTCAAGCATTGGAAGAGGCTGCCCAGGGAAGTAGTGGAATCGCCATTTCTGGAGGTATTTAAAAGGCAGGTAGCTGTGGTGCTTAGGGACATAGTTGAGTGGTAGTTTTGGCAAAGTTTGGTTAACAGTTGGACTCGATGATCTTAAAGGTCACTTCTAACCAAAACAACTCTATGATTCTACGATTCTATGAAACCACCACTGACCACGTGCAGCAGTGCTCATTCATCTTGCTTTCAAAGACAGACTCAAACAAATTACAAATTCATCCCCAGGAGCAGCATGGATACACTCAAGCAATGGTGTGACAGTTTTTGGTAGGTCTTAAACATGGTATTGTACAGAGGCAGCTGAAGTGGCTGGAGTGGCTGGAGCTCACCTGCCCTGCATCGAGGTGGACATCCCCAGCTGTCACTCAATGCTTAGCAAGCACCAGGTTTTTTGCAACCATAGTGTGGACATGCCCTGAAGCCTTTTAGAAATGTTAATCACCTGTTTTAAAGAAAGCCAGAACTCTCTTTATAAAAATTAGAGGCATACTAAATAAGGCTTTACCATTTGTTCAAACTGAGAATGCCATGTTGTTAAACTGCGGCTGGTGAGATCGCACATTTTGAGTTATGCTTTTAAGCCGCAGCAAAGTTACTTGTGTCAGGGGCACCACAGGGATCAGTGTTGGAACCACAGCTTTTTCGGTACCTAAATGACTCAGAGCATATTATTTAAACTAAAAATTTCTGGTGTGCAGATGATACTAAATTGGGAGGAAAGGTCATCCGTGAGAAACAATACAGTCAGGTAGGGAAGGATTTAGATCATTTAAGTACTTGAGCTAATAGATAGCAAATTCAATGCAGATAAATGCAGAATAATGAGTCTCGGAGAATGTAATAAAAGGACATAATATCTGCTTAATGGGAAGGTACTACAGCATATTGACCTGGAGAGAGATATGAGAGTTATTTTAATAATAAAAAAACCCCTTATATTAAAGCCTTCAACTCAATTATTGTTAAGGAAATACAGTGTATTTCGTTAGGACCTCACCCAAAGTACTGCATTCAGCACTAATCACTCTACAGTTCAGAAAGCATATTTAGAATTGGTCTTAAAGGGGTGATTTGTAGAGCAATCTAATGAAAGCACATTTCAGAGATATAAGTTTTGAGGACATTACAGTGAAGATTGACTGTATCCTCACCAGAAAGTCAGAGACTTTAGAGGTGACTGTCTAAGACGTCCAGTACAAGCTTAATGAATCCTTGGCAGTAAGAGGTGAACTGTTGAGGAACTCATTACTTTAACCCCTCAATCTTCACAATTCTATTAAGTTTAGAGCTGCTGTCACAGAGGAACAAATTCTCATCTAGATTTACACCACTGCAGTTTGAGTGAAATCTCTGGAGCTACTCTTCTTACAGAAGCATGAAGAACAGGATCTGTCCTCCAATTTCTAATAAGAGACTGATGGAGTCACTGCTCAAGCACGGGTCTCTCTGTGTGCTCTGCTGTCTCATTTGGCTTTACAGGTTATTGGCTTGTTAGTTAAGGGAACATCAAGGTCTGGAAAGTCTAACAGGGCACAAGGCTTGCCTAAAGAGGCACTGAACAGTTTGCTATGTAAAGAAAGAAATTAAAGGAGACCACAAGCAATAAGGAGGCTTTTCTCTCTCTTTTCTGCTAAAGTATGACTGAAAACAACTGCCGGGGGAAGGCGGGGGGGGGAGGGTCGGGGCGGGGAGGGTGGTGGTGAGGGAGGGGATTATTGCTCTGATAAATGGCTATTCTTTGTCATGGCAAAGCCATTGCATTGGGTCTGCCAGAATTCACCAGAAGTCATGTCTTGTGAAACCAGTTTTGAAGCTGTTAGTATGTGATTCTCTCATCTTTACAATTCTTTTTTTCATATTTTGCAAGATAATGTTTTTTCTAAAGCTAATGGGACAGCTAACGTGACAAGCCAGTTCCTTGCTGGCTACATAGACACAAACTCTTCCTTGGCAGGAGGTCTCCATTTTAATCATAAAGCACAGTTTCCACACACGTTCCAAATGTATAGTCCTGAATAAGTAAGCGTTGTTCAATACTCTGTAAGCAGAGAACAAGGGCGCTTGGGAATGTTTTCCTTCATTCTGGTAACATAGATGACACAAAATTCATACTCTGTTAGTTCTAAGGTGATAATATTCAGAAGACAGTTCAAGTCTAACCATAATCTACTTTACCAGTTCTGATGTCTTCTTTTTCTCCTCTTTCAAATGACTTTTAAATGAACTGGGCTATTCTAATCAGAGAAAGTTTCTGAATGAGAGACATGGAAATTGCATCTGAATTTTATTTTCATCATTTTCCCAAGATAAAAATTGAGGCTTTTTTAAGAATGGTGTCATTTCCTTCTTACATAAAGGACTTATTGGAAAAGATGGTACATGAATATTGAGAATGTTTTTGAGATGATCCAGATGCACACATAATCTTCTGCCAAGATCATTCCACCATAATCTACTTGAAAAGCACCTAAAGATAGTCACCTACTATGTGATTAATGCAACTAACTGAAATGTGAATTTAGCACTGCAGATTTTATACAGTTTGCCACTTAAAAGAGGTGGGTTGGTTTGTTTCTTTGTATGTCTGGGTTTTTTTCTATAAACTTCTGGTGAAACTATTTCACGTTGCACCTAAGATACAGAACATTCCCACTTGATGAGTTACTGTTTTCATTCATTATGTTTTACAGAAATATTGTGTTTGCTTTACTTGTGACATTTCATATTGGGCTATTATCTTCACTCTATTACATCATACAGCTTTCACTTCATCATTGATTCACTGAAATTACAGTAGTCAAAGAATTTAGTGAACTAAATTGTGTTAGTTTAAATATTTATATACAAAACTCTATATAAATAATTGTGTATGGGAAATCAAGTAGGAAACAAAGCCAATGTTAATAAATGTGTGGTTCCAGAGTGGGAGCACAAATGGTTGTATATGTGGCCATGGCAACATTATTGAGCAGCTTCTGCTTGAAATGTCAGTCTGAATTGTCCATGCTGGGTCAAGCAGGAAACATGAGGCAGTGGATATCTTTCATGGCCTGGTTTCATTCCTAGAGTTAATCAGGAGGAACACAGAGAGGATTCATCAGGATCTAGCCAGGCTGTGGTGGAGACGGGAATGTGGGCACAAAAACTGTGAGGCACAAGTGATCCTTAAATGAGGTGGAGTCAGTGGGATCATGCAGAAAAAATGTCTGAAAGCTGACTTGATGTAGTGCAAACTTCAGAATCACTAGATATTTATGTACAAACTATTATAACACATATACAAAAATCTGTAGCTACGTCTGTACTTTTCTTTTGTTCCTCATGACTAAGAGTTACATGATTTTAGCTCATGATGCCTTCTCTTTCATTCCAATACACCTTGCATTTCTGTGTTTTGTTCATTTCCTACCAGTTGGGCTCTTTTTCCTTTTTTCTTTCCACTGCTACAATTTTGAACTTCTGTTTGCAATTGCCTTTAACTTCTTTTAAAATCCTGTTAATAGATTGTTTCCCTTTTTCAAGTTCTCTGTTTTATGATTTTCTTTGCGCTACTGATATGACTTTCCTTACAAGTATGGCAATGAATATGAATAATTAAATCAAAAATGAATGTCATAAAAATAACTGAAGAAAAAGTATGTTGAAAAAGTGGAATAAAGTAATTTTCACATAAGACAATTCATATTTGACTTACAGTGAGTTTTCAGGATCTTTTTTTATTTACGCTTGTAGTGGATAGCAACTGTTTCAGTGTCAGTATTAAAAAAGATGACAGATAAACTTAGAGGATTTCCACTGTTAAAATTGATCAAAATTTGATTCTTCAGCCACAAATTTTTTATTATGACATAATTCTGTGAGTGTCTCAAAAAATATATTTTCCAGACAAAACAAAACAAAACAAAACAAAACAAAACAAAGCAAAACAAAGAAAAGCAAAGCAAAACAAAACAAAACAAAAAGACATAGAAATATCTTTTTTTTCATCAATTGAAGACATTACAGCTTGGAGAGATCATTAATTAGATTGCCAAACTTTTGTTCATGAAATGCCACTGAACTAGGGATATAACAAGCTAGAGGCTACATAAACTTCATCTAAGGTGTATCTAGTACTTTTATGTTTAATTATATGGCTGCAATTAAATGATTCTTCTGGGACCCTTGAGCTGCACTTTGGGAATTCCTAAGGCTAGTCTGATCTTTTTTCAAGTATGGGATATGGAATTAATGACTATGTTAACTTAGGAACAAAGTCATATAAACAGTGATTTAAGATCTTGTAAAAATGAATTATGTAAAATCAGTTAAGATCTATCACTCTTAATTAGAAATAGATGCAAATCAAAAAATTAACCACAACCTGATCCCTAAAATGAACCCTTCCAGGCCTGACAATAGTTTTCGCCCTTCCTTGCCTTGCCTTGCTTTGCCTTGCCTTGCCTTGCCTTGCCTTCCCTTCCCTTGCCTTCCCTTGCCTTCCCTTCCCACCCCTTCCCTTGCCTTCCCTTCCCACCCCTTCCCACCCCTTCCCTCCCCTTCCCTCCCCTTCCCTCCCCTTCCTTTCCCTCCTCACTTTACTTCTTATTACATAAACAGGAAAAGAAATCTGTTCTTATAGAATAAAAATGCTTTCACCTCACAAACTTGAATCATCAGGATGATGTATGCTTCCTTTCACGCTATTCTCTGAAGAAAGATGCACTTTCTTTCCCTTAATCGCCACATGTTTTGTGTCTAAATTGAGGAAAGAATTCTCCAAGGCAACAAATTAAAAACAGCAGCAAAAATAAAATAAAATAAATAATATATTATAAAGAAAAACAAAAACAAAACCCAAAAAACAAAACAAAATAAAACAAAATAAAAGTCAAAGAAGAGAAAGCAAATTGCACTCAGTCATCTTTGAATCCAGAACACTTTTTCAACCCAGTTCTACTCTTTTCACCCTGGCAGTGATGGTTCCTATGAGAACGTTGTTTTTGGAAATGAGATTGTGGCACCATGACCTTGCTGCAGATATCTCACATTATCTCATGTCTCATGACTTGTGAGCTCCCACAATGCAATAGTCTTAGTGCTTAAGGTCCTGTTGGTGGCTTGGCACCCTACTTGGCAGAGTTCTGGCATCCCTTTCTTTTGGAGCTTAATCAGGAAACTGAAGTTGGGTAACAGGATTTCAAAATGAACCCACGAGGGGCCTATGGATCTAATTAGAATCCATCCAGCACAACTTCTTGTTAAACTACAAAGAGCCCGGCTAGCAAAAACATAACCTGTGTATGCCCAATGAAAGTTAATACATTCACTTTGCTTTTATCTAGTGTTCTCATCGCACTGGAAAGTGTAGCCTAGGGAAGTTGCAGAATCTCTGTGAATGAAAGCTTTAAAGAACATGTTAGATGAACATCTACCTGGAGTGGGGCAGTTAATACTGCTTTAGAGGAGGGGTATATGAGTAACTGAACTCTTGAGACCCTTTAAGCCCTATCATCTTCCATGTTGTTATGATCTAAATATTTAAAGATCTTGGAGAGGTAACCAGCTCCTCTCTTCTAAATCTGAGTGTTTGTTCACCCCTTGCAAAAAAACTGCACATTATTTTTTCCTATAGCAGTGGCAATTACTCCTCTATTCTGAAAAAATTACTTCACGTTTCAACTATTAAGGCCACGTAGGCTTCTAACAAATGATGAGGTCAACTGAGAGTGAAAAGCAAGTGCAGCAATTGCAAAATTAAAAATGTGCTTTACTTTAAGTCTGTCAGGAATGCAAACACAAGCTATGAGGAATGCAAAGTAGTTTAATTAAAGCTCAGTTTAAAACTAGCAATATTATTATTAAAAAAAAAAAAAAGCCTAATTTGGCTGAAAGATTCTCCTCTGTCTTGTCTTCTCCAATGGCAGTGAAATCCCAACTTCAGTTCTTTCCTTTTCTGGAATCTATTATTTGTCATGACTTTCCTGTCAATTCTTGTATTACCTTTGTTTTCAAGGCAAAGCCCCACTCAAGAAAATGAAACCAGATTAAAGCACTAGGCAGATACCTTAATTTTGGCAAACTTATGCACTTCTAACCAGTGTTTTTTAACCTGTTTGTTTTTGGTGAAGTGTGGTTCCCACAGGCATGCACAATTCTGTTCGGGAGCCATTCCCTTTGGGTAACATATTATTTACATCCTGAGAATAACACTTTAGATTAGTCTGTGCCAAATAATTTTTTTGCACTGTGGTTACTGTCTTGCTAATTATTAGAGACTCTCTGGCAATGCCTATGACACTGTCAGAGACAAAGCAGCATCAATAAATGTCTCTTCCCTGATTTTAGACAAATCTATGCCTATCCATGTTTAAAATTACACTTTCTCTAACCAGTTATATATATTCTCAGAAATTTGATGAATTCCAAGACATTTAGATTTCTCACACTCTTTTTTTTCTACTTTCGTTGACCTTTATGAAACTTAAGCCAACAAGATGGCTATCAGTGGGAGTTTTGTGGATTTCACAAAAACTTCCTCCAAGATGTCTCTTTTCTGGATGATTCCCTAGCACTTTTTAGACAAAAACAACTGTTCCATCACAGATGGCTTTTGAACTACTTAGCTAGCAACTTTGAACACTTTGGCTTGAATTGAGTTGTCTGACTTCATGTGTTGTGTTTCTCCCCTGTCTAAAGATCTTCAGAGCTCCTTTCTGATTCACTTTTCAGTCTTCACTATCCAAATATTTTGGAGATAATAAAAGATTTTCCCCAAAAGATCTTTTTTTTTTTTTTTTTAAAGATAGTAGATTAATGCTCATATATCAATCCCCTCCATAACCAATTTCCACTGAAAGAAGTATATATAATAACTTCCTAAATGCCTAGTTTTTCTTCCTTTGATTTGGTTACAGTAGCAGCAGCAGAATCCTAAGAAAGTATTTTACAACAGCAACCCTTTCTTTTACTTATTCACTGGAACACCTCCCAGAATTAATCTCAAGAATGCTTATGCTGGGAAGCTTACTTTACCCAACTCATTAAAAGTTACTTAAAAAGCACCTTCTTGGGAACTTAAGACCTTCAAAATTCAAAGCTGCCACTGCTGTCTCTCATGTCATATGGTTTGCAACTGTGAAACTCATCAGTGCGTATTCAAGAATTGAAACAAAACATTATTGCTATTAAAATTCTTCTCAGCCCCTGGAAGTGATATATGATGATCTGTGTGGTACTTGGGTGCTGAAGTCAAAGAGGTAGAGGTCCCCATGGGAGCAGACAGATGATTTGCTTAAATAAACAGTGCTAATTTGCCCTGAAGAACCCTATGATCCAAACAATGTAGATAGATTGAAAGACTACTAAAAAGCTTAGCTGTGCACTTCAAGCTCTTGGTGACACTGTTAATTTTCTAATTAAACAATTTCTTTGACAGACAAAGCACTACGTCCTGTTCCAGTCCTGTGAAAATCTTTCTCTTTGTCATGCCTGCCTGATTTGTTTGTGGGATTTTTTTTTTTTAATTATTCCTCCCTTCTAAGTTTCTTTAATATCAACTTTGTTACCAGACTCTAGTCTCCACAGCTCTTGCACAAAGTACTTACTGGAACTGTTGAAAATTAAATTTAAGGAAGAAGTGGACAGCAAGTGCATTTAGTACCATGGTACTGTGATATACTACACAGATATGCATGTAAAATGAAAAACAGTATTATCACAACTCCCCTTTGGGCAATACTTGAAAACTCTCCACTGATGATAGAGATATGACAAAATATTGTCTTTGTTCTTTCTAACCTAGTTATTCAACCAGCAACATTCAGAATTTAACAGCTGGGGTTTTTTTTCAGAATTCGGGGTATCCTGCTATATCTTTGGCTTCACACTGGAGTTTTGAATCTAAGACAGCACTATTCGCTTCACTGGAAGACCTTCACTGATTCATCAGCAAGGGAACTACAAGGATACATGTCCCTTTGCAAGACACAAAAGGAAAAAAACAAAACAAAACAAAACAAAACAAACAACAAAACCCAAATCCTCCATACTAGTTCGCCAAGTAGCATGAAAGCAACTCCATGACTTCATGAATTTTAAAAATATAGGGGTCCTTAAGGGCAGTTGTCCTTCCATCTACCACAGTGTAAAACATGGAGGATTTCAGAGGACTGCATCCACTTCGTACTGCTATTTCACTATACAAAGTATCGGATGTTCATTAAGTGCAGGAGCACCATTAGTAAAAGGATATATCCCATGTCCTTTCTTGAGGATGGCCTTAGTTGGATGCCTTTTAAAACAAAAGATAGCCATGGCAGTCATATAATAAAGGGGATTTTCCAGATGAATAAATGTTTATATTCTCATGTTTGTTACTGGGATAGCAAATCTGAAGCCAACACAGAAACAATAACAACACACTAAGAGGTTAGATTTAACTTTCACCATACTTTTGCCCTCCTTGAGTTCACCTACATTAACAAAAATATTAATGGTGCTATAGAGCTTTCCTAACTATTTCTGGAGGGGGAAGAGGGATTAGTTGATTCCTTTTTTATCACAATTTATGTCAGTATAAAAGTTATAGAGATTGCCAGAAACTAAAGGAACATGATGTAGAATCACAGGAAAAGTGTAAAATCAATATCGCCAGGTGTTTGAATGCTGTACTTGGCAGCCCCTCTCTAATCCATAGTCAGTGCTATATTTTATGTATATAACTGAGACTCTGTTTTTAGATAATCTTCAAACCCAAATAGCCAACACCAGTGCAATGATCACAGAGACAGAAGGGCTTCTGGTTTTGTCGTGTAATGAAGGATTTTGCATAGGCATCCAGACACTTTCTACAGCCACTGAAAAGGAGAGAAGCACCTTCACGCTGCCTGAAGTCTCTGGAAATGTCTTTGTTTCCCGATGTTAGAAGAAGTCAAAGTTATTTTTGCTCATAACTTGCATGTGTCATTTACAGTGATATATCCAGGCTAAACAATGACCCCCCAATTTTCAGTTGGGGGATGTATGTTTGCCATAAGAGACTTAGAAGAAAATGTAGAACCTTTTTGCTTTCTTTCAGAAATCCTGGTAGAAGCCAGACATAGCTAAAATCATTCTTTCACATTCTTTGTTTCTCAAAATAATAATTGTTTTAAAATCTGTCCAGATCTCTAACTTTACAAAAACAAAACTGTGAATTGTAGTTAGTTATGCATCTGGCTATCGGCCCAACATCTTGTGACTAGAGAAGGTCATTTGACTGTCAAAAGGGAAAAACAAAACACTAAAGACTGAAATCCCTAAAATATTTAACATATGTCTTAGTTATCAACAATGTTGCGAAGCAGAAGACTTGGTGATGGGTAGTCTGTGATCCTGTTTTCCTGAGAAAGCTTTTGCAATGAGATGTCATCCCACATTTGGCTCTAAAGAGGGTCTGATCTTTCCTGGTTTTGATTTTGGGTAGAAGCAAACCTCATGCAGTTTGAAGGATACTTATGTAAATCTCATTTGACACAGTTCCTGTGAATTTCAGGGAATTTTCTCAATATCCTTGCTTGCTGCAAGTTTTAGAATCAAACAAATCTAAGATTCTGTGCTTGTTTATTCTGTTTAGGTGTTTAGTGCACTACAATCACCACGTCATCACCTTGTTCTGTTGTAGTCTCATGCATAGAAAATACATTTACATTCTTTCATACACACATAGAAAAATAAACCAAAAAAAAAAAAACCAAACCCAAAACTCTGCATGTCTATGTGTACACAAAGATGTATATTTGTATGTATTCACTAGCTCTGTTTTATACTTGGCTTGTAGATTATTTGAAGAAGGCCCTATATTTACACAATACATAGTTAAATGAAATCCTGGTCTGTCACTGCAGCTCTTTCTTAAGCACTACCGCAGTACGAATACAAATACAAATATTACTACTAATAATTAACAATAGTAGTAAACACCATTATCTTTGTCCATGCCAAGGGCATGAACAGACTTAAAGCTGTTTATTTAACTCTTCTTATATGTGCATAGTAATGTTGTTTATTATTATTACAATGAATGCTACTACTAATAAAATACATTTAAGAAAGTATTAATAAAGCACTTTTAAGACTTCTTATGCCCCAGGCATGGGCAAAGCTAATGATGCTGAAAGGATGGTAGCAGATTGTAATTTCTTGAAAACAAAGTTGAAACTCATATATGTCAACAAATTTCTGTTGGGTGAAACTGTAATTGATGTATGATTAAAAAAAAGAAAACAAAACAAAACAAAGCAAAAAACGAAGAATCAAAGTAGCATCCTTTAATAAGTTATGGCCTCTTTGCTGAAACAACTACTAACTCACTGGCTGTGCACTTGTGGGCTTAGATTCAGCCTTTCTAAATTTAGGTACCTAAGCAAAGGATTTAACTTGGGAGCCTGGTCTCCATAGGCTCCCTATGCAGTAAATGGAGAGACATATGCTGGTTCAGAGAGCCAGGCAGATCTAAGCAAGACTGAAGCACCCCTTGGAGGAGTGTCTCTGGCTACAAAGGGAGCTTAGCACTGAGACTCCCCTTAGCTGCCCCAGGTAGGTGTGCAACGGTGGGTCTGAAGAGATCTAGGCTGTCGCAAATCAAAACTGAGCTCTTCGGTGCCTGTCTTTTGCAATGGACTCTAGTGTGCACATAGCTAGTTACTAGCCTCCCATGAGAAACTTGTTTGCAAATGGCTGAGGGAAGGTATCTTCTGTGACTAAAAGAAAATGTTTGACCTGGCTAGACAGTTCACAAAATTGACACAAGGCCAGGTCAGATGACGTAGACTCTTATGACCAAAACGTTATTTTTAGTGCTTCCAAGAAAGTGAAGACTCTTGAGTTTCAGCTCTTTGTTTGGATCAGATTTGATTGTTTGTACTGATACTTGCCGCAACTTCCCTGCCAACCTACTTAGTCAAACCAATAAAGCATCTTTACAGCACCACCTTACCAGCCACTATTGATTCACTTGCATGTGCTACCTCAATAGTAAAAGGTTGCTAGGATTTACTCCCTCTGTTCTTTCCTTCTCCAGGCAGTCATTACTCAGTACAAAACCCTCTTAACCTAGTAAAGTTGGTGCTCTTGTTAATACTGGTTTAGCAAATTATTGATCGAAATAATGAGAACAGGAATTATTTGCTCCTATTTTACAAAGTGCAATTGGATCTACATTTTGCCCCAGTAATTTTCTCTATAGATCTTTCAGGGGTACTAGACAAATGGATCATAAATAAATAAATAAATAAAAATACTAGGAAGCTGCCCGAGGTTGATGGTGCACTTGAGCTGAATCCAAACTTTATTGGTGTTTCTCAGCTTCTATTTGAAAACTTATAAACACTGCTCTTTGGAGCTTTACAGTGAGTTTTTTTTCTGGCAGAGGTATTAAGTCTTCAGTATTAAGTTCTTCAGTCCTAATGAAACTGATGTACAGCCCATCAACTCCCCATCACATCTGTGCAAAGGCAGCACAATGTCAATGACCCCAAAACAAAATGAATGAATATTGCAAAATATATTTCATAAGGTAACTAAAAATTTGAGCTGGAGGTTGACAGTTCCAAGTTGCACAATGTCACACCTTGCTGTAATTTGCAAACTTATCTCCATCCCATATTTTTCTTTTAGCACTTTAATAAAAAATGGAAAGAATATTCTTATATTGGGCTATTCAGTATGATAGCAAAATTTATATTTAGATACCTAACAATAAATAGCTAGTTCTTCTTGGGAGCAGAAAGAAAACATACATGCACATATCTACACACAGAGTATGGTCTGCTGGGAAATCTGTGGTTCAGTGTTCTTTCACAGACCACCTTCCTTCTTACACCTGCTTAGTCAAATTGTACTTCTAGTCTTATTTGTGAATTTATTTTGTTAATTTTAGATGTATTTAAACTAGTATTTCCTACATATATCTATTCTGAATACTACCTTTCATGTGAATATTCATTTTGAAATCAGAAGTATATATTTGGGGTTGCTCTTAATCAGATGTGTATTTGTTCTGTCCCATGAAGTCCCAATTCCATCTGTCCTTCCCTTCTTGCTCTAGGATGTAACCAAAGAAAACTTAGATTTTAGAAGAAGGAAGAGTTCACCTGGCAGTACAATTTTCTCAGCCAATGCTATGCAATAAAAACTTAGCTTTCATTCTATCCATCTTCCGCTAGCGTTTTTGAACTAATTCAGCCATGCTAGAAGACTACTCACTGTTTAATGGTAGAAGTATGGAGTTCAAGATTGGAATTGTTGAAGAAATACTATCTGATGCAAGTCAAAAACAGTTGAATCTAACCATCCTCCATTTCAGCAGCATCAATTGAGTACTGTCAAAGCACTGTCCACCAGAGAAAGAAATATTCCATAAATAAGTTGTTATCACAATCATCATCTCAAATAACATTCCCAGTGTGGTTAAAGGAAACAAAGCATGCAAGAAGAATAAGAATTTTGCATCTGAAAGATATAATAAGCAGAGTCATCACTAATTTACTACTCTTTTGGGCAAAGCATCTAGGAAACTGAGGTGTACCTCTTTTGGCATACAGACTCTCGTCAGTTAGCTATTACAGAAAAGTCAAATAGGCCCACCTCCATGCACTTAGACAAAAGTGATGTAAGTCTGGATCTGATTTGAAGTTCCGAATGCCAGCCTTGCAGATCTACCTAGCTCAGTCTAGAGGTAGGACCTTCAGTCCAAGACAGAAGCAGAATTTCAGATGTGTTCTTAAACCTTGCTGCACCCTGTTCAAATGCACAGCACTGAAAACTTCATCCTGAGATATTTACATCTTCTTACATATTACACTAGGAACTTCAGTATCTAACTCGAGTACTACTCCTGGATTTAGGAGACTGAAAGTTAAGTGCAGAGTCCTTCAGCATCACCGTGTGATTTGAATGTCATCTTTTCCTTCCAGTCTATTTCATTCACTAGAATGAGGCTATAGTCAAACTAGATTACTAATCTATTTGTAAGGAACAAAGAAATGACAAAAGAAGAGAGTGAAAACACTGAGAGTTAAGCCTTATACTTCTGAACAAAGTGATGAATTCAGTAAGTCAACTATTGTCAAAAGAGATCATAATGACAATAGGAACAAAAAGCCAGGCAACAAAGGCTTATGATGCACATGAGTTAAAGATTTCCCTTTCCTACAGCTTCAGATGGAAATCCCTCATTTTCAGTCTGTGTTCTTTTTGTTCACATGCGTAAATTTGACCTAACCTTTCTTTTGAAGTACCGTAATCTAGGCAAGACATTTAACAATAGTTCCTATCACAAATGAAAGGTTCAGATTATGTTTGTTCACTGCTTTTCCTAACCCAGTGTAATGACATAATTTCAATTCCTCTATCCTGGATGCAAGCTAAATTGTAGAAACTGGAGATGTTCAGGATAGAAGTACTTTAAATACAAGACTGAGTGCACTAGTCTTAATTGATCAGTAACATAAGTGTACTTTTCCTTAAGATTTGCAAGCTATGCAACTAAAAAAAAAAACCAATACAAATACACGTAATTTTTGTGATTCCTTTAGTGAGGACCATCTATGCACTGTTTTCTCCTCCATGGTTAAGTCTTTCTCACTAAGGCACCATATATGTCAGCTGTAAAAGTTCAACAACTTCAATTTAGCAAAACATGCTTCATTAATTTTTACAAACATTACCAAAATAAAAGAAGAAAGAAATTTCCCTATTAATTACCATAAGGAAGGGGAGAAATTCTTGATCAATTTTGACAGTGGTTAACTACCGATCAGAAAATGTAGTACTAAGCATAAGAAATAAACACATGAAGGCAAGATGCGACCAGCAAAAGCTATGTAAAGTAGACAGGTTTATGGCTATAAAATCAGGAGCAATCTGAATACTCAGGCTGACTAAACAGGAATGAAGAAAAATTGTTGACAGAGTTGATATTGAAGAAAAAAGAAATGGTAATGTGGATCAGAATAAAAGCATTTCTAATTCCTCTCTGGGAAATGTGTTTCAGCAGCAAATGCATTACAGCATGTGAACATACCCATGGCAAACACATTGGGCCTTTGGTCATTGCCTCAGTGCTTCCCAGAAAGTTTACATTCAATAGTATCTTGTTATATGAGACTTCAGCCTACTTTTTCAACATACTAAAGTGAAAACCATTTTCAACAGCGTCTGAGCACCCCATATGAAAGTTCAAATGAACACCCTATCTGTGTGAAATACTCTGAGCTTTACCCTGTGTAAGAGAAAGGCAGAAATTTCATAGAAAAGGACTTTGATGATGAAGATATTTCAGCCTGACAGCTAGTCTCATTAACAGCAAAGCTACATGTTCAGTACCAATGGATTCACCTCATGCACCAATAGTCATATAAAAATATGGCATTTCACTTGGTCCATCTTAGGCACTCTGAGACAGCAGCTAGAGATGGGATAAATTGTTTGCATTCTGAAAGGTTTGCTTCATTGAGTTGCTCACTTCACTTCATGCACTTTTCCTGTGTTCCAGAGAAATAGCTTAGATCAGAACTCAGTTCCTGGGGTCTTAGGTAGATGAGTGAGATAACACAATCCCATTCAACGTCCTCTCATATCTGTGCCAGACTCAGCATGGTGACTATTATACCATAGCCCTCAGAACATCAAAACAAAAAAAGTATCTAGTGTCTGATTTCTCAGAGTGAAACATCAGTTAAACTCCTCAAAAAAAAAAAAAAAAAAACAACCCAAAAAAACCCCCACAACCAACCAAACAAAAACAACAGCAAAAAAAAAAAAAAAAGGCTCACAACAATTAAATGAAGATCCTAATCTAAGTGTTCTTTCTTCTTCATGGACTTTTGAAAGAAATCAGAGAGGCAAATAACAATCAGGAAATACAAGTTTTGCTGTTGTGTTCCATAAGAACAGTAAAAAGAACTGACTGAGCTTGAAAATGTATTTTAAGTGGATGTCTCTTTACCTTATAATTTAGGATTGTCACTTATTAAAATGTTGAAGTACACAATTTTATGTACTTGCAATATTTAGAGTTTTGTTTAGGTGTGTGTAAAATTCAAAGAGACAAATTAAGAAAATGTGAAGGCAAAACATTCACAATGTTTTGGATAAAGAATTTAATATAAGAAATTGTTACAATTGACATTAACAAGAGGAAACAAAACCTAACATTTCCTAATAAAGAAAATTAATAATTTGGTTGCATGGAAAGTTCTAATATTTTGACATTTGACACCAGTTTGAAAAAAAAAAAAAAAAACCAAACAAAAAAACATTTTTCTACAGGACAGACTTTTAGATTTTAAAAAACTTAATGAAAGAATGATAGCAATGTCTTCTAGGAGACTTCTGATAATCTTACAAAATATCAACAATTTCCAATAAACTGAATGCTTCTTTCAAATTATAGAAAAATAACATGAACTTTAAACACTTCGCCAAATTTTTCTAGCTATTTCAGAGTAGAAGCTCAACATCAGGACAAGCAAAAGACCAAAATTAACTTTCCCAAAAGGAACAGTAAATTGATACCTGCCATCTGAAAGGCAAATTAAAAATTATTTCAAAATGAACAGATTTGAACAATCACACGTTCCTCTTCTTGAGATCTGGACAATCCAGATTCAAACCAGGTTGCTTCAAGAACATATAATCCCATTCGTACAATGTTATGTCCAAATTGATTAAGTTCTATTGAGAGACCATTTTACCTGGCAATATGGGAACTTTATTCAGCAAACAACCCATTAATGGAGTGACCTAGGACAACAGCCACGTATATGGTTTCTCATCCTCTAATCTTGCAGCATCTTTCGCTCTTCTAACATGAATCTTAGGTTTGACATGTAGTATATAATCTGTAGCCTATTGCGTATAGTGGTGTATATGTTACAGTCTGAAAACTCTTGTTAGAATTCTTCTTTTAACTGTTTCATGTACATAGACCTTAGAACTTGGGAGACTAACAGATTGCTCTATTACACTGGTTTACAGCTAACACATGCTTTTTAATGGATTTATTAATTTTCATGCATATATTGTATCTATATACATCAATTTTAAAAATTAGGAAAGTAAAACTCAGTCTCTGTATTTTGGGGAAATCAAGGGCATGGAAAGTCATTTAAATGACCAATAAAAAGTATAATTGATCAAGAAAGATAAAATCTCTCCAAACTGCAAAGTACTTTCATCTTTCCTCTCCTCACCCTCTGAAATACCTCTCACTCTAAGATTAAAAAAAAAAAAAAAAAAAAAGCTCATTTTGTACACTTTTAGAGTATTTTTCTGTGAAGAAGGAAGGCAAGCAGAAGGCAAAAAGGCAAAAAGGAAATGAAGAAAGACCAGGGAAGAGGCAGAAAAGGCAGAGGAAGGAAGGAAATGAACGGGAAAATGAAAGGGAAAATGAAAGGGAAAATGAAAGGGGTGCGAAGGCAAGACAAGGTAAGGCAAGACAAGGCAGGGAGAATCAAAGGAAGGAAGGAAGAAAACAGAGAAGGAAGAAAGAAGGAAAAGAAAACAGAAAAGACATGACTGTAAATTCTTCATTGCTGTCCTGCATGACTTATCTGCTGTGATTTACTGTTGTGATTGTTGACTAGCTGACCACTGGTTTCAACGCAGGGGTATAGAAGAGACAGATTGACATGGGTTTCATTAAAATTCAAGGAACTCAACTCTGCAGAGAGCATGACTAACTTCCTTATACATGACAAGAATCCCCACAGATGGTTCTTCACCCTTGCTAAAGGAATTAAGTCTACCAAAAGAATCCCTGTCTATAAGCAGCCAATTCCCCAAATCTACAGGCTCATCTGCACAGAAATTCTTTATACTGTCATTCTTAAGTACCTTAGGGTAGCAGTGAAAGACAGGGAGCCAACAGGGAGTGCCGACTGCTGCCTCCACTACCCCTCAAGCATGCTGGTGGCATGGGGATGATGGGATTATAAAGTAAACATAATAAAACACAGTACTAGGGCATTCAGTGGCCACACTATATTTGCTTGCTTATCTTTTCCCTGTAAGAGCTGGGGATGAAGTTCTTATTGCAACAGCACAGAGCCTGTGTACAAAATTGGCAGTTATTAAACCATTAAGGCATTCCACAAACGAATATTGAATTTAGTTTTCTATACCAATTAACTTTCCCTTTTCATATAATTCCTATTTTTTTCTTTTCTTCTTTTCTTGTGATTATTCGTTCAAGCTTTACATTTTATTATCAAATGTTGAAGGGAGCCTCTCTGGCTCCCTGTCTCTCTCTTTCTCCCTTTCACTTGTGCTTATACACACAAAAAGCCTGTTAATAGCTGGCTACATTGTGTTACTAAGGATGAAGGGGAAGCAGCTTAATTTACTTAAAAAAACCAAACCAAACCAAAACAAAACAAAGAAAAAAACCAAACCCAAAAAACCTTCTGTCCTGTTTTTCTGTTAATCAAGCCAGCAGTAATTAAAAGTCAGGAGTGAGGGAGGAAAACAAGGCTTTTTCCTGAAGAACAAAAGAAGAAAAATTTAATAGGAACAAATGAATAAAAATTAAAATTAATTAATAAGTAAAAGAATCAGTTCTTTCCATATTCAAAATGAGGTAACCATTCTGAGGAACCTGGAAATAATGCTTTTAGAGCATTTGTTAGTATACAAGGACATTAAAAAAACATGTGTTTCTCCGGGTATGAAACCTCTGATCCTTTGGTCACTGGTTGGATCTAACACTCCTCCTGTAATAACCACATATTATTCCGACCAGATCAAGCATGGTCTCTGAGAGACAAAGTCTCAGCTCCAAGTCACTCAGAGTATTACGCATGAACATCATTCAAAGGCTGTTGATTTCATAGTCATGGTTCTCTGTAATGTAAGAGAGGAGTATCACTGTCTTGTTGATGTAGAATTGTGGAAAACGGTGATCATATCAACTGTCTCGAGAAATATCAAGAGTTCTCAGCAGAGACAATCAGCCAATATAGATCTTCTACAAAATTCTGGATAAATGAATTAAATATAAGACCATCCAACCTCTTATCAAAGAGAAGATAAGGACACACAAATTGCATGGGAAGGTTTCCCTGCTAGAAGATCACTGTGCAGTATGAAGGATATTGAAGTAAGGTGGAAAAACTTATCATGCTACTTCAGATACTACTCAGAAAATGCCAACTCCATTTCTATCAGTCTGTCATCTCTAGACAATAGCCAGCTGCATTCTTAGTACTTAGGAAGAAAAACAATCTCCTATAAAATGATTTTTCCCCCAAAGTGTACTTTTTAAAAAACAAACAAACAAACAAACAAATTAGATGTTCTCCTCAGTTCCTCCCTCAAAGGAATCATTGTTACAGAGGAGATGTTGACCTGTGGCTGGAAAGGAGCAATTGGCTGGCATGGGTGATTCTTCTATCATGGGTTCATCACCAGAGAAAAAGTGTTAAGTACCTCCTAAAACAAGTGTGGATGGCAGAAAGTAAAGGCAATATGACTGATTGCCTACAAAGTTATACAGGGTTGACAGAAAAATGGCTGAATTGTTTCTAATCCACACAGCAGAAAGATCAGCCACCTTTATGTTTACTAAGGGTAAGGGGCAAAGGCTATGGGCCAATTCCAAGGCTACCACCTTCACCAACAGTTTCTGTGGCAGCGGCAGTTGCATCCTGGGTACTATCTGCATCCAAATTGAATTTAAGGGCATGCACTAGTGATTGCAGGTACGAAGGAGGTCTCAGTGGAAAATATCTTCACCGACTTAGAGGCCCTAGGAAACCTATTTGGATAAAAGGTCCTCCCTGTACCCCTTTTCTCTACTACTTCTCTCGTCAATGTTAGGAAAGCTTGTCCTCATTTCAAAGGATGCTGCTCCCTACATGAGCAGATTGCTCTCCAAATACTGGCAGAAGAACAGGGCATCCTTTTGTCATTCTTGGTCAGGCATCCCTCTGTCAGCACTGTGACAAGGACTGTTCCTTTGCACGTGCAAGAAAAGCACCCCATTTCTAAGAAAGACGTGAGGGATGTTAGCACTGGATCTAACAGTCAACCACCCTGCCACCTTTGTCCTCTCCACAGTGGAGAACTTTTGTGCAGTCTGCTTGGCCTCCAGGGCATGCATCCTGCTGTGGTCAGCCATTATGGAAGATCTAAGCTCTTGAAATAACTGTAAGTGGGTCAAAAATTACAAAGGTGATGCAGAAGGTGGTCTGTCTTGGAAAACCAGCTATTTTTCTTCCCTCTGTTGTTCCCTCATTCTTTGACCTCCACATAAATCATCAGTACATGTGGTGAGGCATTCTTTTTCAGAAGTAAGCCATGGTGAGTACAAACTGTGTGGTCCAGCATCCTTTACTAAGTGAGCTTCTTTTAGTCTCCAGAGGACTCCTAACACAGAATCAGTACATACACCAAAAACTGTCACAAGACTCCCTAGCAAAGAGATTTCTCTGTTCCTAGATGTGTAATTAATTTTTGATTAAGAAAAAAAAGAAGTGATTTTCAGTAGAGACTGTTCACATCTGGATCAAAGTGTAGCATATTGATTCACCCATAGATGGAGTCCGTCTTTCCTGAATTCATTCTTGTTCCTCTCTGAATGGACCTTTTTGTGTCTTCAATATGTCAGGTGACAATAAATCCCAGGGTTTAAATGTTATCTAACTACGGCAATGCACCTTTTTAATTTAAAATATGTATTAAAAAAAAAAAAAGAAAAAAAAAAAAAGCTTAGTCCTTCTGAGGAATTGAGCTTGAAAGTGCTTTTGTGCTATGTCCTTTTCTTCAGTCTTGCTCTCCACCTGCCCTGCTTTCTTTTCTTCCTAGTAACCTTCTTTATCTCTGTTTGTGCTTGAAGATCCTTAACAGCTGGATGCTTCACTCTCTGCTTTTTCCAACCAGCTCTTCAAAACAACATTGCAGTAGATCATAATCCACTGCTGTTAGAGAAGGTCTGATATTTCACCAGCTCCAGATAGTAGGAGCCACCAGAAAGTGAAAAAGCAACCCTCTTCCTTCTGCTGCTCACCCTTTTAGCAGAACAGCACAGAACATAGTGTAACACTCAGAAACATGCAGCAAACCCAAGCAAGCAAACAAAACAGATGCCATCTGCCACAGTCTGGAGAGTGTATTCCCTGCCAGCCTTCATTCAAGACAGCCAGAATCCATTCAACTTAAAGGACTTTTTTATCATGTCATGCTAGATCAGTGTTTTCTTTGTAGAAAAAAAAAACCAAAACAACAACAACAACAAAAAAACCAAAAAAACCAACCAAACAAACAAAAAAACCCCAACCAGCTGATAGGATCAGTATTTGTTTATTTTCATATTTTTAAAGGGTTTTGTTTGCTGTTTTCCTTTGAGAACACTGTGTACGGGTACTGGAGTCTTCTACATAATAACAGAAACTGAGATCTCAGAGAGGGTCAGAACTTAGAGTGTTAGTTTCTATTATGTGAAGGATACATCAGGAAATTCCTTTGTCCTGAATAAACTTACTCCTCTCTTGAACCATTGCCAATGAGATTAGAAGCCAACTCATACCAACCTTGTAGCATGTGGTGAAATTTGCTGTATGTTCATCTCTGTACCAAGTTATTTTTGTTGTCACAAATGTCCGGTTTGGGGTAGGGGAGTGTGGTTCAGTCTTACATACTAAGAGAGGGAAGAACTTCATTTATTCAGCTGAATGGAATTGTTCTTGAAAGTATAGGCTGAGGAGAGAAGCTATCTTAGGTGTCTCATATAATAAGCATTCTCCAAAATATAAGCATCATATAATAATTTCTGCAGTAGTACAAATCTTCAGGCTTGTATTGCAGATGTTCCTGAGTGTATAATGACAGAATCTTCTGTCATCTGTGCTTTACCACTTCAGTCCAAGTAGAAATTAATGCCTCTGCAAAATACTATTATAATGTAACATGATACAGAATAATCTCTCAGCATTTGTGAGAAGATCCCTGTACATCACAGAGTGATGACTGCTAATGGCACAAAGAAGTATAAAACTAAAAGTGAAATGATGTTTAACACAACTTCCTTTTCATACAGCACCATAATAAGAAAAAATGGAATTCCATGGTGGAAACTTTATCTTGAATCAGATCTTTTTTGGTGGTTTCTAGCTGCCTATTCACACCTAGAGTTTTGCCTTCTGTCACTAGAAAAAAATATATATGATTAAGAACTTCTGGAGAATTCTCTTTTGAATTAATAATCATAAGCGATGACAGTCCAATACCAGTGAACGACAGCAAAGTGTTTTGATTCTCACACAACAAGGCACACTCATGAGTGGTAAGAATTGATGTCCCTTCTTTCTTTCCTTACTGGCAATATCACAAGAGGAACACACTAATACCTCCAACCACTCATATCACAAACACAACTACATTCTTCCCTACAAAGTAATATATCACTCTCACAATTGCTTAAAAAAAAAATAAATGTTTCAAATAGAGCATGCCTAAAACCTTACTTTTTCAACAGGCACAAAAATCACAAATTAAAAGTCTGGCATCTGAATGCAATTCACTATCTAGTGACTATGGAAATCAACAAAGTGTTTGCTAGCACTCCAACTAGAAAATTTGTTGGGTATTCATCAATAATTCAAGTTGTTTGTATAAGCTATGTAAGTCCATCTTTGCAGAGTAAGAGGTGTTAGTGCTTTGAATATCAGCACTTTTCTCTTTTAATGGAAAATCTTGGGTCCAACCTGATGTGCTAGCTAAGATGATAGCAACCACATTTGCATTAGGTTGTGGACTTGTCAAGGGAGATTTAAAAATCAAAAAAACTTCCAAATTTCTCAAATGAACCTTATCTAATGAAGGATGTTTGTATAAAAGCAGGGAAATAACTGCTTGCTTAGAGCTATCAACATAAAATCAACATTTACCTTAGCAACACGATACAAAATGACTATATTCTCTGTATACTCTTGGGGAGGACTTTATTTCTGTGAATCTACATACTTTTCATTTAATAGAAATCATAAGTGCACAGAAGATTTGAATATATACTACACATAATTTTTTAGCATCATATAGCATCAATTTAAGCATCTTATTCATTTAATCCAAATTTTGTATTTCAAGAGATGGCAGGATTTTGACCCAGAATTGTGCAAAAGCTGTACAGCTTTTTCTTGATTTCTTCTGCCTTAAGTTTCTCTAGCTGAACATTCAGAAATGGAAGTGTCTCAAATTAGGGACCACAACTTGAAACTTTGATTCAAGTTTGGTTTGTCAAAGAGGTTGTCATCCTCTGTCTCTCTTTTGGAAAGTATAATGTACCTTATGTGCCTTTGGGAGCTATGGGCATTGCAAATATAAGCTCTCAAATTCAGTGAATATCTGTTACTGAAATTGTTTGTTGTAGTTCATGCCTTTCATGAGAAATAAATGTCCTTTGTTATCAGAGACTGTGAACAAGATCAAGTAAAACGTAGACCAAATGTCAAATAAAATTGGTCTAGAGAAAACAATTTCTAAGGGAAATTAATATTGATAATGCTTATATATGTGTCCCATAGACATTCAGGAAAAAGAAATTAATTCTTTTAGTATTTTAATTTTTTAAGTAAAAAACATTTGTGCAATTCCTATAGAAACCAAGAATATGTGCCCAAAAAAATCTCAGCTAAAATCCAGAAATCCCCACCAACAAATGTTCTGACAGAATTTAATGTATTTTTATTGAACATTTGAATGTGTAATTCATCATTTCTTTTTATTAACAATTTTCTGAACACATATAATTTTAAAGTTTCATTATATTCTTAAATTTTTTTTCTTTGTTGTTTTGGTACCCTCATGATTCTATTTCATATTTGACAATTCAGGTAGAAGTAATCTTTGCCTTTTGACTCAAAGTAAGTTTTGTATGCTATTGTAAATTTAAAAAAAAAAAAAAAAATCAATTACATAAACAATGGGATTGAGTGCACTCTCAGCAAGTTTGCTGACGACCCAAGCTGAGAGGTTCGGTTGACACACCTGAAGGACAGGATGCCATCCAGAGGGACCTGGACAGGGTTGAGAAGTGGGCCCCTGTGAACCTCATGAGGTTCAACAAGTCCAAGTGCAGAGCAATCCCCAGTATCAATACAGGCTGGGGGATGAAGGAATTGAGAGCATGAGAATGATATGGAGTGCTGGTCGAGAAGTTCAATGTGAGCCGGCAATGTGCACTCGCAGCCCAGAAGGCCAAGTGTATCCTGGGCTGCATCAAAAGAAGTGTGGTCAGCAGGTTGAGGTGATTCTGCCTCTCTACTCCACCTCTACTCCCCTCTACTTGGTGAGTCCCCACCTACAGTACTTTGTCCAGTTCTGGAGCCCCCAACATAAGAAGGACATGGACTTGTTGGAACAAGGGCCACAAAGATGATCCGAGGGCTGGAGCACCTCTCCTGTGAAGAAAGGCTGAGAGTGTTGTGGTTGTTCAGCTTGGAGAAGGGAAGGCTCCAGGCACACCTTCTAGCAGTCTTACAGTACTTAAAGTGGGCCTAGAGGAAAGATGGGGACAAACTTTTTAGCAGGAGCTATTGCGATAGGACAAGGGGTAGTGGTTTTAAACAAACTGAGGGTAGATTTAAATTAGATACAAGGAACAAACTTTTTACAACAAGGGTGGTGAAACAATGGAACAAGTTGCCCAGAGAGGTGGTAGATGCCCCATCCCTGAATAGTACTTTGATGGACAAAGCAAAGAACTGTCTTCTCTGCTATTAATTTGCTAAGTCAATAGAGAAAAATCACTTAAACAAATATTTCCAAAGTTAGGTGAATAAATGAAGGTACTTCAACATAAAAGTAGATGCTGTTATAGGACCAATAAGAGTCAAGGAGAACGTGAATCACCTACAAATAACTCTGTTTTCATTCTGTCACCTTTCAGTGCTGTGCATGCTCAGATAACCAATGATCTCAACACAATACTAGTGGTAGGGAGAGGGTTGAATCAGAAACAAGAATATCAAGGGGACAAACTTCCTGTCTAACGTACACTACGCTGAATCACAATGTTCCTCTCCTGAAGGATGATGCATGGCTTATATATGAGAAACTATGGATCCTAGCAGAGTAAGATCCATGAAGCAGACTGAATAACTGTTTACCCCACAGTATTTAAATGCATTTTTAAAACAACTTGTCTTACTCCTTTTTAGGGCCAGAAAGCAAGACAAGAGAGAACTGTTCTGAAAGAGTAATCTCTGTTTTCCTGCAAATCAAGTCTGAGCCTTCAGAAATCAGAACACATTGCAACTGAAGCCACTAAGCTCATACAGTAGATTTTGCAAAGATAAAAGCTGGTTATAATTGCCCTTGGAGGGGGTGATTTCTGAGTCAGAATAACCTGACACTATCTATGATTATGAAGAGTTTATTTATTTTTTTTTAGTTTGGGGTAGAAGGAGATAAAAGATGGGTTACTGTTGTGGCAGTTTGGATGAACATAACAAAAGATCAGATAATAAAGCATCTGTTAAGAACATGTGTTGGAACTCCAGGGTATAGACTGAAACTAGTCAGTAATATCTGTGAGTGAACGAAAGAATGAATAAATAAGTGTATAAAATCACGATTCCTTCCATCATCCCTCCCCTATGGAACGCGCAAGGATTTTTTAAATCTTGTCAAAGATAGAGGAACCTAACATCGCTGCAGCTGTTATTCAGTACAACATCTTCATATTGACAGATCTATCAAACTAGAGAGGAGTTCTAGACTAAAGAAAATATGAAAGGCCACTCTAAAAGAGAAACTGCGGCCCAGAGAACTTTGTCAGTGAGAAAAGGCAGGGGAGGAAAAGAAAAGCTCAGAGCAATGAAGTGACCTGCTCCAGAGCCCCCTAAAATGCCAGAGACAGGAACTAAGTCATGGCTTGATGGTTTCTCTCTAATAGATGTGTTGCATTTCAGGAGTATAAATAAATGAGTATAAAGCATACTCTAAAAAGTACAAATATGTGCTAGTGTGTGTATGCCTCAGTTTACTATTACAAAGCTACCTCACTAATTCAGGATCATCTCCATTCCAGAAGGTAAGAGGTAGTGTTTTTATCAGTAAAAAAGCCCACCACTGTCTTCATGGATTCTGATGCCCTGGTTGGATTCTGATGCCCTAATTCGTGCACCACATTTGCCATCACTTTGCTGTACTATCAAAAATTACTTTTCTACTTGCCGTACATTAGAAAGCTTCTCATTAATGAATGACAGCCATGTAAGTGGACAGAGATGAAGAAAAGAATTCCCAGGAAGTGTAAGGAATGCTATGAAGTCCTGCTGGAAGCCTGTAGCACTTCTAGGAACAGAGCAAATATATCCAACTTTAGCTAGATATCATTTTAGCCAAGATTTAGCCAAGAACCCATTCTTCCTCTTTTGAAAACAGGTGGCTGCAGTTAAAAGCAGTACAACCCCAATCACTTACAGACTAGTTATCTTTAAATTGTTTCCTTGAAATTGGATGATGATGAGATATTTTCTATGTATCTTTCCCTCTTTGAGTTTCTGCTCTGTCTGTTTGAGTTTCTCCTTATAGGCATATTGCAATAGCTCCTGGCTAAAAGAATTAGCTGAGGGAATGCAGGGATTCTCAGTTCTCATTAGGATACTGGAAAAATAGTATTATCCTCTGTCTTTTTACTCATAGTGCTGGAGGGACATTATAGTGGCTAACTGTAAAGATAAAAAAAGAATTTGTCATATTCCTTTCTCCTCTACCTGGGTGGTACTGTGGAAAATATCAACAGAACAATATAAACAGGAAAGGGATTTGTCAGCATAGGTAGCTTAAATCTAAGAAGTCTCCAAATCCTTTTCTGATCTTCCATCCTACAATTCTTGTACTGTGCGTTAGTAGACATGGAACTAAATAAAAACTAATTGTAATTTTTTTGACTTTTAATTGTAATTGACAATAAAGCAGAAAGAGAAAACAATGATCAGAAAGTTGATTATTCACTTGAAACTCTGTGCTTAAGAAGATCTGAGTCTTCTGATGTAGCCCAATACCTTGCACACCCTTCTTTCTCTCCCCTTCCTAAGAGAGTGCTGCTTTGTGCTTCAGTATACTTTCTACATTCTCCATATTTCAAAATTTAAGAGCAAAATATTATAATAGGTTAATTTTAATCTGGATGTAATTAATGAGACAACTAACTGAAAAATCAATGATCCGTTTTGAACATTAGCTTGAAGCCAACTGTGTGATCCTCACTTTTTCTGGGAGTCAAGGAGGGCGATTTGCTGTTTAAGTTATATCTTGCTTCTCATGGCCTCCCAAGAGGTAAGGTAAATTATAAACTGATGAGAGATGTTACTGTAGCAGCTATACCAGCTGAAGTTTTCTACCCATAAGCAGAAACAGAAAAAGCAAGACCTTTTCTTAATGCCCTGAAAATATGCCTGAATTTTGACTTTAAGACATCATGTCTCAAAACTGAAGCACTCTTTGGTCTTTAGTTTTTGGTGTCTGTGCTTTTGGATAGCTAGCTAGCACAGTGCAGGGATGTGCACACCTCGTGACTGGACCACAGCCACACGCTTCTGAATTGGGAACCATGAAACTGACATCAGTTGTTTGTAACTTTCCCTTGGTTGAGGCTGGGGAAAAATCACTGAATGATCTAGAGAAAAAAAGGTACTGAACACAATTACCAAGCCCTTTAAATGTTTATTCTGGATTTTTTCCCCCGATCTAATTGTATTTTAAAACAGAATCAGATCATATTAAACAGTCTATTTATTTTCTCCATTTCCTATGCTCACAAAAAAAGGACATCTGTTGGGTTTAAAACATTTGAATGAGTACCAAAAACAGTCATATATGGGCACAGTTCTCACAGCAGAGCAGAAACAACTTTTTAAAATGCTGGCCTATGGGTTGAAGTCACTGTGTTTACCGAAAATAACGTTACAACTGACACAAACACATGTAGGCATGCACAAACATGATCTATTGATAATTGCAGATTTACTAAGCAAAAATATGAAATAATAAGTCTTGTCTAGGGTAGTAATCTACTACCATAGCCCAACATTTGCCCTCTATTCCTCTGGCACTGTTTTGTTGAACAAAGAACCAAGTCCTATGCAGCAGAAGTACACAAAACGTAGTGGGCCACACAGTAGACTCTTAAGGCAGAGGAAGACTATGTGTGGTACCATCTTTCTTCCCACTTGCCTCGACTCGCTGCATGTAATTCAAGCCTGAATCATTAACTAGAAGAGGAGGCCAGAAGTGGGCTTCAGGAGGTGCTGAGAAAAGACTGTTCAGTTACTGAGGGAGTCATCTTCTCTGGTGAGCATGAAAGAATTTCTCTATGCTTATGTATATTAAACCTGATATACCAGAATAAAGGCATGGGGCCTACAGGAAGATGGTGGCGGGGAGTCAACCTCAGGCACCAGAAAGGGCAATTTCCTCCAAAACCAATTTATTTGCACTCCTGGGAAGTGTATCCCTCAATTAGGCTGCAGAATGTATGAAAACAGCACAGGTGGCTGCCACCCTTCCTACAGAGAGGTAAAAATTGTCTATCTGTCGCAAATTATATATGCCATAGACATATGATGTGTTTTTTCAGTTATTCCTTACATTTACTTTTTTAACCCGATCCCTGAACTTCACCCCTCTGATTTTGCCTTAAGCTATATCCTCTTTTCCCCTGCACAGAAAAGGTCAGTTCTGGTCACTGGTCACTGGAGGTTGTGGCTCCAGGGAAGTTTTCTTCAGCTCTGTTGCCCCAGGGGTTTCAGGGGATGAGGCAACTGTACTCCCGAAAACAGGAATTCTATAAGAAGATAAACTATATTTTTTGTAAGTCAGTTATCAATTAGTGGGGCTATGAAGCCCTAGCATGTTTTTGTGGAACTTCTGGAAACAGTGTTTCAATGGATCAAGCAAAATTAGGCAAATTTTCCCACAAATGGTGAGAAGATAATTTGTAAAATTTCAAATCTTTCTAATAAGCAAAGGTCAGGATGCTTCTCAGAAAATACTTTCACAAGAATTTTTTTTTTTTACAAGTGAACAGAACCTTGGTTTTTTTTCCGCTAAATTTGTTTTCAGAAATGATATGACCATTTATTGTGGTATTTTCCATGCAGTATCTGTCTGACACCGGCTGCCAGCATGGAAAATTCCTGCCTGAACTTTTCAGAATTGGCAATATTGTTACCAGTTGGAAAGAGAGTTCAGATATGTGAAATGCCAGTCAAGTTTAAGCACTAACTTTGCTTCCTAAGCTTCCTGGCTCTGTGATGCTTTTCTTCCTACGGGATGCCAACACCTTTTACAACCTGGGCTACCTTCTGCTGCTGATTGCATCCTTGTCATCACTCCGCAGAGCTGCCAGCCCAAAGCATTTACAAACCATGAAAGACTGCTGAAAACCATACAAAGTTAAAATTACAGGTTTGAGGCTGCCCTTATTCATCATTCTGTTGCTGACCCCTTGAGGTATGCATGCTTCACAGTTGCAAGTGTGCAAGAAAACACCTCTTGGTTTTCTTATAATTAAAGGTAAGATTTTCAATGATTTACTTTTGTCTCCTCTTTTCGAGTTTTGAAAGAAACGTCACATTAAATTTTTAGGAAATAGTGAGTGTTAGTAAAACTTTAACAAATCAGATAGACAAGTCAGGGCTGGGATTAAAGGCAGTGTTTATCTCGTCCTATATAACCACACCAGACCTGTGCAACCCCTGCTGGAGTGTGACTGCTAAATGAACAGCACTGGTGAAGGTGCAGCACTGAAGTGACAGAAGAGGAAATACCAGCAAAAGATGCTGGGGAAAATTTCCTTCTGTTAGAAAGCTTTAATGTTTCCAGAAAGCAGGCTGGATATTAGTTGCAATTTTGCTCTTCCCTGAAAGACTCACACAGAATGACCTGCATGGAATTCAATTTCTTTCCCTTGAAAGGAGGCAGAATTGAGTCAACCCTGCCAGAATTTGAACCTGTGGCTCAAGGGAGTCTAAGTAATTCAACCCTTAGGCACAACTTTTAAGCCATCCCCCTCCAGCTTATGATAAAAGGTATTGTATAAAGAAAGGAAACAGAATTGTAATGAGGGAAGTTTTGGATGAATCATAAAGTGAGATGTGTTTCAGATGTTTTTGGAGGGGGGCATGGAATCACATTTTTTTCAGGTTATGGGGATAACAGCAGGAAACAACAATTAGGTTAAAAACATTTTCCAAATACAGAAGTAAACTCAAGTTTTTATGCTATTTAAAAAAGTTTAGGAAAGTTTTTTTGTGTGTGTGTTTTATTTGCTGGTTGCTTCTTCCTGACTTTCTGCTGTCATCTGCTCCTGAAAGAGAACTTGACAGGTGGTAATGTTTGTTGCTATATTTCTAACACATCTGAAACTGAAAATAATGGAAACCATATGAAAAAGTTCAATCTCTCTTTTTCCCTGTTGCAAAACAAAGAACTGGAAGTTTGAAAGAATGTTTGTGACAATATTATTAGTAACAATTTTATGGATATTTTGCTGCTGGGTCTCTCTCTTTCTCCCTCCATTTATATATAAAATTTATGGTGAACATGACCTCAGATATTGTTTCTTCTGTTTTTCAAGTAAAGTTAGGTTTGAAAAAGTAAATTTTACATTTTTTTGGAAATACTAAAACTTTGTCCTTGTGGGGACAGGTTTACCTATTTCAAGCAGATATAGTTTGTATTTTCTCAAAATCAAGTTAACTCCTATATGATACTCTTTAATATAATTGCAGATATTTATATTATCCTTATGAAAATGTTTGCACCAAATAGTATGTGGTGGAAATGAATTCCGTAATATTTTAAACAGTTACAAATGAGCTGCCTTTGAATTTTGCTTAATATTTCCATGTCTTTCCGTTACAAGAAATAAAAATGGGAGCATTTTACTAATTTCTATATACATCATTCATTCAGATATTCAAAGATACACATAATGCAGTTATTTTGAGAAGAAAATTTTCTTTATATTCCTTTAGTCTAAAGACATTTTCTTTCTGCAATATTATGGTTTTGTCTCCCCAGGTAACCAAAATAGAATACATTAATCCAGGTAAGTTTTTCTTTCCTGTTGTTGTATGGCTTCTACAGCTGAAGTCTTTCTAAGCACTTCTTTCTCTTGAGCCATTCATCCAAATAGGCAGGATTCTTCCCTCCTCCCATCTTTAGACCCCAGCAGAAAATAGCAGCAATTCAGTTTGCGCCTTCTATTCTACATTATTTCCTTTTCATCAGAAAATAACCATCAGTCCTGTTACCTAATTTTGTTAAATCATTTTGGGATTCTTTGTGTTGTCTTCTATTTCTAAATGAGCCACACAATTTTTTTGGACAAGGTTGATAACTTTTGTGCAGAACAGTTCCTTAACCAAAAAAAAACCCCAAACAAACAAACAAAAAAGCCCCTCTAAACCAAAAATTTCCATGGGAAACTTATTTTGAAGTATAAATAATTAATCAGTATCAGGTTTTATAATGAAAATTTTGTTGTTGTTTGTTGTTGTTGTTATTATTATTATTATTATTATTATTATTATTATTATTATTTGGATCAGCAATTCCAACTGGAGTATCTATTTTTAAATATAAAATGTGTTACTTGGATTTAGGTAAAATTTAAAGATTCTTCTCAAAATAGAAATTCAAAAGAAAAAAATCTACAGAATTTATTTCAAAATTATTACAAGAATGAGAGAACAAGAAAACAATCAAATTCAGAAAAAAAAATCAAAAAAGAATCATTCTCTCTTAAAAGGAACAGTTTAAATTAAAAACAAGCAAACAAATGAAAACAAAACAAAATTCTGTTCCGTATTTTTCACAGGCTACACAGGCTGTTAATTTGCATTTATATATTCTAGTTTTGTCCTGGTGACTTAATCTAGATCATAGCATTAAATTGAATTTATTCTGTGCTGTGAACAAATACGGAGAGAAATCAAGATGTTACAAATATTTAAATGCTGTGAAATGTCAGGCAGTTTGACCAGGTGTTCTCAGCAAGTCATCTATTGGCCGTAGCAAAGACAAAAGGCAAAAACATCCCAATATTTCTGTTGATCTGTCCCAGTCAGAGACAGGGACTGGGGTGCAGTACAAAGTTGAGCACATTAGCAGGTCATGTAATAAAGGGGTCTGATTAACACTGCATAGTGCAGGTACCTGCCTTCTATATTGTGATGCTTCTATTTCTGATGCTTCAGAAAGAGATTAAAAATGATATAGCCAAATACCAGCACTGATTTAATTTCTTTTTGGGGTGGAAATACCCTAAAGAGTTTCCTTTTAGACTTCCAGTTCATTATTTTGGGTCTGGGACTTGATTTTATTCTCACATTCATGAAAGGGACTCGGTCATCACTGATAGAAATATAATAATGGTAAAGTAGAATGTTTCATGTTTCCTCTCCAAAATCACCATGGTGCTATGCATTACAAAGTCTCAACCCCAGTTCTGGGAATTTAGGAGAAGATGGGTTTGGGATTTTTCTTTGTTTGGTTTTTTTTCACTGCATTGAACCCACTGTAATTCTGTTACTACACATATACAAAATCTGTTATTCTTATCAGCATGTATTAGAAACATTATATCATGTTAAATAAGGGGACTATTAAATACACTTCCAAGGAGCCTTCCTATGGTTTAATAGAGAGTTGTTGTGAGTACAATACAAAAGGTCCACTTGGTAGAGCTGAGAACGTTCCTTTCCAACCCAGTCATGACCCTGAAATCAATGGGGTTCATCCATCACTTTTTGCTACGGGTAACTCATTTTTCTGCTGTGCCACGCCAGCTTGATTTAACTAGCACATATGAACAATGGCAACACAACCCTGATTCCTGAACATTTAAAACTAGCTGTTGGAGGCAGATGGCATTCTCCAGTTCTCACATTACTCTACTGCGGAGAACTAAAGTTTAAACTATCAGCTACCTGCCATTTTTGAAATTGCTGCAGATAAAAACTCTTTGATGATTTCAGATTTCTGCTGCTTGCTTGCAGGCTTACAGAGAATAATTGCTACCATAAGAAAACTACTGAAATAGACAATAAACTGATTTTGGCTGGAAGTACATTGTAATTCTGTTCTATATTGGTATGTGCTGCACCACAGAGACAAGTGTTTGTTTTAAACAACAACAAAAAAATAGCTAAACTGAGGTGGAAGAAAAACAACCCACCAGTTTAATAGTTCTGATATAATAATCTGTGAACCAGCTAAGACAGAAACTTAATTGTTACTGAAAAGATTAAATAGGCTATGTCTGATATAAAACACGTAGGGCCATATGCCATCCTTCAAGGCTGCAGAGCAAAGGAATGAGGCACAACATAATCCAGAACAAAGACCCCATCTGTAAGGGGAAACCATTGATGTGATATGGCTCTCTCATTCTTCTTCAAGGTCTTATCCATGTGCTTTGCTAAATGTGAAGATCATCTAAGCTCTGTCCTCCTTCTCTAGATCTTCCTGTTTATCTGGGATAAGTCTTATATGGGTTCCCTTTACTACTGGTCCCTACGATGGTACTGAGGTTTATTGTCATTGGTTAGCCACCATGACCCTCAAATTTTTTCAGAGTTGTTTCTTTCTGAGACAGAAAGATGTACAAAGGATGATGTACTTTGCTTATCCTTTGATGTCAATTTTTATCTTTGACTGTGTATTAAAGCAGTTCTGTTTATTTTTGCCTATCTGATCTGTAGTTCTGTAGTTCTTTAGTAGTGACTTTGTCTTATCATCAGGCTTGGTTAAGGCTTTGCAGAATCGCACAATAGTTGAGGTTTGAAAGCATGTCTGGAGCTCATCTAGGCCAATTCCCTGCTAAGGCCTGGTCAAATATAACAGGTTTCTCAGGACATTGTCTAGCTGGGTTTTTAATATTTCCAGCATTGGAGACTGAACATCCTCTCTGGAAACCTGGGGAATTTGTTTCTTGATTGATATAAAATATGTATTTTGCTTATGTTTAAAGGAAATTTGTCAGTTTTTTCCATTTTGTGTCCAGTGGCTCTTGACCTGTGACTTGGTACCACTGGCAGGAGTCAAGCTCTGTCTTCTTTACAGACACCCACCAGGTATTCATACACACAGATAAGATCACCCCTGAGCTTCTCAATGCTACTCAAGGCTACTCAACTTTTCTCTAATTAAAGTCTTGAGGCTTCAGCTTTTTCACTCATGATAAACATAATAAATGACACAGGACCTGACTGCAAACAAAACTATTTACAATAAAATGCATCTGCTCATTCTTTCAAACTTGTTTATTGTACTGATTCTAACTGTTTTAATTACTTAATCAAATATTGTATAGCCTTATATCAAATGCCTCACAGACATTTAAAAGCACTGTACCAGCACTGTTGTATTTATTAATTTAACGTATGCTCCTCTCAAATGAAGACATCACATTAGTTAGATGGGATATATTTTACATAAAATTAGTGACTCTTTCCTAAATATATAGTTATTTAGGTTTCCTGTTCACCTTTTTGAAAATATCAGCATCCAGTTCTCCGTATTATCTCCAATGTTCCAAAATTTTTTGAAAACTGACATAGAGAAGTCAGAGATGGTCTTAGACAGTTCTTTTAAAATTCTTTGGTGTAAACTGTCAGATAGGTTAATGCAAATATGTCAAACTTAGTAGCAGTAGTTTAACATGCTACTTAACCATTTTTTTTTCTTTGAGCTGAAAGCATGCCATCATATGATGTGACTATATTTTTCAGCTTTTCACAAATGTAGAAGGGAAACATGCATTGGAAAGGTTTGCCTTTGCTGTATTATATTCTACAATTCCCATCTATTAATTCATACAATGACTATTATTTGTACAAAAGTGTTTGGTCAGTAAGACATATCAGCTATCATTTCTTTTGCTTTATCTGCTAGAACATGAGATTGGACTAGATATACTTCAAAGATTCTTTCCAACCTACATGACTCTAACATCATATGCAGTGATTCAAAGCAATTTACTTCCAAACTCTTCATGATTTGGAAAAAAGTACACTTCTTCTCCCTCTCTGTCAACTATGTCCTTCATAAATAGGTTATAAGAATTGCTTTAAAATTCCAATTTTGCAATCTTGCAATCAGTCTTCATCAAGCAAAGTTAAGGCAAAATTTTTTGCATGAATGAAAATTTTCATTTCCTTTTGTTTCTTATCCAAGATCCTACCACTGCTCTGTCTGTTACTGTCCTAATTAGAGAATCAAAAATCTTAGAATAACTATGTTGGAAAGGACCTCTGGAAGTTTCTGGTCCAATCTACCCACTCCCCTAAACCAAAGTCCATCAAAATCAGGTTGCTGAGGGCCTTGTCCAATTGAGTTCTGAATAACTCCAAATATGGAAAATCCAAAGGTTTTCTGAGCAGCTTGTTCCTATGCTTGATCATCTTCATCACGAAACTTTTTTTCCTGATTTCTAACCAGAATTTCCAATATTCCAGCCTTTGTCCACTGAAACGTTACCAGTCTTCCCATCCCTATGAAGACTGAGATAGCAGAAGACAGCAAAGAGATTAATAACACTACCTGTGTTCCCTCTATTTTGATTTTGTGCTAAAGGGACAAGAATTTATGGATTCTTTGTTATTTACACTCCCCTTTTATATTAGTACTTTGATTCCTGAGTAATCTAGCTCTGACAACTTGCCAACTTTTAAGATGACAGGACTTAACAAAGATTCACAGCTTCTCCTTCCCACCCATACCTACACCCCAGGGTGAATCACCAAACATTTTGCAAGAGCAGCATCCAAACCACTGTATCATACACAACTTAGCAAACCAGAAATTTATTTCTAAAATCACCTTACATTATAATCCTTCTTCACCTGGTCATTTTTCTTCTGAATCATAACTTAATAAGGAACACATAGTACCATTTTTGACAGAGATTGCCAGTGTTTATTTTCTTTTGCTAAATCCATCCTTCTTAACTGGTTCACACCAGTTCACACACATAGATTTTAACATTTTAGCCTTCCAAGTCTTCTCTTCTACCAGTATTTATATTCCATAATTATTTTGATCAACACTTTTAGATTGGGTTTGTTTAATGCTGGGGCCCAGCACCCATCCAAAGATGCATTCAAAAATAATTTTCCATTTGACCACATGAGTTCTGCAGAGATCCCCTTCATGAATGGACCACTCAGCAGGTAAGGAATTGGCTGGATGGTCGCACTCATGAGGTCAGTCAGTGGCTAGACGTCCAAGTGGAGACCAGTCAGTATCAGGACTGGCACTGTTTAACATCTTTGTCAGCGATGTGAATAGTGTGACTGAGTGCACCCTCAGCAAGTTTGCAGGTAACACCAAGCTGTGTGGAGTGGGTGACGTGCTGGAGGGAAGGGATGCTATCCAGAGGGACCTAGACAGTCTTGAGAGGTGGGTGTGTGCAAAACTCATGAAATTCAACAAGGCAAAATGCAAGGTCCTACACATGGGTTGGGGCAATAACAAGCAAAAATACAGGCTGGGAGGAGAATGGACTTGGACTGAGAAGGCCTTGGGGATGTTAGTTGATGAAAAGCTCAACTTGAGCCAGCAACATGTGCTCACAGCCCAGAAGACCAATTGCATTCTGGGCTGCATGAAAAGAAGCGTGGCCAGCAGGTCAAGGGAGGTGATTCTGCCCCTTTACTCCACTCTCCCATCTGGAGTACTGTGTCCAGCTCTGGAGTCCCCAACATAAGGGGAACATGGACCTGTTGGAGTGGGTCCAGAGAAGGACCATGGAGGTGATCAGAGGGCTGGAGCAGGTCTCCTATGAAGACAGGCTGAGAGAGGTCATTCTACAGCCTGGAGAATAGAAGGCTCCAGGAGGACATTATAGCCCCTTCCAGTACTTAAAGGAGGCCTACTGGCAAGATGGGGAGGGAGTCTTTATCAAGGCATATAGCTGTAGGATGAGGGGTAATGGTTTTAAACTGAAAGAGGGGAAATTTAGATTAGATATTAGGAAGAAATTCTTTATTGTGAAGTTGGTGAGGCCCTGGCCCAGGCTGCCCAGAGAAGTTGTGGGTGCCCCATCCCTGGAAGGGCTGAAGGCCTCACTGGATGGGGTTTGAGCAACCAGGTCTAATGGGAGGTGTCCCAGCCCATGGCAGAGGAGTTGCAACTAGATGATCTTTAAGATCCCTTCCAACCCATACCATTCTATGACAATGTTATTCTATGATGCTCCACCATTAGTATCTAGAAATACCAGAAATTTCTATTTGCAGAATTCTTCAACCCCCTTCTCTCTTGATGGTTACTACCCCCTTTTCCATCTCCCTACTCATATGTCACTAGCTGCTTGACCTGCTAATGCAACTTGGTTCTAAACAATTTCTTTTCTAGGTCCTTTTTGTTGTGTAAATGTGTGTGATGCCATCTACCAAATTTAGTTGCTTAGAAACTCGACTTCTCCAGGCTCTGGAGTTACACATTCAATCTAACAGTTGATACTTCTAGTCCATTTACTTAATGGTCTTTGTAGAAGTACTTGCACTCATTTTATCTTCCCACAGGAGAAGCTAATAATAACAAAAACACATTTCCATGCCATATTGATCAATTATTGTTCATTATGGTACAGAGAAGGGTACTTCTTGCTAAAAGAAAGTCATTGCACTGGCTTTCCAAATGTCCTACAATGCTTAAGAGCCATTAAAAAATCCAACTCAATTCCACCTCTTCAGAAATAGTCAAGAAACTTAAAATTTGGGACTACTAAAAGACCAATGAATCACGGTCCTTAGCTTAATAGAATCAAGGTCTATCCACTGTTTCATTTAGTTGTTCATGGTCAAACTATATAACCTCCACTTAGAATAAACAATCAAAACAAAAACAAAAACAAAAACAACAACAAAAAAAAAAAACAAAAAACAAAAACCCACCAAAATGCCCATTATTTTTTTCTGTCTGTCCATAGTTTTCCACTTCAAAACTCTGATTTTATGTTCATGTCACCCTTTAATCAAAAGATTCTAACATTCACCTTTCTCAAATTGGAATAAGACGTTAAGACAGCTGAAAGAATAAAAACAAAGCAGGGGGGAAGAGAGCAGAAGGAACGCAAGATCTCATAGAGTAAGAAGCATAAGCAAGTGAAGAGACAGGTATTTTCCTATTGTTTTAAAGTCAGCTTTGCGGTACGTTTAAATACACATCTATCTGATATATCCAGGTTCTCGTAAAGCCGAGATTACTATGTTATGCCAGTATACACCCCCCGCCCCCGCCCCTCTTGATATTTCCTTACTGAACCGCTATTGATTTCTTCCCTAGACCTCATTTCATATTGTGCCCTGAAAATTAAATGATCTATTTAGTTTCAATATGGCCCAGGATTCTAATTGGATTTTGAGGCAGTAATTTATGTAATATTAATGAATACTTTCAGAAAACTACTAATTAACAGCTGACCTTTATTTTTCCTATGAAGAAAGAAAGAAAGAAAGAAAGAAAGAGAGAGAGAGAGAGAAAGAGAGAAAAAGAAACAAAAAATGAAGCAATAAAAAAGCGCATCAGATTTTGTTACTGGTTTGGGTTTTTTGTTTTTTTTTGTTTTGGTTTTTTTTTTTTTTCTGCCCCTCTAAGACTGGTCTGAATTTAATTAGCAAAAGCCAGCATACATCAGGGATATTTTGGGGAGCATCAAAATACATTATGTATTTGATCACCTTATGCCTATAAAAATAGCTAAATAATTTAAATGCAATTCAATAAAATGTGTTTTCAATGAAAAACTTCGGCTCTGGGTGATGGATTAAAAGCTTCACATAACCCAGAGATTTTATAAGCTACTGCCAAACAAATTGAAAGTAAAAGATTATATTTTGTTTCCTTCTTTTATGTAGCAAGATTTCTTCATTTTCTGCTTTTTTTCTTTTCCCCCTCAACAGCAGTTGAATAAATATATACAGCATCATTTAAATGCTTTATGAAAAGAAAAAGAGGAAGATTCAGAGATATCACCACAACATTAAAAGAAAAAAAATCTGCTTACTTGTTCAGCAGGTGTTTTATTTCCTACTTATTGCCATATAGCCCCCTAAAAATCAAGGATTTAGGGAAATGTACCCTGGGATACCCAGAACAATACTGAACCTCACTGTAAATTGATACTTTCACTACAGTTTCAGGAGTTAGACATGTTAGTCTTTCAGGAAACTTTCTTTAAAAAAGAATTCTAAGTATTAACTGTCACAAATCTATTGAACAAATCATTATCATATATAAAACTGAGAATAACTGTAACAAATATATGCTTGATTCTCTGTTCATCACTGCTTTGTATTGACTTTTACACTTGTGTCATTCTTATTTAATGGTATTTCACACTCTTATACTTTAATGTAAGTTATCAGATGCAAAAGAAGATGAGTAATCAGGGCCATAAATGTACAGCCACATATACTCTACATTTAGGGACTCATCATCAGCTTTAGGTCTGGTCCGTTCAGACCAGTTCAAATGATTGACATGCGAGTATTTACTAACAAAAGCTAAGCCTCTTCGAACTTGCTTAAAATAATTTTAAAAATGAATAAATAAGTCTTTAAAAAGAAAAATTCCTGCTGTGGGTAAACCAGTCCAGTGCAGTTCTTAAGTGTGAATGTAAAATTGAATTTAGGGACTTCAAAGCTGAGCATTGCAATAGCCAATTATTTTTCAGTCCTTTACTCTTATCATGGGATCCATGATCTCCAATTAGGCAGTGGGCTGTCTGATGACTTACACAGAAAAAAATGGTCCTTTAGCATGAGATTCAGGAAAACAACAGAACAGAGATTTCCACAAGTGATGGCCATATAATTTTTGGATGCTGATGGTATTTAGACATGAGGTCTAAACAACGTATTTCTGTCAGTACAGGTACAATGACAGTCAGGTTTCCCTGAGGACTTCAGAGAATCATAGAATCATCACAGTATGTGTTGGGTTGGAAGAGACCTCTAAAGGTCATCTAGACCAGCCCCCCCTGCAGTAAGCAGGGACATCTTCAACTAGATCAGGTTGCTCAGAGCCTCATCAAGCCTGGCCTTGAATGTCTCCAGGGATGGGGCCTCCACCATCTCTCTGGGCAATACTGGGTGACTTGAATTGTTAGACTTACAGATGGGCATTTAGGATCTGAAATTTAGGTTTGTACATGCCATATTTTCAAAGCAAATAATTTCTAGTGTTTTTTTGGCTTTGCACCCTTGCAGTTGGAACCTTACAGGACCTGACTTGGCCAGCCTGTGAAAGACGGTTGCAGGCTCACAGAAAGTTGAACTGTCTCCAAATTTCTATCATCTGTGTCAAAAATACCCTGCCATGAGTGGAAGTATGTTAAAGCCACCTTAGAGAGAAACACGTTCCAACCTGAGCAAAAGTCTGACCTGACTCTTTAAAGTCTATGGTGCCTCTCTTTTTGTTTTCAGTAGTCACCACTGGTGGCTTTCAGGGAGAGGGGAGGAGAGGTGTACAGCCCAGCACAGTGAATGGATTGTATACATACATAAGAGGGAAATTTTTGGTTGGAAATGAATCCCACACTTCTAAAGTGAATTTTTCCTGAATTATCTAAATTGCTTGTTCACATTACCATAAGGTTAGATTTTCTGTGACATTCCTTGTTTATTCACAGCAAGTCCCATTAGTTACATTATTAACCAAATAGGTTAGCACTGAGGTTTTTTTGATACATAAAGAAAGATTTGATTCGGTAATGTCAAATATACATTTTTTTTAAATGTATTTTTAATACATTTACCAGTGATAAAGTCCAGCTTATAGTAGCTATATCTGCTTACATAACATGCTGGAGGCTGAGGAAAAATTCATCTTTTTCCAAAAGAACAACTGATCAGAGAATGGATTCTCTAAATCTTTCTAATCACAGAAGTATAGTTTTATTTTATTTTCAAACACAGATGTGCTCAAAAGCATCAGGTGAAACTGTCCCCAAATGCTTATTCCTGCTGTCTGAATACATATGAAGGCAACAATCAACAGTACCAAAACCTTATTTTTTCAATGAAATAAAAGATGAGTAGGAAACAGATGAATGAATTTATTTGATCAATGTCCGATTGCAGGTCAGTGGTGAAGCTGCGAACATGGGTTGTGTTTTACTGTTGCTGGCTAATGTCCTAATCGTTATTTAGCACCACCTTCCTTACCAAGAAACAATAGATTGGATTTACAAAGTCTCATCAAGTAGTTAAAACAGGATTTTTCCTCATAGCTTCTGCAGTGACTTGCCAAATTTACATTTAAATGACTAAAGCTAGCCTGCTTACTTCCACTATTTCCATTAAAAATGGATGAGGGTTTACTTTTAGGAAGCAGTTCCAGATAGGCTTGCATTTTCCTTAACTTTTTCCCTTCTTTCTTTGAAGTTAAGCACTGGCAGGAGTGAATTGAATCTCTGTGCCCTGAATTGTCACAATGTGCTTTTACATTTCCTTAAGATCCCTTTGTTTATGGGCCAGTCACTGTTCAGGGAGCAGAAACCACGTTTAGAAACCTCAGTACCAGTACATCAGAAATGTCACTTGAGGTACAGATCAACACAATTACAGTCATTATTCTTCTCTCCTCTAAGGACTGTTTCCAGGTCGTAGACACCTATTGTGGATGCTTTGGGAATAATGAAAACCATTAACAGATTGTTAATGTGACTTGGTAACAGACCAAGCAGAGACTTATAAAACAATAAAGCTTTACAATCAATCTGATGTGTAACTAGGCTCTGATGGAAGCAGGTATAACGTCAGTTAGGGCCAAATTTTAACTCTTCTTAGCAGCCCAGTGGTGCAGAGCCACTGGAAGCTATCTGGATCAGATGCATAAGTGTTTTGAGGCTCATAAACCTTGGGGAGTTTTATCAGATGACCGCCTGAAGCTGATATGGCACCACTGAACTGAGCCAATAGGCATCCTCTGAAACTGGGTGAGGAGTGTTTGCATCCCTCCAGGTAGCATAACTAAGAGAGGTTTTAGCTTTTTTATTTATTTTTTTTTTTTTTTAAATTATTTCTTTCTTAAAGCTAACACAATAAAAGTGTTAGAACAAGTAAGAGTTGCCATGCCACAAGAGATCTGCAACTGTGTGCTGTCGAACTGGTCAGTAAGAGAAAGCAGAAAAATCAAATTACAAATTTATTTCAGAAACCAGTTTTGCTTTGCTCTCGTACTGATCTGTTCTGTTGCCTGGGCAAGTCACATTGCCTGTTTGGGACTGAGTTTTCTCACTTACCCTGTGTCTGAGTTGACTTTATTGTAAAGTCCATGTACTTCATAGGAATTTCCTTCCTTCCTTCCTTCCTTCCTTCCTTCCTTCCTTCCTTCCTTCCTTCCTTCCTTCCTTCCTTCCCTTCCTTCCTTCCTTCCTTCCTTCCTTCCTTCCTTCCTTCCTTCCTTCCTTCCTTCCTTCCTCCCTCCCTCCCTCCCTCCCTCCCTCCCTTCCTCCCTCCCTCCCTCCCTTCCTCCCTCCCTTCCTCCTCTCCTCTCCTCTCCTCTCCTCTCCTCTCCTCTCCTCTCCTCTCCTCTCCTCTCCTCTCCTCTCCTCTCCTCTCCTCTCCTCTCCTCTCCTGTTTCTTTTTCTGTTTCTTTTTGTTTCTTTTTCTTTTTCTTTTTCTTTTTCTTTTTTTTTCTTTTTCTTTTTCTTTTTTTTTTCTTTTTCTTTTTCTTTTTCTTTTTCTTTTTCTTTTTCTTTTTCTTTTTCTTTTTCTTTTTCTTTCTTTTTCTTTTTCTTTTTCTTTTTCTTTTTCTTTTTCTTTTTCTTTTTGCTTCTTCTGCTTCTTTTTCTTCTTTTTCTTTTCTTCCTGAAAGAAAGGTGATGCTGACCTACTTTATATTACCCTTTGCTTTACAATGCTGACATTTTCTGTATCAATGTGTGGTTTTGACATTCTCCATTTCTGGATCTTCAGGCTGAACTACCTTTATAGTGTGCAAGAGCACAGCACTGACTATGCTAATCCAGGAGTTAAGGTTTAGAGCATCATAGCTGGTGATAACAAGATATTTACAGCCCAAGCAGACTCAGATTGAGCTGTGCGCTCTGTCATTTTCATTTTATGAGCCTGCTCCATAAAACTGTTCCCATATGGTTAAAGTTAGGGATAAACAAATAGGTTCTGATCAAATAAGAAACCACTCAAACCTTTGCCCAAGGTTCATAATGAACATTTTTTTTTTTTTAATCTCTGAAAATATTGCTTATGTAAATTTTTAAATCTTTTTTTTTGTTTTTGTCTGCTGGATCTTTATTTTTTAATTTAACCTGAGACTTAAAACCAGAAGCAAATGATGTTTTATATTAGTTCTGCTTTAATCGAAAAAAGTAGAAGTTTTACAAGCTGCTGTTTTGCAAAGCCAGGAAAGATTAAATGAAGCCCCCAGCCAGACTACAATACACCCTGTTTACAGGCTTGATTTCTAGGAAGAAAATGAGATAAAACAACTCAGAATATATCCATCTCACAGGGTCCTGAGATACAGAAAACCTCAAGCTGTTGAAATCAGATAAATCATGCTACCTCACCATATGAATCTATCTATCTGTGCTGTTCCAGAAGCAAATTAGCTGTATTTGCATAGCACTTAGCAAGGCTTGCTTATTTAGACACTTTGCTGTACAAATATGATTGCCCACAGATTGTGGGGTTATACTTTTGTTTCCATACCACTATACTGTTCATATATTCCTAGAGTGCTGTCTAATAATAACCAACTTTTTTCCCCTTTTAGATTAGATAGCCCAGTCACCCTTCCGACAGGCAAAGTATCTTGTCTGTTCATGGAAAAACAGTGCTGATCCCTGGGTTTAACAGAGCCAAGACAGGAAGAAGGGAAGAGACATCAGTTTTAGACTGAGTGTTCTAGCTGGAAAAAACACATAAGCTTTTGAACACAGAAATAACCTTTCAAAGGGAAACTTTGTATCTGATAGCTTTTCCATTTCTTACTTGCCTTGCTTATATATTGCTGTATGGTACCATTCAAATCACTGGATCTAAACATAAAACCAAATGTAGTCTAACCTGTCTCATGTCATGGTACAACGAGCCTGGGATGTCTCAATTCAGATGCTGAGTCCTAAGAATCACAGAATCACACAGAATCACAGAACCTAACCAAACCCGTTCTGACTTAACACTCCCAGAGCCCAAGGACTTTAAAGCAAGCAGAAGGAAGTCAGAGAAACTTTCTTATAAATGAATTTCGGCTATTGTCTTCAAATAGGACAGTGCAGTAGAAGAGATGAATATACAAGAGGTTTTGACTAGTGTCAAAGTCAAAGTGTTTTGACAAGAGCACTCCTGGGTGTCTGTCAGAAATAAACTTCTGAATCTCTTGAGATTTCTGCATCCCTAATCACCCATTTAGCTTCTGCCTGCAGTAGTGGAGATACTGGACAAAACGCACCTTCAGTGCTGCCAAATGTTCTTACTTCATGAAAAAAGAACCACCATATTGTCTGTGGAAGACTGGTAGGGGGAGAGAGATAAATAAAGAGTCCACATCATGCTTCACTCTAGGAAGTGGAGTGTGAAGACCCAGCAATTAGGGGTATAAGAGCAGCTGAAACCTTGGCTGAGATGAAAGAAAGTCACTTTTCTCTGACCAGGCTTTTAATCTTGCTTGATGATCCATTTCTGCCTGCTGTAAAGAAGCTGTTTGTTTGAGAAGCATTATGTAGGTACAGCTGGATTGTGACAAGGAGAGGTCATAGAACTGCTCAGTCCTTGGGCAGCTCTGCTCAGGTGACATAAAGCTCTCAAAGATTTTATAAGCAAAGACAGCAAGCAATGTGGTTTCTGCTTAAGCGGCAATTGCACATCACTTGAGGGGCTTGCATATCTGATGGACAGAGGGTTTCTTCCCAGAAAAAAAGAGGTGAAAATGCTACATTAGGTATCAATTTTGAATTCCTCTTTGGAGGAACTTTGCATAGTAGCCCTTTAAGCCATAATACAAGTACTTGAGCATACAGGTCCCTCTGTGCTCCAAGGGTGGACGCAGGCCATGCCGTGACTTGTAATGAAGACCTTGCTCTCCAGTAGGTCTGGGGTAGCCTTAACTCAAAACCTAGCCTTCTCCACTGAGTTCCATGGTCTGTGGGAAAATTCTGGCTTCATTCTAGCAATTACTCAAAGTCTATCCTCAAACTGATGAGTTTGCTTCTTTTCTCTCCACTTCCTGTGACCTTCCTCCCTCCCCAGTCTTTCTGTACTGTAAAATCAAAGTGTAGAGAAGGTGTATCCCAAGACTAATGGCAATAAAAATGCACAGATACCAATTACAGTACTGATGGGATGACATTTATTTGTGTTTTCTAACTCCTTCTGGCATGATCCTGTCCCTTCTCTTGAGCTGTCTGGCATGTGCCTTACCTCTCCCAACCCTTATGAGACATTTCAGCTACCTAAGCAAGCAGAAAGTTATGTGACTTTTTTTTAAATTATTAATTTGATCCCTTCATTTTCTGCTTAGTTGGTCAGTTGAATTGTACCCCACAAACCAGTGCTGGAATGAAGAACAGTACAGGGTTGCATATCCTGGTCAGTGGGAGGAGGACAGAGAAAGGGAGGCATTCCTGCTGGTAGCAGCAAGTTTCTTAAGAGAGCACAGTCAGCTTTCCTACAAGGATGTTTCTCCACGTTAAACCAATAAGATTGAAAAAAAGAAACAAAAAAACCTTAGTTTTTCTCCTCCCAGAGCCATCTTAGTGTACCTGTGTTAGCACATTAAAGGGGCGTGGGGGAGTAAGGACACAGACGGAAGTCCCTGGCAGACTGAGATGAGAAGCTGACCTGTGGTAGCCGTTCAAGCTGCTAAGATTCCTTCAAAGTGTGAGGTCCAGCAGTTCTGTGCAGACCTTGTCTGATTGTGTTCTTGATCAACCTTGTGTAAGGATTGGTATTCCTGGACAATCCTCATGTGAAAAGAGATGAGGCAAACATTATAACCACTATGATTTTCTTGCCTCTCAGTAGATGTCTCATTAGGCTTTCATTGAGTTAATTGATCCTCCTAATTGCTTTTTTCCTTAAACAGTTACAAAGTGGAGTACAGTCATATGTAGAGCCATTCCTTTCTTCTCGGGAGCTGTGGTGACAATTTTAGTCTCAATTCTTCTATTGCCTGCTATGTTCAAATCCACCCCAAAGTGTAGAGTCTTGAGCCCTTTGTGATGTCATAAAATATATTGTGACATATATCTGTCCTATAGGCCAGAGAGCTGGTAGAAGCATTACACCTCATGAAGTTCAGTTTCTTCCAACTATCACCTTGGGAGAGCTGCAGATTTGTCCTTATCTTGACCCAGAGCCGTGTGCCATCTGGCTGGTTGCATTTTACTCATGACACATTCCCTCTAACAATCTCTTCTCCCCCTTTGGAGAATTAGGTTTGCTCCTGGAAAGTGGGAATAAAGCATTTTAGCCACACTAGGGCGTGCACTAAAAATGATGATGAGACCTGTTGAGCAGATCAGAGCAGATAGTGCATTGACCTGTCACAGAGGTCAGGTGTAATACTTTTCACGCTATTTTGAGCTTGCATCCTATCCTCACCCAAATTACACTGAATTTTTTTGGAACTGAAATCTAGCTGCTTGTAGTGGACACCAGCAGGTGATTTGTTTCAATGCCAAAAGTAGGATTTTGGCTAAAGCTGTGATGTAATTGCTACTGTAATTGACCCCACGCTGGAAAGCCAAGAAACCTGTCCCAGGAAGCATCTGTAGCTTCTGTGCCCCAGGTTGCTGCTTTCAAGCCTGACTTGACATATAGTCAGCTCCCAGGGTACAAATGAGATACCCTTCTTCCTTTACTTCCCCAAAAGGAAGAGTAGCGGGACTGCTATGGCAGTGCATAAGGCATTGGAACTTGCATAAAAAGCCATGAGTGTAGCAAGTTATAATTATGAAACTCAGAGGCAGAACAAGAACTCAAACTAACTTCAGTCTTCTCTGGAGACTTTTAATTACTAACACAAGTGGCAAATATGGAGTAACATTAAAAAAAAAAAAAAAAAAAAAACCAAACAAACCCAAGTCTAAAATGGACATATAAGGGTATTAGTAAGAGAATTTACAATGCTAAGAGATGAGATGTAGAACGGTATTTCCATCTGCAGTCATTAGAGTACAGATTTGTTCTTGCTTTCTTTCACTGTTAGCCTGAGTGATCACAGGAATATTTGCTTCTCAGTTAACTAGCTAATTGCCATACTAAAATGTCTGTTTCTCTGAGAAGGACAATTGGAAAGGACTCCTACTTGAGTGAATGTACTCTTTTAAATTCCAATGAATTTAACTTCTCCAAAGCCTGAAAATAAATTTCTTCAGCAACACTCTGAAGTATAGTGAGTGGATGCTTATGCAACTAAAGTGTCACTAACACAGTGAAGATACTGTTCCTGCTTTGCCATCCATTTTTGCTGTCTTGATAGAGAATTCCTTTATCTTCTGTAAATATGGACATAAACCCAAGAAAACATAATTAAAAGGTAGGTTGCTTGTTTGTTTGTTGTTTGGTTTTTTTTTTTTCCTCTGATGACACTGGTGAATAATTATTTCAAAGACAGGGTCAATCTTGTGAACTCAGGAATGCACTAGAAGAAAAAATAAACTGTATGCATGAGGTAAAGCATTTATTAATACCATCATTGCATGAATTCCCTTGGTTTTCAAACACAATTATCAGAAGACTAGTTAAATTATGACATGATTTTCTCAATGCTGATGGTCATGGATAAAATAAAACTAATTTTAAACAATCAAGATATGCTTGACAAGCCTGACACACTTTTTTCTTTTTCCTTTTTTTTTTTTTTGTCTTTAATAGATTTCTTGCTTATTCTGTATGTCTGGAGTTCTATGTTTTATCTAAGGCTAAAAATAGAGCTGTGAAAAAGATTTCAGCCCAGTTTTCAATAATAAATGGTTTGATGAAGTCTGAGGTGTTCATATTTGACCTTTCATAGCAAGAAAAGAACATCCCGGACGTCACACACTCTACCTCAGATGTTCTTGTTATGGGCAACAAAGAATCTTTTGGAAATTTTGAGGTTAATTTCCAGCAAGAATTTAAGATAGTCTGCATGAATCACCTCTGGAAATAACTTTCTACCTCTGATTATAATAAGTCGCTAAAGTCTTTAGGGGATAAAAATAGCTTGTATGAATATCTTTCACTATTTATTATCTCCAAGCCTAAGTTCAGAACTGATAAAAGAATAATTCAGTGATTCTAATGGCATTGTTAGCATCAGACTTCAATGTTCATACTTACTGAAAAACCACTCATAATATTTTCCATTGGTACAACATGGTAAATATTAACTTCTCATTTTCTCACAGAAATTAGAACTGGTGAGATTCTCCGTGGGCTAGATCTACAATCAGATTGAGTGTTCATGCTATCTGGTTTACTATCAATACACATTTGTCTAATAGCCTCAGTCCTAGTAAGGATGAAGGCTCCATAGCCTTCCTAAGAAATCTATTCCAGAGCATCTGTCCCAGACCTCAAAGATCTTAAACTTAATTTTGCTATATTATTTAATTTCTTAGTAGTGTTTCTGTTGGGCACATAAATATTTTAGTCACTTTGACAAAAATGAAAGGATTGAAGAGATGCAAATTTGCAGAAGCTGCGGGCTGATGAAAAGTATTTTTGTTTTATATTGAATAATGCTACTGGCTAGGTCATCTGTGAACATCTGTGGTCCATCGATCTACTCACATAAACGTCAATGTTTTGAGATAAAAGTCTAAGTCAATAAACTTTATGGCCATGGCAAACTCATTACACTGTGTGTGTTATTCTGTCACAAGAAGTCATGAAAACAATACAGAAAAATTAAGAGGTAGACTTGAAGATGAGATTTAATCCTCAAGTCTTCCATGAAATAAGTGGTTGTCACTTATCAGTGACAACTGGTGTCCCTCAGGGGTCCTTATTGTGAACAGAACTGTTTAATATCCTCATCAATGACATAGACGGTGGGATTGAGTGCACCTTCAGGAAGTTTGCCATTGACACCAATGTGAGTGGTGCATCTGACTTGCCTGAGGGAAGAGATGCCATCCAGAGGGACCTGGACAAGACTGAGAAATGGGTCTGTGTGAACCTCATGAGGTTCAGCAAGGTGAAGTGCTGAGTCTTGCACCTGGGTCAGGGCAACCCCCAGCATCAATACAGTCTGGGGGATGAAGGGATTGAGAACAGCCCTGCAGAGAAGTACTTGGGGGTACTGGTGGATAAGGACCTCAACATGAGCCAACAATATACACTCGCAGCCCAGAAGACCAAATGTATCCTGGGCTACATCAAAAGTGTAGCCAGCAGGTCAAGGGAGATAATTCTGCCCCTCTACTCTGCTCTGGTGTGACCCTACCTGGAGTACCGCATCCAGCTTTGGAGCCCTCAGCACAGGAAGGACATGAACCTGTTGGAGCAGGACCAGAGGAGGGCCACACTGATGACCAGATGTATGGAGCACCTCTCCTGCAATGACAGGATGAGAGAGTTGGGGTTGTTCAGCCTGGAGAAGAGAAGGCTCTGGGGACACCTGATTGAGGCCTTTCAGTACTTAAAGGGGGCCTACAGGAAAGATGGGGACAAACTTTTTAGCAGGCCCTGTAGCAATAGGACAAAAGGGGTTTTTTTTTAAACTAAAAGAGGGTAAATTTAGACTAGACATATGGAATAAATTTTTTACAATGAGAGTGGTGAAACACTGGCACATGTTGCCCAGAGGAGTGGTAGATGCCCCATCCCTGGAAACGTCCAAGATCAGGTTGGACAGGGCTCTGAGCAACTGATCTAGTTGAAGATGTCCCTGCTCATCTCATGGAGGTTGGACTAGATGCCCTTTCAAGGTCCCTTCTAACCCAAATGGTTTCTGACTGGAGTTCTATTTAAGATACCAGGTACTGTTTAATTTTATCTTTAATGAATTAAAAAAATAGGAGGAATGGGATAGCCTTCATGTTTCACCTTAGATTAATATGAATTACTGATGCCCAAAAGTGGGGCTCCTAAATCCTTCACAGAATGCAGAACCAACCAGAGACTGAGGAAATTATAAATATGCACAGTTTGGATAGGGGATAATATGGAAGTTTCTAAAGTTGACTAGAACGAACTCTGCACAGACTGACTTGCAAGTTGCCCCTGCTTCGAGGAGGAGGTTGTTCCAGATGAAGTGCAGGGTTCCCTTCCAAACTTTTATCTGGTTTTCTGATCCTGTAACAGCATCAAGTTAGAACCTTTTAAATTTACATCTAAGAGAAAAAAATTAAAAAAAAAAGAAAAAAAAAGAAAAAAAAGGAAAAAACACCACTCGTAGTAATGGGATATTACACAATTGAACATCATTTCACATGAGAAAGGAAGAAAATGCCCATGTTTCTGTTATTTTTTACTAACCATTACCAGGAAACTGGAGAAAGCCAATAAGGTGGACTAAGTCTCTGACTAATCTCCTTCTACAAATATTAATATGATCATGAAACAAAGTGAAATACTTGTCTTTGAAAAGGGATTTTCTGAGACTGATTTACTGGAAGACATTGTATGGGATGAGAATGAGAGTTGCGCTTACTGCACACAGAGTTAGAGTTTCATGTTGGTCATAAACATGTATTTAGCAATGGTAGGTGTTACCAAGCAGGCAAAGTTAGTTGTTTGCTTTAAATCATGTTACAAGGAAAATTTCACCTGTATTTCATATAATTTAGGCACACCAAATTAGCCTCTGTGACACATATTTCTTCATTTCCCTTCATCAGGACAGTGGAGTTATCTCATGTTCAGAGATACTAATGGACAGTCACTGAAGAGACCAGCTGCTGTCCAAAGGTAATAATGCACAGGGAGACTGGTAAAATTAGATTAGGCCAGGACAGGTATAAGTAGAGTAATTCATTCTAGTTTAAAGTTAATGTAGCAAAAGGCCAATCTGACGTGACACATTTAAAACTGATTGCTTAAGATCTACTGCAGGAGGGTTTGGATCTTTAACTGACTCAAACAGATTATGATCCTATAATGGGGGAGGAAAAAGATGGTAGTGTCTCTGACATTAATCTGGTTAAGACTGTACCATATGGATTAACATTAGTAGCAAAGAGTACATTTCAGTAAAAGATTCAGTTGGAAATAAGAAAAAAAGTTTTGTTTTGTTTTGTTGTTTCGTTTATTTCTTTTCCTTAATACGGAGGGATGAGCTTTTTCTAGCTAAAAAAAGGAAACCAAACAAACAAAACCCCACACTATTTCTAGATAGAGTTTTACAAAGTTTCTGAAAAATTTGCTCACATTTTTTCATTTATGTGATAAGTCTGTGTCTAAGATGAGCACAAACACTTTCCTTTAAATACAGTTTAAAAAGAAATTGGAAATAGTTTTTAAATTTGAAAACTAAAGAGATTCCTGCATGTAATAGCTAATATCTTTAGGTGAAATTGTACTCTAAATGTTTATGATCATCTACTAATCTGTTAATATATTCATCTACTCATCTACTAAGAATCATAAAATGGATGTAAGAGTTGTGGAATAATTACACCAAATTGTTTTGGTTTAAAGGAAGAAGCTGAGTTATTAATATAAGAAGAATAAAGAAGCTGAGTAAGCCCCAATGACAATTATAGTCCTAAGAAGTTTAGACTGGGAGGAAGACAGTAAGTTCTGAAAAAATATAAACTAGTTTGGCAGAAGAATTTGAGGAAGTGAAATTTAAGATGGCCAAGTGACTACTCAATTTTCTCATTGTTGAAAAATTGAGAAATGTTTTTTGTAAAATTATTAAGACAAATGGATTCTTCTTTCAAAATATCATAGCTTATTAATTCCTGAAAATAGGAAATTGCATTTTTATCCATTTCGTGTGTGTGGTTTTTTTTTTAACATGAGCTTGCTTGCCTTTGTTTCTCCATTTTTATAGTTTGCATTGTTCACTTTATAATTTTCTATTCCATTACTCTCTGAGAATTCCATAATGAGAAATTACTGGTAAAGTAATCTTTTACAGTGCCTCTTTGAGCTTTCTAGAGTAGGCTTTTGCCCTTCTCTGTGAACAGGACTCCACAAGAGATTCTGAAACAGGATTGTCCTTAGGTCAAAATACTCTGACTTAATATATATATATATACACTTTTTTTTTTTTTTTTTTCCCTAGTAGTTGATAAGGTGCAATTAGGAGTTCTTTACATGGACTAGGGTGTATCGTTAGAGACTAGGGATTCAGTAATGCCATTCCTCCCTCTTCTCTGCTTGTCTGCAGAAAGTTCTGGGCAGGGATCTTTTCCTTTACCCGGTAAGTCTGCAGCTGAGACCTGTAGGAGGTATGAGCAAGTCTTGATCCCAGCTACACATAGTGGAAATACATTTAAATACATATTTTTATCCATTGGCCTCAATAGCACCTAAGGGTTTTTTCCAGTGCTTTATCAAACAGTGACTGCTCAGGACATGACAAAGATGAAAGTTTGCATGTTCTTAGCCCATTAGCAGATATTAAAATCTGGATTTGTGGATTGCTGAAGGAAGACAAATGATGTAGTCGTGGCTGCCTAGATTCCCAGGTGATTTCTTTTTCTTTCTTTTTTTTTTTTTTTTTTTCCCCCTCTCTTACCATACAAGAAAGATGATTTTTGAGTCTGAAGGATTGGATTAGCAACAGGAGCCGCATGCCAAGCTCCTGTAAAAAGCTTTTCGTTAGAGATTCAAAAAACCCCCGTTCAGAATGTATACGGGCAAACTCAGGTGCCATCTGTAAGATAGATGTGCCGGGTCACAAGTCTGACTGTAAGGTATTAGTGCTCTGTGCCTGACAGGCACCATTAATGCAGAATGACAAAGGACAGTCCCGTGACATTACCTACCACAGATGTGAAACAACAGAAAGACCTGTAACAAAGAGGTCTTTTTCTCAGGTGCTCAGGGCCAGACTTTTGAAGTACTCAGCACCCATTGCCTGCTTTCAAAACACCTCATTTTCAATTTGGGTATGTAAAAGAACCACTTCAGAATCAAATAACAACATCTGATGACATTAATATTTTATTTTTCACCTGAGCTTCAGATCAAATGAGTGCCCATAACACCGTGCAGAAAAAAAAAAACAAAAAACAAAAAAACCCAAACCAAACCAAACCAAACCGAACCAAACCAAAACAAAAAAACAAAAACAACAAACAAACAAACAAACAAACAAAAAAACAAAGAAAAAATCAACTTAAACTTATTTCACTGAGGAAAGTCTCTGGGTCTTCTTAGTTTTGTTTTGTGCTGTTTTGTGTTGTTTTGCTTTGTTTTGTTTTTCAAAAAAATCCTAATGTACCTGGCATGTTGTTTATGAAAGGCTAAGAGTGAAGCCCTTAGTGAGGTTACCTCTGCTCCGTGATGAATGGTAACAAACTGCAGCATTTCAGCTCTGTGTTTGATCTCTACCCGCAGAGGCCAGATGGTAACATTTTCTTTCCCTAAAAAATGATGAGTATTTCTGAAAAATCTGAGCAGTTATGAATTTTGATGTTCTTCTCTTATCTGCATATTTCTGGTGGAAGCATAAACCATCCATTTTACGAAAAGGGTAATTATAGCTTTTGACACTGACTTCTTAGGTACAGTGGGTCAGAGCTGAATATCAAGTAATTTCATTTTTTTAATGATTTATTACTAGTTCTTTAGTTATTTTGGCCATTAATCTTTTCATTATGTCCCTCTTGAGAACTACCTAGCATCTTGGACTTGACAATCAGTGACAGGGAATGTTATTTTAAATAATAAGTTGTTTAATTGATATGGGTACAACAAACCTGGAACAGAGGTGGTCAAAAAGTATTCTGACAATTCTCGTATCTAACCACGAGTTCCCAGAATGAACTTCCCCATAAAAGTTGAACAAAGGAAGATAGTAAACTCTCCTGATACCTATAGAGCTTCCAAAGTATAGGGTTAATAATAGGATAAAATATGTTTTCTGGATAAATCATTTTTGTGTATTCCAGGAAAAAGAATTTGGAATTGTATATAAATGCATCATCTGGTGACATTTACCCTAACAGTATAATTAGGACAGAACTAAATTAAGAGCACTCCTAATAGGCTTTTTCCATGTCACTTATTATTTATAAACTTCACTGCCAGCTCTGTCTTCCTTCATATTTCATGTTTATATTTTGGAATCATTGGAGTACACTCTTCTAGTCATTGTACACATATATCATGATAAAGATACCTTACCCAAGTAATTTGTAATCTAAAAGAAAACATTTTCTCTTCCTCTCTCCTCATGCTGCCCAGATTAAGGACACAGTCCTGCTGCCCTTAAATATGTACTTGTACCACTGGCTTCATTTCATCAAGGGAAGAGTAGACATGTAGGTATGCAGTGATAAGGGACTTGGAAATTCTTCTGCAGATAAACAATGTCCTGACATGGACTCATCCAGCTCTGGTTAATCTCTCATAATGCCAGGTGAATTACAGATGGAAGTAAGGACTAGGGAAACCGAGACCTAAATAGTTCCAGGGTTTTTAATCTCTCCTCATCTGGAAACCTTAGTCATTTTCATTGCTATTCTCAAGACTTTTCTATTCCTGCCATGTCGAGTTGACCAAAATGGAACATAGTATTCAAGGTGAGAGTGCACTATACCACTGATTTATCTTTCTTCGCTTTACGGTGCCTAGTGCAAATCAAAAAGTTACAATCATGAAGTAAAGTTGCAGCTTTCAGCTCCTGGAGTATGCTCCCTACAAATATGGTCTGTGAGAATCCAAATAAGAAAGGAAAAAAAGAACACGGCATGTAATGGATATTTAGTAGATCGGGAGGTATTTTGAATTATCTTTGGACAGTTTCTTTCAGCAGATAAATCAATATTCAGCCTCTTCTTTTGTCAGGTTGTGATGGTGGTATGAAAAAAATAAGCTTTTGTTTACATCTGAAGATTAAAAGCAGCACAGTGTTAGAATATTCAGTGGAAGCACTGTGATAGATAAGATGTCAAGAAGAGCTCCAGGAACTACAACAATGCTTTAAAAAGATAAATAAATATACAATGTTATCTTCTAAGTTGAAGCCTCGTACAACTTCACTTTTAAATATGTATGACCAGAACCTTTTTTGTTCTATCCACATCTTTGCACATCGGTAAGTGTTTTCCTACAAGGGAAACCAATAGACAACAGGGTAGATTACCTGCAGAAACAGCCAGCATACTACAGGGATATTCAAGAACCAGGTGGCGAAAACAACCATGAGAATGGTCTGTAAAAATAACTTTGTGGCAGTCAAGACTCAAGATTTCTGGCTTTGCTGTTCCCCAAATGAATGACTCTTGATTCAGACAGCAAGAAATTTTTTACTAGATTTCATCAACATCTGAGGAAAATAGTATCTTCTGCGGTTTTGAGGAAGACCTTGTATTTCTTGCTATCTGTCCAGTGCCTTGGGAAGCTTGTTCAGTGTGTTTGATGTGGTTGGCCCCTAGACCTGGTAGCCCGGCAGAAATGGAGGCAACACACTGCTTTTTGTAGAATGGTCTGCAATAAAAATTAACAAATATGGACTAGAATTCAGTCTGGGAGAATATTCTGGCAATTATTTCTATACACGTCTCGTTCTTAGTCTACACCTCTGCTTTTGGCTGTTGTCAGATGCAAGGTGCTGGGATAAATTAACTTTGGTCTAAATTAGCACAACTGCATTTCTGTGTAGGCCTGGTCTGAAAACATGATGAAAAAGCAGTAAATAAATGTCCAGTTCTTTCTTCCTGTGGGCATATTATATGTAAATTCAAAGACAGGGTGCATTCTCAGAACACATTCCCTCTGCCCGCCCCCCTCCCTCCCCCCCCCCCCCCCCCAAAAAAAAAAAAAGCAAACAAAAAAACCCCAACCCTAAGGTGCTTAAGCACTCAAATTCCATTGGAAAACTAGTGTACTTTATGAACACTGTTATCTCTTATCTGGTAGGAATTAAAGATCTCGGTGGTATCACAGTAAAGAAACTTCTCCTACATCAGTGACACACTAACACAATCCCTCTGTATTGACACGATGTCTCAAACCTGAGACATGTCAAAGTATTAGGCAGCTGATCAGTTTAAATACAGCTGCTGTTAGAAAGTATTTTCATACTATGCAACTTTACATAAACAGATGTATCAGAGATGTGCACAGATTAATGTAATGTTTGTCCTGAGCTAGTCCTGTAGGATCCAGATCATTCTCTGGGACAGATCACTTCCACCACGTGCTGATAATAAGAAGATGTAGCCACGTCTACTGGATCAAATTAAGTCACTCAAACCTTGCTTGACTTCTATACAGACAATAAAAAGCCAGTTCATGCCCCAAAGAGGCTATAATATAAGTGGCATATGAGAGTAAGCAAACATAATGCAAAGGGAAAACTGGGAAATGGTACTGGTTACCATAGAATCACAGGAGCTGCCTCACATTTTGACATGTCTCAGGTTTTGAAAGTGGTAGTATTTTTATATCAAAAGAGGGAATTAAATAACTGTATCACAATGCAAAACCCCTTTACAGAAAAAAATGCTGTGTTTCACGGTGAAAAAGAGATTTCCTCCGTGCTCCCCTACATTGACTTTAAAAATATTCAAAGAAATCATGGTTAACACATCCTTATTATTTAATCAAAACTCCTTCCTATGATTTTTATTGAAATAAACAACTGATTTCGTTATCTATGTGACCTCCAAGACGTATATTACAGCTTGCCCCGTGCTGTGTTTATGGTATCAAAAGAAATGAATAATTCAGACATCTGTCCCAGCCACTGTATTTTTATCACCACTTAAGTCATCTTTGGCTATGTTTTCACCTCTGTCTCGTTCGCAATCTTGCCCTTTCTTACTGGTTGCTTTCTATAGCCAGAAAGAAAATCATCCAAGAATAAAGTACTCAGAATTAGCACCAGTGTTAAACATTCGAATGTAGGCTGTGTTCTTTTGCTTTTCTTTTTTTGTCCAAGCAAGTAATTGCTTCTTTGTCCATTTAAATGCAAAATTGGGGGGGGGGGGGGGGGGGAAGCAGAAAATTTGGACGTTACAGCATGCAAAATGCAAGTTTATGGGAAGTATGTTGCATATCTAAAGGGGTCAGACACATTTCTCATTTGGTAATGTGAAAAGCACTACTAAATGCAACTGACTTCACCCATATCACATGTATTACTCAATAACCATAATGTTTTTTTCAAAAAGTGCTTAAGTATTTGGTCAAATCAGAGCACACAAAGCTCTCCATGGGCACATAGCTAAGTAAGTGCTTCAGTACAACATAGATTTAATGCAAAATACAGAGCCATTTGGGGCGTGTGTGTGTGTGTGTGTGTGTGTGGAGGGGCAGGGAAAGATCAAGAAAAAGACCCTCACACCACACTAGACTTGCTCCCTAAAACATGTTTTGTGCTCTGTTCAAATTTACAAGACTTGAGTCATTTGAACCGATGCATTTGTTTCTGGATGATTTGTTGTTGGTTTTGTTCTTTCCATAGCCTCTGGATTTGGTGGGGATAATAAGAAATGCTAATTTACTCCATTCAGAGAAGTCAAAGACTGACTGGCCCAAGAAAGTCTTTGAAATTCTAGGCAAAACTTTATATTGTGAAATTTTTCACTGCATTTTACAAGATGAAGATATATGCATGGTAAGAAGCATATATGTTTGGTTGACCATTCAAGTTTAACTGAACTAATCTGAGATTTCAAGGTAATCCTATATTCATTTTAGTAATAAAGAAATACATTTATACTTCAAATTGAAGAAAAAACTACATTGAACAGTTCATTGTTCATTGCTAGTGACCCATTCCTCCTTTTTTTTTTTTATTTTTCTAAATATTATAGAAAATCATACTTAAAATAAGCTCAAAGCAGAACAGAGACTACACAAACCAGCACTGTTACCCAGACTTTCAATAATTTAGTAACACAGAAGAAATCTTATCTTAATCACATTCTCGCTTTTTGTTTCAGTTTGGTCAGTTGGCTCAAACAATTTGTGGACAAGTGAAACAGCAGAGAGATATGGGTGCTACCTCAATGCAACTGATCCTTACATGGTACATAAGGAGATAAAATATCTTTCCTGTTTTCTTTCCCTTCTAAGTTAAGACACAATAGAGATAAAGAGAGATATAACCCACATGCTTGAACCTTTGATAGAAACCACAAGGGAAGCAGAAAAAGACAAATATCACCCTAATGACAGATTCCCTGATAGCACAAATCCAACTAATTTATTTTCCAATATACCCCGCAAAAAAGACTGAGTTTGTGGAGAGGCTGGGGGTAAGAAAAGGAGGCAGGCAGCATAAAAGAAATGGAGAGAAGCAGACAATACTTAACTATGGATTTTTTTCAAGGTAACTCTGCATTTTGACCTAATGATGTACTGGTTTCAAATACGCTTTGTAGTTCACCACACAAGCCTTTTCTTTCCTGCTATGGTAGGTCCAAAAAATTGGGCTTAAAGAATGTTTTTGGGTTTTTGTATGAAACCTATGGAGTATCCTAGAGAGGTTAATTATGAATTTTATTTAAAAGCCTACCCAAGTGGCTCATGTTCATCTCTCTAAATGTATATTGTGGTATATCATATCCACTTGGACAACATATTAGTAATGCCATTTATCACTTGAGTGCCTTTTCATGTATTCCACTGTGTTGGATCTGGCTGAGATGGAGTTAACTTTACCCATCACAGCATTCATAGTGCTGTGCTTTGTATTGTTAGCTAGAAAGGTGTTGATAACACACAAGTGTTTCTGCTACTCCTAAGCAATTCTCACGCAGCATGAAGGCTGTCTCTCCAACGTTGCCCCCTCACTAGTAAGTAGGCTGGGGTATGGGCAAGGTCTTTGGAGGGGACAGCTGACCCAAACTGAACAAAGGGATATTCCATACCACATGATGTCTACTCATCAAGAAAAACTAAGAGAAAGGAGGAGGGGAAGGGGCATTTGTTCTTACGACATTTGTCTTCCAGAGCAACCGCTATGCGTACTGAAGCCCTACTTCCATGGAAGTGACTGGACATTGCCTGCTGATTAGAGAATAAATCTTCTGTTTCCCTTTGATTCAATGTGTGGCCTTTGCTTTTGCTTTGTTAAACAGCCTTTATCTTGACTCATAAGGTTTTTTTTCCATCTTTTCTTGCCTCACTCTCCTGCTGAGGAGGAGGGTGATAGAGTGGCTTGATGGGCACCTGGTGTCTAGCCAAGGTCAACCCACCACATCCATGAAAGGAACAAAGCAAGAAGCAAAGAAGCAGAGAGGAGGTCTCAAGCTTTGAAACAGTAAGGGTCATACCTCAATAACAAAACTTCACTTGATGAAAAAACTAGTTGTTTTCCAAATATACCTGAGGCTGAGCTTGGTAGATTGTCCATCTATCTGTTAAGAGTATCTAATAGCTTAGCGCTTGGTTTTATTCTCTGTTTAGCCACTTTATAGTTGAATAATTCACTTAATGTCTTACCTGTAAAACAATGTTATTGACTTCCACGGAAAAGTTCTGAGATCTCCTAACGAAACAAACTTTGTCAGAGATGAGTAATATCCCTTTTTGGTAAGTGAGACGCAAAGGATCTTAGGCACCATAGTGCTCATTATTGTAGCACCTATCATTTAAGCCCTGGGCCATCACAACCATGACAGCTATTTTCTTTGTGCTGGGGCACCACTCTCATGAAATCTGGGGAGGAGAGTGGGCTTCAGGCAAGGAACAACAAAGAAGAGAAAAGGACCTGTATCCTAATGATGAGGCATTCATATGACACAAAGATGATTTTCATTCTAGTCCTGTCTGCTTTTAGAATTATGAGTTTAAACCAGAGGTAAAAGCATTGCAATTTAGAGCTCTGCACCTTCACTTAAATGCTCAAGTAGTAAACTGAAGAATAATGTTAACACATACTTTCTTAGCAATGTCATGCAAAATGGACAGTTTTAATATAGCTAATTTAGACTACACCCATACATGCCTCCAGCATCAAAAAACCTGTAACTAAGAAGCAGCCTTTAAGTTCCTCCTTGAAAAAGGCGGAAATCAATCTCAAATCTCCTGTTTCCTGAACCAGTAGGCAAACTATGGATTTCAAAAGGATTCGTGTCAGCGTACTTCCCTTTAGTTATGTCTTCTGAAATGCCTGATCTGTTAGGCGTACTCTGAATGTATCCATCAGACCAAGTCCTGTAATGACCTAGAATGAGGAATGTCTACTCTGTAAATCCCAGAATAGTTTATAAGCAATAGAGAAGCCAAAGACTTCAAATAGGCCTGAAACAAGTTTGGGAATCATGTGTGTGACTGGAAGAAGCCAAGAGTTAGGCAGCAACTTGAGTGGAGTACTAATATTTTTGTATATCTGGCACTGTAGAGAAAGTGAGAATGTTCTGTAATATTTTATGTTCATTGTGTCTAAATCAATTTCACCATCTCTCCGTGCACTATTTATATCCAGAAGAATGGTTGAAAGCCTTTTCCCCAGAGAAGAAATGAGATGATATAAACAGCTGCCTGAATGGCCTATCAAAAACTGAATGAAAGAATGATGTGAGGAAAAACTACTGGGTAAGACAGTTTGAAAACCAATTTTTAGGAACATTGGTGAACAGAAAATGTTAAAACAAGTTATGAAAACACATCAAGGAAAGTCAACAAAGACTTCTTCTTCCATGAGGTTTAGGTTACTGGGTTAAAGGACTTATGCCTTCTCTTTTTTCTGTATAAAAAGATTTAATGTGTTTATATTCTTCTGACCCAAAAATACTTGTTTGGTTTAGAGTTGCTGGCTGTTTCTTACTTGGACTAAGTTTTCAGCACAGAGTATGTTTCAAGCCCATTTAAGGAAGCTACATAGTTGAAGAAGGGTGCTGTGACTTTACAGCTTCAAAGCTGAAGGAATCAGGGATGCTCTCCCCTGTGTAGAAGCTGCGCCAGAGGCAAGCTTTCAGGAGTATTTAAAGATGTAACAGGAAAAAAAAAAAAAAAAAAAAAAGACAAAAAATAAAAGCCTTCAAAGACTTTCCAGGGAATGAGTTGATAAATATTTTGCTGTTTTCTCTTGCAAGCCCTTGTTTGCTCTTGGTTTACTAATTCTGAATTCAAATCTTTTTAATACCAGTGAGCTTGGATGTTGCCATAGGTGTCTTCCAAATTGAATTTTTCAACTGATTCTAGCAATAGTCTGCCATTGTGTAAATTCCTGCTAAGTGTGTGGCAAACTTTAGCTTCTGCACATTCCAGATTGATAATGTCACACAACTTCTTGCTGAATAGCACTTATCTGGAAGTAGAACATAAGCAAAAAAAAAAAAAAAATCCCTGCTGCTTAGAAAGCATGGTCTTGTGATTAAGACACTGCTTTCAGTCTTAGAAATTATACATTTAATTGCCAGATCTTCCACAAATTTACTTATATGCAAATCACTTCCTCCCTTTCTGTTCCACTTTCCTGGCTGCAAGTTGAGGATTTACAGCTACCTCTGCTGTAACTAACACTATTTAAATCAAAGTCTGTGTAGTCAAGTACTGATCAGAACTTTAGCCTTTGTTCACAGCTGTGGTCTGCCACAAAACACTGGTGAGGCCCCGGGCATGTCACTTAGCCTGTATTTTAGCTTGATTTTTGTCTCCTTTATGTGAACCATAAGCCATATTGTCTCTCTGGGGTGTATGTTCGGTAATATCTTTAGTGAATTTCTGTGATGGTTTTTCAAACCACATTATTACGCAGATAGATTTTGGATGGAACTGGTGCAGCACAGGACGTATTTCTATTGTTTAGACGAGTTATCTTTATCAAGCTGAAAGAAAAGAAGAAGATAAGAGAGAAAATGAAGCTTACACTTCACTAAATAACTGGCATTAAGGATTTTATAGTTTGTGTTTCCTCTCTAAGAATGATTGGGATGTTGGTCTTATAATCCTTCAGGTAATTTTCATGATAAGTGCTTGACTTTTCTAGTTAGCTTGAGTCTGCCTTGGGTGAGAGATGTACATCATCCAGGTATTAATATCTTTTTGTTTTATGCATTTTGTGGGTTGAATATTGGTGTTGAATGCTTTTCACATTTCCTGTATGATTTGAAGGCTCTATCTGAATCCTGACCTGACATTGCTACGTTTGTCTTTTATTTCTCCTTTTAGTAGCATTCATCGTTTTTATTTAATTTCTTTGTTTGGCTGGTTTTTGTTTTCCTTTCTCTTTGTTTCTGGCTTTTATTACAGCAGTAAAAATGAAAAATTATTTTATTGTATATATACACAATTTCTTTTGAAACTTTCTCACTTATGACTGACTAATCACTAGTAGGGGATATGGGAACCAGTCTCAAAAATGTGGTTTAAGAAGGGTATAAAACTAGAGCAGAACAAAAAAAGAAATATTCACCACAGTACAATATGGTGCTAAGGTCTCTGTAGTATCTTAGTACTGGCAATATTTTCTCTGCTGGCATGGTTATAACTGTATTACATACACACACACACAAACGCAGTCACATTTTACCACCTCGTGTTTCTCAGGAATATGATCCCACTAATCTTTAAGTATTTACCTTCATCACTGGAGGTAAGGCTTTTTTAATCATTGACTGGACAAGCACCTCCATATCATGTACATTTCAGGGGAGAACCTTAGTGTGGTTCTGCAGATCACATACCTATGGGCACCTGGAGTTGTCCTGGTTTCATCTGGGAAAGAGTTAATTTTTCTCTCTACTGTTTGCTGTGAAAGGAATATCAATGATACCTATTGTTTTTACTTGTTGCTAAGTGATATTTACACTATTCAAGGACTTTTTTCAGCTCCCCATAGAAGTAGAGACAGAATGATGGAATGGCCCATGGAATATTCCATACCATAGAGGTCATGCTCAGTATATAAATGGGGGGTTAACTGGGGGGCGGGAATCTACGATCACTGCTTGGAATGGTGCCAATTCGCCAGGTGGTGAGAGAGACCCATGTCATTATTATTCTTGCCATTATTATTATTATTATTGTTATTATTATTGTTATTTTTCCTTTTCTGTTATTGTTTCTATTAAACTGTCCTTATGTGAACTCAGGAGGGTTTTTTTTCCTCCCTTTCCCCTCTTTTTTCCCTTTCTCCCCCCTTCTTCTTGGGGGTAAAAAGGAGAGGTGGGCAATTGGCTGCATGGTTCTAGTTGCCAACTGGGGTTAAACCATGGCTGGGGTGCATTGGTGGTCTTTGGGAGTGCACCACCTGGTTTATGTGTATTTGGAATGGAACATCAGAAGTTTCACTGAAAAGGTACACTTCCAACCAGAACTGAAATGTTAATGTAGACAAGCCTTCAGTTTATCTTGGAATTCATCTGTTTGCTTTTGGGTAAGTAGTCTGGATTTGCAATGGTATTTTAATGTTGTACTTCTAATTGGATGCCAAAGACACATCAATTTCCATGGGACTTAAAAGAGGTTTTTAGTGCCTCTAAGATAAAGGCCATTATTTCACTTTGTTTTATTTTCTTATCCTTCTTGTCAGGTTTAAGTTCAAATCCTCTGTTTTCTCCACAAGGATAAAGAATGTCCCTCCTCCTGGAAATTCTTACATTTTGAAATTCATTTTTCTGCCGAGCTTTGACACATAATTTGTTCACATACAGACATACAGAGAAACATGTTGCGCACTTTTTCTGGGGAAAAAAAAAATGAAATCTGAATCCCCAACACCTCTTTATATTGTCACATTTCTTAATTTTGTTAAAGGCAAAGCTTTCTAACAGATGATGTCCAATGTTAACCATTACAATATAACAAATCTATAGATACATTGGCATTTAAATACATATTATAATGTAGCCAAAAAAACCAAAAAAATACAAATCAAACCAATAACACTAAATGAATATTTTCTTTCCTTTACAAGCTGATTTGATTTCATTTATCAAAAGTAAATGAGATTGTCGAAGTGTGAGGAGAGAGACGGGCATCTTCCGAGAGTGTCCCATCTTACCAGTCTTAGACATCAACCAAAGATTAGAGCTCTACGAACTGAACCAGCCACGTGTTTTGGACAGTCTTTTTTTTTTTGCTGTCACATTGCTGTACACCGCTGAGAAAGTAGGTACAATTCTATAATTTATTTGTTGAGTGATTTAAGAATTTTAAACTTTCTTTAATCTTTACACACACCCCCCCCACCCCCCCCACCCCTTTTTTTTTTTTTTTCTTTTTTCCCCCAAGCACTTCTGGCTAAAACCTGGATCCCCTCAAGTGACATCCTTTGAGTTCTCTGGACTACAAATCCACAAGAACAGTTCTCCTGTTAGCTTTACCTGCTACTTCAACACTTAAAGCAGAGGTCCACCGAAACCTTCAGTCTTGGCAGTGGGCAACCCACTACTTTGGAGTCACATCTGCCCCTCACTGTGATGGTGTTGGAAAGGTCTCCATGCAGGTGCCTGAGCAATAGAGAAGCGTCCAAAATGCAAGGTCTAGCTTTTGTAATGACTGCTACAGAAGGTATTTTTAATCTGCAGTTTTAGAAAAGCTCTTGAAGGTGCCAGCTAGCCCATCCTACACCATTCAGCAGAGGCTCTCTCTGTATCTACTTCTCTATTGTTTTGTTTCTTTTTATGGTTGCCTGTTTCTCTGCAGGTAGCTCAGCGATTAGCGAAGCAACCAACTCTGCCTTTTTCAGCTCATCTCAGGGTTCCAGGCAAAACAAGCCCATTTGAAGCAGAGCCCGACGCTCGCAATAATTCCCCATATGTTGATTTTCACACCAGCCTTGGGTGGCTGCACATCATTATTTGATTTTCTCTGCATCAGTTTTGTTTGTGTGTGTGTCTGTGCATGTGTGGCTTTTTTTCTTTCTAGTTTGAAGTGACTCTGACCTAAATAGAGGAAAGTGTGGGTGGCAGTTTAGTTGTAGGTGACACTTCAAAGCCTCAAAATGCTGCAATCTGCAAGTAAGTACTTTAAGGGAGGGGAGGAGGAAGAAGACACCAGTGTGTATTCAAGGATGTCACTTGTGACAGGACTAACAACAGATGAACCCCAGAGGCTCTGATTTCTACGTGTAATACACCCCACATGTCTCTGGAGCTTAGGGGGTGGATTTTTAAAGGACTCATTTGCATATCACTAGATCTAATGCAGTTAAGTTTATGATTTAGCAAAACTGAGCTGAAAGGGAAATACCACAGAAAGAAAATATACGATCCCTCTTAATTAAATCAAGAAAAGATCCCAACCTCCCAAAGACCTTTGAATTACGCAGAAAAAAAAAAAAAAAAAAGAGAAAAAAAAAAGAAGAAAAAAAAGGTTTTCATCTTAACTATGATCAAATACATTTAAACCCAAAGCGTGAATTACTGGGAACAGTAATTAAACAGACAATATAGCTTTTGCCCTAAGATTCAACTATACATGTAAAGGCAAAGCACTTTTGGGATTTGCAGATGTGTATGGTTAAGGACGACAGTTATTTACTTCGACCTGTTCCTGCTGTTACGTGTAAGTCCGTCACTCAGCCCACATCAGGTTACTGGACGTTGTAAACATTGGGTTCTGACTTTCTGTAAGCTTAAAGATAAACTGGCAAAATGCAAAAAGAATTATGCATGTGGGCAAGTTGTGGCTTAGACTCATCTGCAGAGCTCTCCACAGCTTCCTAGTTGTGAGTCCAATTTATCACAGCAAGTTAACTTTCGCATTTCCACTTTCCCTACAAACCCCTTTGGGAACACCCGACGCTACTTGTCTTCCCGTTCATGCTTTCCAGCCACTTTCTTCGAGAATCATTTTCACTCTGTAAATCACTTGATGAAAAATTATTCTTCGGGAAATTAATATTGAGAACATGTTTTAGAAGCCGGAATTGTAAAACTAACATTGAGAAACATGCTGGTTTACTGGGAGAGAAAGGGAGCAGCAGCCTCCACAGCTGGGTAACAGAGCCGAGCCAGAAGCCCACCCCAGCCAAGGTGACCCCTTGGGCTGCAGTTCTTAAGGCACGTCGCTTTGCACAGCCACCAACTGAACCATGAGAGGTGGCTGACCTCACGTTTAGCTATATGTCACTGCATCTCAAGGCCAAGGATGAGTAAAGCCATCTCCCGAGTATTCCTTCCAACCAACTTTACCACTGAGCCTAGAAAATACAGTGCAACAGGTCCCACGCTTGTGTTGCTAACTTTTCTCTCCACACCTTGACTCTGCCAACCGGGGCCTTATTAACTCTCTTTTTATACTGAGATATTCAGTCTTGTATCTTTTTATGTATATGTAAGACTTGATAATATAAGCAAACTATCATTAAATGAGATAGGGTTTGAATTTACAGCATACTTGATGATAAGTGCTCATGTGTGATCTTCTAGAAACACTCTCACACTTAGGAGAGAAACAGAAATTATATGACTGTAACAGAATAATATATACTTGGATCGATGCCCATCTACACTGTACTTTACCTTGTACTATTTTTTTTTCTTTTTGTCTTTCCCTAAACATAAAAAAAGGGAATAAAAAAATTTAGGCAATTCAGTGACCATAAAGATAGTCAAACAGAATTAATCAAGGCTAACAGTCAAGGCATTCTCATGAGTTGTGGCAAGTGTAAGTTGGAGACGCCTGACATGAAGGAGGACCTCTGTGTAAAACACAAGGTGAAAACTAGCTGCTGTCATCAGTGCTACGTACCCTCCCACCACGTTTCTGAACAGGAGCTGATGCTCTTTGCACAAAACCCAGCACTGTCCCTGTGCATTGGGCTCCCTGGGAAAGGCAGGTGAAAGGATGCCCAGAAATGCAATTCTAAGCAGACTTATGTGGAAACAGCTGCTGGGCTGCTTGCCTCTGTCAAGACGATGGCTTTGGGTACATGCAGTAATGGAGTTTTTAGGTGCTCTGTAAGTCTTGCAGCAAAAAATGGAAGCGTCTGTGAATACTGTGATGCCTCAGCTGTTAGGATAGGCGGTTGTGAGTCATTATGATAGAGTTAGGTGCTTAAACTGTGCCTGAAGTTAAATTTTTCAGTCTAGGTCGTTACAAGAATGAGTCTTACTGTCTCTGCTCTTTTGCACTGAACAAAATTCTCAAATACTTATGCCTTTTTGATATTCTTTTACACATCTCTTACTATTTACACAGTATCTCTTTAGTCTAGGGAAAGAACAGAGGAAAGTACAGCGTTAGTTCTCTGCATTTGAATTTTACAGGCAATGAAGAAGGCAACATTAATTTCCTTTCATATTCCTAACGGCTTCAGATTTGTTAGTTTCCTACCAAACCTATCAGCTCCCACAACTGCCACTGACAGTGAAACCCACTGCTCACGCAAAAAGCAATACGTTGCTCAAGTGCATCGTTACTGAATTCCATTGTCCACCAGAGACGCGAAGCTGACAGCAATACTGGCTGTCTACAGAGCGAGCTCAGCAGCCGACCGGGAGTGAGACTGATGTCTCTGCACCAGGAAGTTTTGGCCAGCCGAGTGCTTCTGCAATATGACAAGACCTCGGCAGCAGCTGCTCGAGTTACTCAGTAGAAAGGCTCACGTTTAGTAAACCGTTTTGGTGGCATAACGGACTCCCTTTATTACCGTGATTAGGCAGCAAATTATTCCACTAGATGGAATTAAATTAATATTATTGTTATTGTTATTTATTATTACTAAGTGCCAACTGCACTCAGTAATGCTTATGTCTATTAAGTGGAGGGAAAGGAGTTATTTAGCACGTACACAGACAGCAATGCAGGTGCATGAAGCCATTACAGGTACCTGGTCATTTGTTCATAAGGGAGAGGGTCATGGTGCTCTTGCAGAGATCACTGTCGAAATGTCTCCTAAATGTAAGTTTAAATAGAACACACTGAAAGAGGAAATACTGTCCTAATATATAAAAAAAGAGAGAAAAACTATTTTGAAGTGTAAAAGAAGTAGAGAGGGGAAAAGGGTCCTTGGGGACATTTTCTGGAAAAACAAAGGGAGCAGAACGAGGCAGAGGAACATGTCTGGAAAGGATGGTTCTACTGAGCTCCAGGGGGCTCACACAGAAAATGTGGTTCTGTGTGATATTGTTTAATTTGTGATCAGGCATCCTGGAGCATAGTTGGGGCAAGACTTCTAGTGATTCCTAACATTCCCAGCTTGTGTCGGGGTGAAAGGCTGCAAAAAATAAAGGACCAGACCCTATCTCCACAAGAAAGCCCAGGAATATTTTACTGAGTCATTTTTCTCTCCACTTTGTCCACTGATATTTCAAGTTTTTTTGAAACTGAAGCTGAATTTATGGAGGTAGACTTTCGTAAGCTTCTCTTCCAGTTTTGAAAGTCTCAAAACTGCTGTAGTGCAAAGCAAGACAGTTAATTATCAAAAGCAGCATTTTTATGTGTTTAAGCAGCAAGAGGTTGAGATACAGAGAGAATTCCACAGAAAGCATTAAAAAAAATCTACTTATTGAAATAATTTTATTAAGTCGCTCCCCATCTTTTTATCAGTTAATTATACAATGATGTATCTCCCCATCCTTTCAGAATGACTATATGTATTTTGAGTCCATGTTTTCCATATTGTTCATTCCATATTCTGCAAAGGTCACCTCTTCAAATGTCCTTCCTGAAGCTATTCCCCTTCTTCACCTTGAACCTTTTTCCTTTTTCCCAGCTCCCAGCTTTCCAGTTCCAGTTACTCACACAGTTTTAAGGATTACAGTCTCATTTTATTTAATGGAGTGTGCACAGCTATATTTCATTATTGCCAGAAAAATCCATATGCCACATTTTTAAAAATAAATCCCCACTAGAAATGTTGGAAACCTTACAGATTTTGATTGAGTTGCCCCAGGTCAAACTGAACATCTGGGAAAGAACTTCTGCCTAGGAAATGGTTGTGCATCCTTGAATACTCCAGTGGCCTCGCTCTTGGAAGAGGCTTAGGTGAAGCTGTGTATAAAATACAAGGATATCATTAAACATTTCCGTATGTAGAGCACTGCTTTTCTCCTACACTGTTCTGGCAGTCCAATAGTGTACATATGTCGTTGTGGTACTGGTTTAATATTAATACACATATTAATAGAAGATGGTCAAATAGTATTTGCCAGATATATAATTTAGTAAATGCTGGCTTTTTTCCCTTCCTTTTGGCATTGCAAAGTATTCACAAATCAGTTGTTAATCTATTCAGTATTTAAGGATAAGGGTCTGAGCCAAAAACCCTTTGAAGTCAATGAAAAAATTTCCACGGACTTCAAAGAGCTGTGGATCAGCCCCTAACAAAATAAGATCACAAACAAACACGTAGTAGACTATCGAGTTACTCATAAAGCAGTTTGCATATCTTTAGACACAGTAAATGCATTGCTGTCATAGCAATTAAAAGCTTGCATCCAAAATCTGAATCTTAAAATCGTCAGTTAGAGAGATCATCTTATTTTCATTCTGGGGAAGAAATGTAAATCTAGATAGGGAACAAATTAATTGATAACACATGCCAGACACTGTATGTGCTCTATATGACTATATATGAAGGTTTTAATAAAAGGAAGACCTTGAATAATTACATTACACTATGTCATGCAGGTTCATATGGACGTTTCATCATACTATAGGTTTTGAATGGCTACATTATAAAGTTTTGAAAACAATCTTGTATTTGCCATGTATTCTTTATTCTCTCTTTTGTATAACATGATACATTTAACTCACCTTACTCTCCTTCTAATATTTTTGATATATGAAATTAGTTAAAAACCTTTTCTTAAGAATCCTTTTTAATATTTCTGCTGGCTCAAAATATTGTATCTCATGCAAAATCTCAATATTACTGTGTAGAGTTCACCCACTGCTGTAGACTCGATATAGAATTCAAAAAGCTCCAGGATTTGGTACTTAGTCATTTTTACCCAGAAGAATCTCAAAATACTTCTTTATACGCTTTACTTTTAAAACGGATGCTAATATGGGTCCCATCTTTACTAGAAAGCCACTGGTAAGGAAGCACTGCCTTTCCCTGTTCCAAGTGTCAGAAAACACTGCAACTGTGTAAACGGAGAGACTAACCTTTCCTTTTGCTATTTACAAGTTACACATGTGTGTAGTTATAGGAGAGTGAAGACAGAAGTTGGCACAGAAACAGGTAGGCAAGAAAGAAATATTCAAGAAGATATTTCCAGAAGTTTATTTCTCCCACCCAAAGCCAAGCGCCTTTTAGAAAAGTGTGCATTTTTCTAGCCTCGCTCTGAACTGAGTGAAAATGGTCAGTTTAATTTAGTCTTCTAGTTTTAAAACAGTGTGAGTGAGTTGGAACTTTCTGTCAGGTACTGCAGGATGAGAAAACTGGTAACAGTAGGAAATGTTTTCCCTTAGAATTAAGTGTTGAAAAATGTTAACCAAGGAAATGCAAAATGAAAAATAACTCTTAGAAGAGAAAGTCTGGAGCTCTTTGGCTTCTAATATCAACAGTGCAGGCAAATACCACATTGACAACTGAGATGCAAATATGCATGTACATTTATACAGGTGCATATATATATTTGAATGTGAACATATGCATTCAATATTTTCTGAGTTAAAGGGCAATATTAAAACACATGAGAAGTTAAGACATCTTCACAAATTAGACTTTTTCAGAACGTGGAAAGAGATGAGCTGATCAGTGGAAATGTCACAGCACTGCAAACACCTAAACTGTAATCTACCAGCTCACGTCTGATCACACATCTTAGAAAGGGACTGATACGCAGGCATACATATATCTCCGGGACAGGGTTCAGAGAGGGGTGTTTTGTATAACAGAGGTTTCAGCACAGCATAAACGTTATGAAGGGGAGCCTGTGCACCAAAACACTTAAGTACTGGCTTACTCAGACATATATGTGCAAACATTTTAAATCCAAAAGTTTCAAGGTCCTTTCTGTATGAACATGAATGTTTCCTTGAGACTTCTTTGGGAGCATACGATTAAATTTTAGCACGTGCTTAACCTTTTACTGAGCAACAATAGACCTAACAGAAGCTCAAGTTCAAAATCCTTTCCATTAGAAGGTGGCTTATTTCAATTTTTCACTCTTTTTTTTTTTTTTTTTTAAACAAAGAAGGAAAATTAAAAAAAAAAAAGAAGAAAGGGAAAGAATTGTGCTGTAATGTTTCTTCTCCATTTCAATGGTTTTGTCTCTTGTTTTTGTTTTGTTTCTTCTTTTTTTCTTCTTCTTTATTTCACCCTCCTTCCCCACCCCAGGAAGAAGGATTACGTGGAAGAAAAAAAAAAAAGACAGAAGGGACAGGGAAAGAAAGAGCTTAAAAGTTTTAAGGACAAAAGACAATTTTTACAAATGAAGCTTGACAATGTATTTAAATAAAGAAAAATAAGAATTCAGAAAAAAATTTCTTTCTCTTTGGAAAATGTTCTATCTTATTTTCACCATCTCTGTCCATTTCTTTCCCCTAATGCCACATCATTTTCAACTACCACTACATATTTTCTTCTGTCTATATTATCTGAGACTGTTTGAATCAGTGAACATTCAGTAAAATGCAGATTGTGTTTTTGATACGAGGAAGCTGTGCTTAGAGCAATCTTCTGTTAAAATGTTCTTAGTTTCTAGCACTCTGCTAATCATAGTCTTAGTCTGAGGGAGGGAAAACCTTTCCATTTACCAAAATAAACGTTGACTTTATTTCCCTTGTTAAATTTAGGCCATTCCCCACTTTAAAACTTCTCATTGATTTTACATTCACTCCTCTGATGTAAAATCATCAGCTACTGATTTTACATCTGTCTTTTAGCTGCTGCTGCTGAGCTAACCTCATCTACTGGCATATTGTACCGAATTAGGATTTCTCCCGCTATGGCAGCTGCTGATGGCATTGAGACAGGCTGACACGACACCTCCAGCCTCCTCGCTACTGCAACACTTGCAAAGAAGCGAACATTGAACAACAGTTGCAAAACATTAGCACAAAATATCACTGTACCACAAGCAGGGGAAAATGATCTTTCTTTGACTGCATTTTCCTGTGAGTCTTGTCTCTGGTGCCTTAATGCAAAATCATTAAATAAAATGTAAACCTCCTGGGTGAGATTCATCTGCCCAAATGTAGCTGTTGACATCTAAGCCAGTCACTTGAGGCTCTGTAATCGATGGAGAATCAAGCACGTTTAAGGCACAATTCATCTAATCCTAAGGTGCGAGTCAAAAATAGGTCATCGAATTGTGCCCTAAATGTTCCTATTTCTCTTTATTAATGGAAAGAGAGACTGAAATATGGACTTCCTTCTGTTTCTACTCTATAGACACTTCACACAAAGTGAAATGATTCCCACCCCTAGACCTGGCCCTGGAATGGGCTCAGCTGAAGTGAAAGCTGATGAATAATTAAAGCCTATTGCAAGACTGGATCCTCAGAGACAAAGTACTCTGAATGAGAGAGGATGATCATCCAGAGCAACCACATAAGGCTCCCGTGGATTGTGCTGTGGTGCTGTAAGTTATGAGCAATGATTTCCCACAGTAGGTTCCAGAGGTGGCAAATGAGATTAGTGTTAGAGATGTCACCTGAGCTTCCAGAGAAACTTGTTCACTTGAAGAGATCTGAAGCTCTTGAGCTTCTAAATGAACTCATGCACTTCTCATAGATTTTGGGAAGGTAAGTAGCTTGCCAAGACTATCTACAATTTTTCTTTTTAATAGTTATATATTTACAGACAGAATATTTTTTCATGTTAAAAGCAGATGTCTTAGAATTAATTGGAGAAAAATAAACCATATGAACGTATCTATTTTTTTTTTTTCTTGTTTTTAATACATTCTGAATCATTGGCAAAACATTATAGATTATTTCATCTACTCTCATGGTTGCCACAGACTCAAATAAAACAGGGTATGAATCTTATATTTCCTCTCTGTACCTCAAAGGGTAGAATAAATGTGGACATTTGACTGGGTGTATCATCTGGTGCAATTAATCTCCTTTCCTTGTTATTTCTTCTCTGAAAGAATCTCTCTAAGAAATTGTTGTTTGTGAGTTTCCATTCCGTTTAACAAAAAAAAACGTTTAAAAAAAACCCCTGTGAACACGTAAACTGCTTCTCTAGAGTGATGGAAAAAATACAGGGAAACATCAGCTGAATATCCATATGAAAGAGAACACATTTTCCTGTTTTCCAGTTCCATTAACTCTTGCGCAAGCTAACTGCAACTTATGCATCTGAGCTGAAAGTATATGATCAGTGCCATGTGCTAACCAACTCTGACACCAAGATACTCAGGGCAGCTGTCAAGCAACACAACTTTCTCCTGTGCTTCTTTTCATAATTAATTAGCGGAAGAAGAGCCTTTAATACACATTTTATTGCCAAGATGAACTTGGAAGGAATCTTACTCTACTCCCTACTACTGCCTGTTCCCAGCAAAACTCTAGAGGAGATAAATGAGCAAGTTCTTCTCAATCTATCCACCTCCTGTTATCAGTGGCTGTAAATTAGGAGTTACATGAGGTAACACATATAGCAAGTCTTTGAGTGCAACAAAAGAAGTTGGCCAGTTTGGAAATACCTGTCTATATTAGCTATTTCTGTTGATTATGCTGAAAATATAGCTACTTCCTCTAAATTTTAATTTCATTTGTTTGAAATGCACTCACAATGTGAAATTGAATCTCCGTCTTGTGGTCAATAGTTTTAGAAAGTACCGCAGAGGTTTGGAAATCAACCTGTAACTCTACGCTTGGAGGTGAGGACCACATGGACTGCCACCAGTCTCCATTTTCTTCACAGGTTGACAGGACCCTCTTGAGAACTTTCAAGACTTCCTCTCCAAATTTGGCTAACCCTTGGAATATCAACAACCTTTCTCAGTGCTTCAGTAATCTCTTTTCTTTTATCTCATCCTTAAACCAATGGGCAGTGAAAAAGAAAAGGTGAAATCTAGCCAAGTAGGGTTAATAGAATTAGCTGAAGTTCAGAGAAATTTAAACTTGAATCGGACCAAATCTGGTGCAGATATTCAGAACAATTTTCGTTTTAACAGCTGGTGACTAAACTGATTCAGACAGTCTTGGTTTTACTGGAATTGCTGAACTGTTGTCTCATTTCATTTGAGTGGCTCCATACACCTCTTGTTTTTTTTTCAGATGCACTTAATCCCATTTTAGTTCTATCTGTATTTTATCCATCTTCCATTGGGTTAGTGGTGGTTCTACCTTACTTTTTTCCTGGAAACCTTCATTGTTTTTTGTTTGTTTCTTTGTTTTTGTTTTTGTTTTCCTTTTTAAAGTGAATGGACACATTTCAGGAAACCTTTCTAGACCTGAGTAGTTAAGGAAAAGAAAAAAAAAACCACCTTGTTTTCAGATAGATTCACAAAGCAGTTGCCATTGTAGTGAAACATGACTTAAGACACCTACAGTCAGACTCACTTCACTTAATTTTATCTATCTACAAATTATATGCTCCATCAAAGCTAGTCATCTAGGCTTCCTTAAAAGGAGAGATATCAACATCTCCACATAGTAGTTAACTTAATCTGGTTTAGACTTTTTTTTTTTTTTTTTTTTAATGATTGGATGAATCGTACAGCAGCATATTTATTGTCCTCCCTTGACCATAAAGGAAATTTGGACAAGGCACTAGTTTAGGCTAGCTAGGTATCTAACTCTTAGACAGCATTAAATGAAATTAATCCAATGCCACAGACAGGGAGACACACAGGAATTCCAGTTCACTCCCCTCACCAAATAAATGCTTGCATTTGACTTGGTTTATTATTCTAGTAGCTCCATTTTTCATATTTCCTTTTTTATTGTGTCCATCTGAGATTCCTCTAATAAAACCCTATCACTCTTGACAAACTTTATTCTGAAGGTGTTGCAGTAGTTAATGATGTAGTTCTTACATTCTTGTTCTTTTGGCCTTGCTGTTTTAAAGCACAGTCCTCAATGCAATCATGTCAGAAAAAGGAAAACATATGATCAACTACCCATGACCCTTAGGATTTGACAATGTCACAAATGTTGAGTAGCAGACTTTAACTGCCCTTCTCTCTCCCCCTCTCACCACACCCTTCCCCTAAATGTGTGGGTATTCGGTGTTACTTAGCTCCTGGTTTGGGTTGTGTTTTTTTTTTTTCCCCTCCTCAATTTCCATGCCTAATGAGCCTGAGCTGAGTTAATAATGGATGTAATAAGTAATGACTCATTGTTTTGGGGCCTGTGTGTCTCTGTGTGCAATGGAAGAGGAAGCCAGGGCTCCGATGCTATTTGTTCTGCCATGTCACTTGCCGCCAAGCAATGCCACTCATCAATAAAAGGCAAGATGACGGATGAGTTCATTTAATGGAATTCCTCCGAGTGAGCTGCAGCCACTGCTCTTCAGTAAGCTTGTTCTTTGAGTCTCTCTTTCTTTCTCTTTCAGTCCCTCTTCCCCCTCCTCATTTTTTTTTTTTTTTTTAATATTCAGGACAGTTGGAAAGCGTGGCTGGCTGAGAGGGTTGCCATTCGTGCCAGCAGCTCCTTCTGCTCTTAACAACTGCTATCCTAAATCAAATCAAGACCAGGGAGATTAAATCGGCACCACCTGACAGTGACATCGCATGGCATTTGTGCATCTCGCCTTCCCCTCTGTCCCTTCCCCTCTCTCCCCTTGCTGGTGAAGGTGGGTGTGGAGGGAGGCTGGTTCAACATTTGAGAAGAATAGGATTTTAAGTGTTCTCAATATGGCCCTGTGCATGCTGAATAGCTAAAACAATCCCAGTCCTTTGGAAAAGTATCAGGCTCTGTCTTCATGCATAATCTACAGCACTGCATGTTTCCAAGGCCAGATTAGCTAAACAGGTTATTATTTCAGTTTCCACACAAATGCATCTGCTCAGAAGAATGAAAGAGACTTCCATCCCTCTGCCCATTCCCAGCTTCTTCTTACTTCACTTGCTTCTGTTTTGCTCTCCCTTATATATAAAGGTCTGATTCTGGTATAATTTAACAGAATCATTTTCCAGTACAATGTACGCAAGCCCAAAATGCCACTGGACCAGTTCATCAGCTCAGGAGAAGTGGGACGAATTCACATAGATCCGCATGATAATGGGTCTGTGGTCCCATTGGAGTCAGCATGTTATAACCGCAATATGTCAGAGTAGAAAAAACATTAGGAGAATTTTACTTAAAACTCTCACAAAATATACATCTTATGTCATTTTCCAAGATTACCTAGTTTAATATAAAATATCATTGAGCAAGAAGTGACATTCCTTCCATTCCTAGTGATATAGATAGGTATGAATCCATCTGTTCTCACTAGTTTTTCCTTGTTTACTGAAAACTAAACTTGTACTGCAATGAGGATTTTGCTTGAGCTGGATGAAGAACATTTAATGAGAAATGAGGCTTCCTAACACCACGTCTTTGCATCTTATATACACATCTACATATGTATGATGGTGGGTGTGTATTTATATAAAATAAGTAGTATTACTCAAGTTATTTAAAATTACTGGCCAGATATTATTGGGTAAATATCTGTTGTTTTGTTGAGAGCTGTGGTTATACTCTCGTTTGGGATATGTCCAGGGAGAAAAAAAAAATTAAAAAAAATTGACTCTGTCACAGCTTGAAGTTTTACAGGGTGGAAGAAAAAAAAAAAAACAAACCATAATGGCAAGTGCATACTACTTCTAATTAAAAAGATGATATACAGTTTCAAGAGATTCCTCTGTTCTTTGAACAATTAAACAGCTGTAGATTCAGCAACATTTTCATATCATAGAATCATAGAATTGTTTAGGTTGGTAAAGACCTTTGAGATCATTGAGTCCAGCCATTAACCACCACTAAACTATGTCCATAAGCACCACATCTACACATCTTTTAAATACCTCCAGGGATGACGACCCAACCACTTTCCTGGGCAGCCTGTTACAATGCTTGACAACCCTTTCAGTGAAGAAATTTTCCTAATATCCAATCTAAACCTCCCCTAATGCAACTTGAGGCCATTTCCTATATCCTTTTTCTTCAGTGTCAAAAATCTGGGAGTAAGAAATAATGTCCCTATGTCACAACGGGCTAAGTAAAAAACAGAAAGTGGTAGAAATCAGAAAGCTTTGTGCTTGTGTTTGGGGTTTTTTGTTGTTGCCTTTTTTTTTTTTTTTTTTTTTTTAAAACTTGACAGTGTACTGGGCATCACTGAGAATATATCATAGGCATGAACTATTATCGATAGTGGGAAAAAGGTGAAGGATACTGGGGTGGATGGCGTAAAAGAAAACTGTCATAGGAAGAAACATTTTCTTCTCTCTGTAGCATATCTAAGAGTGCTAATTAATATATGCTCTCTCAAGCAGTTAGTATGGGGGTTTCCTAGGGCGTGAGTTCACACTAGACTCAATCAAAATGCATTTGAAAAGACTAGGGCTTTTTAAGAAGGGTTTAGGTAGCTAAACAGGGAATAAAGGAGGATATTAAATACCACATAGAGTAAAAGTGTATTAAATAACCTATATAGTAATATACAAAAAGTATATTAAAAAGCCTACGGAGTACAGACAGCCAAGAAACAGATTAACAGAGCATTACATTTTATTGTTGAGCACAAATGTTCCGTTCCTTTCTCTGAGCTCCTAATCAGCATTTTTCATTATTTCCCTTCCCCTGTATTTGGCTCCTGTGCCTCAGTGCCCATAGCAACACTTCCAGTAGCGTTAAAAACTAGATACTGCAACCACATTCCCAGGCAGAGAACTTTGCCAAGGTCTACATTTGATCCAGCTAGGAGCACATGCCTACTCGGTGGTACAAGGTCATAATAATAATTCTCCCTTCAGGGGCAAACAGTCTTAGGAATGATCCCCCACTATTCTCCCCTACCATCTTGGCTCATTTTGATCTCAGTTGTTATTAAGCTCATTTTATGCTGCAGTCGGAGCAGCTTGTTTACTTACAGAAATGGTTATTCAGAAAGTAGATGCCTACATCGAAACCAGAAGCCTGTGTGAGTGTGTGTGTGCAAGTGTGCCTGTGTGTGGTGCATGTAGGGAGAGAAAATTGGTTTGTTTTAGGGACACATCATTCCTTTGAACTCCAGGAAAAAAAAAAAAAAAGGAGAAAAAAAAAAAAAAGCATCTTTTCTTTGATGGGCTATGCTTTGGTTTTGTTTTGTTTCATTTTTGCCTTGCCCCAGTTTTCTCTCTGTAGTGTCTAATGTACATTTCAATGGATGGGAATGATGACAGAAGGCATTTGCAATCCCTTGAGGCATGGTAGCAGTCTCTGGAAATGCTTTTGGTACTGAAGTATTCTGAAGAGAATAAAATAAATCCTTTTTTCTTCTCTCTCCCCCCCCCCCCCTTATTCTTTTTTCCCCTTATCTGTACATCAAGATTGGGATTTAAACTGTTCAGGGGGGAGGGTGTATATTTTGGTTTTTAAATGGCAGTATTTCTCCACCCCACCCCCCCTTCCTCTTTCCCCCAAGCCACTCTTTTGATTTAGGTTTTTCTCATTTCTCCATTTGTCCTTCACTCCCCAAATTTTGACCAAGCAGTGAGTCCCATTACTGAGTAATTGTGCTTATGAGTGAATACTCAGATGCCTCTACAGGTAGCACTCCAGCCCTTTGGAGTTTGTTCACAACTCTTCATGACTGGACTCTTTGTCCAATAGAATCCAGAGGGAATTTTCAGTTTGTTGCCTGAAAAAACATGGTTAAGGGGAAATACTCCAGGTTTTGTCATGTTGAGTGGGGTGAAATGAGAAGTTAGTAGAAACTGTTGGCAAGAAAGTCAACAGAAGGGAAGCTGAATGGTTTTGCAGTTGACTAGAAGAAGGGGAGAGCTAAGTGGACGGCTCTGTTTGTCACTAACTCAAACTTGACCAAAATATTTGTGCAGATGACCAAAGGAAGCAATCCACAGTGGGATATTCACAACATAATTTGAGCTGGAGAACTACAAAGATTCCCAAAAATCGTTAGGCAGTAACTGGTGATAGGAAGAGGATAGGAGTCTTTATAACAAATGTATCAGAGCTAGGGGCAGAGTGCAGTATTTTGACATCTGCAAAAAATCTAACGCAATTTTAAATGACTGATTGCAAATTGACTTTACACTAGAGAAACTGCATTGAGTTCAGTCGCATGGTTAAAAATAAGCAGCCATGCAATGTTGACTTGTATGAATCATATTCCTCATTGGTGTATATTGATGTAACAGCACTAGAGTGATTGGAGTTATGCACATAGACCTCAGCAGATTGTTTACCAAAGCCCATTCCCTGAAACTTTAATTTCTGCCTGTGGTATATGACTTGTGATGCTACCCCCAGAAATTTTTGAGGACTTCATATATATTTCCAGGAGCTTAAATAAATAAAGAACAAATCTCTGAGCTTTCAAGTGCCCTCTGGAACGAAAGGCAGCGAGTGGAAAATAAAATGCAAATTATAAACAATACACCAGATTCCATCATGTTTATTATGTTAATCATGTATAAAGAAGATTGTGGCAGAGAAACAGCAATGACAATATTACTTTCTGCTTCCCTTCAAAACAGAAAGTTCAAGCAATATCAAAACTGTGCCAAGCATATTTCTGGTTTGCTTATCCTTCTATAAAGACACAACACACATTGTCTTTGCCTCCTTTCTCAACTTTCAGGTAGGGCTTTCCTATTATAAGAGCACCAAGATATTATATTTAAGACTAAACACTGTGTGGGTACTTGTACCTAAGGGAGGAAGTGTTTTTCATCATTGAAACTGTACCCTAAAAGGGTATTACATTCAGACCTCATTTTTATATACTCTGAGACCACCATGAGACCACCACCACCAGTTATACAACCCAAAGTACTGTAGGTCTAAACTGAAAGGACCTGCTTGCTGGGTCTTGGTGCATCTCAGCTGAGGTGGAGATTTCCTCCATGTGCATTTTCATAAAACCATAGAATGGTTTGAATTGGAAGGGGCCTTAAATATCACCTAGTTCCAACCCCCCTGCCAAGGCCAGTGACACCACCCACTAGGTCTAAACTGTGTGGTTTAGGTTTAGGGAGGAAGTGTTTTTCATCATTGAAACTGTACCCTAAAATTCATGAAGAAACTTGGATTATGCAGATCTTATGAAACAAGGTTTACATTTCATCTTCTCAAATACCAGCTACATCACATTATGTCTACACTGCATATTTGACTCAGATCTGTCTATACTGTTCCCTAAAGGCAGCCAAGACAAAGGTTACATCTCCCCTGTAGCCAAAGTATTGGAAATCTCTAATGTGCCTTCTCTTAGTTACAAGGAAGTTTTAGAAGTTGGTCTTCAAACTTCTGAACATTTCATCTTCTGATTCGAAAACAAAGGCTGATCTCACTGGTGTTTGTTTTTTCTTTTCTACTCTGAGGATAAAGTGGCTAACAAAGTTGCTTCCAGTCTGATGTGGAAGACAGCTACTACCAATATTTTTCCTGTCTGCAACATTATCCCTCCCAGACACGTGGGAGACAGGAGGCTCCCTCCTATATGAGGCAGGAACCTGTGGTGTGCCTCCTTCTCTGATCTGATCTCCTACTCCACTCTTCCAAGCATCTAATGTTGCACACAGATCCAAGCAAGAAGGGAAACTTGCGTACCTGGACTATGGTTCCAGGTAGAGAGTGGTAACCCCTGTTGCTGCAATGGGAATTCTGCCAGTAACAGCATTCAGAGATACTAAATTGTCAGCAGAGAGTGAAAAGTCAGCAGGTCAAGGGAGGTGATTGTGCCCCTCTACTCGACTCTCATGAGACCCCATCTGGAGGACTGCGTCCAGCTCTGGAGCCCTCAACATAAGAAGGACATGGACGTGTTGGAGTGGGTCCAGAGAAGGGATACAAAGATGATCAGAGGGCTGGAGTGCCTCTCCTACAAAGACAGGCTGAGAGAGTTGGGGTTGCTCAGCCTGGAGAACAGAAGTCTCTGGGGAAACCTTATAGTAGCCTTCCAGTACTTAAAGGGGGTCTACAAGAAAGATGGGGAGGGACTCTTTATCAGGGAGTGTAGCAATAAGATGAGGGGTGGTGGTTTTAAGATGAAAGAGAGGAGATTTAGATTGGATATTAGAAAGAAATCCCTTACTGTGAGGTTGGTGAGGCACTGGAACAGGTTGTCCAGAGAAGTTGTGGATGCCCCATCCCTGGAGGTGTTCAAGGCCAGGTTCGATTGGGCTTTGAGCAACCTGTTCTAGGGGGTGATGTCACTGGCCTTGGCAGGGGGGTTGGAACTAGGTGATATTTAAGGCCCCTTCCAATTCAAACCATTCTATGGTTTTATGAAAATGCACATGGAGGAAATCTCCACCTCAGCTGAGATGCACCAAGACCCAGCAAGCAGGTCCTTTCAGTTTAGACCTACAGTACTTTGGGTTGTATAACTGGTGGTGGTGGTCTCATGGTGGTCTCAGAGTATATAAAAATGAGGTCTGAATGTGTATGAATTTGGATATAACAACAGCCTGTAGGTTTCTTCATCTAGTCAGAACCCAGTATCAAATCCAGGTCAAATCTGCAATGCAGATAGTTAGTTGTTTACCAGTTCTGGGGTGAGAGTGAGAAGTTAATCTCCTTCTGAATTCAGATTTTGCTTGGCATTTTGCCATAGAACAGTTCATGAGCTCAGAGAGTTTTCTTGACTGTTGTGTTGTATCATATTAGATTGCACCATTTCAGTTATGATATAAATGTTTAATTTCAGCATAATAGCCACAAGAAGCCCTATTTATATAACTGTAATATTTCACACATCTGTATTCGCAGTTAAAAATGCAAACTAGGCCAAAGTTACGGATTGTTTCTCAGCCTTTGAGCTGCAGCGAGGTCAAGATGGACAGAGCTGGTGGGAGGAGTGCTGCTAGTTCTTCAAATGACTTCTGTGTATTCTGAGTGCTCTTGAAGACACCGAGAATTCACAATCACATTGATGGATAATGACTGTGTGTGGCCTTTTGTTCAGTCTGTTCTTTTATTTCAGCTCCTTTCCCACAAAGTTTTACCAAAGCAGGTTAGCCTGGGGTAGCACAGCATTTCTTCATCTTTATTCTTAAGACAACTTAGAGATTTTTAAAGTACATATATGATTTTCACAAATTTATAACACAGTTTATTCCTGCTCTTTTTCTGTATTCCACATTCATTATGAGATTTACCACACTCTTGAGCCACAGGGTAGTTCAGAGCCACTTTGCTATTTCGTTGGAGACAAAGAAATCTCTGCACTTTTTGGCAAATGTAATTCCATCTCTGCTTTCTGTGTCAGCAGAAAACCTGTGCAGCTTTTACAAGGTCTCTCAAATAGTTCTCATAATCAAGCACTGGACCTTAGATAGCTCTGCCAATAGTCCCCCCCTTTTTTTTTTCTAGCTTACTCTTGACAAGAAAGCATCTTCCTTGCTGATATGACAATATATCGGCCTCAATTCCAATCTGTTACACTCTTGCTATTACATTTCTTAGCCATACAGTTGTGCTTTTCAATTTACTCTAGGTACACAGTCATAACAGCTCTTTTATATTCTTAATTCCATTTATAATTTCTTGTATGTTAAATATATGACTTATTCCTGACTACAGTTCCCTGTTTAAGCTTTTACAGATTACCAGTGTGATTCAGAAGAAAGCAAGATGTGATCTGAACAACTATGAAGAGCAGAGGGTCATTGTTGACCTAAGGAGGCCACATTTGGAAGCTAAGGGTGTCGTCTACTACCACTTATATTGCTTCATTGACTTTTTCAGAGTCACGAGTTTATTCTAGCTCTGTAGTGTGCCTACACATTCACAGATGAAAACCAACAGAGTGAATTTCCCTATCCTCATGATCATCTTGTTCTTTATAGCTTTATGACCAAATTCATACAAATGGTTGTATGACCAACTAAAGGAATCCAGACATTCATCAAGAACACCAGGTTAATAAACACAGGAATATTGCATGCAAGACTCACTCCTTTCTGATTTAGTTAGCTAAATGTTTGTAAGAAATATTAATTTAATCCTAGTGTGAATAAAAAACAAAAACAAAAACAAAAACAAAAACAAAAACAAAAACAAAACTATGTGAAAATGTCTGTTCACAATTTAATTCTTATTTACCCTCCACCTCCCTGCTTCTGAAGAAAATAACAACAAAAAATCACAAACCCCAGTCTAAAAAAGATGAAATCTTTTAATCTGTCTGGAGTTTATTCCCACCTTTCCTCCTTCTTTGCTCTGCTTTATGTGATGTACTGTTCATTCCTATTACCTCTTTATAGCTGTTTTGTTAAAGTTCATACCACAAAGACCTGTAAAAGAAATTTATGACTCTTGGGGTTTCAGCAAATTCTAAATAACCATAACATGAACATGAAACATTAATTAAAGACACTGGAGTCTAAGTTATAACAGAGATGCTGACATCTAAGCCCCTTGCACCGTGTAAATTAAAAATGGTATGACAAACAGTGAGTAATTTGATGGTCAGGGGTTCATAATAGATACCTTAATATCTTTGTCATGAAAAACAGTCTGTCCTTGGTTTAACCCATACTGAACAGCCCAGGGGTCTGGTTCATAAAGCATGACACTGCCTAAACATTTTTGCAGTAATTCATGTATCAGTCTGGGAATTGCATTGAATATCCTTGAGACTAAACAAATATGCAGGAAATTTGTGAACTAAATGTATTAATGCAAAGATAAATTCACTGTGTCATTCCTGCCTCTCGTTCAGCTATCTACTGCTGAGCTTTAAGGCATTCTTCTCTAGATGATCCAATGTCACATATATAACATCCAATGCAAATTAGTTTAATTGATTATTAGCTTATTTAACATGAGACCTTCACAAGATATCTGTACCACTGAAACCTCAAATTACTGGCCATTGTAAAGAAGACACGCATTTCCTTACTAAAAAAGGCAGCACATAACATAGGCTTGTTTTCCTTATACAGTTTTGTAGACTGAGGAACATATGTTCTTTATGTTCACATAAGCAGTGTCTCAGTATACCCAAAGAAATTGTTGCACTCCTGTCGACTCATGATGTGAGATTCAGATAACCAGTGCAGATACCTGTATCTGAGCTGGGCACACCAGGTTCCTTTTATAACCAATGGAAATGTACACTTCCATAATGAGATTCACCATATCCTAAAGTAGATATCTAGGGCAGACCAGATGAATAGAATCACTGAACAGTTTAGGTTGGAAGAGACCTCAGGAGGTCATCTAGCACAATTTCCTACTAACTCCAAATTAACTTTGAATAGGTTGCTCAGGGGATTCTCCGATTCCCTAGGAAATCCTAAAAGTACTGAGTCCTTTCCCTTTGATATAAGGGGTAACTAAAGCAATGAGTCTGCATGAAAGTTACCTGTTAGAGGAGACAGATTTTGCAGGTTATAGGCCATGTCTATATTCCTTCTCTCTTGCAAATGACAGCTGAAACAGCAGACATAAGGGAATCTATGTTATCTGACTTCATATTTTCTGTGCAGCAGAAATCAGGTTGTGCGTGTTAACCAAGAGGCAGTAATTTTCTAAATTAACTGTCCCTGTTGCTTGCAATAGGGAAAGCATGCTCTTAATCACATATCTAATTTTGACTCTACAGCTACTTAAGTTATAATTCTTTTCAAACAATTAATTAAATATTCTGTTACAATATCGCCGAGAGAAAGCCTGAGACAGATGCAGCAGGTATACCCAGAAAACCCATGTGTCAGTCTAGAAAGAGAAGTATCAGCAGTGTGATTGTACTTTTCCAGGTTGGATCTTCAGCTAATGCTTCTGCAACTAGCTAGGTCTGCATGCTACAAAGACTTTTCTGCTGAAGAACCTTAAGATAAGTGGAAAACAAGGAGGCTGACTTGCTAACTTGTTATGAGTTCTTCACCTTTAAGTCATATTGGTTCCAGCCCTTTCCTTGCATATCCTTCCTGCTTTGTGCTGTTATTTAATATCCCACTAGTTGTGTAATTTCAGGTCCCAAATTGAATACTATGTTCCCTCCAGTGGAACCCTCACCTTGATAAATTGCCAAATTATAATTATTATTCCTTCCAGCGCCTGAGATACAGAGTCACGGCTGTAATTTCCAAGGCCTGAGAGCCAAGAAATTTATGCTATACTTGTCTCCATCACAGTTTTCATCTGAGATCATATTTCAAGCCCTTTTCTTTGACGATATGATTAAGATAATTCCTTTATGAAGTTCAAGCCTCTGTGAGATATTCAAGAAGAAACATGATAGTTCTTAAGCTTTGTTTGCTTCCTCTATGAATATCAGCAATGTATGAAGGGAAAAGCAAACAGACAGGATGTCTGACAGTTTCAAATGCTTCTAATTTTTTAACATTAATTATTATGGCAGCATCTTCTGGCCTCAAATATGAGATCTCTGTTCTTGTGAGTGCAATATAAAACTAAAACTAAAGGAAGAGACAGTCTATGCCTCAGTAACCATGTTCATACCAGGATTTTTTTTTTTTTTTGTAAACTTGTTTGCTTTTTTTTTTTCATTTTCAATTAAATGCTGATGTGAAACTTTTTAATACCCATTCATTGAAAAGATTTTTCAGACTTTTAACATTGCTAAGTTCAAAAGTGGTTGTGCTTCACATCTTTGCTGAGAGAATGGAAGAATAATAGGATATATACTATAATACAGATAATCCGATTTTCTCACAGGAATGCAGGGAGCATTACACACATCTAGATATGTATAGCAAAATTTGCATGCTATTCAGATTGGACTGTAGTGGATTGTTTTGGTATTCCTGGTCTGAAGACATCAAATACTTTGGGAAGGAGAATATTGTTATCCCCATTTTACAGACCTCTGTCTAATTGTTTACGTAGCCCATCTGTGTCGATCACCGGTGGTTTCAGGAGGACAAGATATTCTGCAGTAAAGGTTTGTGGAATAGTCAAGCAAAATAAACTCATTCTAACCCTTCCAGTTACTCACTATCTTATGCCCTGAACCTGAATGTTTATGTTCTGTTTTATAAGTGTTCTTATCCCTTATTCAGTCCTTTAGAAATTCTCATTTTCAAGAATATAATATGTTTGTTTCTTCAATAGCCTCAAGCTATAACTTAAGGATTGATACTAAATCACTCAAGGTGTTACTGTCCTACCGATACAAGCATGCCCCATACAGGTGTTTTCTCATGAATATAAAATATATTTGGATTTTAAAATTAACTGTTTCACTACTGAACTGTGTAGGAGGCAAAACTATTTCTGCTACCTTCAAATACTTGCCCAAATATTCTTTTCACATAAGAACATTTAAAAACTCATTCCATTACTGGTGAAGGAGAAAAAAACATCTCTTTTTTATACATGCAATGCTTAATTTAAGAAAAGGAAAAAAAAAAAAAAAAAAAAAAGAACCTTGCAGTGTTATATCCTAATCTTAATAATATGTACATTAAAGCTTTGTTCCTGTTATGATCCTATTTTATAGGCTCGTTGTTCATGACATGGCCTTATTGTTCATGTACATGACAGATGAACACATTTCTACCACAGTCTCCACTACCTCCATAAATTGTGATTATAGATTCAAATATTGTATGCCTCATTATTTATTTATAGCTTTGAATTTTTCTCAAGGATATTTTTCCTTTCTTTTGCGTTATTTTGTTTTAATGAAGGTGAAAGGCTATAGAAAACCACGCAAGCAATCCAAAGTCCATCCTTTCACCATGACATGGCTTGTGGTGTACCATAGTGTCCCTTCTTCAATAAGCATTATTTCCTGGCACAGTGTAATCTTAGTAAGTCATTACTTTGCTTATTGTTTAGACTTCAAATCATCAAAGCATTTAAACACATACTTAACTTTAGTGCCTGATTAAGTGCCACTGGAATAGGATTTAAGCACTTGCTTAAAATTAAGTGGGTGTTTACATGCTTTGCTGAGTAAGGATGAAATGCTAAATTGAAATCATATTTGTTTCTGAGTGGAAATTGTTCCCAAGTTTACTGAGAAAAGAAAGCAGATTTTATCATATTGTCTGCATGTTTAACTGTTTCCTCTTCCTCTTTTCTCTTTCCCAAAAAGCTTTTGGACCTGATAACCAGCTAGCATTTATAATATTGAATTAACTAATGCTTAAGCTGCTCTTTGCCTGATTTACAACAAATAGGGGACTGGATGGGAGCTAAGTAAGATGGAAAAAATAGATTCTTTTGCTGAAGAGCCAAATTGTCACATTGAACAATATGATATATTGTGAGGGGATAAGAAGGCATTGAGGAGAATAATATTGTGGGCCCTGTCAGGAACAAGAGGAAGCCTTGTACTGGGGAAAGAAATATGACATGGTTCCTATGACTGGAGTGTCGGAATGGAAGATACAGGCTCTTCAGGAAGGATGGGCAGGGGAGATGAGGAGGGGGTGTCGCCCACCCAGCCGGAGGACATGGACCTCCACCTGGGGATGGATGAAGAGCTGACCCAGAGTTTGTGGGCCGGGATTAAAGGGAGGGCAGGGACAGGTGACATTATTGCAGGGATTTGTTACAGGCCACCTGACCAGGGAGACTGAGTAGATGGGGGCCTCTATAGACAGATAGGGGCAATCTCACATTCAGAAGTCCTGGTCCTCATGGGGGACTTCAACCACCCTGAATCTGTTGGAAGGGCAACACAGCAGGGCATAAGCAATCCAGGAGGTTCCTGGAATGTGTTGATGATAATTAGCTTCTACAAGTGACAGAGGAACCAATGAGGAGAGGTGTTATGCTGGACCTTGTTCTCACCAACAAGGAGGGTCTGGTGGGGAATGTAAAGCTCAAAGAAACCTTGGCTGCAGTAACCATGAAATGGTGGAGTTCAAGATCCGTAGGGCCACGAGAAGACACATGGCAAACTCATTACCCTGGACTTCAGGAGAGCAGACTTTGGTCTCTTCAGGGATCTGCTTGTTAGAGCAGAGACCTTGAGGGAAGACCTAGAAGGAAGAGAGGCCCAAGAAAGCTGCTTAATATTCAAAGATCACCTCCTCCAAGCTTGGGTACAATGCAACCCAACAAAGAGGAAGTCAGGCAAAATCACCAGGAGGCCTGCATGGAGGAACAAGGAGCTCCTAGACAAACTCAAACAGAAAAAGGAGATCTACAGAGGGTGGAAGCAAGGACAGGAAGCTTGGAGGAATACAGAGGAATTGTCCGAGCAGCCAGGGACCAAGTTAAGAAAGCTGAAGCCCTGATAGAATTAAATCTGGCCAGGAACTTCAAGGAAAACAAGAAAAGCATCTATAGATATGTCAGTGATACAAGGAAGACTAGGGAAAATGTGGGCCCTCTCCGGCAAGAAATGGAAGACCTGGTTACCTGGGACACGGAAAAGGCTGAGGTACTCGATGACTTTTTTGCCCCAGTCTTCATCAGCAAGGGCTTTAATCACATCACCCAAATCACAGAAGGCAAAGGCAGAGACTGGAAGAATGAATAAATGTCAACTGTAGGACAGGATCAGGTTTGAGACCATCTAAGGAACCTGAAGGTGCACAAATCCATGGGACCTGATGAGATACATCCACAGGTCCTGAGGGAACTGGTAAATGAAGTTGCTAAGCCACTTTCAATCATATTTGAGAAGTTGTGGCAGCCCAGTGAAGTTCCCACTGACTGGAAATGGGGAAATATAACCCCCATTTTCAAAAAGGGAAAAAAGGAAGACCAGGAAACTACAGGCGAGTCAATCTCACCTCTGTGTCCAGCAAGATAATGGAGCAGATCCTCCTGGAAACTCTGCTAAGGCACATGGAAAATAAGGAGGTAATTGGTGACAGCCAACATGGCTTCACTAAAAGCAAATCATGCCTGATAAATTTGGTGGCCTTCTACAACAGGATTACAGTGTTGGTGGATAAGGAAAGAACAACTGACATCATCTACCTGGAATTATGCAAAGCATTTGACACTGTCCCGCATGACATCCTTGTCTCTAAATTGGAGAAACATGGATTTGACAGATGGACCTCTCAGTAGACAAGGAATTGGCTGGATGGTCACACTCAAAGAGTTGCAGTCAATTTGTCTTGATGTCCAAGTGGAGACCAATGATGAGTGGTCTTCCTTAGGGGTTGGTATTGGGACCGGTGCTGTTTAACATCTTTGTTGGTAACATGGACAGTGGGATGACGTGCACCCTCAGCAAGTTTGCCAATGACACTTAGCTGTGTAAAACTTGGTGCTGACACACAAGAGGGAAGCGACGTTATCCAGAGGGACTTGGACAGGCTTGAGAAGTGGGCACATGGGTCAGGGAAATTACAAACACAAATACAGGCTAAGCAGAGAATGGCTTCAGAGCAGTCCTGAGGAGAAGGACTGAAGGGTACTGGTGGATGAGAAGCTCAACATGAGGCAGCAATTTTGGAACCCACTAGACACTTCTACCATTTTCATCTGCATAGGTCTGGACACCCAACTCTTTCCTTGTCTGTTCATTTTTGGTCCCCACCTCCCTATTTCCCCATTCCTCTACCTGTCTGGATGTGGATACAGGTAGCTGATCCACAATCCAATGCCACTAAAGATAATCTTGCATTAACTTCATTGAGGCTTCATGAAAGACCAGTTTCTGGGCAACTGATGGTTCAGCCCCATCTTCTTAGACTGTCCAGTACACTCTTGCTGTCATTGTATGTGAACTGCTGGAGACAGTGAGGTCACTGGCAAAATTCCTGCAAGATTTGATAAGGCCAGAGTTCCAGTTAGAGGTGTCTTTATCCTTAACACACTGCTGGTATTGGAAGAAGGGGAAACAGAGTCTTCATTTTTCATCTTTGTTTCCCATTTCCTTTTTGAGTGTTTTAGTTCATACATGGAAAGATTTTAAACTAACATTCTTAAGACATGTTTGCAAGCATTTTCATTGATCAGCATCACAATTACTATTCATATAACACTGGTGGGACAGGAAAAAAACTAGTTCTGATTCCTGCTGGTTTGGTTGTTGTCAGTATTGCCAGAAAGACATAAAGCTTTCTTTCTCTCTCTCAGTCTTACACTTTTTTTTTCCTCTCCTGTCCTTCAAGTAAATTGTCCTTTTATTTATTTTTGCTCTATCTGAGACTGGCAGCTGATTTTGATGTGTCAGACTATTATTTGTTTTTTTAGATGTTACCATTTATTGCGAAGAGGATAAAATCAATGTGACATTTCCAGAACAATGATAGATGAAAATGATGAGTGGTCTTTAAACGCAGAAGGCTAATTTTTAAAAATGTCACTAGTGTACTATTTCAGAGTTTGTCAAAGATAAAACAATAAAAGTTACAGATATGAAAACTAATAATATTTCACTGGGTAAGCTATAGATAAGCAGACTGTACGGTATACAAGTTCTATATGCTTCTAAATACAATATGATAGAAAAGCTGCAAAGAGGACAGCATTAAATATAGTTACTTTGGGTTATTTGATTAGACGTTCATTTGTGAAGACCTTGATTTCTAAGGCTATGACCTTGCAATCAGTTGTTCTAGCAAGGACTCATACACTGGCATTTTATACTATGGAGAATTCACATGGACTCAAGGGATTGTGGTTTGATGGCCAGGTTTTATAAGTCGCCTGAACAATATAGTCATTGTGCTTTTAAAGCTATTAGTGTGTCATACTGTGAGTGCAAGTCTCGCTTCAGAATGATGGTAAAATCTGTTCCTTGCTCTGAAAGGGTAGTGGTTCTGATATGCACCCTCCCTTTGTGGATTGTTGACTCTAGTAACCTGTGTGCATAAAGCATAGGAGACTCATTATTCCCTGCAGATCAAACAGACTTTAACAACAATTGTGTGTGTGCATATATTTACTATGGCAATAGTTCTTGGCTATTTCATTTACAAGTCATGGATGAAAATCTTGTCTTGAAGGCAGACACCTTCACCATTTGCTAAGGCTATGTGCAATTAGTCAACAATATCTGCTCTGTTCCTAAATTAAGGTTTACAGGCAGGTGTGACAGTTGTGCTAATCTGGCATGAACCCTTTGATTAATAGGGGTAAAACAGAGAAGCAAGAGGTGAACATCAGTAGTGGGGCCCTTAGATGAGAGTACTTGACTTAAACGTGTGACTAACCCACATTTGATAAATCGAGAGGTAGGAATATCTAAAATTTAATATATTCCACAGAAAGGTAACTAATACTAGCACACATTTGCCATCTATTAGCCATAAAAAGAGTGCGGCCTCTGGTGATCTTGGCTGGATTACAATAGTTACTTTATATCTAACATGGCAAAAGGTGTTTTATTATCAAATCCGAGAGGTCCGTGAAATGTCAGTAAATAAAATTTCAAGAGGATCTCTGAGAAATTTAACTCATGTTTGAACATCTCTCTGTCTATCGGAATAGTATATTTACACAGTTCTAGTTCAACTGGTGTAGTTTACAAGTAGCTGCGAACCAGATGTCAGTATTTACCATGCTCAAATAGATGCCTTGTTTTGCAGTTGTGAAATATTGAAGTTAAAAAAAAAAAAAAAAAAGGAAGAAAAAAATCACACATAGCAGTTTAAGCTTGATGTTGCTTTTACAGCCTCATTTTGGGGAAAAAATAACTTCACAGTTTAACTGCAGATTAAATCTGATCTGATTCAGCTCTAATCATCTCATTAGAGGCAAATGAACATAAATTGTGAATCAACTTGGAAAGAAGGGTGTGGGAAGATTTATGGTAACTCCTCCCATTGCCTCACTATAGACACAAAGATTCATCAAAATATGTGAAAAAAAAAAAAGGAAGCAGTAAGCATCTGTTTAAGGTCTTGTTTAACCTTTTTCAGATCAACGAAGAGACACAGTTTGATCTGAGAATTGGTGAGTAGATCAGTCTTTAAATTAGAGAATTGTAAAATGGCAAACTAAAGAGGTAGGCCTCACATTTCTAAGTGTGATGTTTAAAACCAGGTGTGATAAATTGTAAGGCTAAGCTTGGGCTGCTATTTGCTGGGACTAAATCTAATTTTGTGCAGTATTCGCACCTGGTTCCAGACCACTGCAATTCATCTGAAATGTTTCCAGATGCTTACTTAACTATAAAATGTATGTGTTTCACATATTCTGAATTTTCTGAAACCTTTGAACAGCATATGCATATGAGAACAGGATGGTCTGCCAGAGAACAGCTCATCTTCAGCTTCAGGGGTTTAGGTGCAAATATTTCAAAGCAACATGTGGCTTTTGGTATAAGAAAATACACTTCCTTCCTCTAGCCTCGTCTCTACACTTTGAAAAGAAATTGATAGGTGTATGTTACCCCATGTACAGGTTTCTCTTGGCCCATTATAATAATTTACCCCAGTTTACACATGACAATGTGCATTTAGAAATATGTTGGAGCAATGTTAAAAAAATAAAAAATACTCAGTGGAGTTATTGATGGACTATTCTTTAACTGCTTCCTAAAGGTGCTATATGACATGTACTTATTACATGAAGATGTACCTTTTCTTTTCACAAGCGCTTGTTCATATCAGATATTTTGCTTGCCTTTAGTCCTACCAGAAATGTTCCAGAAGGCCAAAGAGAACAATTGCATAGCAAATTCTGCTTAATCTTTGCGGGTTTCAGGAATGCGATGCATCAGACAATTGGCACGGGGGAGTTGTAAGGGGTGGAGTATGCAGGGGACAGACAAAAACTTCAGAAAATGATTGCTAACAATTGCTGTCAGTGTGTACCGACCATGTGGGAAATGAAAGGCCTGTGCATCAATCACCTTTTGGAGTAATATGAAGAGAGTAACCTTGACACAATCATAATTACACTGTTAAGTGTAGTATTGTGCTATAAATTGTAGCGGGTCCAGGGCTTCTCAAATACACACGTATTAAATTAGTATTATTTTGCTGTTGTTGAATCATTTTACCTGAAATTTCACATAAAAATAAAAAAAAAAAAATAAAAATATGTCAGACACAAGTAACAACAATGGGAAAAAAAAAAAAAAGAGAAAATCTGAATTGGTGAAAATAATATACTACTGATACTACTGAAATCATGAAGACAGAACTTTTTTGTAATGTAAAGTGATGGGAAACCTCATTTAGTGCTAATGTCACCTACATTGCCTATAATTTCATGTCAAAGTTCTATTTGTATAGCATGAATGATTTCAGAAATCTCTAGAAACTTACCCAGAGATACTGTATAATGGACTATAGCCCTTTGAAATATTAAAAAAAAGAAAAAAAGAAAGAAAAAGCAGCTTACTTCGAAAAGGTCATTCAATTTCTTTTTTAAGTATAGACCATAGGATAAACACATATAGTTCATATTTCACATCAAATATGAAAACCCAACAACCTATAACTCTTTGGATTTTACTATGTGAATTATCATTTTGATTATGATTTTACAGTTTACATCATCTTTCCAATAAAAGTAAGCCTGCCTTAGGAAACTGCCCTCATGTTCAAGTGTCTGCCCAAGAAAAAAATGCCTACATACTTTGATCAATAAAAAGCAGGGTCCAAAGGGTCAGGAAGAACCACTGTGTTCCCAAATTAATAAGAAAGACATTCATTTCAGCAGGACTGGTCATCTTAAAAGATTGTCTCCAGTGCACCTTAGAGACCTCAGTTTCAGGCTGGCTTGATGTCCTAATTGAATTGCCTTTGCGGCAGAGTGTAGAAAACAAAGCCTCGGAGAGTTTCCCAGACAGAGAGAAAGAGGTGGGTGAAGGGAATCCATGATACCTGCTCAATAAATAGTGATCATTTTACTCATTCTGAGAATAACAATAAAAAAAAAAAAAAAAAAAGGGAGGAATTTATTGACTTCTGGTGATAGATTTCTCAGAAATGTGTTATTTTTGTGTGTACTATATATAACATAATAGTATGTAATAGCAACAGTTATTATATGACCTTGTTCTTATCTAAATCTCTTCATTATTATGTCTCAAAGTAGCTTATAGAGAAAGTTTCCCTCATTACCCCTGTTATGTGGAGAAGTGACTTGATCAAGGTCACCATCAACTAGGGGCGGAGCAGAAATCAGACTCTGGAGCCTCTTGATCTTGCACTGTATCTTCCAGACTACAGCATGTGTATGCATAATCTACATATGTGTACTCTATCTTGACATTATATATGCACAGGGAATCAAGGAAGTGATCTTTTTTTATAATTGTTCTGCCTGCCACCCCCCTACTGGTGATAGTCTAATTCTCTACTCCTTATATTTGCCGTCAAGTATTTTAGGGAGAGTTTTAAAGATGAAAGAGACAATATTTTCTCAATAGTGGTAGGCAATGCAATGAAGGACAGTAGGGAAATGTTGCAATTTGGGAGGTTCAGGTTGGGTACTAGGAAAAGCTCTTTCCATAGGAGGGTAATGCAGCACTGAAACAGGTTATGAACTCTCCATCTTTGGAGTTTTCCAGCACTTGGCTAAGGAAAGCTATGTCTGACCTCACTTGGTGTGGTTTTCAAGCAAAAGGTTAGAAGTGATGACCTCCGGAGTTCCCTTTTAATCAACCTTTCTATGATTCTACATTCCTTCCAGGTGGCCTCTCATTTTATCTGATATGATTTTTCTCCATCACTGGTAGCCTTATCACTTCTGCTGCGGTGCTAGTCCATTATCCTCTGTGCCTGTTTCAGCCATCTGTATGATGAGATGGAGTTAGCGCCTCCAAACACTGAGCTGCTGCACCCACAATAGGCACCACAGCGTGCTACAACCATACTGGCTTGCAGTATAGATGCATTAGCAACACCACCACTCCTGCCCATTGCTGAGGCAAATGTTGTGAATGTCTCTCTCTATCTAACAACTAAGATGTAGCCACCAACAGGTAAGTAGAAAGGGACAGGACACTGAGATGTGAAAATAAGGGGGAACAAAATGGGTCAGTACCCTAGAACTGCATCTTGTTGTGACAGGGCAATGCCTGCTAACCAAAATACCTGGAGCTCTTATGCACGGGAAGGAGGTTTGCATGGATTTGGAGACTGAATTAGAACATTTTATACCACAGAATGCAAATAATCAGGTAATTTACTCTGTAGCTGTACAGTAATTGCAGTGTAATTAGAATAATTGCATTTTACCTGCAGGACATGCACTTATGGCATGTTGTATTTGTATTAAATATTCAACATATACATTCCAGACCAATTCATCTTTGCTGTAGCTCTGTGCTGAAGTCAGTGGATGCACTACAGGGATGAATTTGTCTTTCAGTATTTTAACTTGTGCAAGTTACAATCCTGTTGGAGATTCCCATTTTGTAGAAAAAGGCTTCTTCAGGAGGGTTTGATGAATTTGGTGGTGAAAACTTGCATAGCCTGGGAGTAGTTTATCCAGTCAAAGTTTAACTTCAACTCATTTGAATAACAGGCAAACAAAAATATACAACAACCAGGTAATCATTCACTGCAGCGAGCAATCAAGCAGTTCACTTCTGGCGGTAGTCTCACACAGACCATACTTTGGGGTCAAGCCAAGGCCTCAACTCCAGCTGCTTTGTGCTAATGAGGGAAGGAAAAGCAACCAAAAATCTGCCTGAAAGGAGTAGCTGTAAATGCCCCACTGTTGCAAGAGTGTTTTTTGAGTGGCATGGGTCTGGTATACTTGGCTCTCCTCCATGTGTCCTCTTCCCTTGGCATAAGGACAAGAAGAAGCCATGCCAAGAGCAGCAAGGGGTAAGGGATGGTGTGTGGGAGGAAGGATGAGTCAGTGGTTAGGGAAGGAATTTGGGACACTGCAGACCTGAGTTCAGGTCTTTGCTCTGCAACAGCCTTTCCACATGACCTTAACCAAACCATTTATAATTAAATTCACAAAAGAGATCTGGAAGAGTTAACATCTAACTTCAGGCAGGTAAGAAATACTCAGACCTATTAAGAGTCTAAAATTTCTGGATTATATATAATGACATTGAAGTCTGAGAAAAAGAGCCAGCAGCCCAAGCAGAGAGCTAATCACTAAGAGAAAGGCATAATTTGAGCAGCATACCGCCAGACATATAAGGTGTTTAAAGACAGCTTTAGGGCTCTCCAAGATGTAAAAATTGTTCTACTTTTGACGAAATACCAGCCTGTTCTTTGGAGAAAGCAATAACACCAGTGCTTTTCCCCTTTCAACTTGTGTAACCTCACCACTTAATTAAAACATTTGGAAAAGAAAAAAAAAAAAAAAAAAAACAAACAACCCTGGAAAATCACTCTGGGCTCAAGCAGGGCTGAGATTAGGGCAAAGTGCAACAAAGCCCATGGCCCACATGCTTCCTATCTGCATGGTTAACCTAGCTGCAGGTAGGACTCAAACAAACTGCACTGTGCTGAAAAAAGCCTGGTAGTGATCTCTAACGGTAGACTAGGCCATGTTATATTTGCTCTCCTAATCATACAACTTCAGCTGCGTAAAAATAATTTTTGCCTTTCACTAAGATATAGATCATAGAGGCTTCCAAAGTTCAGCCTATAGTGGAGATACAGGAATGCAGGATGGCCAAATCTGAGAACACTTATGGTCCTGGGCTTAGCCACCAGGACACTATAGTATCTCTCTCTCTCTCTGACTGGTCCAGTGGCTGGACAGCCCAAATATTTCCAAATAGACCGGAAACATAACAGTACACATCGTGCAGTCTTTGTCTCACAGCTCCCTTATAATTTCTGAGCTCTACTTTAGAGCTGTCTCCATTTGAGGCTGCAACAACTAATAATTTCAAGAATAAAAGGGAGTCAGTTCTTAAACAGGACAAAGTCCTCCTTGGCCTTCATGTGATGTTTATCTGACGATAAGTGCACAAGTTAGCATGGAAACTTTTGCTGTGAGATGCTGGACTATGACATTCCTCTACTTTTCTTCCTCTCCCCTTTCAATTCTTTCAGTCCTCTATTAAGTTTGTGCCTCACGTTTTTCAAATTGTGTTCCCTGCTCCACTCTCCATTGTTGCTGGCTTTGGAGGTGTCCACTCAACATGCTAATTGCCCTGTGTGCTTGCTGAAGGAGTTCCTCCAGAGCCTCTTAGATCCTAGTCCTTTCTCAGCTAATTACCGCGTGCCGTACACTGGAGCTATGGGGCCTCAGGGTGATCATTTGTTGACAATGTGCAGCAATAACCATATAATCACGGCACAATTATGGAGCATTTATGGAGTTATTTGTGCCGTGTCATAGATGAAGTTAGCAAATGTAATTTACCTCTCACACTAAAGAGGACAGAGTCTTAAGGTCAAAGGCTGAGCTCTCATTAGAAACTCCATTTTTTAAAATTGCTTTTATAGCAGTGAGTTCTCTCAAATCAACTGAATGATGTATATTGGGCTTCTTTTCAATTTCTGTTTTTATCAACTCTAAAACTCCAGCCCAAATTTGCTGATGGGAAATTAACTTTCATAAGCTGTAATAATAACAATAATAATAATAAAAAACCTCCAAAAAACTCCCCCCCCTTCCCCCCCAACCCGCTCACCCAAATAGTCTAAATAAATAAATAAATGCATTCATACATAAAAATGTTCCCCATCAACTTCTATCTGTCTCTGGATACTACTTATCTGTTCATATAAAACTCCTACCAGGTGCAGAGTGATTAAGAAGACCAAAAATAAAACTATTATCTATCAAGCTAACATTTCCTCACATCATCTGTAGCAGTACATTGGCTGCCGCCTGGATGCTCAATCATGTCTAGTGTTGTAAGGTGACATTTGGACAGGAGCCATTCTGCCACAGATTAGGAGAGGAACCAGGGTTTAGCACAGTGGATATGATCAGCTGAGAAACCTGATGGATAGGGGACGGGGGAAAGGAAACTGACATTTATGAAAGATGCCGTCCAGAATAGGTCAGATTGAGCAGAAGAGGGCAGGCTTTAGAAGGTTTATCAGAAAGAAGAAAAAAAATGTTCTTAGCATCACTAGGTGTTTTTTCAAAGATTTTTGTGTATATACATGGTAATGGGATACACAATAGATGCATGCACATATTACCATATTAGCACACATACATATGCATATATATGTTCATATGCATACAAACACACAAAACCACCCAACATAACCTGTCCCATAAATATATAAATAAATATATAAATATATATAAAAATATATATAAATATATAATGTATTTCCCTTTTTCAATAAAAGAGGATATAGGCTCTCAGACCAACTTTCATATATGGCAGCTTAGAGCAAAAATGTTTTATTCATGAATGATGTCTTTTTTTTTTTTTTTTTATAAACACATAAAAATGTGAAACAATAAAAGTGATATATACCTAATAATGAGTGAGCCAATAAACCCCACCAGGCAACTTCGCTTTGGAAGTGGAAAAATTGACTTTGTATAACAAATTGCAGAATTATTAATCCTGTTTGAAACCCTTTTTATATCAGACCATTTACTTTAATTCTTGCTACTTTCAACATTATCATACATTATGCATTTTTCTTTGTAATTTTTTTTTTTTTTCCTTTCTGCAAGTACAGTGTGATCCCAAACTTTAAAGGGCTGGAAGCATTTTAAAGAGAAGCCTACTGGGTAAAAGAAAAAGCAAGGGATAAATTATTTAGGCCACTCTGAGGTACTCATCCCTGCAAAAACTCCCTCACAGTGGTCTCTCACAGACCACTGATGAATTAAGCTTTTTGAAACCCCTGCAAGGCAAGGAAATATCATCTCCTTGTTACGTGAGCAGAGAAGTGGAAGCAGAGATCTATTGCTGTGCCTCCGGTAGGCTGAGAAAGAAGCCCCCAGAGGGTCCCTAATTTCACTATACTCACCCTTCCTCATGTCTTCTGTCCACACAGCTGCTGGTGAACATCCTCTGGGCTCCCTGCAAATGCTGGAAGGGGAGGAGATATGGGGAGACCTTGCCTTAAGGTGTCTTTCTTAAGGGACGTAGTCAGGGACAAATGTACTTAAACTAAAGCTGTCACTCTAACTCAAGAATATAGCTTGGTCTTCAGAGTCATCTGCAAAGAAGCAAAGACATGTGAGCTCAGTCAAAAGGTGGCTGAGGAGGAACAAGGTGGCTTTGTGTAGGAAAGTCCACTTTGTTATGCCTTGAAGAGCCTCAGCCATGTACTAGTGATATGTGGGCTTGGGCATGGGGGAACTTGTATGGGTAGGAAGGTATGTAAGCTTCAGGCTAAGTCTGCAATACAAGAGACAGACACATCTGCTCTTGAGGGTGCTCTTAATGCCTACCCTTCCTGGGAAGTATCAACATAACCAGTATTTTCCTAAAAGGCAAATTTTATATGCAGTGTCAAAGATGATACACTTAAAATAATCTAGAGCCTGAGGTCTGGGGTCACTGAAGCTTTACGGCTCCATCTGAGGTCTGAGTCCTATGTGACCTGAAGTTGAATAAGAGTTCAACAGTAAGGCTATCTAGTCTACTGACTATAATCAACTGACTGGCAAAAATTAGGCTAATAATTATTCTTAGACTGTGCTGGTCAGAATCATGGCTAGCAACAGGCCAAAGGCACAAATGTGTTAAGTACGTCGGTACATCCAGCACACACGCTTTTTTCACTGGAGAAAACTCCAAACCCTTGCACTGTCCAAAATTAAGTCTGAAAAGAAAAAACAAGCAGGAATCTGTTTCCAGTTGTAATCTACTGTTAGTTCATGGATGCTTTTCTATTCAACACCATTAGCTCTCTCACACAGTTCTGTAATTGTTCTTTTTAATACATAAGGTTCTTGCTAGAACAGTGACAGTGATAATGTTGGGGATTTTGCTTTCAGATATTTTAAGCCTGAGAGATCTTTTTGATCTCAAAAAAAAAAAAAACCAAACAAACAAACAACAAAAAAAAAACAGCCAAGCAAAAAATAGGCAATCACAAAATTCCCATTGAGTTCGATAGAACTGAGTTTGAACTATAGCCCCTTTGAGTTCTGGTAAAAGAATTAACTGGTTAGCTTTTGTAATTCAATATAGTGATATGCCAAGCCTGGCTAGAAGAGTAATAATATTTTTTGTCATTAGCAGAGTGTTTCAGATAGGCTGGCAATTGGCAAGCAGCTGTCCCAACTAGGCAATCAGAGTGAGTTCATGTTTCTGTGGTGGACCTTAAAGACTGAAATTCCTTAAACTCAGCTTCAGCAATGATCATCTTCCAGGTGTGTTTAATCCCTATGTCTTTTCCTCTGATTTGCAAGCCATGGAGTTCAGGAACAATAGCACTATCAGTAGCTGGTTAACTTTGATTACTTTTTTTGGTTAACAAACATATAAACACATTAGAGGTCATGTTTATAGAGAAGCCTATTATTGAGAAAACATTTTGGTCTATTACAAATTCTACCTCTGGGAAAGCCGTTCTCTAATCTTTCTTGTAATAGGTTAGATAATCAGCCTGAAGAGCCCTTAAAGATATCAAACAGAGGGCTACCAAGATGATTAGGGGACTGGAACACCTCTCTTATGAGGAAAGGCTGAGGGATTTGGGTCTCTTCAGTCTGGAAAAAAGACGGCTGAGGGGGGATCTTATCAACACTTATAAATACTTAAAGGGTGGGTGTCAGGAGGATGGGACCAGGCTCTTTTCAGTAGTGCCCGGGGACAGGACAAGAGGCAATGGGCACAAACTTGAGCACAAGAAGTTCCACCTAAACGTGAGGAGGAACTTCTTTACCCTGAGGGTGGCAGAGCACTGGAACAGGCTGCCCAGAGAGGTGGTGGAGTCTCCATCTCTGGAGACATTCAAAACCCGCCTGGACGTGTTCCTGTGTAACCTGCTCTAGGTGACCCTGCTCTGGCAGGGGGGTTGGACTAGATGATCTCCAGAGGTCCCTTCCAACCCTATGGTTCTATGATTCTATGATTCTATGAAACATTTCTTTTCACTCCTCCTCCTTTGCCGAGATTAACAATTTCCAGCTTTCACACTTGCTAACTATGCATAATGCATTTCTAAATGTGAACACATAATTCGTCCAGTGAATTCTCCTCCCAAGTAAGATTTTGATGTAAGGAAAAAGAAGCTTTTTGTGTGCAGCCTGGAGTTCCAACAACGTAAACTCCAAGTTTTTCTCTAGTACTTTACCACCAGTTACTATATCTCTGTCACTCTAGAGAAAGCCTGTTACATGAGTTACCACGTTTGAAAACAAGGATTCCAACATCCTCTTCTCAGTTCCCTTAGTAACTTGTATGTGTGTGACAGATATTTCTTCTTCCTTATTTTTTAACTATCGGTATACTAACTGAGTCATCTTTTAAAATTAATATTCATCTCTGTAGTAAACTAAATATTGACTTATCCCTGTAGGAAGGGAAGAAGGGATACCTCCATGGGATCACTCTAGCAGCACCTATTTTTCTCTTTACTGATCATATGGTGTGCAAAATTATAGTCTTACCTACTGTATCTCTTGTAGGGAATACTCTGTGTGTGGTGAATACATGAAGTTTAAATTTTATATAAATGTGTCTCTTGGTGTTTATGTAAAGAAATTAGTCCAAAAGGGGACATAACAGCATATGGACTTTGGAAGTACGACCAAAATACCTATCATTCATAACAACCAAATAATAATTTTGTGCATTTACCTCTTTGATACTCTCTTTTCTGTCCTCTAAAATCTCCATTATTCTCTGCTCATGCATCTCTTCATACTCTCTTTCTTACATTACTTTGTTAGTAATCTTTGTAATACTGATTTTGAAGCTCTGTATACGGTTGATTTTGCTGATAAAAAACAAACAAAACAAAAAAAAATCCCCCCAAACCCCTCTGCTATTGCAAAGAAAGCTCTATTGTGCTATAAGACAAAAAAAAAAAAAAAAAAAAAAAAAAAAAAAAAAAAACCCAAACAAACCTGAAAACCAGATTTATAAGGAGTAATTTAAAGTTTCCATTTCCAGACATGGAGGGAGACAGAAAGAGAGCAGTATAGGACTGGGATGGAGGGAGGCTTGCTTTAATTTATGGTTTGAAAACATTTCTATTTAAACTTTTCCACATAGAGGGTCAGTTGCATAGAAAGAGGTTCATTTGCATGAAGTGCTAAAGGTGTGAGCCCCTGAGCAAGTCAGCTCTTGTAGCTCAGGCGCTAACGATACTGTCCATCACGACACAGCCTTAGGAAGGAAGGTACTAAGGCCTAAATGAAGCTGAGCATTTTTTATTGTGGTGACCCCCACAGCCGGGCAAATATTGTACAACATCTTGTGCCAGCAGCCAAAATGATTTACATATATTTTTTTTTGCTTCTCTCTGAATAGAGTGGACAGCTGGTGAATCCTTACGCCTATTAATCTTTCAGTGCACAATGATCTCTTGGTATGTAACAACTATTTTTCAATCTTTGGGGCATCAAGTGAAGTAATGAATAATTCTGTTATATTCTTACAGGACTGATGGGCATTACTGAACGACACATTAGGTTTGAGGGTGAAGAGAAGGAGGGAGAGGGGAAACACTGGCATAAGGCAAACAGCCTATTATTGCCTTTTCATTGTGGCAAACAAAAAGAATTCTTTCTAATCTGCTCCTCAGGGGATCACCATAAAACTCCGACCATCCACATATATTTTCTGTGTGTGTGCATGCATGTGAGTACCTGTGTTAAACTTTCTTGCTGTCAGGAACGATTTTTAGTACTTCAAAGCTCTTGGTGTCTCTAGTCTTAAACTAAATTGGGGAAGCTATAAAAGTTTTAATCTCTCTTGGCCCTGAAACTGAAATTTCTGTGCCAGTTGCACAGAACAAGTCATGGCGGACACTACGTGTGGTTGAGCAATGAACTCAGGCACCGAGTTTTAAGCAAAAGAGAAAGGAGACGAGCCAATACTTCAATAATTTAATCAGCTCTAAATTGAAAGGGAGATACGTATTTGATGGAAAATGGGGCAGCAAAATTTATGGGGTTACATTTTGATGTGATTTTAGAAATTTCTTATTAGTATGTTTAAAACTAGAATCTTGATAAATATTCATAACAAATTACATCAGCCTGGAAAGTAGCAATAGAGGAATGAGAAAAAGGGTGGATCAGGTTTCTCCCTGTGAAACGGGGATCCTTATTCCAAAAGTTTCTTTGTCCCCTTATTTTTGAGGACTGTTTAGAGAATTTAAATAACTTTTCATGGTCCCTCTCAGTGATAGGTCCCAGGTGCAATCCGAATGTGCAGTCCCTAAATATGAGTGAAGGATTGCAGTCCCTCCCAAATGCCCTATCACAGGAGCATCAGCTCTCTTGAGATCCCTGTTCTAACTCTGATGGGCTATGATATGCAAATACTTTAGGTCAAGGTAAAGGAGACTGCAGGAAAATTTAGAGACTACACACTGATCTGGCTTAAGACCCTTTTGAGGTACACCTCTTGGCTTTTCTCTCTGTCTGTCTCTCCCCTTTGCATTTTCTTTTACTGCCTTTGCTTATTGCAATGTGCATAAATGTGCATAATTTCCCTTTGAGTGGAAGCCTTTGAGTCTGTGACAGACAAACATGATTGAGAGAAGGCACACACTTCATTTTTAGAAAAAAAAAAAAAAAAGAAAGAAAAAAAATATCTATCACTGAACAAGAAATAAGGTTGGACTATTAACAGAGGCAGGAAGGTTTTTCTAAGCAGTAAGTATATTAAAGAGTACTCTTTGCTGTGTGTTGCAGAAAAGAAGAGAGAGAAAAAAATCCAGTGTTCAAAGAAAACTCTGACAATAAAATCCAAAATTATGTTAGCAATTTTATTCAGGTATTATTATTATTATTATTATTATTATTATTATTATTATTATTATTATTATTATTATTCTGTAGCCTACATAATTTGACAGCCTAAAAAAGAGGAGCACAAGAAATATAAATCACTCATTCTATTACAAAAGAGAGGTGCTTCTGCAGAATGGGATGCTGAGGACATTTCAGGGGGTTACCCCACAGAATGCTGATTAACTCCTCCCCAGATCTCCCATTAAAGATACACAAAATACTAGCATATAATTAAATATGTGTCCTTTGATTATCAGTCAAAGACTCATTGCGAATCGTACCAACCCCTTTGGAAGGCACCCAGCCCACTTCCAATTACAAACTACCTGACCATAAATAATAAAAGCTTATTACATGCACAGTAAATAATGGTTCTTAAAATAATGTATTTCAGGAGCTATATTTTACAGACACCATATGTGTTCCCTGTATAATGAGCTCTTCCCTCTATCAGTATAACCAGCAGCTTCTCAAATCTAGAGAGCTAAAAAGATTAATTTGTTGGGTTATGGTTTTTTCTAAACATTAACCAGTTGTTTTTCTTTCTCCATCTTTAAAATTAAATTCACTGTTTTCTACATTCCCATCCTCCTTCACAGTAAGGAACAACCTGAAATTTAAAAGTAAATTTTTGGAAAAGAAAGAAAGAAGATTCTCATTTTTGGAGATGTAGTCTTAATGCATGCATGAGGATGCTTATATGGAATACATATATGTCTGTGTGATGTGTGTGTGTGTTTGGTATTACATTTATATGCATGTATGTATTTACATATATGTGTATATAAATATACATGTTATGTAGACATAACACTAAAACTAGTGCATTAGATGATAATGACACACTGTACAGTGAATATTTTATGACTTTTTTTTTTTAAATATAATGTGGATTATTCAAAAAAAGAAACATTATGCAGTTCCTTATGTACCAATAGAAAAAGAAAGAGGAAAAGGAAGAGGAATAGGAAGAGGAAGAGAAAGAGAAAGGGAAAGAAAAAAAGAAAAAAGAAAAAGGGAAAGAAAAAATAAAAATAAAGACAAAAATAAAAATAAAGATAAAAATAAAAAAAAGAAAAAGAAAAAGAAAAAAAAAGAAAAAGAAAAAGAAAAAGAAAAAGAAAAAGAAAAAGAAAAAGAAAAAGAAAAAGAAAAAGAAAAAGAAAAAGAAAAAGAAAAAGAAAAAGAAAAAGAAAAAGAAAAAGAAAAAGAAAAAGAAAAAGAAAAAGAAAAAGAGCTTGGAATAACCAATAAAAACAGGAATGGGATTCTTCCATACCTCAGCATATACAATAACGCTGAAGGACATTTTCTTACTATGAAGCTGAGGTGACAACACATCTGAGTGCACATGTATTTGGCTATTTTAAGGAGGTGAAATAATATTTTTCCCATTTGAAAAGTCTCATGTCAAGAACATGAAAGACTTTTTTCCATACTGGCCACAGTCAAACTCCTACTGTATAATGAGACAGACTACTGGTTTCATAGGGAATCTTAACTCTCACATTTCAGAATCTTTCAGTGCTTATACCTTTCCCCACAGAGATGTCTATATGTACATACAGACAAATACACATTATATCTTCCACATCCAAAGCCCTCAAAATATTTGGCAAATTATGTAGAAAAGAAACTAAAGATTGTCTCATACCATGTGTATCATACAGAATTGAAATTTATTTTAAACAGAAAATGGAAATAATGCAGTTACCATTGCCAGTTTGAAGAGGAACATGAAAAACATTCAAAGTGCACTTTGGACCAGATAACAGCATTTATGTTTCCACTCTTGGAAGTGTCATGGCTTATCCATGACTTCAAGCTCTCAGGATCATGACTTAAATTAGGAAGAAACTACACCAGCTTACAGGTTATTCCATAATTGACTATTTCAGAGGTTTCATAGCTTTCTGTGCTACAAAAGCACAAAACAATTGAAATGAAATTATTAACATAAATGGACTGAAAGTTAAGAACAGTATCAGGAAAGGAAAACAGTGAGGGTCCACCAGTGACAGCCAGAAGCACTATAGTTAAAGCAGTCTGGTTTCCAATGGATTTGTGAGTCTTTTGTTGATTGACTTTTTACTGAATTATGTTAGAATTTTCTGTTATCTCCACATTTACTGATAATATTATTTTTTCTTGTCCTCCTATTCATGATTTGTAATTGTTTATGCTTCTTAGTAACAATATCAATGTAAGTAGCTGTTGAGTTGTGTACACTCGTGAAACAGAGACGGTGTGTATTCCTCCATTTGTGCATTCTTGCCATTAAATATTAGTATTTGCAAAGCCAGGAAGTTCTGCTACTTACTTTTTTTCAGCTGATGCTGAAGCCATCTGCCTTGATGGTTTATTGGTATTTGAGAGGACTAGGAATTTGAATTGCTTTGATTGGCAGAAGAGTTGTACTTGACTTCCACAATGAAGACCTCACAAGATAAAAATATTCTTATGTTCTAGCTAACTACTGCAAATTTCTCATCTGCTTTCTCTGTTCTTATTATTTTTCAAATCTATGAGTACATAATTATCTTGAGACCATCACTTCTCAGCCTCACTGGGTTTAAAACAGTCAAGAAGCTCAGAAAGGTATTATGGAAGACCCAGATATACCTGCAGACCAATTGATCATGTTGCCTCATTCCCACAGGAAAGCAGCCTACACGTAATTATAATTCATTACAAAAAAAAGACTGGAACCCCTGTGTCCCACAGATAAGTATCTAGGCCACGGAAATGTGCCACTGTGCCTGTCTGCATCTTCTGACCATCTGCCTCTGTTTCTCTATTTCTCTTGCTCTCCAGCTCCCACATAAACTAGAATAATTCCAACAACAAACACTAAAAAGAAAAACAGTTTCATAACATTACACAATCTTTTCTTAATGGTGGCAGTTTTAGGTCTCAGTATACCCTAAGGAAGAGGGGGAATTTGGTACTAAATCTTTTGTAAATGTGTAACCTCACTGTATAAGGAGCATCGACTGTGTAACTGCCTGTAAACATTTTATTTTCTTTCTGTTCTTTAAAAAAACTCTTGAGGGATGTTTCCCAGAAGTGAATGGGGATTAGATCTCAAAATAGGCTGAGATGTCTAGTACAACTGGAAATTAGTAATTGTATTTCTCTTTCCACTGTATTAGGAAAGATAAGTATTTAATGGGAGTTAGAACTGTGTCAGGAAAAAAAAAAAAGAGACACTGAGGACAGCAGCAGGTTTGAAAATACCCCTCTTTTTAAGTATCTGAACAATTCTTTGAACAAACCATCTCTGGGAGCATGGTCTCCAGGGTATAAACTAGCTTTCTGTAATTAGCCATGTATATCATTCCCTTGAGATGCCCTTTACTGATACTCTGTTATTTGAGGAAGAGAAGGGCAAGACAGTGCAGGAAGCATTTAACATAACATCTAGCCATTACAGCACCTGTACAGAAACGGAAACATATGGGCTTAGTTCAGAACCTAGCTTCTACAGATTAAATTCCATATCTGTGAGGAAAATGGCTTAAATGTATAAACACAAAACAGTACCTGTGACCATGCTATATGTCTCTCCAGCTGAACTGAAGGCATTAAACAGCAAGAGCTATGGATCCAGAAGGACAAGAAGGACACATTAGCTACTGCGACTTAGCAGAGCACTATTCAATGGAGATCTGTATTTAAAAGCAAGTCCATTTTAATCATCGCTATTAGTGAATGAAATCCCTTTGTGCAGGGACCATCAAATGTGTCCTACACAGAGAACTCAGTGAGCTGGCAGCAGAACTCCTCTGCCCTCTCACTGAGAGCTTCCATGAGCAGTACATCATGATCATGATCATTTTACCTGATGAAAGACAACACCTCCTGTAGCCATTTTTCACGTCCACACAATGTAATGATGCAAAACAAGAGTTTCACTGCTTCACATGCCACGCCTCGATGCTTGTGACCACCTTCCAACAACATCCCAAAATAAACCCACGAATTTTAGAGAAGGTTGCCCTACCCATCACTCAGGTATCGGAATCCAATTTAATGAATCATACTTTATAATATCCATATACACATCATCATTACGACTACTACTTGACTTCATGGTTATCTTGGATCCAACCAGAAAGATAATCTCCTCGGATTTCCAAATATCTTGTGCTCCAGACAGATAATGTTATTTTTGATGCCTGTGTTCCTTCATCTCCAAATCTCTAGATTAATCAGACTTTCTGCAGCCAATTAAAAATTATTACTATTTAGGCCTGGAGGGAATCATTCTATTTGAAGTATTTAAAGTAGACATTGCTTAAACTTTTCCACAATCTCAGGCAAGGGTTTCATTTGAAGTGAGCTGGAACCAATTTTAAAATGGAAGACTGTTCACCTAGAAAGGGAGTGTTCTTGTTTGTAACCAGATACCCATGTGTTGAGGGAGACAAGTTTCTGTCCACATCCCAATCCCATCACAGTGTCCACATCCCAAAACTGCGAAATGATCTTGTGTCACAAGGCAAATAGAGAGGACCTAACCAAGACAAAAAAAACCAAAACAAACCTAAACAAAAAACAAAACAAACCCCTCAAAACCCCCCAAAAAACAAAACAAAACAAAACCCCAAAACCAACCAAACAAAAACCAGCAATAACAACAACAACAAAAGTGTTCTTTTTTTCCTTTCTACTGTTTTATCTCTCAGCTCTGTGAGCCGTTGTGATACTTGTCAATCAATGCAATCAGTGCAATAGGAAATGAAAAAACTAGAGTAAGTCTCTGTTTATCTCAGATGTGCAGAACTGCTTTCTGTTTATTTTTTTTTTTCTTTTCTGTAGACATTAATATGTTTTCCATTGTCACCTGACAAAGGAACTTATAATTTACTGCAACACATACTAATGCGGCACATATACAGTCTAAGAATCTATTGCTGAATAAACTTTTACTAGGGAACATTGATTTGTTAGGTACTTCATTTTGAGAAGAAGCTGTGAGAAGACTCATCTGCATCCTCCATCCTATGGTTTGGGAGTTGTTGTTGTTGTCTGAGGCCTTGGTCCTTGTCCGAGCTACACTGGAGGCATGCCTATGCCCCAGTCCTCACTGATGCTGACCCTGACCTGCTGACTGGGCTTCCTGGCTTGGCCTCAGACCTGTTTCATCACTATGCTCTTGTCTGGGAATTGCTACCTGTGGCTGACCCTGGGTACCATCACTACATATGCTCTTCTTGCTGTCAACCTCGGCTCCTAGCTTACCTTCCCCTGCTCAGCAGCCTGCTCTTGCTGCTCCCTAACGATATATGAATCCTTTTATACTACCTTCCCAGGAAAAATGTAAATGTCCTAGGAGGACTGAGGTTTATGGGACACAGAAGAACTCCAGTCTAGTCCCACAATCAATTTTGCATACCAGGTGGTCAATAACATAGGTCTTTGTGGATGTACTTGCATACTCATTTGAAGATGTCAGATAAATAATTAAAAAAAAAAAAAAAAGTTCTACTTATTATTAATGCAGTGTATTGATCCTCAGTGTTGTCATTTTCTCCTTTCATGTCACATGTCTTCTTTCACAAATTGCATTTAAAACACCCCCAGCAAACAAAAAATGGCTACTTCGAATATCTTAAATAAATGACCAGATCATCAACAGGAATAAGTTAACACATCTCCTTTCATGTTACTGAAAAAGACTTTCTTTTATAATGTATTAATAAATTATCACAGTGTGAATATGAAAACAATACATTGATCCTAATTCTAAAGTTAGTAAATTACTCTTTATTATTTATTGTTTATTTTCCCATGGCATCCAGAAAACCCAGAACATACATTATAACCTAACTGCAATAGATACTACTGAACACAAAACAAAAACTGTTATATCAGTCCAAAAGAGTTTTTCTTTATTTCCTTTTTTGTTGTATGTTTTGCTAAGCTAAATACTGTTAAGACAAATTTTGAGAATAACTCCCTGTCAGGGGAAAAAAAAAAAAAAAAAAAAAAAAAAAAGACAGGATTATCAACTCTTCCTGAAAGTTGAAATTTTTAGGTTAAGATACAGCCAGGTCCTATTGTAAATCAAGAATTCAGGGAAAGCTGATGATTACTGCCCCGGGATAGGGACTCGGTCTTCAGAATTTTTGTTTCTGAGCTTGTGTCTGTCTTATTGGTGTGTCTTTGAGAAGACACATTCCTGCATCTCCTTGTTAATACATAAAATGCTTCTGACACTATTTGGATGTACTGTAGGTCCTATTTACACATTTTTTTCCAGAAGCATTTTGTTATCCTTAGTAGAAGTATCTACTTATATGCAAATATATAAACACGTTGTAGTGTGAGATTTCCTCTGTGCCTCAAAACCTTAGACCCCTATAAGTGCATTGCTCTCTGAAGATGCTGGTTTTGCCATTTGTTATAAAGGGAATCTAGAAAAAACACACTTCCTTCCTCAGTTCCTTAGTGAAGCACCAAGTTAGGTAGGCTGAATAACATCAGTGGTGTTTCCACTGCTACCTAATGGCCCATGGGTCATTTTAGGAGGGTTTTTCTGTTGATGGTGGAAATCTGTGAGTCTGTGATTCCCATCAGCTCTCTCCATCATTGGAGCTTCAAAAGGAAACTTTGCTTTCAGTACTTTTCATATACAACTGACTTTCCTTTACCCTAAAAACTTTTTGCTACAGTCTAGTCAGTCCATACAGTGTTTTAGCTTAGGGTTGATATCATGTTATTGTAGGACCTAGAAGAGAAAAACCCCTATGGTCTCATTCACAAGGTGAAGTTAATAGAAAATCAGATGATATGGTTAGGCAGGTCTGGCAGAAACTGGGTAGCAGGAATCCTTTATTACCCCAGGACCTTGATAGTGTCTTGATTCAGGCACTGTGTCTTGGAAATAGTATCTCCCCAATATCCGTAAGATATTGTTCCCTTTCTTTTTTCTACAGGTCCAGTTCTTATTTTCTATATTTACTATGGTTTGTAAGGCTGACCTAAAGCCAGCTCTCTCTCAAGTTAATTTATATGCCAGCTACTTTCGTGATGAATAAACTCCATTCCTTCGTCTTCAGCGGCTGTCTCACTTGATGCTGAAAGTTGTACTGAATATCTGCATAAAAAGGTCTGTCCTTTTCTGGAGTGTATCTACTGGTTACTGTTGCCCTAGCATGGCAGCAGCAAAGAGATTTCAAATTCTGTTTTTACAGAAACTTTCTATATGACCTCAGAAGTTACATTTATTCCCTCTGTGACTAAATCTCTTATATTTCTGTAGCTCCCACCAATGCTCAAATATGGTGATAACAAGACCCTGGACCCTGTTATTGCCATAGATTGATGTGTATAAGTACTTGTCCCCTCAATCAGTAGGTAACGTTGCACTAATTGCTGTTTGAAATGATTGCTTTTGCTTGCTGTATTCAGCTATTTTCAGTACTGTGGGGTGAATGACCCAGTGAAATAGTGTATCTCTAGTACAAAACACTTTGTCCTTTCCCTAAATGACAGGGCACACTCCAGTCTTGTTCTTGGTATTTTGCATCATTTGTTCCTCCTCAGCCCTGAAGCCTTGTCATTCTGTTTGGGGTATTAGTATAAATCAACACTATCCATGGGGCGATGTGAATAGAGGTTGGCACAAAGTGTGTGACTGGCACTAGTGACAAATTCTTATTGTGTCGAGATTTTAGGCATGACAGTTATTGGTAAACTAATCTGAAATAATCCCATTCAAAACTGCCAGATTTGCTGCAAAGTGATATGTTCCTGGAGATCCTTGCCAGAATAATGATTGATGCCCACTGCCAATCCATGCTGAGACTCAGTCGCTCCTTGTCATTTAACTATGGCTACACAGAGCATTTAACAAAATGAAGGGGCACATTTGATGTTTAATGAATAAGACTACCTGGAGTTGCTCATTTAATAGGTTCACACCTTTGTTCACTGGAAGGCAAGCCTGGGCAAATCACTTGACTTTATTGTGCTTCAGTCAATCCATCACTTGAGTAACAATAAAAGAAACAAACAAACAAAAAACCCATACACATACACCAAAAAAAAAACCACCAAAAAGGAAGCTCACCTGAAAAACAGTCAGAATTTGAGCTAGTACTTACTAGGGAGATTATACGTGCATGCCCATGTTCTAGTACCTCATCAAAGGAGCTCTTAGCTTCAGTAGTTGTACATTACTCAGCAGATGGAGTCAAGATACCTTTGCAGGGGAAAAAAAAAAAAAAAAAAAGGAAAAAGTTTGATTTTATATTACATTAATTTACATTTTTGTTACTTGCAAGTGAATATAATTAATGAATATGGAATTGTATTTTGATATTATTTTGCTTCATTTTTATAGAAGTGTGATGCTATGTTTTGTAGATGACTCCTCCCCAGCAAATTCCTAAATTTTAGGAGAATGACTAATCTCCCAGGTGGCAATGGGATATCAGTGGATGCTTACATTTAAGCCTGTGCTCAGTTTAATCAAACACTTTCTGAACAGGAAAACTACTAAAATAAAAAAAAAAAAAAAAGTTTGAGACACATCAGACTGAAGATGTGTATGCTAAGGGATTGTAAACATGCCAAGAAATGTGACTAGACCACCAGCAAAGGTAGCTATACTCAATAAAGATTCCAATATTTTATCTTAAGCTTCAGTCTTAATGTATTAATTAAAAAGTCCCAGAGACTCAGGACACAGCAGTTATATTGATGCGATTTTTCTCTTTTATGCAAGGAGAAACTCACCTGATAATACTAATAATGGCACTTACGTAGCACTTTAAATTCGCAAAGTGCTGTACCAACAACACATAAACTGCACCCTGGTTTGTATTAGTTCTTTTACTGCTGTTACAAAAAGGGTTTTAGAGGACAAGGAATAGGGATAAAGCACCCCTGCAGTTATTGCACCATCTGAGGGCTTCATCCAAACTACTCTTTCCCTTGGGTTCCTGCTAAGTCAGGTTCATTCTTGCTTACAACTTTTGTACCTTTTCCACACTAATTAAAAAAACAAAACAAAACAAAAAAAAACCAAAAAAAAACCCCAAACCTTCTTCTCTTGATTCCTATTATCATTATCTTAAGGATCATCACTGCAATGTTTAGCTGAACATCAACAAATTCTGTAGATTCTTGCAAGTTGTAGTTAAAATATTCCAAGCACTCAGCGTCGGCACAATTTTTTACTCACCTGAGACAAAATAAATGACACACAGCTTGTTTTTTAAGTAAATTCAACAACATTTAACAGCAGGTGGATGAATTATAAAGTTTTCTGTGGTTCACTTTGGGACCTCCCAACAGAAACCAAGATGTCAGTTCACAAGTTTGACCTCAATGAGTCAGCTCTTCTCAATATATATTACTCCACTTATGAAAAAATGGTGGCCACCCCAATACTGTTAAACACTTTACTCAGCATTAACTAGAGATTCACTCCCCCCCTCTGTATTTCTGCACTACAACATATAAAACCAGTTCTGCCTTTCTGTGGGAACACGAACTAATGAGCTCTTTTACAACTTCTTCCACCCATGTTGGGAAAGAAACTAATAACTTCCCTGTCTGTTTCTTTCTTTCTTTTTATTTAAAAAACTCAAAGCTTTGAAGCCCTCACTGACGTGAAGTCATGTCCAACCCAAGTCCCAGAATACTGAGGATCTCAGTTCCCAAAATGTCCTGTGCATGTAGCCAATATTCTCAATATCATACAGCAGCAGGGTCTGGTCATTAAAACTTTCTGTCTCTCCCCTCATAGTGCTCTCATATTTCCTAAATTTATTTACTTTGCTGAAATAAATCCTAGTTGGTTTGTTTGTTTGTTTGTTTGTTTGTTTGTTTGTTCCCCCCCCCCCCCCACCCCAAGTATGCCCTTTTCTTCCTAATCTTCATCTGTGTCTATTAAAGGAGTCTTTTACTCACAGGGTTCAGCTGAAAAAGTCCAACTCCAACAAATTGGTCAGTATGCTGTGACTATATTCAGCTATGTGCTGAAAGAAATGTACACATGATATTAGCCACAGGCTAATCTGCATTAACCAGAAGTGTTACTTGTTTCTTCCTTCATAAGAAGGCTTTTTTGTCATCTTTTGAAAACCATTTGACCAAGTTCACATGAGTACTTTCTGCATGATTCTGCTGGCTTTTTTTAGAGCCATGCAGCTTGCCAATTAAATCATTTGAAGTTGCTGAATTATTTGCTGTGTGTGGTAGTCATGAAGATGTATACAGAATATGCTGCATTTAATCTTCAATGGATGGAAAACTGCTGGCACTATGAATTTTGCCAACCTTTGCTTTTGCCTCCCCTCTCCACTTTGCAAATGGTTTTAGAATCTAAATGCAAACACATTAAGTATAAAGAATGAATTTGGCATTTAAATTAATAGTTTCATGTCAGATACAGTACGGGTTTTGTTTGTTGGAGGAAGAAGCTAAAACATACATTAAATCTACTGAATGGCTCAGGTGATTGACCAGCACATTTTGTCCACAGGATGAGTTGCAGAAACAGATCTCAGCTGTGAAATGGCTCGCTGACTTTCATTATTATTTTTTCCTGTCCTTTTTTTTTTTTTTTTTTCTTTCTTTTGCTTCAAAGTGTCTTTACCCATGAACCAGTAGAGTTTCTCCCAATACAAACTATCAGGTTTCACACTACAAGTTTTCAATGGCAGCCAATCTGGAGGACTGCATATATCTACCCCCAGACAGCTGCATTATGGAGCTAAAGGAACTGCATCTAAATTCATGAGCCGATAAAAAGTAATCTGGCTAAAGTCTTTTTTATACCAGAATATACACTGATAATCACACCCCCTTGAATTACAAATGTTCCATAACCATTCAAACTGGTACCGAGTTACTGACATTATTTGAAGTAATGACATAATAAAACACACTTTAAAAGACAAACCCATAATTTACTTACTTCTCGCTTAAAAAATGTTTCAGAAATCTTTTGAGATTGTAATTGATGGGATACCAGACTTCATAGACCATCAAAGACTTGAATATGTTTTAATAAACCAGAAAAATTAAAGTCACTTTAGCTTACTAGCTGGTTTTAGATTTTTTTAGTATTATTATTTCCTATGATTTTCCCCTTTCTTTTATCTTCCAGATCAGTTCTCTCTTTCTCTCTCACTAATATTTTAAAGCTGCAGCTAAAAATTTATTAAAAATTATATTGACCTGCAGCTTTATCTCACTAACAAATATGGGAATTTTTATTTTCTTTTCTCCTTAGAGACAAAAAAAATATCTCTGTTCTCAATTTGACATTATTATAGGGAGGTGTGCTGAAATTAGGCATTTGATGCACCCAGTTTAGACAGGGCATCTAACTTCCTTTGTAATGGTGTGACTACCTACTGTTTGTGCTATACAAAATTCTGATAATTAATAAGTTTGCTCAGTATAAGGACTTGGAGAAACTTGCAGTGTCCATCTGTCTTTCTAATTGGCATCCAGAGTACATTAGCTGAGATTTCAAAAAAGTCATAGTCATGATACCTCTTCCTTCCTTCTACATCAGGAAGAAGTCAATTTAATTAAACTCCCCAACTTTTGTTTTAAAGTAGAAGTGAATTCTTTATAGCTAGTTAAACTGAGAAATTCAAACAAATTAAACGTAGTCTAAATGAGTATGTTACCTTCTTCTCTCCAGGTAACTTCTCACTTAACTGAGAAAACTCTGTGTAGGGACAGAAGAGTGATCAAAGTGTCAAATTCTCTCAAAGTCATGTGATTAAATACTCTTAGGAGTTTTCTTGAACAGAAAACTTAACAGGTCTTGGCCTTAAAATAAAGGAAGGAAAATTGTAATTTACTGGGTGAGTTCCTTAATCTTTTAGTTTTCAAATATAGAAAAGAAAGTGAATCAAACCAATTTGCCTGGGTGCCTGTGAGTGAAAAATGGTAGAAAATGTGGTTACATTTTGCAAGGTATATGTTTTCATTAAAAATAATAAAAAGTCAAACAAAACCACCATTTTTTTTTTTTCCTACCCAAAACAAATGGGTAGGAAGCACATAATAGTCAGCATGGAAAAAAGTTTGCATTTTTCATGGGAGATATCTTCTAGATTAAGATGGTGGTGAAATGATGAAATAAAAAGAGTTCATTCTAGAGTTGCAGGGAAGTTCACAGTCCCTAGTATCAGGCTTCTAACTCCTTGGGTGTCCATAGTGAATCCTGCAACTCTCAATTGACTTAAGTCACTTCCATTAACAACCTCCACACTCAGTTCTTGTTGACCCATGCCCTAACGTGCCTGAAGCTGAAAGCTCTTGTTATTGCAAGAAAACGTGATGTAATAACAACACAATGGCAGTTTTGGGGCTAAATTCTGTGCCTGTAGACACAACTCTTCTGTCAGTTTGTATTTACATAGTAGAACTGGAGATAAACACTTTACAAAATGCTGGCAGATAGTGGTTTTGTTGCAATGAGTACCAACATCTGAGTAGACCGAAAAAAAGACTACTTGAAGAGATTCATCTTAGCATTGCTTGTGGCAAATGGACTTGTGTAAGACTCTCAGCTGCTTATCTTTAACACCCAGATTATCTTTTGGTACATCTGGGTCCAGATGAAAAGGTGAAATACTGTACCTGTTCATGCCTTAAACCCTGGGTTTCCACCCACATGTCCACACTCACAGAGCAAGAAAGTGAAGGGTCCTGGGTGTGAAAGTGGAATGGTGATGTGACAGCAGAAGAGGACAACTTGCTGGCCTACAGCACTTCACTGCACTATAGGAACTGCTATGCTGTTTCAAACTGGTGGTCCATCTAGTGGCTGTTCACAAGATACCTCAAAGAAAGATATTGAAAATCCCGTAACAGGCAGCAAAAGAATAATCCGTCTTTTCAGAGATGATTCCATCTTTTGCCCAAGATTCAGAGTTGGACTCAATGGTAGGTTATACTGGTATATAAAGGACTTATGTCTACTATCTCTTCACCTGTTATACCCTTAACTCTTCCACCTGTATTTTACTTCTTCCTTCATATTATTTCCCCTTTTTAATCAGGGAACACATCCTATATCATGAACAGGAAGAAATGCAAAGATTAATTCCATTGAATTTTAGGCTTTTAGCTAAGACCATTTACTTAGTAGCTTAGTCTATTTATATAATCAAAAGAGAAAAATATACTTCCTGAAGTGGCAATTTACTCTGCTTAGATCTGAATCACCCTGAAGGTTCCTGTAGCTTTCCAACATCTAAAGAAGGAGCAGAGAGTAATTTATCTAAAGTATTCTAGCCTAAATACCTCAGTTATGAGCTTAAAGTTGGTTTCAGCCTGTGTTTTCACACCCACCACACCACCTGTAAATCTTTCCTTGCCTTTCTCAACCACCTATTTCTATTCAACCATTTTGTTTAACAGGTGATCTTATTGCTGTCTGGATACCACATTTTCCTTAGTGGCCCAGATCTTGCTGACTTGCTGAACTATCGTAATGCAGTTCAGCTCAAGAATCTACATAGAAATAATCAATAACAGGTTAGTAATAAGAGAAAGCAGCATGATGCATCATTGACAGAATTACTCTCTCCTCAACTGTAGTAAATTAAGGAGAGGTGAACACCTGCCTTTACACAATCCTGGAGACAGAGACTGAATTAATTATTAAAAACAATGGTATTCGGACAATTGCTTTTCAGCCAGGCACTTGATTCTTATCCCTTTAATAAAAGATACCAGAAGCTGTGGGGTTTTGTGTTTGTTTGTTTTGCTTTTACCACAGACTATCAGCATAAATACCACTTCCTTAGTTAGAATCCATCTGCTCTGTTGACAATGTACTCAAATTGGAAGCAAGCATTTAATGGTGTCATGCTGAAGCACAACAGAGTGGATGCTGAGAGAGCCTTAGGAGTCACTAAAATGAAAGGGTTTTTCTCTTAATTTCAGTCACCAGAAGACTTTGAACAGAACATGACATCTTAGCCATCTGAGCTTTTTAAACGAGACTTTGGCAGATACACAATGCTCAGCTCTGTGGTACCTAAATAATTGAGGCTTTGAAACATCAAAGTACGCACACCTTCAAACACTCAAGTAGCTTTATTTGAAAGATTCTTTTTACAAAAGAAGACCAACTCTGCCATTTGAGATCAATGGATCTCTCTGAAACATAGTGTCCCTACTTTAGATTGGAACACATTGGTTGTTTACTACATATTGACTAGAAGTGTCCCAGGTGCAGAAGGCATTTGATTAAATGGATGTCTTTGTGATGGCATGATACACTGCAGAATTAGGGATGACATTTGAAAAAGAGGAGAGGGGGATCATTATGGCAAAAATCAGAAATTCTCAGATATTTCACTCTTTATGTGTGGATTTTATTTTATTTTTTATTAATTTAATGCAATTTAATGTAATGTAATTTAATTTCATTTTGCTTTGCTTTATTTTGCTTTGCTTCATTTTAGTTTATACTCAACAGATTTCTCCAGGACTAAGAACTGAGATTTGTGGCAGATCAAAAGATTAGTCATTGGTGACATACTCTTTTCCAAGGCCATGTGGATTGTCTTCTCATTATCAGGTTTTGCTCTGAGCTTTAAAAGTTCTCCTTCACTGATGCATTTCTCTTCCTCTCCCAACTATCCTTCATAAACCCTGGCTAAGGCACAGTATGAAATTTGTATCCTACCCATAGGAATCTTACAGTTTTTCACATCCACATCTGCTTTGTTGTTAAAGTTATTATAGTTGGGTTTTATCATTACTGATATATTTTTCTAATCAGTACATACAGTAGTCATTTATAGTTCTCATTAGTTCATAATATACAAGAAACCAAATCCCAAAAGGAAATTATGTCCTTAAACTTTATGGGCTTTATGTCCAAGACAGTGATCCTCAACTAATATTTCTTAGCAATTTCAGCTTCTGTAAAGGCATAGAAAACTTTATTTTTTAGTATAAATTTAAAAGAACCTAAAGTTCTGTTTTTTCATTTGACTACTGTGGCAGAAAACTTGGCCTACCTGTACTCATTTACAATTCTTCAAATCTCAAGTGGAGATTTGAGCAACCTCGTCTAATTCTCCATGGCATCTCTAAGCATGTACAGGAAGCGAAGGTTGTCTGGAGTGGTGACATGGATTTGATAAAGGAAAATCATGCTTGACCAATCTGAGAGCCTTCTGTGATGGCATGACTGGATGAGTGGATGAGGAGACAGGAGTGAGCGTTGTCTACCTTGACTTCAGCAAGGCTTTTGACAGAGTCTCCCATAACATCCTCATAGGTAAGCTTAGGAAGTGTGGGTTAAATGAGTGGACAGTGAGATTGATTGAGAACTGGCTGAATGGCAGAGCTCAGAGGGTTGTGATTAGTGGCGCAGAGTCCAGCTGGAGGTGTGTAATAAGTGATGTTCCCCAGGGGTGAGTACTGGCTCTGGGCTTGTTCAATGTATTAATCAATAACCTGGATGAGGGGACAGAGCGCACCCTCAGCAAGTTTGCTGATGATACGAAACTGGGAGGAGTGGCTGACACAGCAGAAGACTGTGCTGCCACACAGCAAGACCTGGACAAGCTAGAGAGTTGGGCAGAGAGGAATCTAATGAAGTTCAACAAGGGCAAGTGTAGGGTCCTACACCTAGGGATGAATAACCCCGTTCACCAGTACAGGTTAGGGGTTGAACTGCTGGAAAGTGGCTCTGCAGAGACAGACTTGTGAGTCCTGGTGAACAACAAGTTGACTGTGAACCAGCAATGTGCCCTTGTGACCAAGAAGGTCAATGGACTCCTGGGGTTCATTAAAACAAGCATGGCCAGCAGGTCGAGGGAGGTCATCTGGGGGTTGGAAGTAGATGATCTTCAAGGTCCCTTCCAACTCAAACTGTTCTGTGATTCTATGATCCTTCCCCTCTACTCTGTCCTGGTGAGGCCACATCTGGAGTACTGTGTCCAGTTCTGGGCTCAACAAGAAGAACAGGGAACTACTGTAGAGAGTCCATCAGAGGGCAATGAAGACGATTGAGGGACTGGAGCACTTCTCTTATGAGGAAAGGCTGAAACACCTGGGTATGTTTAGCCTGGAGAAGACTGAGAGGGGATCTCATCAATGTTTATAAATATCTAAAGGGCAGTTGTCAAGAGGATGGGGCCAGACTCTTTTCAGTGCTGCCCAGCGACAGGACAAGGGGTAACGGGGACAAGCTGGAACACAGGAAATTCCATCTCAATGTGATGAAAAACTTCTTTCCTCTGAGGGTGCCAGAGCACTGGAACAGGCTGCCCAGAGAGGCTGTGGAGTTTCCTTCTCTGGAGATATCAAAAAACTGCCTGGATGCGTTCCTGTGCAACCTGCCCTAGGTGACCCTGCCTTGGCAGGGGGGTTGGACTAGGTGATCTCCAAAGGTCCCTTCAAATCCCCTCCATTCTGTGACTTCGTGATTCTCTAATCTGGCCCTGATCCTGCCCCCTTCTTCTATGATAAATAAGGATTTTCATTCCCACTACCCTCAGGTGGTTCCATTGTCAGAAGAACTCACAGCTCACCTACTATCTATCCATGGAATTGAATACAGAACAAAGTATAGTTTTAGGGGTGGTTTTGCAGGTAAATGTGACCAAAAGAAGTAAGTCTATGTATGCCTTTCAGTACTGTCATTCACATATGAATTGGAGAAAACTGCTTATAATTTCCATCCTACTCTCAGTAGATACAAACTCTTACATCTTGATGGCATTACACTGAAAATGTTGATGCAAAAGGGAACGCTATCTCTTTTATTTGGAGCTAAGACTTTATTGTTACTTTAATTAATGTTTAACAGTCTAATAAAAACCTGGTCTTTTTTTTCTTGTTAATTCTAGTACCAATACACATAGTGGAAATTAACACAGAAAAGGCTTTTTCAGCTAAAATTGTTATTCAGAAAACTTACTAGTTCTCTTTGCTTTTATGCTTACCTTTCCAATGTGCCTCTGGGACACAATGTTGAAAACTTCAGTCCTCATGAAAAGAAATGCATGAGATGGAGTAACAAGTCAACAGCGTCCTGATGCAGAGAACTGCGTGATGTTCATGGCGGTGACTCCTTTTCCTCAGTTTTCAGTCCACTAAAGTAATTACTTTTTTTCTCCTCACATTTTCTTTGTATGATCTGCTCCCTCTTTAAGGGTTCCCAGCTGAAGTTTGAAAGTGCACTATAGCCTCTACCAGTCCCAAATAACATAAAAAGCTATTCATTACACAGATGTGAGTTATGTACTTAGTTCAGAGACACTGTGCTGTCAAGTCAATACAAAGCCTGTGGGCTTGTATCAACAAAAAACGTATTTACTAGGACAGAACAGGGAAATACCATAATTATCTATAGTCCAGGTATTTACATGTACCCATCTTTGAAGCTCAGCCATTAGTCAGCAAATTTTGCAGGGTGACAAGGAAATAAAACAGACTTTCACTTTAGTCTTCTGCTATAAAAGAAAAGGTTTTATCTGTTCATGAGGTTGTTTATTTATGCTATCCAGTGATAAATTTTAAAATTTAAAAATAAAATTAATTATAAATGATCTTGACAGTAGTCCAAGATCTTCAGCCACTTCGATAAGGATTTTAATCTCTAAAATGCAAAAGAATGTCCTCTCCATGTATCTCTGAATCCGTGATGACTGCTTTCCCAAGTTGAACAACTACATGCAGATCAGCGCAAGGTAATTTAGTTTATCATCCCTGTAGAGATTTGTGATCCTCTTGGGCATGAAGTTGGCTTGAGCTTTTGTCATTCCTTTTAATTTCTCTAGGAATGTGTTTAATACAGCAACAGTAATACCATGTAACCCTGTTCTCTTTCATATATACATATATTTATTTATATCTACAGCTACATATACAAATGTTTATATATGGAGACTGTAGATAGATGCAAAATGCAGAAAAAGTGTATTTGCTGATTCTTTAGTCTAAAAGTTTACTGTTTATCTGGGTTGAAAGGAAAATCCAACTAAGTCTGCTAAATACAAACATGCAGCCTCTAGTTCAAGAAGTTTCCGAGACACAAGCCACTGAAGACTATAAGAGTACACTACAAAAAGGTATTACAGACTTGCCCATTATTCTGGTTTACTTCAGTTATCAACTGCTAGCAAGTAGTGGAAAGGGGATATTGGCCTAGGAGAACCTTTGGTCTGACCTAGCATGGACAGTTTTATGGTCTGATGCCTTTTCTCCCTAAATGAGTTAGTAAGCAGAACCTGTACAGAAAAACATGGAATATGTCTAGTTTGATCCCATTTTAAAACTCACATGTCTATCAGTTGCAAAACCAAGGTTTAATAACAAAAGAGATGACATTTTCTCAAATTCTGGATTAAAGGTATGATTTTGAACCAACAGAGGTCTTACTGCTTTTCACAACATGTATCACTATGACAGAAAATAAATTTCAAGGAATGTTGAAAAGTTATATTAAAAAGAAAGACAAATGAGGTCTGATATCACTGTGACAGATCCTGTCAGAGAATAGGACAAGGTAGTACTGCAAAGCTTTGAGTAACAGATACAGAAATTTGTCTGGAATAAAACTAGATCACTGAAAAATAATCTTTTACATTTCTGCCAAAAGTTCTATACCTCTGTCCCACTGATGTACACAAAGAGGAAAAATATGACCTCAATATTGCTCTTTCACCATTGACTCATCCTAGAATTGATACACTTGTGCTGTGGTTGCCCTGAAGTGTAATAGTGTACCATTAAATTCCAGCTGCAATACCATTATATTGCTATTAGAAAAGACTGCCGAGCAACACAATTTTTCAAATAAATATAAATTGTGAGTGGCTGAAATGTGAAATGCCCTCAAGTGCCCAGGAGCAGGATTTTCAAGTGTCCTTTTTCAGTGGACAGGTTTTATGCTCTCCAGCAAAGGAATGGCTCAGTTTCTCTGTTGATTTTTAGTGGTAGTCTTAACAGGCACATACAATAAAGAGCCATACAGAAGTCTGGGCCATGAACTCTGTGTAGCCTGGTGAAGGCACTGAAGTTCTGTTGAGTATTGCCCCTAAGAAAGTTGCATCTGCTGCCTCAAAGAGCTAGTTCAAAACCTGTTGTGATTCTCAGTCCTACCCAGTTGCCATTCAACTACTTTATGCTTCTCAGTGGCTTGCTTTGTTTGACTTAGAGTAGGGAAAAAATTCATCTACTGATAACTGAATAACACCAGAGAAGTACACAGCCTTTTATCTAAACAAATGAAACAAATACAAATCTTTGGCTTTCATCAGGCTTGTCTCCCTGAAATTCACACTTCTCTGTCAAGAGGATGTTTTTTACACCTACTCAGCTGGAATACAGTACACACTGCATGTTGATAGCCAGCATTTTCACACCCACTTATTCATGCATATGCTAATAGTTTTCTCACTACAACTGCTGTGCTTTGTCCAGGACCCTGTACAGCTGTTTCAAGCATGCACCACCAACCAGACAGCTTCTGAGTAATTTACACCTTCTCCCTACCCCGTGGTATTTCGATAGCTGAACATACAAGATATGTATGACCATCAGCACTGACCACAGAGAGACTTCATGTTCTTCCCTATCAGCTTATAGGTGTAAAACAGATGGGATACCCAACAGAAATAGTGAGTGATTTTAGCTGCAAGTGGAACTCTAGAGTACAGTTGCATACAGTCACTTAACAGCACTTTGTTCATAATTTCCAACTGGTTTTGCGCTAATGTTGACAAATATGCATATAGATGCTTTTAATCCTCAAGAAATACGAGTTTAATAATTAATTTGTATTTAAATAACTATTTAAAGAAGGGAGAAGCATGGATTAAATCACAGATAGGTTGTGATTCCTTCGTTAAAATACTATCACAATTGTTCAACTAGCATACCAGACTGGGAATCACAGCTTCAGCAACTGCTAGTGCATTTTATTGCTAATTCTGCTGATCTTTCTTCATTTAATACCTTTAAATTAATGATGGGAAAATCTTCAAAATAAGATTGGGCAAACCTGCCGATGGCAAAGAAGGTCTTTTTCTCTGTTAAAGCTCTGCCTCAGGACTTGGGAGAGTTTTCTTCATTCACCACTGCACTATAATTTTTGTGGACTTTGACTTAATGGCATCTGGGGATTTCACTGCAGGATCTGAAGAGATCTGCATAGCTGTAGGTGTCTGTCCCATCTCTGTGCTTGGGGTGGAAGAATAAATAAATTTTTGTCCAATGGTTTGGTAAAAGTCTTGTAGATGTTATCTTGGCGGAATTCATCCTTTCTATTTGGAAATCAGCTGGATATACCCCTATTCAGCAATGAACTGCGTCTGGAGGCTCCTTTGAGACTGACTTGAGTTTCACAGGGATGCGGTTTGACTGGGGTTATTTGCTTGTATAGTCTGGCTTCCTGTACTTTGAAATTTTATGGTTTGGGGTTTTTTTTTTGTTTTTTTTTTTTTTGGTTTTTTTTGGTTTTTTTTAAATAAGGTGTATTGTAGTACGGACATTGATTTTAGATAAAGTAAATAATTTCACTATTTTGAAGGCCAGAATATGCTATTGAACTCTAACACAGGGAAAAAAAATTATGAGATTGAAGTACCGTGTTATGACATAAACCTAATTAAGTGACTCACTACGGCTGAAAGGGAGATGACTTCCTCCCTCCCCTTTTCTTTGTCTATCACTCACACTCATTTGAAACATTTGACAATAAACTGAATATTCTTACTACAACATAAGTGAACTGAATCATCCCAGAGAAGAATCAAATTAATGCCTGAATCTGTGTTAGGTGTACACAACAAACAAGGGAGCTAGGGGAAGAATGAGCTTCCATCAAAAATAAAATGACAGAATAATGGAATAATTTGGATTGGACAAGACCTTCAAGAGCATCCAAGTCCAACCATAATGAGCAAGGGAAAGAGATGAGAGACCAGGAGTTGTTCTTTGGTGAAAACAAACTGTTCAGATTGGCTTTTCCATACATAGGCATGGCAAGTCATACCACACCAGCTCTCCTTTCCTTTCTTATTTGTAATCTGAGCATAAGAAAAAAAGAGACTACATAGGCATTTAAGGAGAAAAATTCTCTGTGACACATGTATATCCAGGCAGTTTGTACTTATCTTTTTTATTCACTTTTTAAGTGTTCTTTTTTTTTTTTTTTTTCCACTAAAATGTCATGGGATTCTAAAACTGCATGTGCTGGAACACCCCAGATTTGAATAACTAGACCTTTATTTTGTCAAAAATAGGAAATGGTTTTCAAGACCCACCTTGCATGAAACTGCACTAATTGCTATCAGTAATATTTTTAGCTTCTAATTCTTTGTTGATACATTTTTAGGATATGATGAATGACACATCTAAGTCAGAATTTAGATCGGTGACAAGTCCTTTATAATAACTGGGTAGGTTAATGAGATTGGAGAAAAGAGTTTGCAAGTGATTGTGAGAGAGAAAGAGGCAATTGTTTGCCTGGCTTGCTCAGGCTGTTGAAATCAACTGCACCAAAAGACAATAGTCTGAATCAGAACTTTTCTCAGATGTTACACTTCAGCCCAGGATTTTTAAAGGGTAAGTAGATTCACAAGGCAAAAATCTTACAGTTATTTTTTAGCTAATGTTTTCTCTATTTTTAATTAGAATCAATATGTCAGACTGATCTGCCTTTTATTCTCTACACTATCTTCTCTTATATTTTTTGTAATATTAGACTCTATGTCAGCCTTGTAAAAACAATCTTTACATATTAACAATTGAAAAAAGAGTTTCATGTTCATGACCTCATCACAACATGCAGTGAACCGAAAGGAGATAGTAATGTGTAGTAGGCTCTTGTCTGTTGACAACCTGCTGGTTAGAAGGGATGCCTGGGATGGAGCTGTCTGATCCCCTCAAAAATCAGGTAGAATCTAAATATTCTAGATCCCAAGAACAAGAAAAGAAAAGAAAAAAGAAAAAAAGAAATCAGAAGAAACTCCATATGGCTCCCCATGTTGAAATGCCTGGAGTTTTCTGCCTTGCTGTGGATTCTCCTTGCCAAGGGAAAAATTGCAGTCTTTCCACTGATACAGATCTTCCTTAGACAAAATTTCGTTATGTAATAATTTACGGTACCTATCATGCCTCTAAACAGATCAGGGGCAGGAACTACACACTCACGTAGCCACGTCTGCATCACTCAGATATGCAAGCTACACCTGACAATACCTCTGGTGTGCAGGCACAGAGGAAACAGAAAGCGTAGTTTTAGTCGACCATTGGTTTGAAGTCTGAGTAAAAAACTCAACCTGTGAGAATATTAGACTTCAGAGTTCAATAGCAAAGAGAAAAGAAATAAATCAATGGGTTTGGGTTTGTACACCAGGAAGTTTCATTCAAATTGGAAAATGTGTTTCATTTTCAAGTTATTTAAGCCTTTTTTTTTTTGTCTTTTTCTTTTCTTACCCTTTAAAAAGATCAATTTCAAAATGAAAATGACATTTTGAAATGAAACATTCTAGTTCATTCTGAAAATGTTGATATAAAGCATTCTGACATTTCCTAAAACCATTTTCTTTCATGTGTGCATGTGTATATGAAGACTACTTGAAGGATGAGACTTGACCTTATAAATTCATACTTGTTCATAGAACAATACAGGTAGAGGTGTGCATAAAAATGTACTTTTTCTCTTGCTAAAAATATTTCACCCAGCTGTAAAATGCCCAGAGGAATAGCTGCAGGATTTAACCAATTATTGTGAACTGTATGAAGCCAAACAACCCTTTGCTGTAGACCCCACAATGTAGCAATCTGAAATAGTCACAGCCCTGCCTCTTTCCAAATCCATTTTTTATATCATCATGCAACAGCAAATGAACAACAAAAAAGTAACAAAAAATTTCTTTTAGGGATTCAGTCTTTGTCCCAGCAAATTATATTTTAAACATCATCTATACCAGTAGGCACAATGGTTCATAAATGCCCACTTGAATACAAATGACAAGAAAGACGGGTTTTTGACATTCATCTTTACAAGGTGACATTTTGTTATTTTAATGATCTGAGCTATCCCCAATACAAAAACTTGGCCTAATATTATACTTGTATTTAAAAACAAACAAACAAACCATTTCCCTTTTTGTTCTGTGGTGACAGAACAGCAATTTGCCTTTGTGTGTAACAGCAGGGATGAGATGTCGTGAGTTGAATGGGACTCAGTCTTTCGCCCTGCTGCAGGTCTGGTCTGAGAATAGTGAAAGAGGGAACATCACCTTGACTCTCGTTCACACTCTGATCAAATGTCTGTGTGGATCAGTTCAGGATAGAAGAGGAGTTGTCAATTTTCTGAAAGGCTTTGCTGGCCAAAATACCATTTTGTATTTTTGTGTGTAATTTTGTGCAGTTAAGGGATTCCATCCAACTCAACATAGCTAGTATCTCCAAATTTGCAGGAACCTGTTGTGAAAACTTTATTGATAGTGCTCAAGTCTAATTTCCTGTGATCACCTAGGCATTTATCTAGAAGTGGAGGAGAAAAGGGATCTAAACCCCAGCATTTTACCTATTAAAAACTGCCATGCTGAAAGGAGAAGCTGGGGGGGCATATGCAAATGTGTATTGCCTCTTCTCTCTCTTTTTCCTTTTTTTTTTTTTTTTTTTTTAAATTTAAAAACAAACAACATGTAATTGGTTTTAATCCTGCTGAAAATTGGGGAAGATTTATGAAAAAGGAACTTGAAGGGCTCATTTTCAGTGGATTTGATATTATTGATTAACTGATATTTAGACTCCTGAGGCATCACTTCTCATTGTGCAAAATAAGCATAAAAACACTACAAGCAATTAATTGCATGTTTTTTGTACTATGCTTTGAGATGGCCTATCAGCCCTTTATTAATATTAATGAGGAGAATTAGTACCAAAGACCAGGGATCCATGATAGCTGGAAGAACCTGCAAGGACCCTCCAGCTCTCATGCTTTATTATTTTTTAATCAAAGTGGCTGACTTGAAGGCACAAAATTAAAGAACGGAGTCCTTTATGATTCCACAATGATTCAAATTAAAATGATCTATACTTGCATAATTCCAATGAGCCATTTTGTGCTAGTTAAAAACAGTTAAAAATTGCATAAATGCATGATTTAAGGGCTGCAGCTTTCTAATCTTAATGAAAGGGCCGTTTTTTTGTATATTTCTCAACTCGCACATGTGATCAGAATAAATCCACCACAGAAGAACAAGGGAGGGAGAATATATTTGTCAGCAACATTCTGCTACTAAGTTACCTTGAGAAAAGATGGGATTTGGGATCATGGGTAATATTTTCTTCTTGTTTGAATAGCCAATTTTGTTCTTGTAAGTATATAAAATATCCTGTCTTACTTCTATTTCTGTTACAACGGGGTTTAAATGTCTCATCCAGGATCACTTTTCTGGAAGACACTGTAGTTGTAACAGTAGACACAGTAGTTGGTGATAAACCATGCTGCGATGAGCTCTTCACAAACAATATAAACATATACAAAGAAAAGATAGGAACAGAAGGGGAAACAACGAGTAGCCTGCGGTCATCCTGTGGATGAAGGGCAGAATCAGGGCTGCAACTAAAATACGATGATGAGTAATATTCAATAGACCGTACTGCCTCTCTAAAACTTCTGTTATTGTAATATATGTAAATTCAGCCCATCAATGAATTTCAGAGAACTGTAATATGGGCTACTACTACACTAATTATATAAAATAAAGGAAAAGATAAATCCTTAGATCCAGACTCTTTTGCATACCTTTCTTGATGCCTGACAAAAAGTACATAGTTTATGAAGCCCTGACATACACTAGCTAAACGAGGCTTCGATATCTGTCTAGCCATTGCAGCACAGAAATCAGTGTGAGCTGTAGGACTCTCCCAAGACTCTAGGAAAATTCTTGAGCCATTACTTTATGCTGAGATCTGTTTTGTTTTTCCTAGGATAAGATAATTTCCCAAGCGAGCTTATTTTGCAGTGTAAGTGGTGTTTGGACTATGCCAGAATCCTGACCACATGATCATGCCCTTAATGTAGTGAAATTTTGGCAAGTTCTTAGTTCCTCTTTGGAGTCATGTCAAAGCGCACTGACCCTCAGTGCCTTTAACAAATCCTCAAAGAACCACGCTATGGATTGTAAGGCATAGTTCAAATATCTACAATCAGCCCATAATCTACATATCATTGATACAGCATAATGGATCATTACAGTACTCTGCCACTGTGCATTCAGAAGTCCTAAATCCACGGATCATGAACATGATAGACTGTAACAGTCCCTTCAAAGAGTTTACAATCTATCATATCAATGTGGATTTAGAAAACAGCACATTTCCACATGCATAGCCCCTCTGCATACTAAGAAACCTTATGCATTCTTAATGGATAGAAGTTATGGTGTATGAAAGGCAGGGACATTTTATTATTCTCCTGCTAGGAGAAAACGCCTCTTTTTTCAAACACATATCTGGTGTCCATGAGCTATCAATTTTGTCCCTTTAGCCATGCCAAGAGGTTTGGTACAGCCTTCCTGATAGAATGACTAGAGCTCAAAATGTACAGAATTGCTTTTATGTCAATGTATTACATAAATTTTGTGAATGAGAGCAATCATCTGGTCCCAGTTCCCCAAACGGTGTAGTTAAAATGGGATCAGAATAGTTGCATGGAGTGCAAAGCTCCTGTGATTATTTATACCAAATATTGTGGTCCTTAATATTTTAGTCCAAAGAACAAGAACAACTTACACACAGTTCAACTTTTCCTACCCTTTATTATTAATTGGAAGAGTTTATTGGTTAATTCAGTGCCTATGGTTCAGTCGATATGTTCCCCCAGTGTATTTCTATAAGGATATCCGTCTTCATCAGCTGTGAGTTCAGTTTTTCATTATAAAGGTTTTAAGTTTCTTTGCTTGCTGAAAAAGCTAGAAGCATGAGTTTAAGCCTCATCCAGACCTAAGACAGCCTAAGTAAATGTAAATATGTCCTAGGGCATCCAGGCTGAAAGCCAAAGGTATCTTCATGTGATACTAATCACACTGTTCCTCTGACACTGGCTACAGAAACCTTTGGGACTTATATCAACCTGGTAAGTTATTTTTGCTCCAGTGGATTCTTGACCTTAGCAATGACCTTGCCTCTAACCAGGCCTGAATTTACCCATGGGAATTTTTAACAGTTATAATAGCCTTCACTTGAGGTGGAGGAGAAGGAGAAGGGAACTCAGATGATGTAAACTATTTTCTTCAGTACACACTGGAGTAATCCCGGTTCAGTTACACCAATTCACGAATTTATGCCACGCAAGGGTATTTAAAACACTACAGCCCACTTTCCAGATAGACTGCAGACATTGCCTTCCAATTGACAAGTAGTACTGACAGTGTATTTTCATTTTGTAAATTCTTTGAGGTACATATTTGCATCTGCAGGAGCAAACCCCTGCAACACATCACATCGCAGACACACAAAAATGGACAAAAAGGACTTATACTAGTTGTTTTTCTTTCTTTTGGTGCTCTGTCTCCTTTGGTCCAGCTGGAACTTCTGAATAAGCTTCTGTGATTTTGCTTTCTGAAATTTGCAAAAGAAATTTGCTCTGGGATTGAGACCGTGCGTGTCAGACAACAAATTTATACGGCTGGCATACAATGTACGTGGCCCAGAATGTAAGGCTTGATAATGGAAAACCTGACAAAATCATAAGTGGTCCTAGTGGGCAATACTATAATGCAGTGTTATTATGCCAGGTTTCCAAAAACGTATATTACTCAAGAACTGAAATTACTGTTTGGCAGCCCAGGAGCTTGTAATGCATTGAGTAAACTATAGTTTCTGACTAATATTTGCATGCCTGTCTAAGAATATGTAAATGTGACAGTTTCCCTCCTGGAAAAACTAAAATCCCTAATGAATTGAAGGGCCAAACATGCAAATAAACCTCATGATTCACACACGTGTCTCTCATTTAATTTTTCAAAATGTATTTTGCATTTTGATTACGCTACAAAATGCAGCATGGAGGGCAGAGCAGTGAGAAAAATAGAAGTGTGTGTACAACATATTTTTCATATCAAACAATGTGATTTACTTTAATCATTCCAGGAGTAACAAATAACTGCAAGTGCATGCTTTGAATGCCTTCCAGGTGTATGTAGTCAAGTTCAAAAAAAAGTGATGCTGTTTATACTTGCACTTTATGGGCTGTGGGCTTGATTTTTCTCTCAATCACTTCAACTTTCCTCTGGTATAATTCCAGTTTTGACTTTAACAGAATTGTACTTGATTTTTGCAGATATAAGTGAGAGGAGAATCATGCCTCAGATGCCTCTGCTGTGGCAGAGCTGAACCAGATCTCTTTGCATATGTTTATGCCGTTGGACATAAACTGCAGTATTATTTATTTGGACCCTCAGATACATTCAGCAATGCAAAGACTCTCCAAGTAAGAGGAAGCCCACCCAGGAAATGCCCCTCACTGCATCCCTGAGCAATATACAGAATTTAGCACTAAACTTGCCCAATCTTTTACAGGTGTAAGCAGAAAGTATTTAGCAGTCACTTGTACTTCTCCTCAAAGTCAGTGAAGACAAAGGGCAGCAGAGTAGAATACCCTCCTTGAAACTTTTTCTGAGAGAGCAGATAGTAGATATCCTCTGGCAAATCTGGTTGCAGAGGTTTTAAGACATACATGTGCTCTACCCTCTGGGCTCACAGCCTCTAAGCTATTCTTCCTCTAAAACGTAACAGAAAAGAAAAATCTAGCTGCACCTCACCATTTCAGCTCTCAGTTAAATCCACTCATGTAATTTAGTGCAACTTAACTTCCAACCGACACAGTGAAAAGCGGGTGCTTCTGCGGCCCACTCTGTCAGGGTAAGCAGAGGGGGATGGTGGCTAGGTTGGGTTGTGGTAACATCTTGAGCTGCAGTGAAAAGGTTCACCAGGAGATGCCCCTCAGCACCCAAACACTAGTACTCTGCTAGCCACCGTCATTGTTGCAAAATATCTGCAAAGCAGAAGTGCCTTACAGTTAGTTTACCTGTGGTGTCTTTGCCCCACATAAAGATTAGAATACTTCAGATCTTCATATGCAAGACAAACTGTTGTGGTTGAGCTACAGGGTTTTCTATCACTCAAAAAATGGCATCTGCTTTCTTCTCTTTTCAGCACCGCTGTTGAAAAATTAAAAGGATCAGTTTTGTTTTGTTTTCATCCTGGAAGGTGTTTTTGTCTTCACTCAACAAATAAAAGTGCCTCCATTTTTTTTTTTTTTCTTTTCAATTTTGAAAAGCTGATTTTTTTTTCAAATACTATTTTCCAATCGGCTCTAAGGAAATACAAATAATAACCACGCGAGACCAAAGAAGGTGATTTTTTTCATAACTGTCAAATAATGACAACGTGAAGCAGGAACAAATATCATTCTGAAATTAATCATACAGAATGGATCTCAGTGAATGTCCTTTCTTTCTGCCCAAAAGATGCATTTCATTTTCCTATCTTTATTCACATACAGATTCAGGCAGAGAAAGCTGCCTCCAAAAGCCATTTCTTTAAGATACCACGAAATAGAAAGGTTAATAGTTAACGCTGTTAAGAGTCCCATTATTAAAACTGCTTTGCCATGCAATACCAGGACAAATGGAAAATGAAAATTAGCCTAGACATCTACAACCTCACAAAGGAGATTCAAAGTCTCCAGGGTTGTCATTCCAGCATCTTTACATGATAATCAAGCAGGTTTTGTGTACTTACTGTAGTTAATGCCACCTCTTCCCATTTTCATTTTGTTGCAAGCACAGAAAATATAACCAATAATGTGCATGTTCTTTTTTCTTTGAGGGGAGGAAAGGGGAGAAAAAAGAATTTAATTGACAGATAAAACGGATGTAGAAAGGGTAATTTCATTTTCCATCAGAAGAAGTAAGGTTTTATGTTGGGAATTAAATTAACAGCACATGAAATTGGCTTTTCCTAAGTTCATATTTTTTAAACTTTTTTATAAGAAGAAGAAGAAGAAGGAGAAGAAGAAAGAAAAAGACCCCCAAACCAAGGTAGAGTTGTAAAAAGCCTGACAATGAGCACAGATGATTTCCAAAGACGATAAAACTTCTCCATTGCAGTGTGGTTGTGGGCCTGCTTACTTTTCAATCACTCTGCATTTTCTGCTTGTGTGATACTAAAAAGTTATGCTTATAAATGTTTCCTGATTTCTGTGTGTGATGTTCCATCTTCCGACTCCAGCTGGTTTCGAGCTGCACTCCCCACCCCACATCTTTTCCTCTCTTTCCTCGGCTTATTCAAGTTGCCTGCAGGTTGTGATTTATCTTTGCAGTTAATACATTTGTATTCACATAATTTTTTGCTTCTGTTTGGGTAGGCAAATCTCTATTGGAATACCAATATGTATGGATTTCCATATTGTCATTACTGACAAAATAGCAACATGGGAGTGAAAAAAGTCTAAGTGATGAGCAAGAAAAAAAATATGCAGAAAAAGGAAAAATCATTTTGAAATCACAAAATGTGGTGGGTCCCCCCTCCCCTTTTAATGCATAAAAGTGAACTTAATGAAAAAAAAACTTACTAATATTGTGCTTAGGAGAAACAAAGATATTTATAAAGAGATCCCTTGATAATTTATCAAGACAAGTGTAAAAATCAACTATGAACCAAGTAAAGACACAAATGCGCACACACACACACTTGATAAGTGCCCACTAAAAAAAAAAAAAGAACGCAAAACCCAACAACCAAAACCAAACACATAAATTATAGTAAACAATGATGGGCAGCATAATAATCAGCTAAAACCTGAATAGTTTTGACAATATTTGTTTTATTGGTGAGTTGAAAACAAGTGTTCTTAGGCTTAGTCACATTACAACAATATTTTTTTAAATTTATTTTTATTCTTTAAAAATATGCTATTGCTTTTCACTATCAGAACACCCTTTATTACCAGAAGGTCAAATTTTGCAACACATTTGCATGGAATTAAATTTCTGCTCAAACTCTCAAGGGATTTACTGGAAATGGTGTTATTTTCAGAATTATCTCTCAACTTCTAATGTCCCTGAAGTGAATACCAGCTCTGGGTGCTCAGAATCCTTAGGCAAATTTGTGTAAGCTTGTCATCTAATCTTAAGAAGCATGATATATTTCAATAGGTGACAGACAAACTTTTGTATGTCTTTGTAGTGAGCTGACCCTCCTCCTCAGTGGAACTGGGGGGAAAAATGGAATGAAAAAGCTTGTGGGTCAAGATAAAGACAGGGAGATCACTTAACAATTACCATCACAGGTAAAACAGACTCTGCTTGGGGAAAATTAATTTAACCTATTGCCAATTAAAATAGACAAATAGTGAGAAATGATGGCAAAAAATTAAAACAATGCTTCTCTTCCCACTATCCCTTTTTCCAGGCTCAACTTCACTCCTTCACTCTGAGCCCCTCTACCCACTTCCCTCAAGCAGTTCAGGGCACTGGGGATGGTTATGGTCCATACATAGCAGTTTCTCACTGCTGGTGCTCCTTCCTTCTCACGCTTGATCCCTGCTCCAGGGTGGATCCTTCCCACATGCTAGACTCTCCTTCTGGAGCATGTAGTGATACAACAAGAGGTAATGGCTTGAAACTGGAAGAGGGTAGATTTAGATTAGGTATCTAAATTTTTCACTGTGAGGGTGGGGTCACTGGCACAGGATATCCAGAGAAGTTGAGGATGCCCCATCCCTGAAGGTGTTCAATACTAGGCTGGATGGGGCTTTGAGAAACCTGGTCTAGTGGGAGGTGTCCCTACCATGGCAGGGGGATTGTAACGAGATGATCTTTAAGGTCCCTTCCAACTTAAACCATTCTATGATAATATCCACCTGCTCCAGTGTGGAGTCCTCCACAGGCTTCAGTGTAGAGATCTGCTCCAGCACAGTCCTGTCTCACAGGCTGCAGGAGAATCTCTGCCCTGGTGCCTGGAGCACCTCTTCCCCCTCCTCCATCTCTCATCTTGGTATTCAAAATGTCTTTTTTTCACTTTTTTTTTTTTTTCTCCTCGCTCTGCCAATATGACATTTTTTGTGCTTTCTTAGATATGATCTAGTTGAAGATGTCCCTGTTACTGTAAGGGGGTTGGACTACATGACCTTTAAAGGTCCCTTCTAACACAACACATGATTCTATGATTCTAAATTTTTTCCTAGATGGACAACCAGCCTCACTGACAGGCTCCCCTGTGCCCTGCGGGTGGCATCGTTGTGGAGCCAGCTGGAACCAGCTGGAACTGTTTCTGGCACAAGGCAATCCAAACCTCTCCTCACAGAGGCCACCCCTGCAGCCCCCGTGTATATGTCTATACACGTGTGTGTGTGTTTGCTGGTGTGTGTGTTTATGCATGCAGGAGGGATTGTATAGGTAGCATCCTTTGGAGACAGTCTCACGTGATGGTATAGGATCACAAAAGCCATATGAAAACCAGACAGTTGAGAAGGAGGTACGTCTTTCTTCTGCTGAAGTCCATGGCAATATTGTGCATTGATCACAGTAGTGGTGCCACGGTAAAGACTTGATCAGGGCTGATAGGTGAGGTGACTGGATGATGAATACAAATGATGTTCATGTTCATCATGAGGTGTGATCTCCAATACTCACTGACACTAGCCCTGATGACTTCAAAGAACCCTGGACCAAGTTTCTCCATCAAATGTCTTCCAATTAATAAACCAATATAATCAGATTTGCCAATGGTGGCTTTTAAACATCTCTTTTTAATTATTTTCTAACTATTCACTTGATCGTACAAATATTTACTTCCATAATTGGCCCTTTTCTGTATGCTTATGTGAGTATTGATAAAACCAAAATAATCAGATTATTTTTGTCATCACTTTGAAATGAAATGCCTTTGACTTAGATGTTATTCAGATAACCGAGGGAGCTTGCTAAAGCTTGCCACTGGAGAAACTGAACACTTCTGAAGGCTATCAGATTTCCAGGACCTGACTTTTGTAGTGAGCCTCTGCCTGTTGACTGCATGTAGGGTGAAGGCCTGAGTATTTGTATGCTGAAAGGGAACCAGAGAAGTCAGCAAAGGTTTATATAAGTAAGACTTATTCGAGGTGTCTCAGCCGGGGACTTTGCTTCTGTTATCTCCCTTCTACTGCATCAGTTAATGCATCAATGAAGCTAAGAGAAGTAGGTGTAGATGGATGGACACATCAGGCCTTTCTCAATGGGAGTTTAGGCATTTCCCTCTCAACTCCCAGCAGATGTTAGCTGCTGGGTGGCTCCCACCTATGTCTCCAGGAGACTCTTAGCATCTTAAGGTGTGTAGTAGCTTTTGTTTAGACCCAGTCTAAGCTGAAATCTAGAAAGAAAGCATTAGTAGTTTAATTTGATTCCAGGCTTTTTTGAGTGTTCTAGCAGAGAACATTGCTATTTTGATATTTAAAGCTATGTGTTTTCTTTCACATTTTCCCCCTTCTTAGTTGTTCCTTAGTGAAGTGATAACTGGGATTCTGTGAACAGGTTTAAACATTATCCTGATAATTTCAGTGAGGATGATTTAGTCACTGACTACTGGCTGTAAAGAAAGACTACAGGTGGGATTTGTCTACCCTAGCTTAGACACCTAACACTGGGGGAGTCATCCCTTCGAAACAATGGATGAAAATTGTGCCTTCCAAAAAGCAAGTACTCTTACTGCAGGACAAGTGTCTGAAACAGAACCATAGGATCATAGAATCATAGAATTGCCTAGGTTGGAAGGGACCTTTCAGATCATCTGGTCCAACCATCAACCTAGCTCTGACAAAAACCATCACTAAACCGTATCTCTAAGAACTATGTCTACCCATGTTTTAAATACCTCCAGGGATGGTGCCTCAGCCACTTCCCTGGGCAGCCTGTTCCAATGCTTAATAAACCTTTCAGCGTAAAAATTTTTTCCTAATATGCAGTCTAAACCTCCTTGAGGCCATGTCCTCTTGTCCTATTGCCTGTTACCTCGGAGAAGAGACCGACTCCCCCCTCTGTACACGCTCCTTTCAGGGAGTTGTAGGGAGCGAGAAGGTCTCCCCTCAGCCTCCTTTTCTCCAGGCTAAACACCCCCAGCTGCCTCAGCCACTCCTCACCAGACTTGTTCTCCAGACCCCTCACCAATTTCGTTGCTCTTCTCTGGACCTGCTCCAGAGCCTCAATGTCTTTTTTGTGGTGAGGGGCCCAAAACTGGACACAGTACTTGAGGTGGGGCCTCACCAGGCCGAGTACAGGCAGACGATCACTTCCCTAGTCCTACTCACTACCCTGTTCCTGATACAGGCCAGGATGCTGTTGGCCCTCTTGGCCACCTGGGCACACTGCTGGCTCGTATTCAGCCAGCAGTCGGCCAATGCTCACAGGTCCTTTTCTGCCAGGCGTCTCTCCAGCCACTTTTCCCCAAGCTTGTAATGCTGCATGGGGTTGTTGTGACCCAAATGCAGGACCCAACACTTGGCTGTGTTGAACTTCATACCATTGCCCTCTTCCCACTGATCCAGCCTGTCCAGATCCCTCTGCAATGCCTTTCCACCCTCAAGCAGGTCAACACTCCCACCTAATTTGGTGTCATCTGCAAAATTCCTGAGGGTGCACTTGATCCCCTTGTCCAGATCATTGATAAAGATATTAAACAGAACTGACCCCAATACCCAGTCCTGGGGAACACCACTCGTGACCAGCCACCAACTGGATTTAACTCCATTCACCACAACTCTCTGGGCCAGAAAGACTGGCCTTCCAGCCAGTTTTTAACCCAGCATAGAGTACCTCCATCCAAGCCATGGGCAGCCAGTTTCTCCAGGAGGATGCTGTGGGAAACCATATCAAATGCCTTACTAAGGTCCAGGTAAACAACATCCACAGTTTTTCCCTCATCCACCAAGCTGGTCACTTTGTCATAGAAGGAGCAGATTTGCCAATCAGGACTTGCCTTTATGAACCCCTGCTGACTGGGCTCAATCACCTGGTTGTCCTTCATGTGCCACATAACGGCACTCAGCATGATCTGTTCCATGACCTTTCCAGGCACTGAGGTCAGACTGACAGGCCTGTAGTTCCCCGGATCATCCTTCTGGCCCTTCTTGTGGACGGACATCACGTTTTCTAGATGCCAGTCAACTGGGACCTCCCCAGTTTGCCAGGACTGCTGGTAAATGATGCAAAGTGGCTCGGTGAGCACTTCCGCCAGCTCCCTCAGAACGTTCAGATGGAGGGTGTTGGAATAGGTCCGTTGCCATCTCCCTTTGGATTACAGGGGCTTCATTCTGCTCCTCACCCCTGTCTACTAGTTCAGGTGTCTGTGTACTCAGGGGACAATGGGCCCAAAGAAACTTCATCTAGAAGTAATTATTTCCAATGATTTAAAAGAGTCCTTATCATAATTAGTTCAGATATTGATAACTAGTTTTTAGACATCAGTTAGTAGGCGAGTGTAGTCTTGATCTGATAAACAATTATGACTTGGGGGTTGGGGAGGCAAAAAAGGCAGACATTTTCCATCAGTTCAGCAAGCTGACCTGACTTGCCTGTTGCCCTGGTATTACCAGTCCCAGTGCAAAGAAGGAAGAGCAATATTTACTGGAGATGGGGAAAAAGTATACAGTTGTCCTCCTCAGCACCGTCCCATGCTTGGATAGGACTAAGCAAGATGTGGAACCGCACACTTCGTCCACTGTGGCATCTGTGCAAAAGACAAAGATTTCTTAGTGAACTAATTGAGAGAATGGAACAGTCTGTAGTATGATTTAAAAAACTGCACAGATTTTACCATGTTTGGTGCTCAGGTCATATTAACTGATTTTGCCATCTCCATTTGGGTAAATATTTCATAGGACGAAAATAAAAGACTACCAAAATGACATAATATTCTGGACACGTACAACTGACTGGAGAGAGAATGAGAGAAAGAAGGAGCAACACCAGGCAGATGTCAATCATGTTACTTAATTCATTGCTGCCTTAAATATAGATAAATTGATGACACTGAGAGCATTACGCCACTAGCTTCCATAATGACAGCTGAATTCCATCTTCTAAGAGCTTCCTTATATCCTTATGTATATATAAAGAAATGTATATCAAATATATATACCTACATATATATACTTACACATATATTTATATGTATATATTTAAACAATATATAAAATTATGCAAATGTAGACTTATCTGTATGAATATTTGTGTGTGTATGTATATGCATAAATAAATCTTTCATTTCTCAAAGTCTAGTTTTGCTCCCATTTTTCCAGTACTAAAGATAGGATCTGTCAGGAGGAAAAAAAATCCACAGTGATAAAATTCACATTAAAATTATTTTATTAGGAAAAAATGAACATGAAGATGTTGACATAGGAAGAGAAAGAAAGACAGAAAAAGAAAAGAGAGAAAGAAAAAAAGAAAAAGCCAGTGTGAGATGGAGGTATGCGTTTTAGGGTGACTGCATTCTCAGAGAATAAGAGCTTTATCTTGATTTCAAGCTCTCCTTCTAACAATAAGGGATAGCATCTCAGAAAATGGAACTTCTTTTTTCTTTTGCTGACCTACTAAAAAAAATAAAACACAGTACAAAAAAAATATCCGTTGCTGAGATATTTCCTTTTTCTTACCTTTCTGCTGATAAGAGCTCTCAGTGTCTCTGGATAAGAAGAGATACTTTATTGTCTCCTGCAAAGATATAAGAGAAGAGGGGGGAAAAAACAATGCCTTTTGTTAGAAAGGAAACTAACTGCAATTTGAAGAGCGATTGTAATAGATAGTATTGCTGAAGGCAAACAGAAACTAAAAAGTAAGCTCTTTAGAATATTATCCTTCCTTAACATTTTGATAAAGTTCCTTAAAATGGGAGCCACTTTTGCCTCTGCAGCACTTTAATTTCCTATAATCGTCTCTGATGGAACAGATGATACACACAGAGTTACCCCAGGTATTGTTTAAGTGGGGACTGAATTACTTTTATACTATCACTAAATGATTGAAAAAAGGAAACAAAACACGTTTTCAGCATTGCTCTGCTTCCATGCTTCAAGCCCAGCATAGTGATGCTCTCTCTAATTCTGTTTAAACTGCATTCCAGAAGTATTCACAAGTCTATTTTTTTAAAGCCGTTAAAAAGAATGTACAAGCGACATTGGGTGGAAAGAAGTAGCAATGTTCATTATCAGGCCCAGAAGAAAAGGACGTTTTGAAGAGAAAACTCACAAACTACAGGACTTTGAGGAATTTGCTAGTTATCTTTTCCACTTGGGTGACTTCAGGCTTCGCTGCCAAATTGAAACACCATTTTCTGAACAATAATACTATACATTTTTTTTGACATCACAAAAGAATGCTTTTAAGGCATAAAAAAATGTATTTCCCTTATGTAATCAAAAACAAAACTCTATAAATTATAATGCAATGTACAGTCCAATTCCTCCATTCAATGCATTTAAATGGTATGTGCTGATTAAGCTCTTAGTCATTTATGTTAAATGTCTAATGAAAAGCTCTTTGAATCTGGTTTAACCCATATTAAATGCCCTAGTGGTGCCCCTGGAATTAAAAAAGAAGAAAATTAATCCTATTCTTTGTTCCCTTTATACATTTTAATAAATTATACTGCATCTTCGTAATGCATTTATGTCTCAGACAAAATGCCAAATGGTTTGATCCTTTCAACAAAAAGTCAAGGAACAAATTTGCACATTAAAATGTAGAGTTATTCAACAATTCAAGGCATAGTGTTTTCCAGAAGATGATGTGTTTTCTATGTTTCTTAATAACTCTGCATGAAGATTTCTGCTTTGTGTGTAAGCAGGCTCTGTTGAAAGTTTGCCGAGTTTATCTTTTTCTTTTCTTTCACTCTGTACAGCTTAATAGAATAAACAAAATTTTCAAAATGCAATAGACCCCAGAGCATAATGTTGTGTTGGTACAAGGGCTTCAGTAAGCTGGCAGTTGACAGTACCATAGATAGCCAAAGCAAATTCAGAACAGTCAGGATGCCTTCTTCATGTCTTATTTGCATAGAACAATAGAGATTCAGTTTACGTAGTTGCTCTTTCAGGTCTAAGGTCAAACCATATGGCCAGACAACTCTTAAGGGATGTTTATCAAACTTGTTTTTAAAAGTCTTCAAGGATTGGGATTTCATAAGCACCATAAGTCTTTCTTTTTTATCTTTACAAAGCACAAATAGAGGCTGGGTGGAGAATGGACAGAGAGCAGCCTTGAGGAGGAGGACCTGGGGGTGTTGGTGCATGAGAAGCTCAACATGAGCCAGCAATGTGTGCTCGCAGCCCAGAAAACCAACTGCATCGTGGGTTGCATTGAAAGAAGCGTGTCCAGCACGTCAAGGGAGGTGATTCTGCCCCTCCACTCTGCTCTGGTGAGACCCCACCTGGAGTACTGTGTCCAGCTTTGGAGTCTGCAGCACACGAAGGACATGGACGTGTTGGAGCAGGCCCAGAGAAGGGCCATGAAGATGATCAGAGGGTTGGAGCACCTCTCCTATGAAGACAGGCTGAGAAAGTTGGGGTTGTTCAGCCTGGAGAAGAGAAGGCTCCGGGGAGATATTATAATGGCCTTCCAGTACCTGAAGGGGGTCTAGAAAAGATGGGGAGGGACTCTTTGTCAGGCAATGTAATGATAGGACAAGGGGTAATGTTTTTAAATTTAAAGAGGGGAGATTTAGATTAGATATTAAGAAGATATTCTCTGCTGTGGGGGTGGTAAGACACTGGAACATGTTGTCCAGGGAAGTTGTGGCTGCCCCATCCCTGGAGGTATTCAAGACTGAGTTGGATGGGGCTCTGAGCAGCCTGGTCTAGTGGGACGTGTTTGGAACTAGATGATCTTTAAGATCCCTTCCAACTCAAACCATTCTATGATTCTATAAAACCACTTCCAACAGATCATAGAATCACAGAATCATAGAATCACAGAATGCATTGGGTTGGAAGGGACCTTGCAAGGTCATCAAGTCTAACCCCCTGCAGTAAGCAGATCAGATTGCTCAGAGTTTCGTCAAGCCTGGCCTTGAATGCTTATTGCCATCTCTGTTATACAGGGTAATTTCACTGGTTGCAGAATCAGCTGACTCTTTCTTGCTTTCCTCCCAAGAACATGGAAAATAGTTATTGTAGTATTTAACTATGCTTCATCATCTGAAAATAATCTCCTCTTTTTGGCTCCACAGATAACAGTCTTGTAAGTTGTTTCAAGATCCAATACCTTAGCACTGAGAGTTTTCATGATCCAAGTTTAAAATCCAGTGAAGGGTAAGATTCTATAAATTTTAGGCAGACATTAAGCAGAATAATGTAAACAACAACAGTAATGATGTAAATATCTCAACAAGAAAATGAAACGAGATAGAAATACTTATGTTAACAGAATTCAAGATATGGGAATTAGAGTGTAACTAATGATTGCTTATGTGTGTATGGAGAAGTGTGTAAAGAAAAAAAATTAATTGCACTTAAGTATGCTCTGTTTCATCCTGATTACTAAAACATTCTTTTAAAACTTCCTAAGACTTGCCTGGAATAGGAAAAATCTGTATCTACAGATTACAGCTAAAAGTCTTCACACAGACTTTTAAACCTAAATACACTGTACTGTTACAGGATTTCTGTTTCTTCCTTTAAAGGGGAAATGATATTTATTTGCTTTGAATCCCATAGTGGTCCAAATTGGAAAGTGTTAACATTATTAAATATGACTTCAGGACTAAACCTTCTGGGAAATGAAGAATTACAGTGAGAATTAATGGTAGAAAGCAGTTAAATACTGTGGACTTTAGCTGATTCATGATACATGGGTGGCCACTAAAGAACCTGAGGCCTCAAGGTCAATGACTTCTTCCCTGGAGGCAAGATATTTGTGTCTCTCTAAATTTTTACCTTAGGTGTGTCTGAAACTCTGAGTGCTCGATGGTCCTAATTTCTGTGTCTTAAAGACAGTCTGGAAGCCACAGAAGCTTATTCCTAACTAAATTTTGTGATCAGTAGTAAGAAAGTCTCAAGAATTTAGTTCTTGAAATTCCCAATGTTCTTGATATGGAATCAGGACCTTGAAAGTCCTCAAGACCTAGGAGACAATAACTCAATAAAATTTTCAGCCTAAACTTCCAGATATGTATGAAGTAATCTGGGATCCTGGAAGGTTTTCTATACTTGAAAACTCTTCACCGAAACCCAGAGTTGCTAGAAGCAGTGAGACCTATGGTCTTACTTATGTCAGTTTAAATTTCTGCTGCTGGGACTCCTGAAAACCTACACCTTCAAAGTACCTGTTGCAAGTCTTGGAGCCTGAAAAGATGATAACTGTGTGTCCAGTAAAAAAAAAAAAAAAAAGAAAAAAAAAAAACAACAACAAAAAAAAACCAAAACAAAACAACAAAACATAACAACCTGGAAACACATTACTTCTACCTCCATGTCTTCAGAGTCTCCTGGTTCCTCATCTGGCCAGCCACTTCCACACTCCATAAAGTAAATGTAATAAATTTGCTTCTAATATCCATTCTTGCAGCTGTAAAAATCTTAAGAACATATTTAATTTCGGAATACCTGTTTGTAAGTGTACCTGATATGAGAAGGCTTGCTTGTCTGTTTGTTTTGATGAAGGATTTCTTACCTTTGGAAAATTTTAAAGTGGCAAAAAGGGCAAAGTTTGGATATAATTCTATCTTGTTAATTACTTATAACAATTACCTTTGTTCTAAGGTTTTATCTACTATTGCTTGAAGAGAGGTTGGAGGAGCTAAACTGATTGAGTATGAGGAAATGAGGTTGTCAGCAGTGGGAAGTTAGGAAGTTATATGCTGGACCAGCTGTACAACATTCCTGCTGGGTACAGCTGTAAACTGCAGTGCATAAAGCTGCAATGAGTGCTTCTGTGTCCTAATGAAAAAAAAGGAGAAGCTCCCAAGAAATTCAGGGAAATTGTTGATTGATATGAATGGCATATAAGCAAAGGCACTCATTGCATATAAAATACCTCTTCATGTTCCATATTTCCGGTGATAGAGAATGATGGGAACATGAATGCTGAGAAGTGGATGAAAAAAAAAAAACAACCTAAAAATCTCCCTGTGCTGTACATTCTCCCTTCCTCATGAATCCATGCTCCAAACCACTGTCACAGGCAGGTGGTACATCCTGAAGATGAATCAGCAGCAGCTCACAAACATCTGCAAAGACCTGGCACAAGCTTTCACAGTTTGTATTTGCCAGCTCGCTAGTCAACAAACAGAACTTAGTAGCAGGTTGGGAGTGCAGGGTCCAGTCACCTGCAGAGGTTTCATATAGAGAAAAAGTGGGCCATATAGTCTGATGCTTTTATAATAGGTCTCTGCACTCCATATCTGTCTGAATACTCATCCACAGTCATGCTCTGTACTCCCACCATGCCATGTTACAATTGCCTTCCATAGGGCATCACTCACCTTTGCATCCACAGCCGTAAAATAAATGATTTGGGCTGAAGTGTTCTGTTGGGCACAGAACAGATGGTACTAGCCACAGAAAAAACCAGCAACACCTGGTTTCAGATACTCAGGCAGCAAATTCCCTGCCCCCAAAGCCATGGCTCATTATTCAGTCCAGATAATGGACCATTCATACAAACTTCTGCTATTTAAATCTCAGCTTCTGAAACCAACCAGACTCTCCAATTCCCTCTGCAGATCCAGCTTTGCCTTGGCTACATCTGTCCCCAACTGTTCTCTGGATGGACTTTTCCATGCATTTGAAATCCTTCCCTAGTAACAAATATATGCAGCTGTAGCTGCTTCAAGCTGTTTTCTATGTAATAGTCTCAGCAGCTGTTTTCACTTCAGTGGTCTCCTGTTGAGCTATTATTTTAAAAAAGTTATTCTCTAGTCTCTTATCTTCATTCATTATACCTGTCATCTTCTGAATCAAGTTTTAAATTTTTCTTTTCTCTTACCCATTATTTGACATCTCGGCATAACGTGTTGTGTTTACCCTGAATTCCTTCACAGCAGCTGACATGATATATTTACTAGTTATATCTAAACTGTAGGTTGAGGAGTGACTAGAAAAGAGAGAATAACTACAAAACACCTTTTTTTGCTCCACGTTTTGTAGATGTGGACAGATATCCCTGTACTGGAGGTTTCCTTATTGTGTCTTGCAGTTCATCATCATAATTGCAACTTTGTGTGCAGAATA